>OW388290.1:65434509-66142009 GCA_936450465.1 Gibbula magus | reverse complement strand
GTAGAAGTAGTGGTGGTTAAGGTTCTAAGAGTAGTAGTAGTAGTAGTAGTAGTAGAAGTAGTGGTAGTAGTTGTAGTAGTAACGGTTGGGATAGGGGTACTAAAAGCAGTAGTGGTAGTAGTAGTAGTAGTAGTAGTAGTACTAGCAGCAGCAATGGTGGTAGAGGTACTAAGAGTAGTAGTAGTAGCAGTATTAGAAGTAGCAGTAGTAGTAGGAGTTGTGGTAGAGATACTAAGAGTAGTAGTAGTAGTGGTGGTGGTAGAGGTTCTTAGAGTAGTAGTGGTTGTAGTAGTAGTAGTAGTAGTAGCAATGGCAGTGGTGGTGATGGTGGTAGTAGTAGTTTTAGTAGTGGTAGTAGCAGTAGTAGTTGTAGTAATGGTAGTGGTTGTAGTAGCTGTAGTAGCAGTGGTGTTAGAGGTATTTAGAGTAGTAGTTATGTTGGTCGTAGTAGAAGCAATAGTAATAGTATTAGTAGTAATGGAAGTTCTTAAAATCTGTGGTAGTAGTAGTATTAGTCTATGACAGATAGTTGACAGGAAAGTAACATAAAAAGGGAGAAGTTTTACTCAACATCTTACACAAATAGCGGCACCAGCAGTAGTAGTAGTAGTAGTAGTAGTAGTGGTAGTGGTGGTGGTAGTAGTAGTAGTAGTAATAGTAGTAGTAGTGGTGGTGGTAGTAGTAGTAGTAGTAGTAGTATAAGTAGTAGTGGTGGTGGTGGTAGAAGTAGTAGAAGTAGTAGTAATAGTAGTAGTGATGGTGGTAGTAGTAGTAGCAGTAGTAGTAGTAGTAGTAGTAGTAGTAGTGGTGTGGTAGCAGTAGTAGTAGTGGTGGTGGTGGTAATAGTAGTGGTACTAGTAGTAGTAGGAGTGGTATTAGAGGTACTAAGAATAGTAGTAGTAGTAGTAGTAGTCGTAGCATTGGTGTTAGATGCACTAAGAATACTAGTTGTGTTGGTCGTAGTAGAAACAGTAGTAAAAGTATTAGTAGTGTAAGTATTAGTATTAGTAGTAATGAAAGTTCTTGTAATAACATCTGTGGTAGTAGCAGTAGTAGTAGTAGCAGTAGTAGTAGTAGTAGTAGTAGATGACAGATAGTTGACAGGAAAGTAATATAAAAGAAGAGAAGTTTTACTCAACATCTTACACAAAGCAGCAGTAGTAGTAGCAGTAGTAGTCGTGTTGGTAGTAGTAGTGGTGGTGGTAGTAGTAGTAGTGGTGGTGGTAGTAGTATTAGTAGTGGTGGTGGTGGTGGTGGTAATAGTAGTATTAGTATTAGTAGAAGTGGTGATGGTGGTAGTAGTAGTAGTAGTAGTAGTGGTGGTAGTAGTAGTAGTGGTGGTGGTGGTAATAGTAGTAGTTGTAGTAGAAGTAGTAGTAGTAGTGGTGGTGATGGTAGTAGTAGTGATGCTGGTAGTAGTAGTAGTAGTAGTAGTAGTAGTAGTAGTAGTAGTTGTGGTAGAGGTACTAAGAGTAGTAGTATAAGTTGTAGTAGTTTTGGTAGAGGTGATAGAGGTACTAAGAGTAGAAGTAGTAGTAGTGGTTGTGGTGGTAGTAGTAGTGGTGGTGGTGTTGGTAGTAGTAGTAGTAGTAGTAGTAGTAGTAGTAGTAGTGGTGGTGGTAGTAGTAGAAGTGGTGGAGGTAGTAGTAGTAGTAGTGGTAGTATTAGCAGTTGTGGTAGAGGTACTAAGAGTAGTACTAGTATAAGTAGTAGTAGTGGTGGTGGTAGAAGTAGTAGTAGTAGTGGTGGTGGTGGTGGTGGTAGTAGTTGTAGTTGTAGTAGTAGTAGTAGTAGTAGTGGTGGTGGTGGTGGTAGTAGTAGTAGTAGTGGTGGTGGTGGTGGAAGTAGTAGTAGTAGTAGTAGTAGTAGCAGCAGTTGTGGTAGAGGTACTAAGAGTAGTAGTATTAGTAGTAGTAGTTGTGGTAGAGGTGGTAGAGGTACTAAGAGTAGTAGTAGTAGTGGTTGTGGTGGTAGTAGTAGTAGTGGTGGTGGTAGTAGTAGTAGTAGTAGTAGTAGTAGTGGTGGTGTTATTAGTAGAAGTGGTGGTGGTAGTAGTAGTAGTAGTAGTAGTAGTAGTAGTGGTAGTATTAGCAGTTGTGGTAGAGGTACTAAGAGTAGTAGTAGCAGTAGTAGTAGTTGTGGTAGAGGTACTAAGAGTAGTAGTAGTAGTAGTAGTAGTAGTAGGGGGGTAATAGTGGTAATAGTAGTAGTAGTAGTAGTAGAAGTAGTAGCAGTGGGGGAAGGGGTACTAAGAGTAGTAGTAGTTGTAGTAGTAGAAATAGTAGTAGTAGTAATAGTAGTAGTAGTAGTAGTAGTAGTAGCAGCAGCAGTAGTAGTAGTAGTAGTAGTAGTAGTAGTAGTAGTAGTAGTAGTAGTAGTAGTAGTAGTTACAAAATGCGTTAATTAACTTTTGAAAGTTGTAAGTGTATTTGTTTATGTGGTAGATTAATATGTGTACAAACAAAATTGTTTTTGTTCTGTGTCCATATTATGTGTATCTTTTGTGCCATTTATATATATTTACATATATGTTATACTAGAATTATTTCCGTCCAAAACTGTGATTCTGTTTTATGCCATCCTTTTGTGGCGCTTTTATATATGTATTTCATTAATAGCTGTGATGTGTTTTTTTTACTTTGATTTGTTTAAATGTATGTACAACACTTTGTCATTTTGTAGTTTAAAGATTGTTATTATGTAAGAGATACGATATTTTGCTCAATTTTTAGAATTGAGGCTGTATTCAAATAACACAACATAAGTTTAAAATCGAAATAAACATTGTTGATGACAGGACTGCACTGTTGTAATCATTGGCATTAGAGTTGAAAAAGCACATGAAGTCGTCGTAAAATCACATTTGAAAAAATAAATAAAAAAGAGCCATGGGCTCTGTAGCTCATCAAGGTTTATATTGTTCAATGATGAAGACGGAAATATATAGTCTCAATATAATACACAATCCCTAGCCCTGACAAATCTTAGTCTTGAAATTGAGAGAAAGCACTCAGCAAGGTCAACACTCATGAGATTATGCAATATGCTGACCCCTTGGCTCTGGTTACAAGCCAGTTGTGCTTTTACAGCCAAATTATGTAGTAGCCTCTGCCTTGCACTAAACACTGGCATCACTGATCTAACTGTATAAGGCTTAGAGAGAACAGGCAATGTGATGAATCTAATGGAACATAGTACAATTTAGAATCAGCTTGGCTAAATAATCTTTGCACAATTTTAACGGTTCTAAGCCTTTTCATCCAAACATCTAAATATTCTGAACACAATATTCCTAGAAGATGAAAATAGATTTTTATGTTTTGACCTTTGTCCACAATATTCAGTTCATTAGCTATTCAACACTTCTCATTTCACATTGATTACATCAATTTGATAAACATGTCCAAAACAGAGACTTGATCCTACTGAGTAAGATTAACTGCGAAGTTGCTTTTTTCTCAATTCTGCATTTCTCAAACCCAAGTAAGGACTCACATATCTAAAAGATGAGATGACTCTCCCTCGGGTATTTAGTAGGGATAAACTAAATACTGATTGAAGTGCCATAAAATATCAGTTCAAAATTCAATTTCAACTGGTTTTTTTAGGCTGTGGCCAATATTTGAGGTCACAGGGTCACCAAATCTACACGTTAGAATCCATATTGGCTAAATAGTTTACATACAATATTACAACCTTCTAGGTCTTTTTGTTCTGGAGAAAAAGATGAAAACAGGATTTTAGATCATGGCATGTGAGGCCCTCATTTTGAGCAATAGGGTCACCAAATCTACAATTTAGAATCTCCATTGGCGAAAGACTCTGCACGCAATATTACAGCCTTCTTGGTCTTTTCGTTCTGGAGAAGAAGATGAAAATGCTCTTATTTTGCCATTTCATCACCAGTCATATGCAGTTCACATATCTCATGCGAAATAAAATATTTCTTAACTCCTCTTCAATTTATTCCTTTGTGGCTTGTCACAATATTCAGTTCATAGGCTATTCAATAGTTCATGTGGCTATGCATTGCGGTGAAACCTGCGAGCATCGGCTGGAACTAGCGAACCATGGGTGGTACTACGCTGAAATTCAGTGTAGCATTGCACCCAAACCTTACTGTGTGTGCAGACAAGGTTGCCGTGCCCCTGGCAGGATTCGAACCCCGCACCTCTTGATCCGAAACCGAACGCGCTAACCACTGAGCTATCCTGCCCCCCTATTGGTTTGACTTTAAGGATTTAAGGTGATTGCATCATGATTTATCATGCATCATAAACAAAATATTTTTATTCAGAGCTTTTCCATACGTCTCATATGACAATAACACAGTTAATCAACCAGATATTTGTCCTCACAAAACTAAAGATATACATACTGCACTTTGTCGATTTGATTAGGAAGAGATGTGGGCGTAATCTAAATCATTTTAGATGGACTGTTCTATATTATGTTAACAATATATTATAAAAACATGTCGATCTTAATTTATATAGATTGCAGTGGGCGCACTTTCTTACCAGTTGGGATATGTGCTTCATGGACACTGTATTTCTAATAAGCACCGGGGTCGATGGCTCTCTCAAGGGTAGTTTCAAGGGGAAGTTTCATTCAACACTGACCTTGAAATGAAGGTCAAGGTCACAAAACTTGTTGGAAACTTATACTTCATAATATAAAAAGAACCGTGTAAATGTTTTCCAGTTAATCTATTTTGTTCATACAGTGCCCATGACTATATACCCGACTCCTCACTTAAAGGTGCTGTAGCACATTTTTCTTTCTGAAATAATTCAATCTCACGAAAAGGTAAATAAGTGTTACAATTGACTAAATAATACTCCTCAATCAATAAAAAAGAGTTCTCAAACGAATGTACATTGTTCAGTTAAGCCAAGCAAGTCCATTTCCTTTTAAAAAATGTTTACATTAAAATGGCCGCTTGAAGGAGGTTCAAGTGATCTATCTGATGTAGCGATACCTAAACACTCAAAGTCGAGTTTTAAATATGATATCATGGTCGAATGGTCAAGTATCTTGCTGTCTGAACTCTCAAATTCTCATGAGGCCTACAAATCTACCTATCACACTGAAGAGTTCCATTCCACCAGTCTGATTAAAATCGACGGTTTTCCAAGAAATAAAAATTGCAAAATAGTGACACTACTACTATACGAACTCACATAACCGTCTGAAAACAGCCCGTAGACTCCCATATTCAAGCGCAATTCAGTTAACCAATCACAAGACGTCCAACAAAAGCTTTCGGTGCAACAAGCTAGGGGCAGATAACTCCAAACAGCTATCCTTTCGTCTGTTACGAATGCTTTCAAAACATCGACCGTTTAAAAACTATGATGTGAGTGGTCAGCTATTTGACTGGGCTTCGGCTGCACAAAACTGGGTGTTCTCAGACCTTGTGGCGAGGATTCTACAGACCATGTTCGTATCGCGGTAGATGCAATATTTTGCAGATTTTATTCCTCGGAACAAGGTCGATTTTAATCAGACTATCCATACCACTGTCCCTTTATAAGTCACACCATTTTCTTTCAATACGGATAACCATTGTCTATGGATACAGCTGATCAGGTCGGTCGTGTAATGAGATGTTTTATCCTCTAAAGTAAATATGTATTGTATAAACTTTGATGATAAATGGAAAATTTGAGAAAACAGATGTGTCCATTACTTTTCCTGTTGAGTGATATTCAAAGGTTTCAGTGAAAACATGAGTCAATATAGTTTTGCTATGTGTTTAATTACCAACAATGTTCATCATATAACATGAAACATATACTCCACAAGTTCACACACCATTCCAGAACTGTCCACTCTATCTTTCTCAATCAATTATTTTTTCTTCAGCACAGTCATGTCCATAGAAGAATCAAAGAGCAGTTCTGAATCCAAATGCCCCTCAGCAAATGTGTATTGCACAGTCCCCGACAGAGGACAACTTACTTTCTCTATTATCAAACTCTGAAGACATACAATTTTGGGGTTCTATCCTCAAACAGTGTAGCAGTGTAATTTATGGTAACCCCATTTCTTAACATTTTATGGGATTGTCCCTAGGGCACAATCATGGTGACAAAAACAACAAAGGTCACTGTATTTGTCTTTTGGTTACGGATTTTGTTTAACAAAGTTCTTAATGGCTAGCAAAGATGATATTTAAGGATAAATAACCATTTGAGTAAATAAGAAATCTCTCGACTTTCAATTTCACATTTTTCACGCATCCACATGTCAATTTCACAATTTCATATAAAAAGATATGATTTTACAGATGACACATTAAATAATTCAAATAAAGATCTGAAATTTATTATTCTTGATTGTGTTAACCCCTAAACTGCAGATATTTTGTAACTTCTTCAGGGATTGCACGGTACTTTCAGATCTCTGGCGAATTAACCAGACAGCACATTATTATAAGGGTTGACATTTAACATCCTGAACAAATATCTCCTTACAATAGGAACTCATCATGACAAAAGGACATTCAGAAGTGGCCAGAATAAGGGTTAAATCCAACAGTAATAGAGATTCTCATTTTGAAATATTCCTGGTAATGCATGACCCTGGAAGAAGAATTCACATATTATTCAATATGCTTTGCTTTAGAAATTCACAGATTATTCAAGATACTTGGTGATTACTGGCTCTCTTGAAAGCATTCACAGACTACTAAAGATACCTTAAAATTCCTAGCCCTTAGAAATGCATTCACAGATAAAGAAAACCTGGAATCTTTGTACTTTTTAAAGCATTCACAGATTACTCAATATTCCTGGCCCTTAGAAAAGTATTCACAGATTACTCAAGCTACCTGTTATTCCTGGCCCTGGTAAAGGCATTCACAAAGATATCTGGAATTCCTGGACTTTTTAGAGCATTCACAGATTACAATAAATACCTGAAAATTCCTAGCCCTTAGAAATGCATTCACAGATAAAGATACCTGGAATTGTTGTCCTTTTTAAAGCATTCACAGATTACTCAACATTCCTGGACCTTAGAAAAGTATTCACAGATAACCCAAGCATAGATCAAGGAACCACAGGCTTCAATCTCTTTTCTCTGAGGGAGTGAATATCTGTACATGTTCACACTGTTCAGACAACGTCTATTTTCGATGAAAAAGTCAACCACAATTAACTTCTACACTGTCAATCTGTCTTCTTGTACGCAACCATTGCATCGACTTTGTGGATAGCCGTTGAGAATGATCGTAGTCTCACTTCTTCTGAGTTGACGACAAAATGTGGCCCAGACTCTCCCCATGTTTCCGGGACGTCAAGGTCTTTGTCTGTGTATACCAGTATATCAAAAGCACCTGAAAAATATTAATTAAATTTACTTTAAACACACTGTAGAAAATACCTGTAATATCACTATTTATCATCCAAAACTGGGTATGGCTTGTATGAGATCAAGCGATATCTCCTAGGAGATATCGTTTTGACAGTAGATTTTGAACAATGCCCTGTTGTCGTCAGCAACATGACATCACAATGATTTTGTATCGAATGACATCACAATGCTATGACGTCATAATCATGATGACGTCACAATGTTATGACATCACAGCACTGGAAGCCAAATGGCAGTTTTGTGTTCAGACATGTTAATTTTTCATTCAAAACTAATGAAGAGGGATTTTGGATGATAAATAGAATCTCACCCTCGTGAGCCTCGGCAAGCCTCGGATATTTGTAACTTTTATCAACTCGTGTTGATATATTTGATATCGGAAGACACTTGTGTGAGATTCTCAATATATTAATGTACGATTTCATAAAACGATCCATGATCCATGTTTCAATGATAATTCTACCTGCAACACCAATCAGGACTGCACAACAGCCCATGAATATTATAGGACCTGCAGGTAAAGGTCAAAGGGGCGTTTAAATATAATATTGGTTTGAAGGCACACTCTTTGAAATGCTGTTTGCAATGTTTGCCCTGGACCAATGTATACATGGTTACATTGTTTCAGCATTCAGCTTAAAGGCAAGGACAACAGACTAGTGGTTGAAAACTACATAAAGTTGTATCTTTCTTACTATTGGTGCTGCAGACATAAAATTAGACTCATTTGACAGATAATTCCAAGTCATTGGCTTTGGCTTTACAGCTCATCAGGCTTAAACATTAGACTAAATAAGTTTCAAACTGATTATTTTCCAGAAGTATTTATTACAGGTATAACAAATTTCAAGTACTTTCAAAGTAATGGAGAAGATTGAAAAGGTCCTTTAAGGTTTTTGGCTTTTTGTAGTGGAGAACAAGATGAAAAATAGGTTGTTAGGTTATGCAACTGTGACTAATATTAGGGGGCACAGGACAACTTAATCAACAATCAGCAAACCCCATTTTGTTCTTGGCGTGCGGAACATCTTCCCGTGCTTTGCGACTTGCACCAACCATTTAATGGGAACATGTTCCGCACGCCAAGAACAGTGTTCGGGGCCCTCCTCTCACTTCACACATGTACCGCACATTTGGAACAAACTTAAATAATTGAAAAGGAGCAGGCCTAAAGATGCTAATCTGAAATGTTGAGCTTCGAGAAGTAGTTGTATAAAGAATTTTGGGGATAATGTCTGCCACACCCACATTTGAGAGGGAGGAGGGAACCAAATGAACAAACTTTGATCCCCTAGGGGTCAGGTACATCCCATAAAAGTTTCAGCTTTGAGATGCAGCAGTTCCAGAGAAGAATTCGATGATGCCATAGTTTACTGAGGAAACCTGACAGACCGCGGGCCCATGCCATAAACCTATCTCGCTGATCAGGCCTGATGAGCTAAAAATGTCACAGTCAATGGACAACTGTACATGTTATAGGCAATTCTGGCTCTATGGGTCTCAGTAATTATTCTAGATAAAACGACCATATGCAACACTTCAGGCTATGATTAATTAAACTCTTCTGAGTGAGATTAGATAGGGACAAATCAAGCGTTGGCCATCTGGTACTGCAATTTTAGCCTGAGTATTTACTACCGGTAATGTAACTAGAAATACGTGCATGTGATGCACTGTGATGTCCCCCGCTCCAACTTTCAATCCAACCTAGTCATATTACCCTTATTTTTCACATATGCTAAGCACTAAGTTCAATACTGCATTAATAACGAGAAATAAAAAATTCAGAATAGCCAAAGTAACAAAAGGCACCACTCTATCACTAGGTCTTAGCAAATACAAAGTTTGGTGAAAAAACATTGAACAGTTTTTGAGATATGGCCCGGAAAAGAAAGCATTTCGGAATAACGGAATGACGGAATAATGGAATAACGGAATGACGGACGGAGGCGAAAACATTATGTCTCCCGAAAAAAATTTCGGGGGACATAATCAGAGCACTGAATTGTTCATTTTTCTGATAATAATCCAGATAAATTCCCGGTGTTTATATACTTACATGCAGTCTCTAGGAGAGGTAGGAATGTAACGGAGGCAGTGATCTGTCGAATCACGGACCGGATCTCCTCCTTGATAGCTTTGTCAGACTTGTCCTTCTTCCTGGTGAGAGAGAAACAAGAAAGTGAAAAGACATATTCATCTAAAATAAATGCTAATTCTGAAAGTTAAAACAATTAGCAAAAAAACACCAGAACCCTATTCTAATATTATTAACATCTGGTGTGGCATTTTAGAAGATGGAAGTCAAATAAGGATAAGTGTATATAGATGACAACTTTATTCAGAGAGTGTATTGTTTTAGTAGAGATTCTTGTACCATTTTCAAGCTTGATTCTAAAGGCACCAAAATATTTTCCTCAACCATCCTCGGTTACCCAGAGTTTAATATATGCTCCATTATTCTCCACTATATCACCCCTGGGAAACTTCATCAGAGAAATCTGTACTCAAATTATCCGACCTCGGCCGGCGTGAGCCAATCAAACTGCTAAGCAGTTTGAACCTGCGAGCCAATGACAATTCATATCACTTTGTTGAAAAGCATGCGAGGTCATTTTGTTAGCCATCGGTCACCGGTTATCTCCCTTGACCATTTCAGTCTTATCCTATTGAGCATTTTCTTTGGTTACTGACTTCGTCACGCCAGCCAAGGGCGGGTAATTTTAGTACAGATTTCTCTGATAAGAGAGAAATGGAGCATATAAAACCCTGGGTAAGCGAGGATGGGTATCAACTGGATTGTGTCCAACCTGCTACATGAGTGTATTTGTATATCATATTCTCTCGAGCCATCCCCACTTTGCAGGGGTTGTACTGGTTGGGGTTATTCTCAGGTTATAGCCCAACCCCAACTTTGCCAGATGTTCCATGGTCATACATTACATAAATCTATAATATGATTTCAAGTTAAGTGTCAAAATCCTAAAAATAATTATTCTGACTGTCTGACACTCTCCATATAAATTTTCATCTGAGTTTGGGTCTCTCCTGTCTAAAAGCCCACCCCCATGTTTTCAAGATGTTTGTTTGTCTGGCCCCCTGGTCTTATACCCGAGAGACTACGGGGTATATGTTACACTGCTACAATACCCTGTTACCTTGAGCTAAATAACTGTAAATTGCTGTAGGCTGGTTATCCATTGCCAAATAGCAAAGCATGTAGTTTTTCAGCCAAAGTGCTTTTGAACATTAACGATCGCTAGTCAGCTCTCTCAGTCTGATTAAAAACAACCCTGTTCAGAGGAATTAAATGTGCAAAATAGTTCATATAGGGAATCGAGATACGATACACAGAAAAAAGACCAGTCAATGACTGACCAATCACATCTAGCTTTTAAATGGTCACCTTTTTTAAAGCATTGGGAACAGACGAAAGGACAGCTGTTTGGAGTTATCTGCCCCAAGCTTGTCTTACCGAAAGCTTTTGTTGGAGGTGTTGTGATTGCCATTGGTTAATTGAATTGAATCAGAACAAGCAAGCATACAGGCTGTTATCAGACGGTTTTGCAAGGAAACCACTAAACGATATGAGTCCGTATTCGTATACTAGTATTTTGCAACTTGTAACTTGGAGGTGAGATGAGTTGGGATTTAACATCGATTTCAAGAGTATTTCATTTATATCGCGGCTGCTAGTATTATGGCAGGGAGAAAGCCAGCAACGCCATGTGGCTATGCATTGCGGTGAAATCTACGAGCATCGGCTGGAACTAGTAAACCATGAGTGGTACTACGCTGAAATTCAGTTTGCATTGCACCCAAACTCTCAACTGCAGACAAAATCACCGTGCCCCTGGCGGGATACAAACTTGGACCTCTTGATCTGAAGCCTCACACGCTAACCACTGAGCTATCCCGCCCCTTATACCTAGGAAAACTGTCTATTTTAATCAAACTGTCGGCCCTATCATCCAGGTACTGCCTCTGTTTCCATTAGCTGCTTACCATATTTCCTCTAAGAGACCCTATGACGGCGTCTATTAATTTTTTGGCATATAGACTATCAATCACTATCATACAGAAATGTAAACATGACAATTTTGAATGAATATGAATTTCTTTGGTGAATATTTATTCATTATTGAAGAGAAACAATATTCTTTCAGAGGCATTTGCGAACATTTATACATTACATTTTACTTTGCACATCTTTACACATCATTACTCGGCGTGTAATCAAGACCTGGCATCTATTTCTTTCAAAAGATCATACCACCCCCCCTTGTCTATTTGAGATCCGGTGTCTATTTCGAGGCCCTGCATCTATTAGAGGAAATACGTAATTTATAGCCAAAACAACAGTTATAGGCCTTAGGGAATCGGGGTATTATAGTAGCAATGGAGTGGGAGGGATTCTGTTATATCAATTTTTTCATTCATTATTGAAGTTTATACAAAATCTTGTTAAGTAAATGGGTAAAACATCTCATTACACAACCAAATAAACCGTGTCCATAGAAGCTGGTGTTCCGTAGTTGCAAAACATTGTGCGACGTATAAACAATAGTTGTGTTGTGAGAGGTAGATTTGTAGGTCTGCTGCGAATTTGAGAGTTCAGGCAACAAGATGAATGAACATTCAATCATGGTGCCATAATTAAAAATTTTCTCTGATGGTTTAGGTATCACTACATCACTCATCACTTGAAATACCTTCGATCAGCATTTTTATTTGAACACATTAAAATGGCCACTCGGAGGGAAATGGACTCGCATGGCTTAACTGAACCATGTACATTCATTTTAAAACTTTTTTTTATGATTCAGGAGTATCATCTAGCCATTGGTAACACTAATTTATATCTTTGTGAGACCCACTTAATTTCAGTAAGAAAATCGTGCTACAGTGCCTTTAATTCATGTCCGAGGGATGTTCTGTTGTTAGATCTTTACATGTATTGACAAGTACTTACGTATCAGAAGTGACGGTCTTGTCACACTCAATATCAAACTGCCACCTCTCCAATACTTCATTTGTATATACACTTTTGATAACCAGCACCAGCTTCTGAACTGTCATGTTCAGCAACCATTCTGCAGCAGAGAAATAAGATTTTACTGAACAATTTACTGTAAGATCAATAGTTATAATAACAGAGATTGGAAGAGGTAGGGCCCATGCACAATTTTTACATTGGATGAAAAAATGGCCCATTAAAATTTGAAATTTCAAGTTCCTATAAAGGAATTTAAAATTCCTTTAAATTCCCGGAAATGAGTAAAAGTAAAAAAAATGGCCCATTGTCAAAGGTGTCTTTCCCAATCCCTATAATAACACCAGTATGTGTTTCAGAGAAACAAGTGACAAATGTTTTACTATCTGAGCGAGAGTAATGTCAAAATGAGTTCATTAAAGTCATATGTGACAGACAATTTCATTTTAATTTAAAGGCACTTTCAAAAGTATTTCATTTATATCACAACTGCTAGTATTTCTGGGAGGAGAAAGTCTGCAACACCAAGGTGGCTATGCATTGCAGTGAAACCTGCCAGCATTGGTTGGACCATGGGTGATACTGCACTGAAATTCAGTGAAGCATTGCACCAAAATCTTACTGCATGTAGAACAGTTCTCCACAGCAGAAAAAGGTGACTAGCCCCTGGCACTATTCGAACCCAGGACTTTTGATCCGAAGGCAAACAAATTCTAACCACTGAGCTATCTCACCCCTCAACTCAAGGAGGATAATCCTGAAGAAAGATGTCAAGTTTCACGGTGTAACTGATAATATTATAACGTAACAATCAAATGTAATACTTGTCATGGATAATAATTATCCCTTACCTGTTCGCACGAAAGGTGCAAATACAGCAGTGATTGGGAAAGGTAGGGGCCATGGACCATTTTGCACATTGGATGAAAAAATGGCCCACTAAATTTTGAAATAATACTATTGCTACAAAGGATGTAAATTTAGACAAAGAATAAAAGCCCTAAAAATGGTTGCTTGTCAAAGGTGCCCTTCCCTATCCTGATTATTTTTAATATTAAATTGTAGGAAATGTATTGTGACTACAGTACCTCGTATTTGTTGTATAATTTCAGTTAGATACTTCTTGAGGTCATCGTCCGTGGTTACGAGCAGCGTCAGTCCATAGTTCTGTACACGTGTGAAAGACTCTGGAGGGTAGATACCTCGCTGATACAGAATGCTGTTGATCCCATATTCTGCAACAATGAAAACATATTCATTTCTGGACCTGTTAGCAAATGATTACAGGCCTATCATATCTGACCAATATCAATCGTAACGTGTTAGGTGTGCGAATATCGATTATGCCAGGGTTCATACACTTGGAAGCCATACAAATTCCATGACTTTTCCATGGTTTTTAAGGATACTTCCAGAGTTTTCCATGACAAACCGACACCCGACATGCCTGTACAGCAATAGATGGTCACCCAATTTTATCTATTATTAGCACAAACCTAATATAAAAATCAAAACTTACCATTTAGCAAGAAAATGTTGAGACTTCTATACATAATTTTTTTAAAGATTTCCATGTAACTCCCTCATCTACAATATAGATCGAAACCCGAAACCTGCCACTCATAGCAATAAAGAAGTTGGCAAAACATAACTCATTTCCATTCATAATCATATTTCATTTTTACTTAGGCCTACTGTAATTAGACTGATGCATTATCAGCACTAAACAATAATTGTTAGAATCTCAGGGGTTATCATTATTATTATCGCAATTGCATCGGCTTAGCTTTTATACGCTACGCTGATGCGGAGGCTTACTTGTTGACAAAGACACGATGCATTGATCTTTTAGATATAAAACTAAAGACAGCAAATATTTTCATGTTGTGTTCTGAAGTCGGTTTGTAAACTTGAATATTTATTTCGATCTGACAGTTTGAAATATACATCTACGACATACGTTAACAATCACAACAAACATTGGGATATCTCTGATTGATTGACAACACAAACCAAAGAATTCTGTCACTATTTCTGTCGATCCTTTGAGAGTAATCGCATTCTGTGTTTTCGTCCCCGCCATGTTTGAACTCCCGCTTGGAACAGCGCCACCACTTCTGGTAAGGGGCGTAACTCTAATCAAATAACCCCCGCAGGTTTCTTGAAGAGTAACTCCAAACAATGGTCTGGTTCAAACCCAGCCATATACTTTTTAACATCGAAATATCTCATTTTGTTACTTACATACTTCTTCACTAAAATCCTTTATGAATTTATCATTGATCATGATTATTATTATAGATAGCTAAATTATTCCCCTACAGATACAAAACAAATCCTACTCTGGCATCATACTAGTCAGAATTAACCAACTGGTTTCTAAAATAATCGTAAATAGAATTTATGTAAATGTTATTATATAGCCAATCTCTTCCTTACTATCTACCTTCTTTGACTTAATTCGATGACGCATCATTGATGTACGATGTCATTAAGCGAAGAAGCCAAATTTCAAATTTTATGGAGAAATGATTCGGCATTGTTTTAGTCGTTGATTTTTATATCACCCGTGAATTAAAAAAAAACCCATACTTTTCGGTAGTTGCGTTTCTTTTACCGCTTTGTTTATGTATAAAGAGAACTGTCACCTAAAAATGTCATTTTCATAAAAAAAAATATCCCCATAAAATCGTTACTATAAAATTACAGAACAACACAGGGACACAAAATTGTTTTGTGGATACAAAATTAAAGGAAAGGTTTCTTTTTGTGCATTGATAACAAAACAGTTCCTTTGAATCATGTAATTTAGAAATACATTGAAATTTTCTCAAGAAAATGCATACGTAATGTCAATTAATTCGTCAAGGTGTTGTGAATTATAAATTAGAATTATTAATTAATTATCATAAATTATAAATTTGATCGAAATATTATGCTATTTTCAAGAAAATATTTTGATGTCCTTTGCTATACAACAGTAAAGAAACAAAATTTAGCATATCTAAAGGATTTCATTAACTGTACCAACTTCCCAACGCAAGGCATAACTCTTGCCAGACTCCATTACTGGCTGATTTAGGCCTTGCAGTATTTCCTTAAAAAAACTGTGTTTAGAAATCCAGGACCGCTATGCATTTCTGGTGCAGCGATTCACTATCTTGACACAACAAAGCGAGGGAAATACCGCAAGGGTTAAATCAGCCAGTAATGCAAACTGGCAAGAGTTATGCCTTGCGTTTGGAAGTTGTAATTGTACACGTGAATTCATAGTTACCATTTCGATGAAGATATTTCTACACCAATCGAAATATATTTTTAAAAAAGACATTAGGTGTTCGAAGTTGTCGGATTACAAGGTACCGTATTTCCTCGAATAAAACCAGGGGGTAGGGGGTGCTGAACGAAATAGAACCCCGGGGTTGTATTCGAGGAAATACGGTATAATTTTAAATTTCTTTATATAACATCTGTTCCTCAGCTCAAATCATTGGGTGTCAATTTTGATACTCCGGTCAACCATAACTCCCAGTCTATTACACAACTCGTGTTGTCCCCAGGCCCTTAGACATAATATACTGTAGCTTCTAAACCTTCATAGCTGGGACACATATAGACTACACTGCCGACGGTATTCCGTGGACAAAAATGTGCAAAATAATGCATCTACCGGGATACGAACTCATATCGTTCGGAGGTTTCCACGTCAAACCGTCTGGTAACAGCCCATAGACTCCCATGTTCTGACGCAATTCAGTAAACCAATCACAAGACGTCCAATAAAAGCTTTAGGTGTGAGAAGCTAGGGGCAGATATCCGTTTGTCTGTTTCGAATGCTTTCAAAACAGCGACCGTTTAAAAACTATGATGTGATTGGTCAGCTATTTGACTGGGCTTTGGCTGTGCTAAACTGGTTCGGAGCACACGCCTATAGGGGATGTTCTCAGACCTTGTGGCGAGGAATCTACAGAACCTGCAGCTGTTCGTATCCCAGTAGATATATTATTTTGCAAATGTTATTCCTCGGAACAAGGTCGATTTCAATCAGACTGAACGCCTACCATACATCTTATCATATTTCGTAAAAACTATATTGAACAGTTAAGCAATATTATAGCATTTTGAAGTTGCACCATTTCTGAATTAGATTTCAAACAAATGTCGCCTCCATTTCTTTTGGAGGGGCGGGGATATGTTTGATCACAGGTGAAGTTTAGCGCAAATATGTTGCGCAACAGAGATGAACGACCAGTTTTCCTCACTTTGTTCGCACATAGGGAAAACTGGTCGTTCATCTCTGTTGCGAAACAAAATTTGCGCTAAACTTCACCTGTGGTTTGATTAGAAGTTATTTATATTGTGTATATTGTTCGGTGTTTAGATATTTTGGTGTTCCGTTGGTTCCATACTGTCCACAAAGCATAATGTAAACACTGAATACGTCGTAAACATAATTTAGTCTAAAACTTTTGTTATACTGTCACATGTCTTCGATTCTGACATATGTCATATATTCTACCATAAATTATAACTTGATATTTTAAGAGCGCTTCAAAATGAATCCTCTCTCATGGACATGTCGTTTATGGGTGTTAGTATGTATGATATTAACTTTTATACACCATATTTCCTCTAATTCACCACGAGCTTCCACTACAACCTGGGCCTAGAATAGAACTCGGGGGTAAGGGGATGCTGAACGAAACAGAACGCCGGGGTTGTATTAGAGGAAATACGGTAACCTAATTAAGGGCACAGGCCACATATACACCTCCTTTAAACACATATAAGCTACATAAGCAGTGTTACGTGTACATATGTGCACAATCACCTTAAAGGGGCAGTAGCACGTTTTTTCGCTCAAATAAGTTGATGAAATGTATTTGAAAAATAATTTCACCAATAGTAAAACATCCTTCTCTCTTCGGAAAATAAAGTTTAAAATGAGTGTACATGTTTCGGTAAAGCCATGGGAATCATTTTTGTAATAAAAAATAATAAATTGTGTTCACAATAAAATGGCCGCCATGCAATTTTTGCTTTATACGCAACATAATTTTTACCACTCCAGATAATTGGTTTGTGTAATAAGATGTTTTACCCTCTTAAGTTAATTTAAATGACATAAACTATCATTATAAATGGGAAATTTGAAAAAATAAATTTTGAAAAAAAACGTGCTACTGCCCCTTTAATGATCCCTATGTTTTCTGCTAGGGTTCCCTTTTTCTTCGTCAGTGATCTACATATCATAAAACAATCGAACATGACTTCATTGAACATAATATTATTGCCGTTCTAATAGCCAATCTTAGATCTAAGAGCAACTGTAAGCCAAGTTTTAGGGCTGAGATTGACAAGTGAATATCAGACGTACGTGCCTACACTGTCTACTTCAGTAAACATGGATAAAACGGTAATACCATTCTCTTCTCACAAAGGTTACTCCCTACACGTTTAGGATCCTAAATCTGAAGGGAGCCACTGTGGGAAGAGAATAGGGTAATACATGTTATTTGGCTAACGTAATATCCCATGGGTTTATGAAACAATTTGTGTATAGCCCCCAATATCGCTCGGGTTACTCGTTTTTATAAAAGTCATGTGTACTACTATCTATAATGGTAAATACACCATTTACTCACGTTTACCTTTTACTTGAAAATAAGTATACGTTGATACATTGGCTTAAAAGTGTTCGTTGATGTTAGCAAATAAAACAAACAAATCACTAAAAAACGTGAATATTGTTGGATACATTTTATTGAAACATCAAGAGGTGCATATACAGCTGCTGAACAAAAGTTTGTTTAACTATGCAAGATTTC
The DNA here is from genome assembly GCA_936450465.1 of Gibbula magus. NCBI lineage: Eukaryota > Metazoa > Mollusca > Gastropoda > Trochida > Trochidae > Gibbula > Gibbula magus. The sequence goes on along the minus strand of OW388290.1, from coordinate 66,123,808 downwards.
CTACGTAAAATAATCATTTTTCGAAAATAATGTTATATAAATCCTTGCCATATTTGCTCCTGTAGAAATATTAGTATCATATTTAAGTATATGATACAGAAATAATTTTTCTACGTCTAAACAAAGATTCATAACTTTTGCGGGCATATTTAAGGAATATATCAAAATTAAACGAACACAGAATTACATGATATTTGCACTGAGTTCGGGGAACAGTTAAACAAATTTTTGTTCAGCAGCTGTAGTGTGATGCCAGATATAACAATTACACTTGTTCTCTTTATATGGCATAATTTTATTATAAATAGATGAAGTATAAATATAATTTGAAAGTTATCATTAAAACAAGATTATATCATACATGAAAAGTTGTATATATCACAATCACATAAACGACAGTCCAAACACACATAGTAAAACTGACCTCAGGTCATGCACGTGAAAAACTAGCTTACGCGATCAGTTGGACATTACCCAAACAGTTCCTATGCCCGCCTTTGTAATAGCATAACAAACACAAACATATGATGGTAGTTACTTAAAGAACTTTTAATCAATTTAAGAAATTCAAGTTAAGAATATATTCCTGTTACGTCACGTAACGTGTAATTTTAGACAGTTGTGCACACCGAAAGACATATTTAAGAAAAAGGCAGACTAAAACGATATGTTGACAAAATATAACTTTGATGATTTAAACCAAATAGCTGAATGAAAATTTACAGTGAATTCACGTTTAAAACAAACATTGTACTAAACATACAAACACGCCAGTTACTTCAACACTGAACGTGCTCGCAAATGAATTCGTAAGTCAATAGCACTACCTAAATTTCACGTACATTCTGCAAAATCTGTATTTGTATAAATATCTATTTAATATTCTTGAATAAATGAATACTCACAAAAATGATAATCTAACAAACAAAAAGAATAAATATATGAGGATAATAAACTCATTATCAACAATATGACCCGTAGAGAATATCATAATCAACAATATGACACGAAGATAATCTCATTATCAACAATATGACACACAGTTAATCTCAATACTCTCTTTTCGGATACCACCTGTTTTAACACAAGCTGAATATATCCACGGCATCGAGGATATTGTCATCTGTCAACGAGTGGTGATGCCACTGATATCAAATATTAATAATAATATTAATATGGATATTTATATTGGGCACTGTTCCAAACAGGATGAGTGCTCACTTATTATTTATTACCTTCAAGGAACTGTGCTGCCGCTAAGCACTCCGCGACATAATAGGTCCGTGCTTCCCGTGTCCAGGTACCCACTTAAACAGCTGCGTGGACTAAGTGCAATGTACAACGTAACGTAACATCATTTCTTCTATTGATCTTCTGACAATGACGGAAAATAATATTTCACTATCTTTAGTAAATATTTCACATTTCACATTTTTGGGGTCTCGTTTTTCACAAAATAGTCTAATTAACCAATTGCAGTTAAGAATTCAATATAAAATAATATATTTCGGCCTTCCTTTAAGAATATCCAGTTTCTAACCGCTTACAAGTAATATCACCTAGATTTCAACTAAAATAACCATGGAATTAATTATTGATAGTCCAGTGCTCGCGTTGTTTAGTTTTAATGAACAATGTGGGAGTCGACACTATTTAAATGGTCATCTTGTTGATGTTGAAACCACAGCCAAGTTGTAGTCGCTCTACTGTCAACGGGGAAACTGAAACAACATGATTTAATTTTAAATGATAGATTTTAGATGATTATGGTCTACAGACTCCAAAATTGGGACTAATGATATGATATGATATGAAATGATGTTATTTAAATGAGTAGTTTTACTAATAAGTTCCCCTATTAAAACTATATTAAATATTGAAGATTACCCCCTCCACCAACCCCACTATTACAGCCAAAAACGTGCTTCTGCATGGGACTCAGCCCGAAAAAGTACAATAATTTGTACTATTGAAGGTAGTGTTATCCCAAATGTAACCTTGTTATATTTGTTCACTATCAGCATGGCATGTATTTCTAGTGCTACTGCTCCTTTAATGAAATTTTTAGTGAATACACACATTTACTGATTTCACAACTGATTTCACAGAGTTACGGTAACAAATGCACCATTTGTCCCCTCATGAATCTGTCATTGACAGGAGACTGAATAACATTGGTAATCATTAGATAAATGTGTTGTTACCTGCGGGTTGATAGCTCTTATCTCCAGTTATCTCGAGACGGGCGGCTTCCATTGCCTGTCTGAGCGCACTGTGGACTCCCACAGACAGAACTATTGGAGGTTCTCCACTTGCTGTAATGGAAATAACAGTTAAATTATATATGGCTGATACAATACAAATCTGAATGGCAACATTTTTTTGTATCTCACAACGATTCTCAGCGTGCAAGGTTCCTCGGTTTAAAGGTATATCCATTGTGTTGTTGGGGGTCAAATATTCCAAACGTTATAAATGGTGTTATATTATCGAGAAGTACCAACTGTTACCGAAAACTACCATTTTGAGGATACTCGACTTAGTATATTGACGATATGAAGGTGAAAGTGTCGATTTCTGATCGAAAACCGGACAATACAACGCGTGTAGCGCGCGCCAATGAGTCGAACGTAATTTTTGAATCTTATTTAAAGCAGACAAAATACCAAATTTGGGTTGATAATGTTTAATAGGTCATTTAACTACTGTGCATGTAAATAGGTCATGCACTTTCGGTTTGTGCACATGCATAATGATCTTACTCGATTTTAATTGGAAACTAGTAATTATGATACATTTGGCGATTGGGGATGAATATGCAAGCTTAGTGAATTTGTGTGTATTGTAAACATCACATATCGTGTGTTTGGACGTATTAAAGCCAAATAAAATTTTATGAAACACAATGGATGCACCTTTAAGTAGTCTTGAAAATGCAAATGCCCTAATGCAGCAGGTTGGACTTTGGACAAAAAGAAAGACATTTTTATTATAAGTTTTATAAATTCTTTTTATTATGTTGACTTTAATCTTATTAATTCAATTAAGAAAATTTTGCATACATGAAATACGTTGTGAAATCTTTGATTGACATTCTAGAAGTTATAGGTGATGAAGAATGAAGAAATTGACCATTGTCATCCTTATGGTCATTTATCGGATTTATAAAATGGTCAGCATTATTCTGACCAATATTCCCATAATTGACGATAGACAACAGCTATAAAGAAAAACGGTCAATACTATATCAAGAATTTGAGAATATTCATTACCTAACAATATATACAATACTGATAATTGTCCCCTCTCCAAAATACCCCGCCCTCTTTATTAACTCTTAACTAGGAGTAGTGTTTGTAAATTATGCTCATAAACATTTTCATATCCCTGTGATCTATCATGTTGCATCACCTTTCGAACTGCGAACACCAAGGGAATTCTTGGAGTCATTCAGTAGTTTGATCCTCCAGTCAATGGGGATATCCTTGGCTAATGGTGGTTTGTATTCCTGAAAAATAGTAAATTCGTTGCCGGTGAAATATAAAGCTTAAACAATTAATGCCTATGAGTTAATTCTGTCCTACATTTAAAAGAGAAATGCTATTTAAAACATGTTCAACGAAATTTTTATTTGTAGAGAATGATTTTTATCAACATACTTTCCCCAGACATATAGTCTTTGATTACCGATTACCGATTACCGATTACCGATTACACACTGCCATGGTGTGCTTATGTTATATTTGGAACCAAGCTTATCAATAAATTGTCAATAATTCTGCTACTTAAACTGGACCCATATTTTCGAAGCTCTCTTAGCGCTAAGATAGTTGTAAGTTTCAATACATTAACATTGACTTACGACTATACTTAGCAGTAGGACATCTTCGAAATATCGGCCCAGTAACTCAATACGTCTCCAAAACAGAAATGTACATTTAACCAAACTACTCCAACAAACAGAAATGCACAACTATTTACTTGAATTACATCCACAACAGAAATGTATGAATTGTTTGATGGAATTACTCTCTAAAACAGAAATATGAAGAAGAAAAAAACATCAAATCGAATAACTCGCCAAAACAGAAATATAAACTAATCAATTGAATTACACTCTGAAAAAGGAATGTACTAACTATTTAATTGAATTACTCTAAAAAAAGGAAATGTAAACAAAACCTAATTGAATTACTCTCCAAGTACAGAAATGTACAAAATCTTTAAATAAATTACTAAAAAAGGAAATTACCCATGTTCCATCGTTGAGAACTCCCCCTGTCTTCTGGTCATACATAACCTCCTCCAACAAGTGACCACCCAACCCCATCACGAAGGCGCCTTCGATCTGTCCTACGTCAATTTCTGGGTTCAAGCTGGTATAAGAAAAGAGTCATTCTTAAACAAAGAAATTTTAGAAACTGAGACAACATCTTCGTCAACAGTGATCGACCAGTGATAATCACACGCACAATTCTATTATATCATTATTAGTATAATTGGTGATTGAGCTCCTTGGTCACGTGCCTTGTTTTTGCCTTTTTGTGCCTTCCTTAAATTGTGTCTACAAGATTGGAATTAAGACAAATCAATAAAAGCCAAGAATTTGAAATTTACTGACCTCTCACTACAGTCAGACACGATTTGGGTGTTCTCGGAGTGCAACTAAAGTTGGTTACTACAAGTCGTAAAGAAGAATCGTTCCGTGTGTCCGGGCTTCTAGTTAATGAACGTACCTCTCTCCACAGTCGAAGAGGATGTCCACCCTCCTGATCTGACTCTCCCCCGTGAGGACATCCAGCTCCGCCTCACTCACTGCCGCACTGTAGGAGAAGTAGTGGAACGACCCTGGTCCGTCATGCTTCTTGGGAACCCAGCTGGAAAGCACTTGGCAAGTTAATAACTTCTTTTGGTTTTACGGTATTCAAATTCGAATTACGTCTTTGATCCACCCGATAAAGCAGTGTGTCTTTACCCCGAAACGGAAAGATGAGTTTTCACTGGTTCAGAAGCAGGGATGCAGTATGAGGTTTTGCTCAAGCAGAGAAATCCAGCCCCAGTAAAACAGAGGTTCGGATAGGAATGCTGATGGTAGTAACCTCTGTGGGAATAGAATGGGGTTTCTGCAGCTGTATATACCTCAAGGCCCATTTAACACTCTTTGAACTTAGGCTTTTTTCCGGGAGAACATCCCTGAGAAAGAGAGCAGGGCCTTGCGAATCCTATTGAGAGGGCCTTACACAGGATATTACCCCGCTGGGAGGGCCTTGTACAGTATAATTCCCTTCCAGCAGGTACTATACAGTAGAAAGCCTTCTAAATAGGATTCCTTGCACTTAATAAATTCTATGTCCCATTGAGTGAGATAATATATCGACAAAATTGCCAAGTTTAAAATTTCAAAGCAGACAATGTGGAAATCGAACCCGCAACATTTAGACCAAGACCTTACCACTAGACCATAGGGGATTGGTGACTAGGAAAGGTTGATTGTTGGTTTCTACTTTGCTGTCCGAGAACTTCGATGATATTTTATGTGCGCATTATTTGACTTGGATCACCTGTACTGCAGATAAAACAGTATCGCGCAAAGGCCTCTCCTTGCTAGAACGCCCTCGAATTCAGGTGTTATCCATTACTTAATGCTATCCCTCAGTCTGATTAAAATCGACTTTGTTCCGAGGAATAAAATTTGCAAAATTTTGCATCTGCCGGGATACGAACAGGTTCTGTAGATTCCTCGCCACAAGGTTTGGCGTGGAAACCCACGAACGAGTTCGTATCCCAGTAGATGCACTATTTTGCATTTTTATTCCACGGAAAACCGTCGATTTTAATCAGACTGTGCTATCCCTGGTTCTACGGCGATACGACTACTACTTAAAAATTCGAGGAACTTTTACAATGAGTTGAGCCCTACAGAACGGATACCTACTTGACTTTAGCACTGAGGGCAACGTTTGCCAAGTGGCAAGTTGCCACTAGGTTCTTCCAGTCGTAGTCAGGATTTTTTTCTTTGATTGGAGCCATCCTCTCGTTGAGAATCTCACAGCACTTCAGGGCCGACTGGAGAATATATGAGAATCTCATGGATCATGTTTATTAATTTCTCGTAAAGAATATCGATAAAGTACCCGAATCATACATTGATAATATGATTTGTAAGTCTGATGGTAAAAAAATGTCCACCAAATCAAATATTTGACATAAAGTGACTTATACATTAAAGTACTCAAACCATAAAATACATTAAAGCGAATACTGCACGAGCTTATACAGATACTACATATAAATCCTAGTATACATTTGATCCTTATTCAAATTGTGAGGTTGCATATATCGTCTCGTTATGAACTTGTTCTGACATGTGCTCATTGTTGTATAATGTCAACAGTTAGATACATATGTAATATACATCTATTTTTTTCCTTTAAAGGTACATTCATTGTGTTGTTTGGGGTCACATATGCTAAACTTTATAAATTGTGTTATGTTATCGGGAAGTACTGACTGTTGCCTAAAATTGCCATTTTGATCTTAGTCGACTTGGTATATTGACGATATGAAGGTAAAAGTAGCGATTTCTGATCGAAAACCGGACAATGTACCGCGTGTGGCGCGCGCCAATGAGTCAAACGTAATTTTGGAATCTTATTTCTATTTTAATTGGAAATTAGTAATTACGATATATTTGGTGATTATGGATGAATATGCAAGCCGAGTGAATTTATTTGTACTGTTAACAGCACATATGGTGAGTCGGAACGTATTAAAGCCTAATAAAATTTTATGAAACACAATGGATGCACCTTTAATTAATCAAGCAGAACTATTTTGCCAGAACTTTTAAAAGATGTCAAAACACACTTGTTGTAAAGCACCTTAGAGTTTTTTTTATCATCAATTATATATAATGCGCTATATAAATGTCGCATATTATTATGATGATTATCCTTATGCATTTAATCTGAAAACACAGGAGTGTTCAGCATAGTATACGCCAAACAATGGTATAGTATCTCACTCGGTCTACCTCTACATAGTTATATTTCAACTTTTATTCATTTCATAACAAATGGATTGATTATTCATACCCCGACTGCATATTCACTAGCTGTGCTGCCACCTGACGGCAGGTTGTTGGGAGAGATGTGACTGTCTACAGGCAGAACATTGATCATGCTGACTGGTATGCCGAGAGAACTTGCAACTGCCTGTGCCATCTGCAAATGTATTAAGTATAACAATACTATGTTATTAATATTAATACTAATGTAATGCTATCATGCATATATATATCATTGTCGGAATTGTCCCTGTAATGCTATCATGCGTATATATGATTTAATAACTGTCCCTGTAATGCCATCATGCGTATATATTATTTAATAACTGTCCATGTAATGCTATCATGCGTATATATTATTTCATAATTGTCCCTGTAATGCTATCATGCGTACATATTATTTCATAATTGTCCATGTAATGCTATCATGCGTATATATCATTTCATAAGTGTCCCTGTAATGCTATCATGCGTATATATTATTTAATAATTGTCCCTGTAATGCTTTCATGCGTATATATTATTTAATAACTGTCCCTGTAATGCTATCATGCGTATATATTATTTAATAACTGTCCCTGTAATGCTATCATGCGTATATATTATTTAATAACTGTCCCTGTAATGCTATCATGCGTATATATTATTTCATAATTGTCCCTGTAATGCTATCATGCGTATATATTATTTAATAACTGTCCCTGTAATGCTATCATGCGTATATATTATTTAATAATTGTCCCTGTAATGCTATCATGCATATATATTATTTAATAATTGTCCCTGTAATGCTATCATGCGTATATATATATATTATTTCATAATTGTCCCTGTAATGCTATCATGCGTATATATTATTTCATAATTGTCCCTGTAATGCTATCATGCGTATATATCATTTCATAATTGTCCCTGTAATGCTATCATGCGTATATATTATTTAATAACTGTCCCTGTAATGCTATCATGCGTATATATCATTGTCGGAATTGTCCCTGTAATGCTATCATGCGTATATATTATTTCATAATTGTCCCTGTAATGCTATCATGCGTATATATTATTTAATAACTGTCCCTGTAATGCTATCATGCGTATATATATTATTTCATAATTGTCCCTGTAATGCTATCATGCGTATATATTATTTAATAATTGTCCCTGTAATGCTATCATGCGTATATATTATTTAATAATTGTCCCTGTAATGCTATCATGCGTATATATCAGTGTCGGAATTGTCCCTGTAATGCTATCATGCGTATATATTATTTAATAATTGTCCCTGTAATGCTATCATGCGTATATATATATATTATTTCATAATTGTCCCTGCAATGCTATCATGCGTAATACTATATAACATATTTGTCAGAAGTGTCCCTTGCATGCGTAATATTATATATAATTGTCAGAATTGTCCCTGTAATTCTATCAAGCGTATATATCATTGTCAGAATTGTCCATGTAACGTTACCATGCGTATATATATCATTTACAGAATTGTACCTGTAATGTGTTCATATTTCATTATCAGAATTGCCACTGTTATGCTATCATGCGTAAAAAAAACATTGTCATAATTGTCAATGGAATGTCATCATGTCTATACATCATTGTCATAAGTGTCTCTATAATATAATCACCTTAAGGTACGTGATCGGCAATGACATGAGCTTTACTGAATTATATATTTGCTTGAAGGGTAGCAAATTAAACGCATGGTATTATATGATATTGACACTGCATGCCTAAGCAAATAGTAGTCACAGTAACTATTGTGTACCTTGGTATATAGCCCCTGCCCCATCTCCACTCCGCCCTGACTGATGGTGACAGTTCCATCTCTGGCGTAGATGGCAACATCTACAGTTAAACCATTTCCTATGTAGCTGAAGCCGTACTTGCAGGGAGACATGGCGATACCTCGCTTCTTCCATTGGTTGACCTGTAGACGAGTAAATATATGACGGTAACAGATTATGTGAATATTTACTTTTGAAATAATTTATATAAAGGCAATAATAAATTGACCTTTTCAAATACTTTCACATTTGGAAATAGAGAAAGAACATTTGACCTCAGAGTTCACACAGGAGGTTAATATCAAAATATGTTTCAAGTTGTGATTCTATGAATATTTCTAATTCATTATTTAAATACATTGTCACATGTGTTTAAAGCGGTTTTTACACGCAAACACACATTGGCTAACTTCTGAAAGTTATCAAATACACTTGTCAAATACATGCTGTCAAACATGACATGTAGTCATGTGACTCAAACGTCGTTTCGCATTGGTTATTTCTAAAAGACAGCAGTTTGACAACACCCCATAGGTCAAGCTCGTGTTGGTCAACTAAACAAAAATAAAGGAAATGTTCTTAAGAATAGAGTCCGACTTCATTTCTCTCCAAAAGTTTGACAACTTAGAAACTGGTATTGGTGACAGGATTTCGTTAATAGACCGTTCACACTATCAAATTTGAGTTCGACAAAGTGTGAGAATCCGGTGCTGTTTTTCGACAACCGTTTGACAACTCGGAAACTGGTGCTGGTGAAGAGGTTCACACTTTCAAACTTTAATCTGACGGCATGGGTCAGTTCAGCTTCTCGCGTGACTTGCTCTTATAAGAAAATGTATTATAATGCCAGTAAGAATTTCTTGATTGATATTTAGAAAAGATTGATCGGATACGTATGAGTAAAATATGGTAAGATTTTGGATGGGCGAGAGGCTTTACCCAAATGGTTAGCAGGCGGTTTGCTTTATTGGATTGAGCGGAGTACACAAGGTTTGGTCTAGTTTTAGATTTGGACATGTGAAAAAGGATATGTGAATTATTTGTTTAATCATTTAGAAACATAAACAAACAGAATGCAATCTAGATTTATGTAAATGTAATGCAAGATTGGTGGTAAATGTAATGTAAGATTGGTGGTAAATGTAATGTAAGATTGATGGTAAATGTAATGTAAAATTGATGGTCAATGTAATGTAAGATTGATGGTAAATGTAATGTAAGATTGATGGTAAATGTAATGTAAGATTGATGGTAAATATAATGTAAGATTGATGGTAAATGTAATGTTAGATTGATGGTAAATGTAATGTAAGATTGATGGTAAATGTAATGTAAGATTGATGGTAAATGTAATGTAAGATTAATGGTAAATGAAATGTAAGATTGGTGGTATATATAATGTAAGATTGGTGGTAAATGTAATGTAAGATTGGTGGTAAATGTAATGTAAGATTGATGGTAAATGTAATGTTAGATTGATGGTAAATGTAATGTACGATTATTGGTAAATGTAATGTAAGACTGGTGGTAAATGTAATGTAAGATTGACGGTAAATGTAATGTAAGATTGGTGGTAAATGTAATGTAAGATTGGTGGTAAATGTAATGTAAGATTGGTGGTAAATGTACGAAAAACATATTACCTGATAACATGAGGCATAGTCTATGTTCTATGCAGTATTAAATGTAATTACTACTGCTCGTCTAACGTTTATGGTTGAAATAATGACCGCTGACTGAGTGAATATCTGTGATAACCATCGAGCGGTATGCAATCAACTTAAAACTCAATAACTTATTTTAAGAATGTCGAAAGTCACAAATAGAGGCAATGGGTCATTTAGACCGTAAGCCGAGGGTAAGTTTTTTTCGAGGTGCGATATGGTGCACATGGCGAGGCGAAGCCGAGACATGTTCACCATATCGAACCGAGAGGTCGGTTATCACGAGGTTGGTTATCTGATAACCAACCTCTTGATAACCGACCTCTCTGTAGCTTGGAGGTAGGTTATCTAAAAATAACTACCTCTGATATTGACCTGATAACAACACCACGTGGTGTATATGCATCAATTGCTCTTGACTTGATCATTATTTTACCAATTAAATGATGTTACCTTATTAAAGGCTTCTACTTCCGCTCGCCTCTTGTCAAACTCGGATGATGTTCGGAGTTCCTGCCACAGTCTTCGTAGAGTACAGTCTTTCAACTCATGACCACATATGTCAATCTGAAACAAGATATGCACAAGAATAAAACACAAATAATGAATAATAATATTAATTGTTTTTCAGAATAAATAACAATTTATCAAATCTATCAATAACAATTGTTAAATGATTATGGAATACATGATTAGAAATGTATATGACAAATGTGGAGAGGCTCCTACGGGATGTAAATGAAATATTAAATACTTCAGAGGACACTTGCTGTAGATATTTTAATGATGAATTCATACTCGCAATTTAACTTTTTAACAAATCTTTCCGTCAGTGTGGAGCATATGCATTTTGAACATCGCAACTATATAGGTAGCTTACACAACAATGTTAACAACATATACTGTTTTTTTCACAGGTACACATATGAAATGCACAGTTATAGGCCATGCTACTCTGAATTTCACGCACATCTACTTGGCGATCGTCATGCACTATGCAGACAACAACAATTGTGACTTTTTGGGCTTTCTCGCTTGTTGGTATATACGAGAAATGAGTTTTTACTTGAAACATATTTGAAAGCCCGATACACTGGTCGAAATGAGTTCATCGTATATCGTATACATTAAAGAAGATTGATTCGTCTAATGTTTACTCCTTATATATATATATATATATATATATATATATATATATATATATATATATATATATATATATATATATATATATACTTACTTGTCCTTCACTGTAGAGGTTAGTTTCTTTGACATCAGTTGGCTCTTTACCCAGGATCTTAGCAACATGCTCCACCATCGACTCCATAATAAATCCGGCAGGATATGGACCTAATGCAATTCATTTACAAGCCTTGAGTCAAAGTCGGAACCATTTTACCATTCTTTATATTATTTTCACCACAATACATTGTTTGTTTATATGAAATTGAAATGAATTCATAATATGCTGAGTATGTTCTCTTTCCGAAAACTTCCGCCCTTTCTCTTTGAATTTGGTATATAAGTTGGAAACATTTGGAAATCACACCTTTACACATTTGAATTGAAAATTACTTTTACTTTTTACTATACGCTATTCGTAGAAACTAAATGATGCTATTTTGCTCAGGAGAATGAGTAAATTTCCAATCTTTAAAGAGCGCCTTTCCCCCTTTCTAGATGTTTTAATTTGAAAAACACATTTGAATCGAAACGTACTTTTAATCAAGAATTTATACAATGAGCTATGTCACTATACGCTATTTGCAGAAAGTAATAGATACTTTTTTCCCGGTGGGATGATAAGGTACATTTCCAATTTTGGAAAGATTTAGAAAGAACGCGTTTCTCCCTTCTATGTGTTATTGTATTATTAGTTTCATACAAAACATACCCGGACCACGCGTAGGCTGTGGTTGAGCTTTGTTTGTCTTGCAAATGATCATCTTCACCCTCCAGTTTGGGACATGGTACGCTGGGGATAGAAACAAACATATATTTATAAATAATGAAAAAGAACATAAATTGTTTTCTGACATCGAATATAACAACAAAAATTTATTAAAGTAACAAATATCCGAGGTTTGCCATTATCAGTAAACGAATCAATGTATCACACAAAACTGTCATGAATCTTATTGAGCGAGCCCTTTGATGTCATATCAATATGATGTTATGAGCAAAATGACAACATAGCTTGTCTACGTCATCATTTTCTACGTCATCATTTAAATGACGTTATGTCACTGGCAGTTTGTCCTCATGAACTGAAGGTGTAATAGGATTATGACGACATAAGCAAATATATCATTTGAGCTGAAACCATTGATAAATACTGTTTGAACCGGATTTTGATATTTAAAAAAGCAATAAACTACATTTATTACGCCGAAAGGAATTCCCTTGGTATCTGAACTTTGAAAACGGACACTGTCCTGTTCTACAACGGAAATGGGACCTTTAACTTGGCCATTCCAGAGCACTTAAGTAAAGACAGGTATTATGGATGACAACTTCTTCGTTATCGTAGGTCACCACGTTTCTGGGCTATTCCCTGCCCCTTCGTCAGGTGATTGATGGTATACATGATTCATACAGCTGCGTACCGAACGTTAGTCCACATATATGTGTATCCTAGTGCAAATATCATGTAAATTGAGTTTCATTGTAACGTCAATAACATTACATCACATACAATGACAACGAATCATCATATATCCATGAGTAAAACATTCAAGCGTATCCTGTGATCGTAACGCAGTGGTGGGTGTTTATAAAATTTGGTATTTTTAAAATTTTAAAATTCCAATTACATTTTTTTCTCGAATAAAAGTTTTGATTTTGAGTTAATGAGAACAAATTCATCACAAATACATTGAATGAGTATGAGTATACTGAACATTTCACAGGAGAAAATAAAAACTACAGTTTTGAAAAGAATGACCCCTGGTCTCTTTAAAGGGACAGTAGCACGTTTTTTCGCTCAAATAAGACGATGAAATGTATTTGCAAAATAATGTCGCCAATAGTAAAACACCCTTCTCTCTTAGGAAAAATTGGGAATCGTTTTTGTCATTCGAAATAATAAATTGTGTTCACAATAAAATGGCCACCATGCATTTTTTGCTTTATACACAACACCTTTATTACTACTACAGATTAATGGTTTCTGTAATAAGATGTTTTATCCTCTAAAGTAAATTTAAATTACACAAACTATCATTATAAACAGGAAATTGGAAAAAATAAATTTTGCCATAAACGTGCTACAGCCCCTTTAAAAACTGATTATGCTATTGAACACTCACCTTTTCTCTTATAATGAAAAATGCAAAATGATCGGTCTAGTTTTCAAGTTGATATGATGCTTCAAAGACAGGACCAACAACATGATAATTGCACTGAAATACACAAATAATTTTTTATGTGACCAAACTTTCGGTAAGCAGCTGTATGGTCATTCTCTTCCCACATAGGTTACTCCCTTCAGATTTCCGATCCTACCCCTGGGTTGTTTTACGCTTGAAATCGGGGACAGAAAAGGAGTGTCCTGATTGGTTGCAATTGAATCTAGTTTTGCAATCAGCGACGCCGTTGTAAAAGTGACATTTGCCAATGACACGTCATAATGATAAAATAAACGTAAGACCAACGTTTTCCCGTTTAATGTGTTTTCCTCGAAATATGCTATTTCATTTTGTGAAAACTATGCATCATAAACATGCTGATACATAAAGAAGACCAAATCAGAGACAAATACCAACAAAAGTTCATTTGTGTTATTTAAATCAGACATATTCGAAGGACGTATGCTAATGAGCAACACCCTTCAGAGTAAAATGCCTAGATCTTTGAAGTCACTCGGTCGACATGGCCACTGAAAGATAAGTTTCGTTAAGGATCGGAAATCTGAAGGAAGTAACCTCTGTGGGAAGAGAATGCTGTATTGTTTGTATACAAACTGTTTGGGAAGCCAGAATTACTTGTACCTGTACAGAGTACTTCATTAATAATATTTATATACTAACTCTTACCCATATCGATATGTGTAAGTATCTCATGATATACCATCATGACGTTTGCCAAGTACCCCGAGTCTACATAAATGTCGATGCTGATGACGTCGATTTGTCCATCCTCGTCAAAACCAATCTGTTGAAAAAAAATGAAATCAAGAACTATGCTTTATGAAAGTATGATTCCTTAATTGTTTAGATGTACGTGCATATCAATACGCCTTATTCACGTGACAATTTGTAGAAAAAACATGCATCGTAATTCAGATAGTAGCTTTATTACATCTGAAAAAGGAATAAAGTTTGAACCCGTTCTTTTCCTTTGCGGAGTGGCGATACAATATCCAATGATTCTAAAACAATAGCCGATGATTCTAAAACAATAGCTGATGATTCTTATGCAGATACATGGGAGGTAAGGACCTAAATGGTCGCGCGGAGCGCTTAGTAGCGGCACCGAAAGTACAATTCCTTCAGGGTAATACTTGTACCGCCATTGAGTAGTTCTTGCACTGGATATTAGGCGTTAAATGTATATTATTATTATTAATTAAGTACACGATTTGTTTACCTCATACTCAGTGGCTACAGCGAACCGCATTCCATACATCTTCATGTTACGTGATAGGTCGATGCTGCATTTTACTGGTCTTGGAAGAGTAAGAACACATGAGATCAACAATTCATTTCGTGTGAACCTAAATGCTTTTCTAACGTCGAGCAAAAACGTATCTAACTTTTCTTATAACATATGTTTAACTGAAATTAAGTTCAGACAAAGTGCTCTAATGGTATTTCGAAAGAGTAGTTATTATCCATATGATTGAACATAACCAGGTTGTTATTATTTTATACGAGCACATGCGAAAATAATACGGTACCCTAGCAACCATTATTTCAGCGCGAGTTCCCGTATGTCGTCGTTTGAGACACCATAAAGAAATTATAAGTGACGTCATTTTGCTGGCCGTCATAAGTGAAATGGACGATTTTGTGGCTATGTTTAAACGATTCAAATGAATAGAAAGTGAAATAAAGAGCGTGTGTTATACCCTCGCTGTCACTCGGTTAATACAGCATTACCGACTTATTTAATAAAGGTCATGTCACATATCCTCGGGTAATAGTCTATATATATTTATTCGATATGATTACATGTACTTTATTATTTCATTATCATAAATTACTTAAAATTTTGTATTTGTTTACCTTCCAAGATTGTAGGCTGCAAGTGATGTAGCCGCGGCCACAGGGATAGAGTTAAATGTTTTGCCCCCAAATGCTCCTCCGACACGGGGGATACTGACTCGAACACTGATAGATAAACAATATGGTTTAGATACACTGTCGACCAAAAGAAACGCCTACTTAATTTTCCTTAAAATGAAAGATGAAATAATTTCTGAAATATAATTAATGGTGATCTTCACGTTATGGTGAAACAATAAATAATATAAACGTCCATTAAAATCTCGGAAATACTGTGATTGAGTTAATAACATTAATTAAAACCACGCCCAATGAAGACACCTATTTCCGGTTGATTCACTTGCACACCATAACCACGCACACCTGCAACGTCATCACCACGCAAATAGTGTCTGTATTGATGCTCGTGGTTGTATGAAAATCTGTTTCAAATGTTTTTCTGATCAAGCACTGATCGGAAACTGAACAATTCTGTTGTATCATTTCAACAATCGCCATTCTTTTGTGACATGGCAACTTCTAAAGTTTAAGTATATTATGCAGAAATGGTGCATCTCATAATGATATTATATTGCTAAACTGTTCATAAAAGTTTTACGAAATCTAACAAGATATCTGGTAGGGGTTTCTTTTGGCCGACAGTGTAGAATAGTTTTATAATTATGTTCTATAATTGAAAATTGTTTCTCTTCATCGCATTTTTGTCAGGCGAATTAATTTAGGACTATACTGTATTTGCTGTGACAGAATCGATACCCTTTTCATGTTGGATTGAAAATTGCTTATTTGAATTTTTTGTATGATAATAAACCTAAGATCATTTTGCTTTCACTACAACATACATGTATGCAACGTCCACCACTAACTGAAAGCGATGGGTTAAAGGGGCAGTAGCACGTTTTTGGCAAATTTTATTTTTTCAAATTTCCCATTTATAATCATAGTTTAGATCATTTATATTTACTTTGGAGGGTAAAACATCTTATTACACAAACCAATTAACCGTAGTGGTAATAACGGTATTGCGTATATAGGAAAAACTCATTGGCGGCTATTTTATTGTGAACACATTTTATTATTTCGAATGACAAAAACGGTTGATTTACCGAAGAGAGAAGGTTGTTTCACTATTGGTGACATTAATTTTCAAATACATTTCATCAACTTATTTGAGTAATAAAACGTGCTACTGTCCCTTTAAAAGAAGACCAAATAAGGTATCTAATCACCGGACAAAAGGAAGTTCTCACCTCGATTAATTCAATGTTTAAAAGACACCAGATGCATTTTCCTTTGGCACGATACAATAATACTTATCTGTAGTAGATTGAATGAATTAATTGGTGACTGTGGTTAAATTTTAGTTAAAATATCTTTGTTTAATGAAGACAGGGGTAAGAAAGGAAATTTACACCAACATTACCCCTACCATCTTTAAATTGTTGTAAGTGTGTGCAGAATCAGGCACATGTATTAATTTTCACATATAATTATGTCTTATATGTCGATGAACAGTTGTGTATCATTAAAAATAAGTTTTTAAGAAATTTAAAATTTAATCTTTTTTTCAAAATTTAAAAAAAATGTAGAAGTATTCTTTCACTGCTGACTAAACATCTTTTCTTTTCAGTTCTAGATTATGACATCGAAAACTTGAGATATTTGCAATTGAACATCATACATAAACTAACGGGCAAAAGAAAGTATAACTCTCACTTGTTTTCGATTAATTCAATATTTTAAAGACATGAGATGCATTTGATTATGGCACGATACAATAACACCTTTCGGCAGTAGTTTGAATGACTTAATTGGTGACTGTTTTATTTTTTAAGAAAAATATTTTTATTTAAAGTAGACAGGGGTAAGAAATGAAATTTACACCAACATGACCCCTACCATGTTCAAAATGTTGTAAATGTGTGCAGGACGAAGCACATTTTTTTTATTTTACACATAGTATGTGTTATATGTCGATGAACAGTTGTGTTTTATCAAAATTAATTTCGGGGAATTTCAAAATTCAAATTTTAAATTTTAATTTTAAAAAAATCAAACCGCGTAATTTTCTTTTGGACTAATGTCACAAACTAGTCCGTTCTTTTAATACGACGTCGAAAACTCGAGATATTTGACTTTGAAAATCATACATATGATAAATACAACTGAGCCATATACTTTCTTTTGCCCGTCAGTGTATGATAAAATCAACTGAGGTGAGTACTATTGTTTGCCTGGTATCTATGTTAAAGGGGCAGTAGCACGTTTTTTGCAAAATTTATTTTTTCAAATTTCCCATTTATAATGATAGGTTGTGTCATTTAAATTAACTTTAGAGGATAAAACATCTTCTTACACAAACCAATTATCTGTAGTGGTAAAATGTTGCGTATATAGCAAAATTGCATGCGGCCATTTTATTGTGAACACAATTTATTATTTTGTATTACAAAAATGATTCCCATGGCTTTACCGAAACATGTACGCTCATTTTAAACTTTATTTTCCGAAGAGAGAAGGATGTTTTACTATTGGTGAAATTATTTTTCAAATACATTTCATCAACTCATTTGAGCGAAAAAACGTGCTACTGCCCCTTTAAAGCTTATAGAAATTTCATTTTCGACTGTTTCAAACATAATAATATCAAATGGTGATTTTGAAAAGAGTAGGTTTTGTTTTGAACCAATACATATCTAATGAATACCATTATAAAATGTACACTCACTACTTGCTCGGTTTTCCAAGAACCATTCCAACAGCTTGCTGGACAAAGTCAGCCCCTTGACTGGCGCTAGATAAATCAATTCTGTTCTCAGAGGGGACTGCCAGGGCGGTCTGTTGGCAAGAGGGAACACTTTATACCATTATTTATCGAAGCTTATTGGTAGGAGTTTTCATTCCAAATATGGGCAAATTTTAGAAATGATAATGCTTTTCCATTCATCCAACAGGCGTCTCTGAAACATTACATAGACATATACATATTGACCTAGTTAACGTTGTTTTGAAATCCAAACTTTGTCCCGTTGGATATACACTGTCGGCCAAAAGAAACGCCTACTTGATTTTCCTTAAAATGAAAGATGAAATAATTTCTGAAATATAATTAATGGTGGTTTCCACGTTATGCTTAAACAATAATTAATATGGAAGTCCATTGAAATCGTGGAAACACTGTCATTCGAGTCAATAACATTCATGAAAATCACGCCCAGTGAAGACCGCTATTTCTGGTTGATTAACTTGCGCACCGTGACCACGTACATCTGTAGCGTCATCACCACTTTAATACGGATGTGTGCCTGTATTGTTGCTCGTGTTTGTATTAAAATCTGTTTCAAATGTGTTTCTGATGAAGCACTGATCGAAAATTGAACAATTTCTGTTGTCTCATTTCAACAATCGCCACTTTATTGTGACAAGAAACTTCTGTAATTTAACTATATTATGCAGAAATGGTGCAACTTCATGATGCTATAATATTGCTAAACTGTACATTATAGTTTTTACGAAATCTGATAAGACATTTGGTAGGCGTTTCTTTTGGCAGACATTATATTGCCTGTGATAGATAACGTCATATACCCTGGGAGATATCGGCAATAGCAGATTTTGCACAATGCCCAGACTTAACATCAGCATGAACTGTCAATGATTTAACATTATCAATTACAGTATAATAATATGACGTCATAAAATCGATGATGTCGTGCTAGATTAGAAGGTCTGGAAGAGAAAGATAAGTATGGCAATATTATGGACGACAAACAGCGGATGACGGACGACAAACAGCGGATGACGGATGACGCCCAATGGACGGCGGAATGATGACAAACGCCCATCTGATATTGTAGGTTTGATGACCTAAACTGTCAAATTCCATTGCTCTCAATTATAATATTTCAATCAAATCTATGTCCCACTGCCCTTGAATGAATGAAATGTGAAGGAAATGGATCTTACATTGCTCTCCATGTAGAAATGGTACTGGACGCCGTCCTTGGTAGATCCTTTGATCCTCCTGGTTGCCTTGCTGAGAGCGGCTGCAAACAAATAAACACTCGTATTATAATACTAATAATGAAGATACTTATATCGCGCTGAATTCCACAACACAACGGGCCGTGCTCAAAGCGCTAGACACATCATTACCCTGGTATAAGGACCAACATCGTTCCTTTTTCATTCTCAACTCCCTTTGGAGAATGCAACCTGGGCGACCAATTAAGGCGCTCGAAGGTTATCTGTCACATTGCCTGCACTTCCAAACCAGGTACTCAATTGTACTGCTGAGTGAACAGAGGCACATTTCGAATAAAGTCCCTTGCCCAAGGTGACACCATGAGCCTCTCAACTCATGTCTCAGTGTGGGGCAGGGAATCACCCTTCAAACTCTCAGGTTTCATTCAGCAATGAGGCGGGTGACCCACCCATCCAGCGAGCCACGCGCGTTGATGCTGAACTTCACTGATAGCGGTCGACTGAGCTATGCACAGGACCACGTGCCACCATATTCATGAGACTTTTGATGCAAATACAATTAATTCTAAAATTTATTAATACTGCATCAGCAGTGTTGTTTGTTTGGAATCGTGAATATCGAAATGCATAATTTTTTATCTTTGTTACGAAGGTTTTTCAAAATGATACTCTAAAGTGACGCACCCTCATAGTCGCCCATTTTATGCTCCATCATTGGGTTTGCATGGTAACTCTCTTCTCTGATGGCGTCATCGATGGTTATAACAGGTTTTCTCACTTCCTTGTAAGTGATCTTCACCTTTGAAGCTGCTGCATCAGCTAGGGCTTGGGATTCTGAAGATAGGTGGACATTTTCATGATTCTGAAGATAGGTGGACATTTTCATGATTCTGAAGATAGATGGACATTTTCATGATTCTGAAGATAGGTGGACATTTTCATGATTCTGAAGATAAGTGGACATTTTCATGATTCTGAAGATAGGTGGACATTTTCATGATTCTGAAGATACGTGGACATTTTCATTATTCTGAAGATAGATGGACATTTTTATGATTCTGAGGATAGGTGGACATTTTTATGATTCTGAGGATAGGTGGACGTTTTTATGATTCTGAGGATAGGTGGACATTTTCATGATTCTGAGGATACGTGGACATTTTCATGATTCTGAGGATACGTGGACATTTTCATTATTCTGAAGATAGATGGACATTTTTATGATTCTGAGGATAGGTGGACATTTTCATGATTCTGAGGATACGTGGACATTTTCATGATTCTGAGGATACGTGGACATTTTCATTATTCTGAAGATAGATGGACATTTTTATGATTCTGAGGATAGGTGGACATTTTTATGATTCTGAGGATAGGTGGACATTTTTATGATTCTGAGGATAGGTGGACATTTTTATGATTCTGAGGATAGGTGGACATTTTCATGATTCTGGGGATAGGTGGACATTTTCATGATTCTGGGGATAGGTGGACATTTTCATGATTCTGACGATAGGTGGACATTTTCATGATGCTGGGGATAGGTGGACATTTTCATGATTCTGGGGATAGGTGGACATTTTCATGATTCTGACGATAGGTGGACATTTTCATGATGCTGGGGATAGGTGGACATTTTCATGATTCTGGGGATAGATGGACATTTTCATGATTCTGACGATAGGTGGACATGTTGATGATTCTGAGGATAGGTGGACATTTTCATGATTCTGAAGATAGATGGACATTTCCTCACAATGCAGAGCGAGATTTAAATACAAAACATCTTAACTATACTGTACAAAAAACATTAGGGATATTTGTAAATTATGAAATTTGAAAATATAGTGACATATAGATGGAATATTAATCATAAAAATTACAATATCCCTAATTTATTTTGTCCATTATATATCTTTGTTTTAGGTTTACATTGCAAAATCATAAGTTATGTTATTGCCTTGTCCCTTATGTATAGCCTTCGTTGGGCTTGTAGATTGATATGCTATCAAAATGTATGAAATATTGTGAAATCGTGTTTAAATTCATGTTTTGATTTCTTAGTTGAATGTACATGGATTGTGTACGTATCATTTTTGAACAAATAAACGTGATTAATTTAATGATATACATCTTGAGTCATAGTTTTATCAATTCAAGGTACATTACCTGCCACAACAAAGCCCACAGCTTGTCCATCATATTTGACCTCGCCACTGCAGAACAACTGCAGTGTAAAAAAGGAATCGTTAACTAAATGTTGATAATTTCTAACAATATCGGTATGCAAAACATGAAATGAAGAATATAATAAATCCCGTAGCTGTTTTATTGAGATGGTTTTCTAATTAAACATGCCACCGGTTCATTTAATATATGCACGTCATTTAAGATACAAAAGCATACATAGGGTCAGATGTTTTTTTAAATAAGGTTTTAAATTTGAAAGATTTTCATATTCATCATTGACATGTTTGTTAATGTTCTTTTTTGCCATTTGATACAGACGAAGGAACACAAAATAAAAAATGCAGAAATGTTTTATTTTTCAAATTTGTGAAACAAATATATAATACTTAATAATCTGTATATAATGAAATGCATTTTACAACGCCGGTTTAAATACGATTGGATATGATAAGATAATATATGTCCAAGTCATAAAAAATCGTAAAAAAACAAAATCCCCTTAAACTCACTTCTTCTGGTGCGAATTGCATGCCAAAAATAGATGGCATAACGTTGTTCTCTCCAGTTTCAGCGATAGATTTACAGTCGAAGTAACCAACAACCCCTGGTCGCTACAAAACAGAAAAAATATCAAACAAAAATTGCACAAAGAATTCAATGTATAGTATTCAATGTTTAATTTGTCCAAAAATAATCATAAACAATTTTCATAGTACAAGAAGCCAGCATTACTAAACAACTTACATAAAACCTCATGTCAGCAATGGAAATACTAATTACACTTACATGTAATATATGTGCATGGTATCATGTATGGTCTAACTTCAAATGGTTGATGAATCAACAAAACTAACAACTGTAGGAGACATGGATGTTGGCAGAAGACAATGAAGTTTACTCTCTGACTTGAGTGAAACTAAACTACCATTTTTCATGGCATTAAACAACAACAGGTTTTTTTTCATTTAAAGAGGTAATGAAATAACTAGAATTAGAAAGATATGCCATTTAGATAGTGAACAAATCTAACATTGTTATATTTCGGATAATACCACCTTAAATAGTTCAGTAAAGGCAACTATCGCGAGCACTGACCGGAGCCTTGGGTGTCTGGGTTTGATATCCGCAAGGGACTCGGCCCGCAAAAGTACTAGTATTTGTACTATTGATGGCAGTATTATGCTAAATGAAACAATGTTAGTGTTGATATAAATTTACGTACCAGAGCCTCAGAATAATCAATTTTGTCGATGGTACCAGCACCGATGGACGTCACTGCAAAAGCGCCATAAAGGGTATTCGATGAAGCACTGATATCGTTCACAAACAAGGCCTCGCCAGATGCCTAAACACAAAAATGTTAATGTTTGATTTATATATACTTTATCCGTATTCATTTCGTTAGGTTCCCGAACACGGGGTACTTACTTATGCACTGCAGGGTAATTTTTTCAGGGTTTGTTCGAGCGGCTACGGGTATACATGGATTTAATTATAACAAAGCTACACAATAAATGTCTTAACATATGGTGTTAACGTAATACTTGGCTTTGAATCAAGAGTCCTTGGTAGGAGAACGTCAATTGTTGCAGGTGTAGTTGAAACTCGGAAGAGTACGGGGTATTTTATTCTGCACACCAGTGTACATGCACCGGTTGTTTGAATACTGTTATCTTTCGGAATTGTTCGGGGTACTTTATTCTGCACACTAGTGTACCTATAATGGTGCAGCTAAACTTAATTTGTTGTTTTGAATACTCATATCTTTCGGAAGTGTACGGGGTAATTTATTCTGCACACTACTGTATGTACCTGTAAGGGTGCAGCCAACTTTGGCATGGGTTGTTTGAGCGGCCACTCGTCTCTTTGTTCTGGAACTTCTCTCTGGCTGGAGGAAACTGGACGGTCCAGGGACTGACCACCGGACATTAGGCTTGAGGTCTTGGGATCGGTGATGCTTAGGATGAACTGAAACATTTTGTAAACCATTTCGTTAAAACATCACTAAAAAGGCAATTGTTAGCGTCAAATCAAATGATGCCATTCTGAGAGAATGCTGTATCATTGTCTTGTCAATAAGGTATTATAATTTAGAGCAACATTATGCCTCCTGTTAGAACTATATTTAACGTTTGGTAAGTGTTAGAGTTGATATAGTGGCAGTCAATTATACAGTCTCTCTATATAATTCACATTTTTTCAGCACAACTGATAAAGTAGCAATCATTCAAACGGCACAACTTGTAGGAACGACTTTTGTTGACCAAGTTGTTGCATTTGTAACTACATTTACAAAGGAAAATTCGAGTGCTCTCATGTTGCAACTGAGTTGAAAAAAATTGACATTATTATTACAAGTCATACCGTGTGGCATTATAAGCAATACAAGTTGATTATTAATTGGTTTCCATGAACACAACTAAATGAAAGTATAACACTTTAGTTGATCGCACTGGGGACAAAAAGCAATTTTATAATTACAAATACTTTTGTAGGATATTCTAGGACTACTGACACAACCCAGTCATTAGTCATCAATCTATGAAACGAAAGTGTCATTTCCTGAAGTTATTTTATTGTTGTTAGGACGTCATCTGTTTAAAGTCCTAGACAGTCCAACAGAAATAACATGATTGATTGTAAAAACTTCTTTCTGTAGGAAAAAATTATTGACAAATGCTGTGAATGAAGCCGAGAAAAACAATATTGACCTCGGACTTCGTCACAAGTTATGTATAAGATCATAAAACGAGCCTTATAGAACAAATTGACAGCCAGATTACGTCTGAATTCCGGACTAGCCAGGACCTGCTCACTCTCAGTATTCAACTATATTTATTAAACCGAAAAACAATATTGACTGGGGCGAAGTCCGAGGTCAATATTGTTTTTCGGTTTAATACAATAAATTCACCCTGTCACAAAATGTGTATAAGATCATATAACGAACCTTATAGAATAGATTGACAGCCAGATTACGTCTGAACTCCGGACTAGCGAGTACTTGCTCACTCTCAGGATTCAACTCGGATTGTAGAGTCCGCAGAGCTCCTGAAGAGATGAATTGAATCATTTTTATTCGAACATAATGGAAAAGATCATCACTTTCCCCACTTACTGATAGTAATAACAAATAAATCGAAACCGTGTTGAATATATTTGCATGTTTACGTTTAAAGTAAGGAAAATATGACCTCATTGAATATTATCATTCCAAAACGTTACGACCCAAACCTTTTGTCAGTGTATTTGATTCATGTTTTTTTTTATTGTATATTGTGTCCAACATAAGATGTTAATAATTTACCTTGAATGACTGACTGATCCTTTAGACTTTTGCCAGCCAACATGTCTTCCGTTTTCTTGGCATGATTCTGTTTGAACATAAACTATAACTGAAACTGGATAACTGATAAACAATGTAATATATTGATGTCAGAACAAAAAACTACGAGGTAAGTACATTTTAAATGTTCATTCATGATGACGTTCTAACTTCTAACCGTCATATTGTAGGTTTGGAGCGGCATTTACATAAGCTCTCAGCTTGTTTGCCAATCCATTTCATTGTTGAATAAAATATTGTAGGTAACTTCCACCAAATATATCTCGTAAATAACAAGTCACCATTATCACCAATATAGCAATCCAAATATAAGGCCCCAAAAATAAAGAATTTGCTTTTGGTTTCCGCCTTCGTCAATTTCAAACCCACGCCTCGGGTCTGTTTTCTCTAATTCTGTAGCCTCAGAAAACATTGTACATTGAAAATGTCACTCGTTTCTGTTGAGATGGAGTGTAGGGGTGAGATTATTGACTATTTTGAATATTAACGCATATATAAGAGGGTTTGTGCTTTATTTATATAAATAATTGTATAAAGTTTGTTTTTTAAGCAGTGAGAAGTTTGTATTTAGTGGAATTTATCTCTTCATTCGAAAAACATGTCATAAATAAATTAAAATTCGCGTCATCGCATAATTTTTGTCATCCTGTAAATCTTTTGCCTAAATATTATGATTTGGTACAGTGTATATCTTTAATGAACACAGATAATTTAACAAACGGAAGCTTGAGATTTGCTTGTTTTCTTGCGTTACTTC
Source organism: Gibbula magus (assembly GCA_936450465.1). NCBI lineage: Eukaryota > Metazoa > Mollusca > Gastropoda > Trochida > Trochidae > Gibbula > Gibbula magus. The sequence goes on along the minus strand of OW388290.1, from coordinate 66,097,771 downwards.
TAATTGTGATGTCTGGAATTATTATACGAGGAAATCTATGGGCACAGTTAAGAAGTTCAACTTGTCTTGGCGGTCAAAATATTTGATCTCATCGAAGTTATTATAATTGAATAGAAAACGGTTCCATGGGATTCCTTTAGACCCAAAAAAGTGTTTTTCTAAGATGAACAAGTTTTCCGTATGGTAATTAGACGTCGTCCATCCTTATAGCACCTTTCTATGAAATATTTGTTTATCCAATACATCCAAAATCTACTTCATCGACAGGAATGTTTAATTGTATTACCTTTTGAAAATATGGGGACTTTTCTTTTGCACGTTAGAATACGTGTAATCATTTCCATATTATCATGTGCATATGACAAAGTACCATTGACTTGTTGATCCCGCCATAGACGAGAGAAGGTTTCCCCAGAACCTGCAGTGAACTGTCCATGGTCACTCGGAAAGCAGCGTTCACGTAAGCGTGGGCATTCTGAAATTGCAAAAATGACACACAACGTGTGACACAAGTGTACACAAAATGTATACATGTTGACTCAAGTCGTGTTAACATAATAATAAACAGTCATCCTTCCCACAAGGGAGGAACTATTTTGCATGTTCAGCTACAAAATGACGTTATGAGCGTGACATGACGTGACGTTGGCGCATTGTTCCGTATTGCCAGCTGGCCATACACGTCTAACACATGTCTTATTGATCATTGATCATTCACACTTGTCTACTTTCAAGTGTTAATTTAAGTGTTATTTTCTTTGACACATAGACCCTGGTATGTCAACAGCAATCACATACACTAGTTCTATTGTTATTACCTGGGATCTCGGCATGATCTTGTATGATCCGAACCTGAACTTCATCTCGTGCTTGAAGAGTTCTATAGATACGATGACTTTGTTGGTCATGTCCATCTTCTCTATTAGACTCAGTAAAGGGTACGACTTTACATGGCCGTCCTTTCCGTCTGAAGAAAACAAAAATTTAAATATACAACCCTGGGAAAAAGTAATGGTTTTCCAAATATTTCCACAATTGGAAACATTTTGGAAAGAACGTCGAAGTCAATACATCCCAAAGTATCACCCGCTAGGCACTCAGCCGAATAATTTAGATCATTACCCAATACAATGTGTCATAAAATTTTAAAGAAATAAGTTTTAATTTTTGTGCTAAAGCAAGGAGTTAACAAAAAAGTAATAATAGAAACAACTTAGTAGTCTTTGTTCAACATCTAATCATTAGATTGTATGTAATAATAACGAAGGAAATACTCTACAATAATACAATTGTTCTGCCGAAACGACCCATGCATTAACAACATCTTTGGAAAGAAAAAGAGGCAAAACCGCAAGTGAATCGAGTATAGTTTCAATAGATTGGGACTGTAAACACGTAATCTAGTGAATCTAGAACATTCCAACTTGAGTCAGGCATTTATGAAATGAAACCACAATTGCAAATTGTGCCTTTACGTGTTTAAAGAGTACGGTTTTCAATCATAACTGAACAAAAGATGGCGTCTTTGTGACATGTCGTATGTGCACCCATGTTCATATGATTGATATGACATGGGCTGTTTCCCTTTGAATACGAAAATACACAACTTACCCAATATTTGGATCTGAGCTCCAGCAGCTTCCATGGGGGTGAAGATGTCAGATGGGAAGTCAGGGTGGGCGTGTTTCATCATCAGGTTACCAGCCCAGGAACCAGCCTAGAAGATAACGTACACAAGGACACTGTACAGGGTTAACTGTCAACTTACCAGTCTTAGGTTGTGATATCATATTCCATCAATTAAACAATCAAGCTATGAAATGTTAAAAAATGAAATATCCTGAGTTATTTTTTTACATGATCTCTTGATTATGAGAACGATAAAGAAACAGTTGTGACAACAAATTGTACCGCGTTAACAGGCCTGAGTGTATTAATTAACACATTTAGACAGATATAGACATGCCTACTGTCTGTCTTATCCTACCAGACTCTAAACTCATGACTCAATAAAAGGTATTTCACATTTATAGTTAAAATTACATTTTGACAGAAGTTATCAATACGGGACTGAGGTCGACCAAACTGCCGAGAAAGTCATTACATCCATCACTGGCTAATTTATGCGTTGCTGCATTTCGCTAACGTTTCTGTACTAGCTTATCAGCGAACACTAAAACATGCAGCACCGAGAATGAAGTCAACCTAACTTCTTACGTTTCTGACGAGAACGTTTCCAAGCTTCCCGAAGTGACGGACCATCGTGCTGAAGTAGCTATAGCCCTTCTCATCTGCTCTCGTTCTCATGGCCTCCATCAACTCGGATATGGACAAGGTTGATCCGAATTTGAAACTGCTTCGGGTAGCCTGACAGGTAAGGAAAAGAGATCGAGTTGGTTCAAAATTTTCTACAACGGAAGTTTCTTTTGACAATGATTCACCTGTGCAAAAACGTCTTTCTTACAAATGTTCTCACGCACTCTTTGGAGTCTGTACTGCAGTGAGAGTCGTATGGAGTTTCAAGTCAATATTGATTCACAAGGGAAATACAAGTTATCAACACCTTTACAAATCTGTGAAGGTTTCTTTTAATTTTACTGTTAGGGTGCCATGTTTCAGTGATAATTAGGATATCAGTAACATTGTTAAACATAGTGTCCTTCGTCTTCTTAACAACGACACACTTATATCAATGTCCACCATTCAAACTATTATTTTGTACGTTAATGATCACTATATACGTAAACTGGACAATACTTTTTTCCTCGTTTTGTTACACCTTATCCAATGTTTACTATTGATCTACGTAAAGCTAGCCAATGATTGATCATAAAGCCAAACCTCAATCTTGCTGAGAGCCTTGATATCGTGAAGATCAACGAAGACATCAAATGGCCCTTCATTCTTGAACACTCCTGTAACAACAATACATTTGTTTTTAGTGTAAGATGAGAGAGAGAGAGAGAGAGAGAGAGAGAGAGAGAGAGAAATAGAGAGAGAGAGAGAGTGTGAGAGAGAGAGGGATAGAGAGAGAGATAGATAGAGAGAGAGAGAGAGAGAGAGAGCGAGAGAGAGAGAGAGATAGAGAGAGAGAGAGAGAGAGAGAGAGAAAGAGAGAGAGAGAGAGAGAGAGAGAGAGAGAGAGAGAGAGAGAGAGAGAGAGAGAGAGAGAGAGAGAGTGAGACAGACAGACAGAGAGAGACAGACAGACAGACAGAGACATACATAAAGGAGAAAATGTGAGAGACTGAGAGGGAGAAAGAGGGAGAAAGGAAGAAAGACAGAGAGGGAAAGGAGAGATGTATAGACTATTTGAACCACAAAAAGCATGAGTAAAACTTAAATCAGATTGACACTAGGACACCCAAGCATCCAAGCATCCAAGCATCCAAGCGATCGATATTGTAACATGTCCCTCAAAACAAGATCTTTCCGAGCAAAGAAAAAGTACAAGTTAAAGACATGATATTTACTAACCCGTGGATGTATTGCCACACACAAGCCTGGTCTTCTTCCCCTTGTTTGTCTGCAAAATTTTGACAAGTTGTTGCAAAGTATTTGGTCGGTACCACGTTTTCTCTCCTGCTTTGGTAACGAATCCATCAGGACTCTGGGAAACTTTAGCTGAGCGGCTACCCGAAACCTTAGTTGATCCATTGGTTGAGTTTCCTTCAGAATGATCACCATTGCTCTTGCACGCTTTACCAGTCCGAGGACAGATCTTCAGATCCTTGAACACAACGAATTGTTTCTAATGTTATGAACAGATCATTTTTAAACAATTAAAGCTTAAGTTATTTTGGTTTTAGAGACATGGTGTTACTATGTTTCATTCGCGTTCATTACTCGTTGATTTAAATAACTTGCGTTGTTGTACCTATACTTTCTTTTGCCCGCGAGTGTAGAACATCTTTGATACCAAGATACAAGATAAGGAAACTCAATAACCTCGATGTCAATGCAGGAAGCTGTCGGATCTTTCGAGTCCTTGGCAAATGACTTCATAGCGTCCAGTATAGGTCTGTATCCTGTACACCGACAGATGTTCCCGCCAAACTGATCCTCAATCTCGCGCTCTGTGGGCTGCGGGTTCTTCTGCAGGATCCTGCGGAAATGTCAATCTTTTTTCAACCACATCACGATCCGGTATACATATGTAGGGTGCTAAACGAAGGCATTTGTTTAAAAGAGGTTAACATTGTGCCTTTGGCATTTTACCAAATTGTGTTGTAGAAAACCTTTCCTGATCTTTTGTAACATGACATGAAAATAATGTAAATGTTAAGTGTGTACAATTGAAAAATCAATTCTACGGTGTAAAGAAGTCTTTTAAAATTTATTATGATGTCCCTTTGGACAGAGAAGGTAGTTTCTTAGAATTTCATGAACTAGTTGTTTACTTTTCACTTTTAGTATTTCGTGTTTCATTTGAAGTTTTTCTAGTTTCATTTTGAGTATTTTGTGTTCCATTTTGAGTTTTTCGTGTTTCAATTTGAGTTTATCGTGTTTTGTTCTAGGTTTTCCGCATTTTCAGTACAGTTTTCTGTGTTTTCGATGAGAGAAATACAATAAACTATAAAAAAAAAAATACTGTATGTCCCCTATGGGCCACCGTACAATTCAGAGTATTTCACATGCAAACTATGACAGTAGAGCATTTTCTGAAACCATTTTGTAAACGTAATGGAGTTACATTAGCAACTTCATATCGATGTAGATAAGCATATATTCTATATATATATATATATATATATATATATATATATATATATATATATATATATATATATATATATATATATATATATATATATATTGGTTTGTGCTTTGCTTTAATTATTCTCCATCATTAAAGCATGTACAGATTGATATATAAATACCTACCCATACATATTCATGACCATGCCGGGAGTACAGTAGCCACATTGTGTCCCGTTGTATTTGGCGATTCTCTCCTGGATGGGATGGAACCCGTCCCTAGAGTTGCCCAAACCTTCCACTGTAGTGATGTGCCACCCGTCCACGCTGTATAGCGGGCACAGGCACTGAAAAGAGGATATAAATGTTGAAGTGGAATACGGGAATGTATAATTTAACATAGATTCCTCTAGGGTGAAACAGGCAAAGTTATAAACATCACCTTTACATCACATCACATCACCATTACAGATGCACCAATGGTGTGGTTAACAAAGTGATGCGGTCATACTGCCATTCATGTGAACATGCGTAATAATAAACGTAAAAAAATAGAGCCTAGAAAAATAAAAATGTTTGATACATGACAATATTATTATGTAAAACTCGTTTGCAAATGCCTGCTTCTTTGATGACAAAAAATCTAAAGTGACGTCACCGACAAATATATATAATGACATCACAAATCACAACTACGAAAACATGAGCAGACACAATTTAAACTTAATAACTACGAAAATAACAGGAGACGCAAGTACTAAATCACAACACGTGGTCCTGTGCATGGCTCAGTCGATCGCTATCAGTGAAGCTCAGCAATAATGGGTGCGGCTGGCCACATGGGTGGGTTACCCGCTTCAGTGCTGAATTAACTGAGAGTTTGAAGAGCGATTCCCTGCCCAACACAGAGACATGAGTTGAAAGATTTATGGCGTCGCCCTGGGTAAGTGACTTTGTTCAGTAGTACATAATAAGTGGGTACCTGGGGTAAATGAAGAGATAACCTTGGAGAGTCACGGATTCCAAGGCTAACCCAGGGTAAGCAGGAAGCACCTTGAGCATGCATTCGGTGTGGATATGTGCGCTATTCAAATACCCTATTTATCATGAGTACAACTACGAAAACGCGAGCAGATACAAGATTAACTTAATAACTACGAAAACATCAGCAACTTATACTAAATTTGGGGCATTTCCCTAATCTAATGATATCAGTATACAGTTGTACAATTGAAAGGTGTGCTTTCCAAAATTTTGAAAAAAAAATTATTTACACTTTTTTTCACGTGAAACAGATATAAGAAACAATTTAGACGACAAGCAGACTACAGTCACTCACGGAGTTGATGGATGTTGTCGTCTCCTTGCCAGTGTTGTTGTCTGTCCTGGTGACGGTGACGGCACAACATCCACACCCTCCCTCCCGACACATGACCTTGGTCCCCGTCACACATGCTACCTCCCGCAGGTAGTCGTTCAGGGACATCTCAAGGTCATACTCACCTGTCACTGAATTTTTTTTATTTTGAAACGTTTAGAACATTAAAACATGAATTTATCAAATTGTTTCATGTAAAAAAAAAACGATATGGATTTTGTTTCCGTTTACAATAAACTGATGTCCAAGGACACATGGGGGCGGGATAGCGCCGTGGTTAGCGCGTCCGGGGTTCGAATCCCACCTGGGGCACGGCAACTTTGTCTGCAGTAGAGAACTGTTCTACACGCAGTCAGGTTTGGGTGCAATGCTACACTGAATTTCAGTGCAGTACCACCCATGGTTCGCTAGTTCCAGCCGATGCTCGCAGGTTTCACCGTATGAATACTTAGCCACATGGCGTTGCGGGCTTTCTTCCTGTCATAATACTAGCAGCGTTAAAACCCAACTCACCTCACCTCACCAAAGAAAGATGTGAAAGGTATGTCAATTTCTAATCAATTTGACCAACTGTTGTGGCTTCTTATGACTGTACTTGAATGATAGACGTTATTATAAACTCAAGTCTCTTGGAATAACGATTCTTTGCATAAATGTTCTTTATATGTTGAATCTTCTTTAGAATGAAGCAGGAAGAAACTTTTGAAACACTTTCTTTACGAAATTTTGATCTTTTAATTTATCATGAGGCAAAAAAAATAAAAATACAGAGTACAGACATCTGAGATTGTGTATTTAGCGTTGAAATTGGAATTTGATACACTGTCGGCCAAAAGAAACGCCTACTTGATTTTCCTTAAAATGAAAGATGAAATAATTTCTGAAATATAATCACTGGTGGTCTCCACGTCATACTGAAAACAAATTGATATGAAAGGAATTGATGTTGCGGAAAAACTTGGATTCGAGTCAATAACATTCATGAAAAACACGCCCAATGAAAACCGCTTTTTCCATTTGATTCACTTGCGCACCGTACCCACGTACATCGGTAGCGTCATCACCACTCGCGGTTGTATGAACATCTTTTTCAAATGTTTTCTGATTAAGCACTGATCGAAAACTGAACAATTCATTTGTCTCATTTCAACAATCGCCTTTCTTTTGTGACATGACAACTTCTGAAATTGAAATATATCATGCAGAAATGGTGCAACTTCATAATGCTATAATATTGCTAAACTGCTCATTATAGTTTTTACGAAATCTGATAAGAAATCTGGTAGGCGTTTCTTTTGGCCGACAGTGTAGTTAGTTTCAGTTTAACGGTTTCCACGAAATGACAAATCATTGTTTATCTATCTAAATTTTCATTTTAATATAGAGATTATTGTTAATGTGTTATTAGTTAATGACTGTTACGAAACGAGTGTGAATTTGTGTATTGCCCGAGCGAGAGCGAGGGTTATACAAATATTTGTTCGAGTTTCGTGAAAGTCATATGGCACACTTTCGAGTGTAATAATTTCTTTATTTCCCAATATTTTCCCATTTGCATCGTGTAAAAATAATCAGGAAACGGCACACATCAGTAACGTCACTAACCATTGTTTTATGACGTCACAGACAGGAAGTCGCGGGGAATCAATGGTTGCTAGGCAAAGGTGATATGTGCACATGTGCTCGTATCGAAAAAATTAACTCGGTTATTTCCAACCATATGGGTAATAAATAGAGGATATTATATGAGTGTCTATGTCATACTATATTTACGACACGAGTGCCTGAATATTAGTATTTCCCGAGCGAGAGCGAGGGATATACCGATATTCAGACACGAGTGTCGTTAATATAGTATGGCATACACACAAATATATATATATATATATATATATATATATATATATATATATATATATATATATATATATATATATATAGTTAGTTATTACTGAAATCATGAAATTAATGAAAATACGGTAAAATCCACTTTTAATCACAGGCTGGCGACCCGCCGTCGAAGCATTTAGAACGCTACGTCATAGACGTCGCAATGAAAAAGTTATATGTTGCCCTAGGGCATCGTATGAAAATTTTGAACCCCGATATAATTGCCCTCGTAGATAATAAATCATTAAATGAAATTACTATCAATTGCCGTAAAACAAAAACAATAGATTAATCTTTGTTTAGCACATCAGACCATTTCATTTTCACTTTTCCTTTAGACGTTTGAATGTACTGACAACAAGAATCACAACACGCATTTGATATTCTTAAAGTACTAAAGCATCAGATTCTTGAACGCGAGGTGATGCTTTGACGAATGTATAGTGTACCTAGATATAAACACGAAACTCATATTGGAACTCAAAAGTAAAATTAATGATAAATAGAGAAGTGGATATATAAGTAATGGGATGTGTTATAAACATCATACCAATCGTGGAAACCTTTAGTGAGTTATTTGTATATAGAAATATGTTCCTATGTTCAAGTTGTATTGCAGATGCCACGGAGTCTTTTTTTACATACCGTATTTCCTCGTATAAAATCCTTGGCTCGAATATAACCTAGCTGGGCCTCGAATACATCCCTGTGGTGCTGAGGTAAATACAACCCAGGTCTCGAATACCTACCTACCGTAATTCCTCAAACGCAACCCGCGCCCCGAATAGAGGTGAGGCGAGTTGAGTCGTGGTTTAACGCCGTAGAGTATTTCACTTATATCGCGGCTGCTAGTATTGCGGCAGGGAGAAAGCTCGCAACGCCATGTGGCTATGCATTGCGATGAAACCTGCGATCATCGGCTGGAACTAGCGAACCATGGGTGGTACTGCACTGAAATTCAGTGTAGCATTGCACCCAAACCTTACTGCGTGTAGAACAGTTCTCTATTGCAGACAAAGTTGCCTTGCCCCTGGCGGGATATAGAAGACTCTTAATTGGTCCGTAGCCGAACGCGCTAACCACTGCGCAATCCCGCCCCTCGAATAGAACCCTGGGGCTAAGGGGTGATGAGCGTAATAGAACCCCGGGGAGGTAATCGAGGATGTTCGATATGAGAAGATTCTCTTTTACTTACTTAACTCCATTTAGATAAATTACCTATACGTACCTGAGTATGACTTTCCGTTGATCAAGAAGTTGATAGGGCTGGTATCTCCTCCCCTGGAACACAAACAAAAAATAAGTTTTATATTGCAAGGAAGTGTTAAAAGACATTGTATTATTGTGTTTTCTGAATGTGCTGTGTGTTTATTACTGTAAAAATGTATTTATCATATGATAAGAGATGACATTGATTGTAGGGCATTTGGTGATTTAAAAGAAATTAATATAGTTTCCTCCTTGAAATGTACGTATATATGGACATAATATTCATTTCGATTGTACATTTTCAAAACATACGTACATACATATACATGTCAGAAGAACATATTCGAGAGATTGGAATGTACTCAAAATGCAATAAGGGTGTCTGGCTTTTCATAACTAACACTACCTTTATCTCATCGAGTGAGTCAGAACGATTGTATGTTGACGAGTTGCGCAACCACGAGTGAAAATACATACGTTTCTACCTTACGAGATTATGTATTATGATGTTATCCTTTTGACTAGTCGTGATAAGCCATGTTCATGTTGAAAGGCTACTAGGGAGAACCCATTGCAAGAAGTAGCATGTGACGTCATGAAACAATACCTTACGTCAGACTATTGTTTTATTAACTCGAGTAGTGCTTTCTTATATCAATCACTGGTTCATTATTCAAACTAACACACGCATTCTGTGTATGGATGATATTTAAATTACTATCAATATAGGGTACTGAATGCTGAAATACATTAGTATATATTTTTGAAAACAATACAAGGAGAATTCTATCATTTTAATGGAGATATTCTATTTAATAATAAATTTTCAATCACAAATATTTGTATGTATATAATTATTAAAATGTCTTATAAATGAATATAATATGGAAATGACCGAAGTTCTCGTTGAACTCCGATCGTCCTTATTTTAAGTCAGCAATAGTGTACAAGACGTTACTTCTGTAACACCAAGTTGAAGGATGTTCGCTCCTCAAATTTATAGTATTAAACTTTTTTCTAAGTTACATTTTTTAAAAGATCAAAGTATATGATTGAAAAATCAGCATTATACAACATGGGGTAGTGTTTTTTTTTCTCGAGATATGACGCCTGTAAGATAGTGGGGAGAAGTACAAATTGAACATGGGAGACAATGGGAAAATGAGAAAAAAAAGTGCTAAATACTTTAAAACACAACATTTCTAGTATTAAACTTTTTTTCTTTTTTTGATTTGTTGCAAAGTTCATGTTCCCCTACCGAAATCGATGAAAAAATATATATATAGTAGTGTTTTTTTTAAAGCTTGAACTCAAAATGTACCTGAAAATTTAGGCCATTTATGCTGTCTAAGCACGTTTTAGAGGTTCTATAGTCACAATTTCTTTATTTCATTTGTTTTTTAAAAGTATGTAGATGATGTAGAATATCATTCAGTAAAAAAAAGTGACAAAAACATCCTTAAAGCCTCCGGCACAAGTCTCAAACCTGAAAACTCAAGTCATTATGAAATGACTCACAGGGATACTGCCACAAACTGCAATGTCATTTTTCAAATCGAAAAATAAACCTATAAACTCCATTCCGAGTGATGACTTGCAAAAAATTTGCCGACAAGGCCCACCAATCAATCAAAAGTTTATTTCCGTCTCACTTGTGTACATATATAATTGTATAATATATAAAACAATATAAAATGAAAAATAATCTCTTTAAAATGTACACAACCAATCGCCCAGCGATTTATGAGAGACGATCTAAAACAGACAATAAAAGCTAAATATTATAAACATACATGTAAATGAAGGTAAACACATATATACATAAAAATATACAAGTTGTATAAAAATTCTCTCCGTTTGGCTAAAATAGAATGACAGGTGCTGGTAGTATAATATACAAAGTCGGATGTGCTTAAAATACGAATAAACTTATCACAGTCACTAAAAAGCGCTAAAATCCTCCCACATAACTTTACATGTTTCTAAAAGAGTCTTGCGTTCTGCGGCATACACGGGGCATATTAGAAGAGTGTGCAGTTCATCTTCGAGTTTTGTCTGGGTAATTAAAACAGTTCCTATTATCCAGTGGTAAATTTTCGTATCGGCCAGTTTCTATCCGCAGGGTTGCCACACCACAACTAAATTTTGCCAGTGCACTTCGGCGATGTCTTGGAATAGGGCGCTTAAGATATTGTTCAGTTGAGTATGTTTTCTTGAACTGTCTGTATGTCCGTAGTTTGTTTCTGCCCTTTCTTCCAGTGTCCGATTGGATCTGTTTCTCCCAGGTATTAGTGTACTCGTCTATAGTCATGGTCTTAACGGCGTTAACAAGTAGACGGCTTTCTACATGACTCAAGTTACTTATATGCTCCAAATTGTTTTTCTGTAGGAATTGCAAAGTTCGATGGTTCCAGTTTTTTCTTTTTGAGGTATAATATAAAAGTTACGCCAATTCTAATTTAATTACGACATCTAGCATAATATACCTAAGTATACTATTTCATAATTCATACTATCTTTTGTATACAGTACCATCCACATGTCATACAATTTAATAATTCCTACCACCTTAATATAATACAATTTATATATTATAAACGATCTCATAAATGATGCATTTTACTTCTTAACATTTTTGCCGAAGTCAACTCCTTTTCATTTCAGCTCGATTCAACATGTTCACATTTTAGCCAGATTAAAGTTCTCTTCAGTTTTAACCCGATTTAACAAATTTACATTTTAGCCCGATGATACTATTTTACATTTTAGATCGATATAATTATTCAACATTTTAGCCCGATATAGCTAATTTTATTTTAGCCAAAATATAACTTTTGTTTAAATTTTACTTCAATATGACAATTTTTATTTCAATCCAATATTAATTTCTCTACATATCAGCCCAATTCAATTTGCATTCATTTAAACCAGATTCAACATGTTCACATTTCAGCCCAAATCAATTTGTAAAACAACTTCTTATTTGTTCAGCGTATGGTTGTTTACTTTGTGAATACATATTTACAAAAATGTCATTAATAGTATTATTTAATTATCTAATATTTTACTGGTAATCTAACAAAAACATTACAGTACAAACAATACAATATTGATAATAATGGATAGTTTTTTTTATATAGCGCACAAATATGGACAAAGCGTTTAAAGGTCACCTCCTCCACAGCTTACACCAGGTACCCACTTACTGCTGGGTGAAGAGAGGCACACGCTGAATAAAGTCACTTACCCAGGGTGACATTATATGAGGTCTTTACACTCATGTCTCAGTGTGGGGCAGGGAATCACCCCTCAAACTCTCGGTTGTGTACTTTAAAAGTAGGACACCGGCCATTTTCGACGAACTACAGATTGAAAGGCCGAGGCTGAATCGATGTGCTATATTTACACCTTGTCTATAAACACGCCACTGGTTGAATTGTGAGATTGATCGACTCTGTATAGAAATAGGTATGGACCGAGGGATGACTTGCGATATTGTGAATAGTTAGAATCCCGCTAGGAACCCGTACAATAAGGACGGATGGTTCAGCTTTTTTAAAGCTTCGAATTCTAAAGGGTCCTCACCTTGCGTATCTACATGTACAAGTTTGTAAACATTTACTTGTTTTTTCCAAACCTTCAACATATATGAGTCAGCAATTTATTAAAGTTTCAACTGGTGAGGGTTTACAAGTGAAAGCTCAACATAAATAATTTAAACACACTTTTCCTACAATACTAAAGTTTAACATTTACTTCCTTCTGAAGTTGTTATTAAAGATACATTTCAATTGATTCAATACGATACAACAAATAATAAATACCTTTTAATACTTTTACTTTCCTATAAATTTAAAAAAATATTTCTGTTCAAGACTATGTTCCATTATGAACGTTTTCCCATTGTCTTTACGCTTCAATTCTTGTGCAGACATACATACACGCGTACATGTGTGATAAGCATACGCTTATTTGTACAAAGGATTGTACATAAGAATCCATGCACTCATATAAGTGTCCCAGATATAACACTACGGCTGTATCAGAGTATGTTGAAAATAAAAATACTCGCCACACTTAATAAATCCTTAGTGTGTATCAAACCAATAATGGTACGTACTGTACAGTGCCTTGTAATAGAATATGAACATTATAGAGAGATTTACAAATTAGATCATAGATTCATAATAAAATGTAGATATAAATTTACATTTTGATGTTTGAGATTAATTACAGAAATATTTACATTTTTCCCAATAAATTGCTTAACCTTTAATTACTTTTATATTTATGCATGAAATAAATGTGACTGTGTTGGATACTGACAAAACGTATTTGGAATGTATTTTGTCCTCTTTCCAAAATGAAAGGGCAAACATGACAAAATGAAACTCATCTTCAACAGCCCTGAACAGCCAACTGGTTTATAAAATGTATTAATAAGATAGGAGTTAGCATACATTCTTGTCTGACTTCACTTGATGAATGAAACATATCGGAGATTAAATCGGCAATTTGAACGCAAGCACAACCATTCTTGTAATACTTTCCAAAATATTATAATTCCATATTTGAGTAGATGATCACGCAGTTACCTATAAAATACTCGTTTATGATTGGCTTTTCGATACGTACCCTGCAAATCTGATTGTGTACACACTTCATGTACATGTACCATACTAGCAGTTCGATGGCATGATGTAATGACGTATCAGCTGTTTTCGGGTATATCAAATACAGACTGTGTACGTTTGTATGTTGATTTATTAGTATACAAGCTTCTCATTGCATTTTGCAACCCCCTCCGCATTAAACTAAGATGAACCCGTTTTAAAGCATCCAAAATCTTTAAGTACTACGTTACACGGCTTGTAACATTTCAGTCAAGACCAATGACGCCATTTTGTTTACGTTTAGGGTGAAGGTCGTCCAAACGCTATCCGCTTATCCGTTGTCGGCAGTCAAAATATACTGCATATAAACTGAGATACAAAATAAACTTTACACCCTATTGTTTAACTCATACAGTAAAAATAACAAAACAGATTGATATGATAGGACCGGGATATTATTTAATATTCAATGTTGTCTGCAAACAATCATATTCGTTAGAATATAGATTATATAGAGTTAGAATTACTGAAAGGACCGAGGGGCATTTTACACCAACATGACATGACATGTTGCATGGTACTGTATATAAATCAAAAACCACTTACCTATACCTAGATCTTCGAGCAGGACAAGTAGTCGGCATTTTGGTTCAAGACGCCAGGAGCCTCCGTCCTGTTAAACTACTAGGTTAAATAGAAGCGTCTACCGCCACGTGAATACCTTTTTATTCATTATGCTCGTCTATTTATAGAGGGCTCTATACATCGCTATTTTACTCATACCACAAGTTTTGTTGCTCTGTAAACATGGGCAGTATCTATTGATGCAGTGACTTGCAAAAAACTACTGTACGTTCTGTCTCGGGGACTAGCATGCGGTCCGTTAAAAAGAGATTTCGTACTGAAATTTTACTTTTTGATATTTGATATACTGTCAAATAAAACAAAAGAGTTTGAACAATACTTTGTTTCCAAGAGCTGGGTCAACTACACTTTATTCCTTAAAGGTGCATCAATTGTGTTTCATAAACTTTTATTTGGCTTCAATACGTTCCAACTCACCACATGTGCTGTCTACAATACGAATAAATTCACTCAGATTGCATATTATCCCCAATCTCCAAATATATTATAATTACCAGTTTCAAATTAAAATTGAGTAACATCATTAGGCATGTACAGAAACAGAAATCGAAACTACACGTCCCATTTACATGCACATTAGATACATGTATGTGATCTATCAAACATTATCAACTCAAATTTGTCTGTTTGTCTGTTATAAATAAGATTCCAAAATTATGTTTGTCTCATTGACGCGTGACACACGCTGTGCATTGTTATCGATCAGAAATCACTACTTTTACCTTCATATCGTCAATATGCTACGTCTATTATCATCAAAATGGTAGTGTCGGTAACAGTCGGTACTTTTCGATAAATTAACACCATTTATAACGTTTGCAATATGTGACCCCCAACAACACAACATATGTGCAATTAAGAATGATCGCTTTATGTTTTGCTTTAGTGTCTGTCTAGGTGCTTTTTCAGAAATATTATTTGTTACTCGGTCATCACAACCCATTGAAGCTATGGACTGCAAGCATCCAATATTTGGGATTAAGTACCGCGAGAGATGCAGCGATAGATAGTGATAGCAAAAGTGATGTTGTTTTACTCTTGTATACCGTTGGTGGTTTGTGGTTGAATAAGGTTTGATTGATTGAATGCATAATAGTTATTTACACAGAACAAGTTCACAACAATTTTATTTACACAGAACAAGTTCACAACAATTTTATTCACACAGAACAAGTTCACAACAATGTTATTCATACAGAACAAGTTCACAACCACGTTATATACACGGAACAAGTTCACAACAGTTTATTTACATAATACAAGTTCACAACCATGCCATTCACGTTGAACAAGTTCACAACAATTATTTTATTCACATAGTACACAACTGTATATTTACATAATACAAGTTCACAACCACCCCATTCAGACAGAACAATTCACAACAATTTTACTACACAGTATAAGTTCACAACCACGTTATATACACAGAACATGTTCACAACAATTTTATTCACACAATACAAGTTCACAACAATTTTATTCACACAATACAAGTTCACAACAATTTTATTCACACAGTACAAAATCGCAACCATGTCAATCACACGGAACAAGATCACAACAACTTATTCACACAACAGAAGTTCACAACAATGTTATTCACACAATACAAGCTGCAGGGCAAGAATCCTGTCCTTGAGTCTAAAAGTAGATCGTACAATCTAAATAAACTCAACAACATTCAAACCGAAATTTTAAGTGTTTACTGACTTCAAGGAATAATTCTACTTCAAACTCCATTCAGACAAATTGACGAAGAGAATCGTTTGTACAAATATTTACTTTCCTTCCAGGTCATGGTCGATGTATACAATGAACTGTCATAATGACTTGCATTTTCTGTCGTCATGTGTTATTAATATGAGTGTTTGATGATTAAGGTCTAATGTGTTTGGACTTCATTTGTAAAGCTGAACATAGGGGTGCGTCGAGAAAGTTAAAGGGGCAGTAGCACGTTTTTTGCCAATTTTATTTTTTCAAATTTTCGATTTATAATGATAGTTTATGTCATTTATATTTACTTTAGAAGGTAAAACATCTGACTACACGAACCAATTATCCGTAGTAGTAATAACAGTGTTGCGTATAAAGCAAACATTGCTTGGCGGCCTTTTTATTGTGAACACATTTTATTATTTCTAATGACAAAAACGATTCCCATGGCTTAACTGAGCCATGTACACTCATTTTTAACTATATTTTCCGAAGGGAGAGGGGTGTTTTACTATTAGTGAAATTATTTTTCAAATACATTTCATCGACTTATTTGAGCGAAAAAAGGGGCAGTAGCACGTTTTTCGCACAAATTATTTGATGAAATGTATTTTAAAATAATGTTACCAATAGCAAGTCTCTCTTCGGAAAATCACATTAAACAATTAGTGTACATGGTACATGACCTTTAAAGGGGCAGTGACACGTTTTTTTTCGCTGAAATATGAAATGTATTTGAAAAAAAAATGTTACCAAAAGTAAAACACCCTCTTCAGAAAATCAACTAAAAATGAATGTACATGGTTCTGTAAAGCCATGGACATCGTTTTTGTAATTCGAAATAATAAAATGTGTTCACTTTAAAATGACTACCACGCAATGTTTGCTTCATACGCAACACCGTTATAACCATTACGGATAATTGGTTTTTGTAATAAAATGTTTTACCCTCTAAAGTAAATATATATGACATAAACTATCATTATAAATGGAAAAAGTGAAAAAATAAAATTTGCCAAAAACGTACTACAGTCCCTTTAAAAGAGCATGTTTACATACATTACGTAGCCAAAGTCAATAACATGCAATAAAACCATATGCATTTAAAGGCGCTGTAGCACGTTTTTTCGCTCAATTAAGTCGATGAAATGTATTTGAAAAATAATGTCACCAATAGTAAAACACCCTTCTCTCTTCGGAAAACCAAGTTAAAAATGAGTGTACATGGTTCCGTAAAGTCATGGGAATCGTTTTTGTCATTCGAAATAATAAATTGTGTTCACAATAAAATGGCCGCCATGCAAGTTTTGCTTTATACGCAACACCGTTATTACCACTACGGATAATTGGTTTGAGTAATAAGATGTTTTACCCTCTGAAGTAAATATAAATGACATAAACTATCATTATAAATTGGAAATTTGAAAAAATAAAATTTGCAAAAAACGTGCTACAGCGCCTTTAAGCGTGTGACAATTGCAGGGCATCTACTAGTATATCATGTGCATTTTGCCTTGTGACTTTCTGATTGATGAAATAAGTGTAGATGGACTTAGTCAAAGTGAACTAACTGATCGTGTAACATATTAACTTGTGCCTCTATTTGGGTCATTTGTTTTTGTATAAAGTTCGTTATATATAGTGTATGTGTGATTAAAGGGGCAGTAGCAAAGACATATGTTTGTTCCATCTTTTTAACAAAACAGTTAATAAAGACTTCAAGCAATTCCTGCGAGTTATGGTGAACAATATCCTTGCACTATTATAATCAAGGCAATGAATTGCTTCATGAAGTCGTTTCAGTGGCCATGTTTGATTTGGGACCCGGCGCACTACCTGGCTAACGCCGCCAGAAGCGGCGTAACCGGCGAATCATTTGATTGGAACCCGACGCACACCTCTGAACATATGTGATCAGAACCACAAGGAGTTCTGGAAGAGTATTGGGAAGGTTGATGTCGGGAATGAAAGAAGAAAGTCCATTCCAATGGAGATAGTGATTGATAGTGGAGAGGTATGTAGAGATACCGATGTGGTTTTGGACAAATGGAAGGTAGATTATCAGGCTTTGTTGAATGCTGACTGTGACCATGGTGACTCTCATAAGACATACCTTGGTGCAGAGAACGACACGGAGTCTACACTATCTGACGCACCTGGAATAGATGACATCCCCGTGGATCTACTTCAAGCGGATATAATACCTGTAATATTACATAGACTTTTTAACATATGTCTCAACACCTCACGTATTCCAAAGATGTGGAGTAAAGGTATCATCTGTCCCATACCCAAGTCAAGTACTGCAGACCCAAGGGATCCACTGAGCTACCGGGGATTGACATTAGCTCCAGCAATCTACAAGCTTTATTGTAGTGTTTTAAACGAGAGACTGTACACCTGGGCCGAGCGAAATGATATTATTACCGATGACCAGAATGGGTTTCGTCGAGGTCGATCTACAAAAGATCATATCAATTCACTAACAAGCATTATTGAAACGAGGAAACTTATGAGGAAGTCTACATTTACAGCCTTCATAGACTTTAGAAAGGCGTATGATGGTATTAATAGAGGAAAGTTATGGGAACGGTTGCATGATTCTGGTATAGGTGGAAGGATGTTAAAGGCGCTTCAGTCCCTATACCAAAGTGTTGAGTGCTCAGTTCGTGTAAACCACCAGGTTTAGTGTTAACCGAGGACTCAAACAAGGCTGTATTTTATCTCCTTTACTATTTGACCTCTACATCAACGATTTAGTGGAGAAAATCAACGCCGTCGGAATTGGAGTCAAATGTGGCGACATCAATATAAGTGTACTGGCATATGCAGATGATCTTGTCCTCATCGCTGAAAATGAAAAAGATCTCAACACGCTCTTAGCTGTACTTGATGAGTGGTGTACATCCAACTTTATGTGTGTAAACCAAGACAAGTCCAAGGTCATCCACTTCAGGACTCAATCTGTTGAAAGAACGAATGCGCCATTTAAATGTGGGGACAAAGTGTTATGTGTGGTCGACACATATCAGTATCTCGGAGTACTTCTAACAGATCACCTCAGCTATCAGAACATGGCTAAAGCTGCATCTAAATCTGCTAGCAGGGCACTCGGACTTCTTATAGCAAAATCTAAACGTGTCGGTGGTCTCCCATTTAATGTTTTCACGAAACTTTATGACTCTATGGTCTGGCCTGTGATGGAATATGGAGCGCCAATATGGGGAACAAGTCAGCACTCATGTGTAAACGCTGTTCATCACAGGGCTATTCGCTACTATCTCGGAATTGGGAAATACACGCCAAACCCAGCTGTAAATGGTGAGTCCGGATTGACACCGCCTGTGGTCAGGCAATGGGCAAGTGTTATAAGACTATGGGCAAGATACAAGAACATGAACAGGACTGAACAGGGAGATATTTGAGTGGGCTGATACCTCAAAAAGAAAAAACTGGAACCATCGAACTTTGCAATTCCTACAGAAAAACAATTTGGAGCATATAAGTAACTTGAGTCATGTAGAAAGCCGTCTACTTGTTAACGCCGTTAAGACCATCACTATGGACGAGTACACTAATACATGGGAGAAACAGATCCAATCGGACACTGGAAGAAAGGGCAGAAACAAACTACGGACATACAGACAGTTCAAGAAAACATACTCAACTGAACAATATCTTAAGCGCCCTATTCCAAGACATCACCGAAGTGCACTGGCAAAATTTAGATGTGGTGTCGCACCCCTGCGGATAGAAACTGGCCGATACTAAAATTTACCACTGGATAATAGGAACTGTTTTAATTGCCCAGACAAACTCGAAGATGAACTGCACACTCTTCTAAAATGCCCCGTGTATGCCGCAGAACGCAAGACTCTTTTAGAAACATGTGAAGTTATGTGGGATTATTTTAGCGCTTTAAGTGACTGTGATAAGTTTATTCGTATTTTAAGCACACCCGACTTTGTATCTTATACTGCCAGCACCTGTTATTCTATTTAAGCCAAACGAAGAGAATTTTTATATAACTAGTATATTTTTATGTATATATGCGTTTACCTTCATTTATGTTTATAATATTTAGCTTTTATTGTCTGTTTTAGATCGTCTCTCATAAATCGCTGGGCGATTGGTTGTGTACATGTTAAAGAGATTATTTTTCATTTTATATTGTTTTATGTATATACAAATATATATGTACACAAGTGAGACGGAAATAAACTTTTGATTGATTGATTGATTTCTGGCGTACTCCGAATGCGCCGGTTTGAAATGACCGGCGAAGGCGAAGTGTTATCCTTCCGACATTCAATAACTATTATATAATGAATTTCCTTTTGACAATTAGATAGTTGACTTTAAAACAACGCATTACACGCTATACTATATGTATATTAATCCATGTTTGAAATAATTTCCCAAAAATACTTGTATTATATAAATGACATATTTATTGAAACTAGTTTGAGGGATGATGACGTCTTCCTGTCTGTACGCCGATACACTTGTTTCAACTTCAGCCTGGTCCAAGAACGGCGTACGCCGGAAACGTGGTCGGTGTATACGCCGCTTAAACGAATCAAGCATAGCCAGTGTCGTTATTTGGTGAAGGATCTTAAAAACCGGCTCACTTGTTTAAGTATTTTTATTACCTACAATCATATTGAGGTTCATATTTGTCACACAATATCCTAGGGCAAAGTATCACTTAGTCATGGTGACGTGACGTCATAAACAAAGCTATGGCGTCACTTTTCGTCTACGACATAGCGTTCTTAATTCCGTTCAGAAAAGACATTTGTTTGGACAGATTATTCTTATGAATGTTTAATCGTCTATAAAAAAATACAAATACCCACATTTCAAATTGATTATGAATTTTATTGAATAGTATATACATGAGATAAGATAAACATGTCAACATTATTGGATAACACTAAACAAAATGTATAAAAGTACACACTTTTACTAAAATCTCTATAGATGTCCATATCACATACTGAATATATATATCACAAAATCTGCAAAAACACACACATATATATATATACATGTATGTAAATTGCTACATTGCTACAACATATCATTCAACGTCTAACATTACTCCCGCAGTAGATATAACTTATATGATGATATATGCAAGATTTACATTATGATTTTGGCTACAACTGAATTACCACAATGCTATCCAATGTTCAACACATTCATATGCGTCGTCATTAAAACGGTGCCATCACAATGCCTCTTAACCGGATGACGTCATCCAACTATGATGTAATTTTGGTGTTCAGAGTGATAATTTGTCGTTGAATAAATAATTTTGAATGAAAAATAACATGATAAATATGGCCTCACGATCGTGATAGAATCGGTGATAACATGTCATACGCAAGGTTGATTTAACCAACAAGTGTTCACAGTTTGCTATCAGAATTCATTATATGAGAATATATATGATGTACAAACTAATTATGCTTCAATAACAAGAAGTATGACAACATAAAATCCTTTTTCACTTATATACGTGTATGCTTCTAGAACGTCAAAACAACACATACTTATTTTCATATATATTCTCTGGAATATGTAAACAAAAGTACAGAATATTTATGTTTTCACCACACGATCTTGCACGGTTATTCAATAACTGATCGAACTTCCAAGAAGTAATATAAACAACTACAAAACCATCAAATTTTAACTTTCATGAATATAAATTTTACGTTGTTCATGGTAGATTTTAAAAAAGTTGTTATCAATGTTTGCCGATTTGGAAAAGAACTTATTTGAGATCTTTGCCATTTGTGTAAGTACTACAGTAAAGCTTTAAGAGAGACATTTAAGAAATTGAAATGACACTGATGAAGAACAATATTTGGATATCAACCTGTTCAATTGCACATTGAAAATACAAATGGCGTTTTCTATATATTTCCTCATTATAGTATTTAACACAGAGATGACAGTTCGTTTGCATAAGTGTGGCTTTGGTACTCTTTAATGCTAATTTTTAACATCTGCTTATAGTTAGTGTTGCCAATGGAAGGATTATTGTTATTTGCTAATTGACCTGGTATTTAAAGCATCTGGACACGCTTTATAAGGTCATCTTGGTGACGTTGAACCCACAGCCGAGTTGAAGTCGTTCCACAGTCAGAGGGGAAACTGTAAATTGATATGGTATAATATAAAAAGGTGCATTATATATTGAATTTAATATATCATGTTATACACTACTGTGCAGAATTAAGAACGTTTCGCGAACATTTCGCAAACATTTCGCGAACATTTCGCGAACATTTCGCGAACATTTCCGGTGTACTTAATTCTGCACAGTTCTGTAGGCCAGAACAATTTATAATAAATGATGTAAGTTTTATTTCTTTAAACATTTTAAGGCCAAAAACGTTATAAATCACCGCAGAAGAAACATCACAAAGACAATTGACATGCTATTCTATCTCGTCTGGTTAAGGAGATTCAAAAACGACGATTTCTTTAAACGTGTTTCTCAG
The DNA here is from genome assembly GCA_936450465.1 of Gibbula magus. Classification (NCBI taxonomy): domain Eukaryota; kingdom Metazoa; phylum Mollusca; class Gastropoda; order Trochida; family Trochidae; genus Gibbula; species Gibbula magus. The sequence continues at coordinate 66,075,107 of OW388290.1, read as the reverse complement.
AAATATCAACTGATGATATTTTGAAATTTCAAATTTAGTAAAGACATGATACATTTCTGATTCAGTCGTGTTTATCACTCGTGGATTGAATTATCACGTATTTTGTATGGTGACGTTTCTTTTGAGGTTGAGTGTATTGACCCGTTTGTTCTTAATCATCCCAAGTCTTGAATTTTGAAAAGGAACTTTAAGAGCAAAAAGGTTTTTGATGATGAAAAATGAAGATTGATGGACATACATCTTCTTTATTCGTCGTATATCCATAAAATAGTTCTTCAATCTACATTACAGCAACGTCTAGTATACTTATAACGGTTTAAATTATGATAATATTTGAAAAGAATGATTTAAGAATATCAAAATATGGTATCATATATAATAATACAAATCGTTCACTTCGTAAGCGGTCCTGGTTTTAAGAAGTCTTGGTTCGAATCCAACATATGCTGAAAGATAGGATTTTCTACTTCTTTGTTATACACCATCAAACTAGTCTTTCACGACCTTTGCACCCAAATTCCCAACTTCAGTATCAAGTATGAATTGGACAGTAAATAATTTATTTCTTTAAAAAGATTCCATTAAGAATTGACCCATTACCTGTAGGTTGGAAGCCTTTCTCCCCAGTGATGCCTTGGCGTGCCTCTTCCATGGCGTGTTTCAAAGCAAAGTGAACACCAGCTGATAGGATAATTGGAGGTTCTCCACTAGCTGTAAATGAAGTAAGATAGAAAATAAGTGTCTCAATAACACAACAAGTCATAAGAGTTGAAGACCACCTATAGAGCTGTGTTGTAAGAAGCCTATTCTACTGATGAACGGACAATCATCCACAGGACAAACAGTGGTGGAATCCGCTTGCTGGATCCTCCCAACAATTGGCGGATCCCGAAGAATTCGGAAGGATCCGGCAAGCGGATTCAACAACTTTTTGTTCTGTGATCTTAATTGCTTGATGCCAGTGAATTAGTCAGCCATGTTGTATGTCGCGGACAAATGTATGGGATATATCTAAAAAGAATATAACGACTATAGAACTTTGTTTCGTATTGTCCTCCTGTAGGGTTAGCCGTACATCAATATAAATAAATAGCAATTTCTTTGCGTGAATCTGATTCGCTGAACACTCTCACAGAGATTCAGTTCATACCTGCATGAACTTAATTTCGTGACGTCACATCACATTTAGCCACGCCCCCATAACGTCAGGTTCATGGCTAGTTGCGTTGTGCATTTTCATTGGCTGATGAACACGTTGTAGGCGGGGCTAATATTTGGTGTCTTCATACGTGTAAATAGTACAGCTCTTATTGTTGCAAATTTGTATATTTGTAGCAATGAAACCTTTTCAAAACATCAGGTACGAATATATTTATTAAAATTTATTAAGTTCATGGAGGTATAAACTTAAAAAACGCTGTGCAAACTTGGCGTAAATCCGCTACGCTACGTTTGCACAGCGTTTTTTTAAAGTTTATACCTCCATGAAATTAATGGATTTTGAAGTCAATTCTTAAATAGTTTTGATAGAATAACAAGTCAATAATGAATTATCGCCTTTGTCCATGATGATATAGAACATGAAATACATAGGAGGAAGTACCGTCGATCCATTTGACATTTACTGGGATACTAAAATGACTAACAAATGAAAAATACTATGGATGGTCATGTAGGATTTGTCTTACAGCATCGTCGTTTTAATGGAATTCAAGGTCAATAATGATTGTTTATGTCCATGATTCATGATCCTTGATTCATTATATTCATAACCAATCCAAATGAGTTACCTTTCGAGCCCCGAACACCAAGGGGGTTCTTGACATCATTCAACAGCTTGATCCTCCAATCAATAGGGATGTCCTTGGTCGTTGGGGGCTTGTATTCCTAAAACACAAAAATAATAGCACAATTAACCACCTTACCGTCTGAATTGGATATATTTGATTAATGTATTTCCTAAACTTAATATTAATGCAATATAGGACCTATTGTTTCGCAACAGAATATCACAAATATCCGAAAATTGTGATGAACTGTTCAAATTTGTTAAGCTTTGACTATAATGGCACTGATTTCACACTGATTTGCGTTATTGTCAAAATCCCAGACTTTGCCGTTTGAGAGGCAACGTTGTTAATTTTGCCGAATTCATAGTTCCTCCGTAATTGATGCAATTTTTCACGAATTTACATTAGTTTTGACCATGGTTATGTGATCAAGTTGCATGCATATTTTAATTTTAAGAAGGAACTGATATGGAAGCTTCGGGAAACATCGCTTCTCATAATTTTAAGATACTTCATAAATATAGTTTCATTTTTCTCTGTATGAACTTCATAGAATGTATGAAGTAGGACATTACCCAGGTTCCATCGTTTAGCACGCCTCCTGTATCCTTGTCGTAGTTGATCTCCTCAAACAGGTGACCTCCAACTCCCATCATATAGGCCCCTTCGATCTGTCCAATGTCGATTGTTGGGTTCAAGCTGTAAAGAATACCAAGACAATCAATTCAACTAGAGAATTATCTCTTTCTTAAGCTTGTACCTCTCTTCAAACATTGCTCAAAGTAAAAACAGCAATATAGTAACAGACAATGTGCTTAATTTATCACCTAAGCTTTCAGAAATAAAGTAATAATGAAAAAGATTAACGTACATTATATGAATTAACAGAAGTGATTATGTTGAATGATTATTGTATATATAGTGTATGATATACTAGTACATATATTTTACCAAGACTGTGTGGTGTACGATGGTGTACATGTACAAAGGTCAACATGTCATCAAAGGTTCGTTCACACTGTACGACTTGTAGATACAACTTGTATTATCAAACAGTAGTATCAACTTGTATGTACATCAGATACATTGTCAAATTAGGTACTCTCAAAGTGAAACTAAAGTCGGTTACTACAAATCGTAAATACAGATCGTCCCGTGTAACCGGGCCTCTAGTTTATCAACGTACCTCTCCCCACAGTCGAAGAGGATGTCCACCCTCCTGATCTGACTCTCCCCCGTGAGAACATCCAGCTCTGCCTCACTCACTGCCGCACTGTAGGAGAAGTAGTGGAACACCCCTGGTCCATCGTGTTTCTTGGGGGCCCAACTGAAACGTTTGATTAACGTAGAGCTTTAGAGTGAAAAAGGCTGAGACAGGATGGTTTACATTCATATCTTTGAGGATATCCGAGTACATGATTAAATTATCCTGTACAGAAGGTCACCAGTGAGCAGTGTATGTGTTGGGGCATGGTGAGCGGGTTTCTAAGAGACTATGCTCAGGCTAACAACCAAGATCTAGAAGTCAGGATCGAGTCCACACGAGGGTATGATGCGTTGTACACGTTTTGTTTTGGAGTCATTTGTAAATAAATAGCAATTGCTTTTCGTGGATCTGATTCGCTGGACACAGTCACAGAGATTCAGTTCATATACCTGCATAAACTTAATTTCGTGATGTCACATCCCATTTTACCACGCCCTAATGACGTGAGGTTCATGGCTAGTTGCGTTGTGGATTTTCATTGGCTGATGAACGCGTTGTAGGCAGGGCTAATAATCCAATGACGTTTTCAATTGACATCTTGTGTCTTCATACGCGTAAATAGTGCAGCTCTAATTGTTGGAAAATTGTATATTTGGAGCAATGGGACTTTTTCAAAACATCAGGTACAAGTATATTTATTTATAAGCGTAATTAATATTTTGTCAGGTCATTAAGAAAGGTGTCAAAATGAAAGTTTACGTTAACAGGTATTAGTTCAACATATATTCCATTGACCTCACCAAACATGTTTACTTACTTGTGTTTAGCTGAGAGGGGAATGCTTGACAGTATACACGTGTTAACAAGATTCTTCCAGTCGTAGTCAGGATGCTTTGCTTTGATGGGAGCCATCCTCTCGTTGAGAATCTCACAGCACCGAAGAGCAGACTTGAAATCAAAGATGTTTAGAAAATTGTATACTCATGGTAATAATGGTTGACACCCCCTAATAGTTATAGCAATGAAATGTTATATAAACAACAAAACGTGTCAGTTTCGATAATTTTTGGGGTAAAACCTGTTACTACTGGATGTCTTTTTGTGAATAGTGTCCTTGAGCATTTCCTATTTCTGAACTTGTACTTTAAAATACCAAAGAAAGAGGAATATAAGAAAAAAATGAAATTGATTCATAAGAATCCATCCCTTGTGTCTTGAGATCGTGGCATTGGTATATTATTACAGTGATTGAGGGTTCTCGTGTTTGTTCTAATAAATGAAAAGTTGACCATGTCAATTCTACTGAACCCAAATATACACAAAATCTTTCATAGAGTCTCAGTCGCACTTAATACATACATGGCAAGTATTATATAGTTTACATCATGTGTTTGTGCCACTTGAGTTCGTAAATAGCACAATATGGAACAATATTAATTGTCCACGCATTTAATTAGCAAAATTCCATTTTCTGTTTAAGGGTGTCAACCATTTTTACCATGAGTATATATTGGGACGACTGCATATGATATATACAGATTCAAGAAACAGATTCAACCGACTTGAAGAACATAAATGTGCAAAATATTGCATTTAGTTCTACCGGGATACGATAGCATGCCCTTCAGGCGTAACTCTCCAAACGGTCATCAAACGCTCTCGGTGAGAGAAGCTGGGGTGAGTCACCATTTTGCCTGTTTCCGTATAAGTAGGTTAATGTTAACGAACGATTTCGAATGCGTTCAAAATGATGATCAACAAGAGAGCCAAACAATTGACTGAATAAAATATATTTCAATAAAAACAAAACTATTTATAAGTGCTTTAAAGTGATATTTGCTGCTGTGTTTGAAAATGAAAACAGTAGACATCAAGAAATCACCAAAACACCAGACCCGTGATTTATCCCTTACTTAATTCATTACACTTACCTCTACAGCGTGTTCACTAGCAACACTGCCGCCTGATACAGGATTGTTGGCAGTAATATGACTGTTAGATGGTCGGACCTTAACCATGCTGATTGGTATTCCTAGAGTACTTGCAACTGCCTGGGCAACCTGGAAAGCAGCACAAAATTGTCAATACTGAACTGAACGGAAATTACTCAAACTGTAAATACACCACACAATATAACAGTTTTATACAACTGGTGCATTTAACACTATTTTGACATGATGTACGAGAGTTTATCATTAAAAACTGGGTTCCACAGGAGATATCGCTTGTATGAGATCAATCGGTATCTCCTAGGAGATATCGTTTTGACAGTAGATTTTGAATAATGCCCTGTTGGCGTCAGCTACATGACATCACAATGAGTTTGCATCATCAAGTAATAACAATCACATCACAATGCTATGACGTCATAATCATGACGACACCACAATGTTATTACATCACAGCACTGGAAGCCAAATGGCAGTTTGTTTTCAGATATGTTAAGTTTTCATTAAACCCTAATGAAGAATGATTTTGGATGATAAATAGAATCTCACCCTCGTGTCTTCTGATATCAAATATATCAACACTCGTTGATATAAGTCAAAATATCCTCGGCAAGCCTCGGATTATTGTAACTTCATCAACTCGTGCTGACATATTTGATATCAGAAGATACTTGGGTGAGATTCACCATACAACATGTACGATAATTTATTCCATGAGTAATATACACGACTGAAACCAAAATTCATCCTGTCTTCCGAAACCAACTAAACTAAATTTTAATTTTCAAAATGTTATTTTTTCAAATTTCTAAGAAACACACGTTTAAAGAAATCGTATTTTCGAATCTCCTTAACTAGACGAGATCGGAGATTCACAAAGGGTCTTTTTGACTTGATTTCCTACGGCATACAGCAAAGACGAGTCAACAGATTTAAGTCGAAGAGATAATCTATGTCGACAACAATTTGTATTAATTATATTTATACAGTTTATGAATTTAAATGCCAAACATTCTGACCAGAAACCATTTCGAAAAAGCGATTTCAACACCCCAGCCATAGAAATCAAATCATTATACCCTGATGCATGAAATTGCTAATACTTCTTTAGAAATCATGTCCATATAAAACAGTTTAATTCGACTTTCTCCGGTAGCTTTATATCGTTTCTTTACCCTGTTGAAATATGACATTTGTTTTGCGGTTGAATGTAAGACCTTTATATATTCCGTAATTTCCTAGGGCGTTGTAACATGTATACAGTTTGTATACGGACACATACACAAACGACAATGCTCCAACCCTTACTAACAAAACCACTTTGAAACTATACGTATTTATGTACCTTGGTATAAAGTCCCTGTCCCATCTCAACTCCTCCCTGGCTGACAGTGACAGTTCCATCTCTGTAGTAGATGGCTACATCCACTGTGATTCCTCCTCCCATGTAGAAGAAACCGTACTTTGCAGGGGTCATTGTTATCCCACGTTTCTTCCACTGATTGACCTGTGCAACGAGAAAATAACAAATATCGTGTTTAAGTTTTTGGTTGTTTGTTAATTGTTTATCGGGATTACCATTTTAAAAATCCTTAAAGACCAATTAAAGTAAATGTTTGTCTCTTGTTAAATGAGAGGAGCTATACTGTATGCGAGTTTGTCACCAATACCATTTACAAGTTTCATATACATGTTATCAAATCGGTCGGTTATTACTTAAATAATAATGTTATTTACAATGTAAAGAATAGTGTAGTTTTCACTGAGATGAACGTGTTTCTGTGCAAATTAAGTTTTTTTTTAAATACTCAAATCAACGTGGGAGTAAAATATATTTTAAATTATGAATATGTAGCAAATAGCCGATTCTTTATTCTATATGATAATTGTCACTGAAAAAGAAGGTCACCTTGTTGAAGGCCTCTATCTCTGCACGTCTCTTGTCAAACTCGGATGAGACACGAAGTTCTTGCCATATTCTCCTTATTGTGCAGTCCTTCAGTTCATGACCCATGAGATCAATCTGTGAAATAAGTAAATGGAGATTATTACTCGAGCAAATGTGTCATATGGTATTTGCAAAATGACTTTTAATTATTTTTAATTAACCGAACGATATGACACATAGATTTATTTGAGTTACGAATAGGCACGCTGTCGATTGTGTTTATGTTTTATTACCCAGTTTATTAGAAAGGTGACGTCACCATCATGATCATTTGTTTCATGATCTCTCATACGACGATACGACTCCCGTGCAATGACAGTGTTTTTGATAGGTCCACAAATGCACTGATGATATATATGGTACTAATTAAGTATCACCGTATTAGTAATATACTAACGTATGAATGACACATGACAATAGTTTTCGTAACAAATAGATGTGCAATGTTTCGGCTGAAAACGTATTTCTTATTTCAGGAAGAAGTATTCTATTGTCAGTCGTTGCATGATGATACATTTTTAGTTTATTTTAATTTAAACTCTGCTTTAATTCAAAGATTAATGTGCTGTTTACATGTCGTCTAGAACCCATAACCTTCTCACAAGGCCAGATATATGATCAGCTTGGCCACATAGCTAGTTTCGTTCATTGGCTTGATTGTAGTGATGAAATGTAGATAGCATAAGCTGTCTACATCTCGATGTACCGTTATTGGATCACTAGGAAAGTAGTTGGATCGTTATTGTTGACTTATACTGTTAAGTCTTTGACAAGTAAATACACACGTACATCAGTTACACGATAGATACAGAAGCTATAAGGAATAGCAATGTAATTCAGAAAACGTGATTTAGTTATATACCTCAAGGCCCATTTAACACTCTTTGAACTTTTTTTCCGGGAGTACATCCTTGAGAAAGGGAGCAGGGCCTTTCTAATCCTATTGAGAGAGCCTCACACAGTATAATGCCCTTCCAGCAGGGTACTATACAGTACAAGGCCTGCTAAATAGAATTTAGTGAGTGCAAGGAAGCCCCATTGAGTAAGATACTCTATCTACAAAATTGCCACGTTTATAATTTTCAAAGCAGACAATGTGAGAATCGAACCCGCAACCTTTCGCTTTGTATCCCGAGACCTTAATGAGGATAATAATGAGGATACTTATATCGCGCTGAACTCCACAACACAAAGGGCCATGCTCAAAGCGCTACACACATTATTACCCTGATGTAAGGACCAACATCGTTCATTTTTCATTCTCAACTCCCTTTGGAGTATGCAACCTGGGCTGCCAATTAAGGCGCTCGAAGGTTATCTGTCACATTGCCTGCACTTCCAAAAGTGGGTTCTAGACGACATTACCACTGGACCACAGGGGATTGGTGACTAGGAAGGGTTAATTGTTGATCTCTACATGTACTTTGCTGTCCGAGAACTTCGATGGTATTTTATGTGCGCTTTATTTGACTTGGATCACCTGCACTGCTGTTAAAACATTTAGACAATTTCACCCACACATTAGTCTTTTTTTGCGGTATATAAAATAGATAACACCCTCATCCTCGGGCGTTTTAGCAAAGAGAGGCCTTTGCCTACGGGAAGACTCTCGGGCGCAATCGCGCAATAGCAGCTCACCTGTCCTTCAGTATAGAGGTTTGTTTCCTTAACATCTGCGGGTACTTTGCCTAACGAGTTGGCCACATGTTCAAGCATCGATTCAATGATCATCCCAGCTGGATAGGGGCCTATAACAGAAAACGTAAGAAATGTGGCTTACTCCGGGGCCATGTTCAAGAGAGGTTTCAAAGTAATCACTCAATTAGCGATTAATTTTAAACCTCTCTTGAACGCGATTGCTCAATATAGCGCTACGTAGCAAAGCGAGCGAACTTTGAGGTTTTGCACCGTGTCGTTTAGGAGAGAATGAGCGCTAATTGAGCGCGCTACATTGAGCGATCAATGAGCGATTATAAGCGCTCGCTGTTATGGAACGGAGCCCAGATATACATTTTAACGCCTGCTAAATACCGTCTTTTACTATCAAAATAAGGATAACCATCTTCACTATTATCATTATTATTAAAAATACAGGCAATTTAGATAGTGAAGAAATGTAACAATGTTATATTTGGAATCACACCAAGTAGAAATTCTTGAATGTTTTTGGGACGAGTCCCTTGTGGGATTCAAACCCACACCCTCAGACTAAGGTGCAAAACGATATGCACAATATGTTTCAAAATCAGGCAGATAGCCTAGATTGCTTCAACGGGAATTCCTTTCTTTAATATAATGAATTACTGTGTACTGTGGCGTAGTGGTTAGCTTCAGACCTCTCTATTGACTCACATTGCAGCCAGTCCACCCAGCTGTTTAAATGGGTACCTGGACACGTGAAGTTCGGACCTATACGGTCGCATGGAACGCTTAGTAGCTAAACCAAAAGTAGAATTCCCTCAGGGTAATACTAATGGGCACAGGGATTCGAATCTCTTTTCTGACAAAATTCAAAATCTAGATTTTTGCAATCATATACTTATTTTATTGTATATGCATACCCCCGCTACTGATATATGTCTTATATCAATAGCGGGGATATTGATCTAAAATATTAATTTCCTCACCGATTTCGCTCACCACATCGTATATAAACAGTATATGATTGCAAAAATCTAGATTTTGAATTTTGAAAATATTCTTCAACCAACGATACGAATCCGGTGTTGAAAATGTGGTGACGTTTCTTTTACGTCCGAGTATATATCCTGCCATAATAAGTAAGATTAAGTGATGAAAACAAGTAACTTCATGTATGTGGAGAATGAAAAGGCTTGTCAATCACAGTAATCAACAAGCTTGTGCAGTGTTTAGAAGACATTAAATCATTACTTTTATTGGGGGTGAGTTCATGTTAACATCATGACTGGTGAGTTGTAATCACGGCATTAAAGGGGCAGTAGCACGTTTTTTCGCTGAAATAAGTTGATGAAATGTATTTGAAAAATAATGTCACCAATAGTAAAACACCATTCTGTCTTCGGAAAATCAAGTTAAAAAATGAATGTACCTATTTCCGTAAAGTCATGGAAATCGTTTTTTGTCATTCGAAATAATAAATTGTGTTCACAATAAAATGGCCGCCATGCAATTTTTGCTTAATACGCAACACAGTTATTACAACTACGGATAATTGGTTTGTGTAATAAGATGTTTTACCCTCTAAAGTAAATATAAATAACATAAACTATCAATATAAATGGGAAATTTGAAAAAAAAACGTGCTACTGCCCCTTTAAGCACTAATGCCACTGGCGATAAGGAAAAACAGGCAATAGCGCTAATGCCTGTCAACTTTCGGCAATAATCCTGGGCATTAACGCTATTGCCGGATTTTCACTATTGCCGCTAACATATATATAACATATATACATATATATATATACATGCAGAAGTAGCGCATTGGGCATGCATTCCGTGTTGAACAGTGCATGATGTAAGTAGCCAAATTTTCATTTATGTTTTAAAACCGTACCAGGTCCACGCATGGGTTGTGAAGGTGCTTTGTTCGTCTTGCAAAGGATCATCTTGACTCTCCAGTTGGGAACATGGTATCCTATGTGTTGAAATTAATACCCACATTAATGGCACATGGAATCATACAGACATATGGTTAGTATATTGAGCAAATATGCGTGGTATATCTCGCAAAATCGCAGAACGCAGGCTTAATAATGAATAATAAATGTTGTGATTAATGATAAATACCATGGTAACTCTCATTCTGCCTACTCCTCATTCTGCCGACACCTCATTCTGCCTACACCTCATTCTGCCTACGCTTTTGGATACAATAGTAGTGGAACACCTGCTTATAATAACGTTATAATAGACACCGTGATTAACGACAAATGAACTTGCACAATGGTGTCACAATTTAAGATTAACACAGGTAACAGTTAATAATACATGAAAAATCCATGCGTCAAATAGCGATGACAATAAGATTTATTTATTAAAGCAGCGTCGTGCCATTTATTTTTTTTACGAGCGCTTCCAGCAGATTCATTTCTTTCGGGGAAAAGGGCACGAATTATTCATTGATAAGACTTGACTATTTTAATTGAGGACAAATGAAAGTAAATTGAATTGAACAGTCGAAGGGAGATGGAAATTGATATTGTGAATGAAACTTCTTGAGCAAGTATATAACCCTGGGTATCCGAGGATGGACTCAAACAGGGACGTGGCGTTATCAATGCAATAAAAATGTTCACATTTCTTTTTCTCCTTGACTATACAATTTTCTATTTTTACGATTTTATTCTGTTTTATCTACATATGGTAAGACGTACCCTGGTCTATATGGGTGATGATTTCATGATATATGAGAGCAAAGTTTGCTATGTATCCGGCGTCTGTATATACATCTACGCTGATGGCGTTGATCTTTCCATCATCGTCGCAACCGATCTGGACATAAAATAAAACAATAAAATATTACTAAATTGCCTTTACACTCAAAAGTGTCAGAACTTAAAGAATTATATTTATTATAATATTTTCATCCATTGAAGTGTATGATTTAGAAAATAATCAACACACAACTTTGTCATTGTCATCATCATCAATTCGTAGGCCTACATATAAAGAACGTCCTGGAAATTTCCGAATGCATAACTTTCCATTTTGTCTAAAGGAAATATTTAAATTTAATTTCTTTGTTTTTTGCACAGGTGTTCAAGTGCGCACTGAGTGGTTTACAACGAGTCTCTGGACATTTTATTTGTTGTTTATGTACCCGGACTCTGTCTCTGAGACACTCAGTTTGTCCTATATATTCACAAGAACACCCTTGACAAACAATGACATATATAACGAATATAGTATGTTTTTGTTTAAACATCATTATTTATACTCACCGTTGATAGTTAACAATATGCCCAATTATCCTAATCTGTCTAATCCCGACAATCTTTACACAGCTTAAAGACAGAGTTATCGCTCAAGTGAACTGCACTCACCACTCACCGGCAGGTGGCCTACCTTATATGGCCATTGCTTCTTCTGATGGACAGACACGAAGCCGAACGCGACCGAGGGGAGGCCGGGAGGGAACTTACGATTGTTAACTATCAACGGTGAGTATAAATAATGATGTTTAAACAAAAACATACTATTATTTAATATACTCTCCGTGATAGTTAACAATATGCCCGATTGCCACAGAGGTGGAGGGGAGCGAGAGGCCCCTAAGAGGGATAGCTCTGTCTTAACAAGAGTCAAGTTGGTGAGCCAATACAGCGTAACCAGCCTGAACCCCGATGGGGTTCATCTGTCAACCGGAGGGTTAAGCTTGACCCAACTCGTAACCGGAGGGACTCTCACCCGCGTGGTCACCAACTAAAGAAAAGACAACAAACGCATCACTAAAATCATCGAGACTATGTTTATTGCATACTCTAGACTGGCCCAAGGAGCAGCCGAATTAACGAGGGGGGGGTAGGCCTCTTCGGTACGAGGCCGACGGAACTCGTTGCTGGGCGTACACCTGTGCGCCCAACCGATGAATCCCCTCCATGTCCTCGTTGGATACGTCTCTAAGATAGTGATTGGCGAACACCAGGCCCGACTTCCAGAAACAGCCGGCCATGATGTCCGCCACTGCCATGTTACTGTGAAGAGCCATCGTAGCCGAGATGGCTCTGATCTCGTGTGGATTGGCCTTCGCTGGCCTCCGCAGGGCTCTCACCGGACAAAGGAGCCGATCCTCGTCCGTCGGATCTATGCTACCGGAAAGAGACGGTAACGAAAAGGTTCTACCCCTTTCGTCTGCGGCTTGGTTCTTGCAGATGAACTCAGGGGCTAACCCCAGTGACGCCGACCCACCGTCTCTCACCTCAAAACGCAAGAGGTCCGCCTGGAGAGCGTGAAGCTCTGAAATCCTGGCTGCGGACCCCATCGCAACCAAAAAGGCTGTTTTGATGGTGAGACGGAGAAGAGTCGTCTCTGTCAATGGCTCATAGTGGTCCGACTTGAGATGGTTGAGCACCACTGTCAGGTCCCACTCCGGAGGCCTGAGCTTCCTCCGCCCGTCCTCATTCCGGTAGGTCTTAATAAGTTCTTTAAGGACCGAGATGTCAACCTGGGGCTCACGCTTCCTAAGGACTGACATGACCGCCGCCAGGTTGGTGTTAATTGAGGAAGCTTTGAGCTTCCTCACCTCTCGTAGGTACACCAGGTACTCAGCTACCTGCGGGACCGTTACCGCCTGGATAGCATACCCCTCCTTCGCGCAGAAGGCGGCGAAGGCACCCCACTGGGCGTCATAGAGATTCCTCGTGGAGGATCTCTGCGAAGATGCGACCGCTTCGGCGACGGACTTGGAAAACCCCGCCCCTGTCAACCCCCTTTGGAGACAAACCAGGCGTGAAGGTGGAGCGCCTGGGGGTTCTCGTGAACCCGCCCGCTTGGTTTGCTCGTCAATAGGTCCCATCTCAGAGGGAGGGGGACAGGGTCTTGGCGGCACATCCTCCTCAGGGGAACGTACCAGGCCCTGGCTGGCCACAACGGAGCTATGAGTAGGAGTTGAAGTACTCGTGTCTCCTGTACCTTCGCCACCACGTGACTCAGGATGGCGTGAGGGGGATAGGCGTAGGCGACCATCCCCTCCCATCCTAACGCGAGCGCATCGAGAGCCCACGCGGCCGGGTCCGGTACGGGGGACACGTACGTCGGCAACTGGTGGTTGAGCCGAGTCGCAAAGAGGTCTATGTGAGGTTTGCCGAACCTCAAACACAGACTCTCGAACACCCTCGGGTGCAACATCCACTCCGTCGAAGGAGGTTTGTCCGGCCGAGACAAGGCGTTCTTGGCTCCTGGGATGTGCACCGCCCTGAGAGAGAGTCCGAGACTGTCCACTAGGTGAAACAGCTCCGCCACCAGTTGAAGTAGAGAGTCTGCCTTGGTTGACCCCTGCTTGTTTATGGCCCAGGCCGCCGCTGAGCTGTCCGTGTGAACACACAGGACCTGCCCCCGCAGGTGACCTGACCAATGGCTGATCGCCAGCCTTATGGCGTCCAGTTCGAGGACGTTGATGTGGCGTCGTGATTGCGCTGGCGACCACACCCCCGCCGTTTGGTCTGAATCTAGGTGGGCTCCCCACCCCTGGGTGGAGGCATCCACGTATAGCTGAGACGTCGCTGGGGGCTGCCTGAGGGGCACTCCCCCCAGCACGTTGGACTCCTGCTGCCACCAGGAGAGGTGGTGTCTCAACTCGGTTGGAATCGGGAAGACATGACGGCAAGTCTTCTCCCTGACGTGCGCGTTTACGAAAATCTGCAGGGGCCTGAGCTGCAACCGACCCCTTCGAGTGAAGTGTTGGGTTGCGCTCAAGAACCCCAACAGCCTCTGCCACTTGCGGAGTGACAGCGGCTCCCGGAGTGCTAATTCCAGGAGATCTTTGTAGCGCCCCATCCGTTCTGTAGTGACGAAAGCTCTGTAGGTCACGGTATCCAGGCGAGCTCCCAGAAAGACCAGCGACGTCGTTGGCTCCAGGTCTGACTTGTCTAGGTTGACTAGCCATCCCAGCCGCCTGAACAACGTTATCACAAAGTCTCGTTGCGCCTCCAGAACAGATGGGGATCTGTTGTGAGTGAACCCGTCGTCCAGATACATCGCGAACTGCACGTCCACTCGATGAAGGTATTGGACGATGGGCTGGGTCACGCGAGTGAAAAGCCATGGAGCCGACGATATCCCGAACGGTAGAACGTTCCACTGAAAGTGGCGACCCGCCAGGACAAAACGGAGGTATCTGCGATCGCCATGGTAGATGGGAATGTGCAGATACGCGTCCTGCAGATCGAGGGATATCATCGAATCCAAGGGCTCCAGCAACCGCATCACTGATGGTACGGTCAAGAGACGAAAATATGGCGGCCGCTCTAGGAAGGAGAGGTTGAACTCCTTCAAGTCGTGGATCAGCCGCCACTTTTTCGGGTCTCGCTTCGGTCGCACGAAGACCGGAGAATAGTATCCTGGAGTGAGGTTTTGGGGCAGGAGTTCCTCCACCGCCCGTTTGGAGATGAGTGTCTCCACCTGTTCCAGCGTCAGTGCGAGCCGATCTCGTTCTAGCGGCCTCTCTGTTGGAAAACAGGTTAGCGGGGGGCGGTGTGTCACGGGAATACGAAACCCCCGCTCCAAAACCTTGCAGACGAAAGGATCGAGCCCCAATTGCGCCCAGTTGGCCACAAACCGAGAGAGTCGACCTCCCACTGGCCCTTCCCACGCCGGGACAACCTGTGGAGGCAGCTCGGGGGCCACCCACGAGTCACTGCTTCCTCGGGGTACCTCCATATGCGCGGCCCCTGCCACGCTGACTTCCCTTCTTGGGGGTGTGCTTGGGAGAGGGGCCGGCATTGAAGTCACGACTTCTGTCCTGCCGACCCCCAAACCGAAAGGAAACTCCGCCAGTCTTGGCGTTACCCACGGGAGTGTTCGCGCCTCCCTTCCTCTTCTTGGGCGTATGCGTCTGAGAAGAGGCTCTACCCCCGCCAGCGGCCAGTCTGTTGGTCAATTCCTGCTGCTGACACTCCTGCCGCTGCCGGAGGACCCCGGCAATCTGCCCATCAAAGAGAGATGAAGATGACGCGGGAGCGGCCCGCAAGCGGTTCCGGAGCTCCGCCGGAAGGTTTGTCCGGGCAAGGAAACCATCTCTCCTGAGATTTGTGACCCCCGCCGAAATGCGGGAGGCGCACAACATCATCTGAGCGATGTTCCCCGCCACGGCGCCGAAACCGCGGTAAAGAGCCTTCGCCCCTCCCTCCATCCCCGCCTCCTTCGCAAAGGATGCCATACCCTGACAGGCATGCGCCACGTGATTGGCCAACCCCAGGATGCTCCTAGCCTCTTTGTCAAGATGGCTCAAGTGAGCGTCCGACACCTGGTGAGGTACGGAGGGGACGGCCACCCGGCGAATATCGTCGTCCAGGACAGGGGGACAGAGGGGGAAAGAAGACTGTGCTACTGGGAGGGAAGCGCGCTGCTTCTCACCCAGAACCAGGGGGGGCAGGAGACGGCCTGGCGCCGCCGCGGCGACATTGGCGTCGTAATCCCTGCCCGCCGCCTGAAGGAGTCTGTGTGGCGGCAGTGCCACGAGGCGTTGGGTAGGCGCCTCTTCCTCGGTGCAGAATGTCTCCATTCTGGCCAGCTTGGTCGAGGAGGGTTCATCCTCAACCTCAACTAAGTCCACTTGACACCAGTCGGCGATAGCCGCCAGGCGTTCCTTGAGGTCAGGGGCATCCACTTGAGGCGTCTCCACAATGGTCAACTCGGGAGAGGATCTCCCTGAAGTGGACATCCCACCCTCCTGGGAAGCCACCTCCGGGGCCGACTTGTCTGGATCTGAGGAGGTGCCGGCAGGTGAAACAACCACCACCCTCCTCCTCTTGGGCGTGGACGGCGGGGAGGTCGAGGGCGAAGTAACCCCTTCCTCAACCCTAGTCTGCGCCGGCAGTCGTCTGTCCAGCATGGAGGAAACCATGTCCTTGACTGAGGACAGAATATCCTCAGTCAATCTCCTTGTATCAAAGGGAGGAGGAGAAAGAGGCCTCAACCTCCTCTTCTTGGACTTGTGTTTCCTCTTCCTCCTAGGCGAAAGTCGCCGGTCTGGAAAGGACTCGGCGTCAGGGGAGGATCTCCTGATGGGAGATCTCTCACCCCCACTACCCTGTGAAGAGACGTAAGTGTCCTTGGCGGCCGCCTCTCGACCCGATCCCGCCCCTGCCTCTGGCAAATCGAATTCCGCCGTGTCCTCCGAGATCACCAGGTCTGAAGCCGGCGACCTGGGATCGGACATGGCGGTGCCGGCGCTAGCGGTAGCGGTGGCGGTAGCGGACGGAGAGGGCCGCCTGGACGCCCTCAGCTTAGACTGACTCTCACTCTTCTTAACGGAGTTGCGATACTCGCGATGCTCCGCCACCGAGAGGTCAGCACATTCCTCACACCTGTCCGCGTCCGGACAAAGGTTGCGGCACAGGCGGCAAAGGGCGTGGGGGTCAAATCGCGCTGACTTCCTATAGCCACACGCCCCACAGAACGCCGAGTATGGCGAAGTCATACTCAGCAAGCAAAAAGAGAGAACGCGCGAGCGGCCGGCGCTATCCCCGCGCAAGCGGCAAGCGCTAAACAAACGCAGGCGGCAGCGCAATCCAACCCAGGCGACAAGCGCTGTCCAACCCAGGCGACAACCTACCAAGAGGAGGCGGCAGGCGCTATCCACGCGCAAGCGGCAAGCGCTAAACAAACGCAGGCGACAGCGCAATCCAACCCAGGCGACAAGCGCTGTCCAACCCAGGCGACAACCTACCGAGAGGAGGCGGCAGGCGCTATCCCCGCGCAAGCGGCAAGCGCTAAACAAACGCAGGCGGCAGCGCAATCCAACCCAGGCGACAAGCGCTGTCCAACCCAGGCGACAACCTATCAAGAGGAGGCGGCAGGCGCTATCCACGCGCCAGCGGCAAGAGCAACCAAGCGCAGGCGGCAAGCGCCAACCGCTACAGCAGAAAACAGAAGGGCAAGCGGTATGACCCCCGCGCCAAGCGCAAGGGACAGGCGGCACGCGCAAGCGGCCCCGAGATCACCGACCTGCACGGACTGCACGTGCAGAACGAGCACCCCGAAATCAACAACAGTTGACACGTCAACTGCAGTCAACAACCACTAAATCTGTCTAAAGGAGAGAGACTACTTCGCGAAAGGCAGTCTAACCACCCTCAGACAGAAAATTACAACTGAGAAGGAGAACAAAGTCGAGACAATAATCTTATTACTATCGAATTAGAGAGCTATCAAAACACAACATGCTTCGATGGCCGACAGAAAAGCAATGGCCATATAAGGTAGGCCACCTGCCGGTGAGTGGTGAGTGCAGTTCACTTGAGCGATAACTCTGTCTTTAAGCTGTGTAAAGATTGTCGGGATTAGACAGATTAGGATAATTGGGCATATTGTTAACTATCACGGAGAGTATATTAAATAATATATACCTCGTCCACGCAGGTCATAATAATTAATTAGATATAACTTACCTCATAGTTGGCCAAAAATGCAAAACGTTTTCCATTCATCCTCATGTTGTTAGATAGGTCAACACTGCATTTCACTGGCCTGGTTGAAAGAAACATTACGAAGGTCTCATGAAATATAGATAAAACATAATAAATTATTCATCATATTCTCTAACAAGCATATAATACAGATCAGTTTGTAATATCACGTGGCGAGTTATTTAGTGTCTGAAATTATTAAAAAAATTATGATATAGACAAAAGAGAGTTTCTTACTCATTCGGGGAGAAAATAATAAAAGATCTTCGTTATTTCAAAAACAACTATCAAAAGAAAGCAAACAACAAACATAATAAAACACCTCCTCCCCTATGTTGTCTTATTGAAAGTCTTTAAACACGAATGTACTTTCTTGATTGACTGTCCTCGATTTTATGAGGGAGTAAGCATATACTCCGAACAGTCGTGTACGACGTTGTCCACGAACTCTGATCCTAGATTTTTCGAAGCCCTCTTGGGGATAAGATAGTTACAAGCCAAAGGGTATGGGGCTTACGACTAAAGTAGCTTCACTTACGATTATCTTAGCTTTTACGAGTTTCGAAAATATTGCCCTTTAACAAAGCAAAACCCAGGGGCGTTTAATGAACAGATACACATTTATTATTTGAAGCTTTAGAGCACAAGTCCATATAATTACTAGAAGATGTGTCCAACAATCTACGGTGACCTTGGCATTGCAAATTCAACTGCCATTACTCCGAATAGTCTAGAAATTGTTTTCCCCTTTATGTGTACTGTGTATACTTAAATTCATTGATAAATTGGATGAGTATGTCGAATCAAACAGGTTGAATGTTGTACCTGTTGAGTTTGTAGGCTGCGACGGAAGTTGCAGCAGCAACAGGCAGGGAGCAGAACGCCTTCCCACCGAACGCTCCTCCTACTCTGGGGACGTTGACGTTGACGCTGAATCAAATACGTCTTATCAATTATCACATCAATGCATTAAATCTTATATAAACTGCCAGGCAAAAGAAAGTACACACTGATGTTAATTTTATCATATGTATGATTTCAATTGCAAATATCTCAAGTTTTCGATGTCATAATCTAAAACTGAAAAGTACAGGTGTGTAGTCAGCAATCAAAGAATATATCTACATGTTTTTTAATTGTTTTGTAAAAAATCTTCAAAAAATATTTTTTATGAAACACAACGGTTCACTGTAACACTGACTGCCAAAGCAACAAACATTGATTGTGAATGACAGGTCTATCGTTTCATCGATATGAGTTAAACGTATATAATGTCTCAATATACTCACATCTTCTTCAATTGAAATTAAACATTTAAATCGTCTACTCACTAACTGTTTGGCTTGCCAAGGACAAAGCTAACAGCTGACTGGATAGCGCTAGCCCCTTGACATGAACTTGACACATCCATTCTGTCTTCAGACGGCACAGACAGCGCCACCTGGGGGCAGGTAAATACTCAAATTAACAAAATTCCAAATGGGCTAGTATGGCCGGCTGAGATTGTGGTATGTTCCCAGATATCGGTAAACAAAATCAGACAACAAATCAGCCGTGTGACCATATAAGAAACCTACTCCTCGAATCAATCGGGAAGATTCCTCAACCTTAGCCAAAAAAACCATTTAGGCTTCACTCAGCGTAAATTAATTGAAACTATGATGATCTAACGACATCGAATTCAAATCAATAGGGACCAAGACTATTTCATTCCCTCTGCATACGATGAACTCATCAATGCAGCCCAATCACCTGTTTAAACATTGCTGCTACCTCCTATATCCCATAGGATTCAGTATTTAAATTGTTTCTCAATTCAGATAAATGATAAAAGGGGAAACAGTGGAACAATTACAATGATTAAACATACCTTTTTGTTTGATTATACATTGTTATCTTTCCTCAATCATTCAGTTCTCGGTATTGTTAATTTACTAATGAAATTGTATTCTATATATACACATTATATATAATAGGTATTTCTATATTCTAATCATGCTTGAAAACGGTACAAGAATGTGTACCTTAACGTCGTGCTCTCAAAATAAAGAAGTTGTCATCCCTACAATTACACTGTCGGCCAAAAGAAACGCCTACCAAATATCTTATCATATTTCTTAAATAACTATAATGTACAGTTTAGCAGTATTATAGCATCATGAAGTTGCACAATTTCTGCATAATATATTTAAATTTCAGAAGTTTCATGTCACAATAAAGTGGCGATTGTTGAATGAGACAACAGAAATTGTTAAGTTTTCGATGAGTGTTTCACCAGAAACACATTTGAAACAGATTTTCATACAAACACGAGCAGCAATACACATACGCATTAAAGTGATGATGACGCTACAGGTGTACGTGGTTACGGTGCGCAAGTTAATCAACCAGAAATAGCGGTCTTCATTGGGCCTGTTTTTCATGAATGTTATTGACTCGAATGACAGTGTTTCCACGATTTCAATGGACTTTCATGTTAATTATTGTTTCAATATAACGTGGAGACCACCATTTATTATATTTCAGAAATTATTTCATCTTTCATTTTAAGGAAAATCAAGTAGGCGTTTCTTTTGGCCGACAGTGTATCCTTAGTTGATTAATATACAATGTACAGAGTGGTCCGTTTGAATTATTTTGGATGCTGGTTTGATGATAAAAAGAACAGTTTCATAAAAGTCATATGAGACGCACTCGAATGTAATAATTAATCACCTATTCTATTTGCGTAAAATTAGCCATAAAACAGCCCTCTTCTCCTGCAAAGCGAGACTACAATGACGTCATGAACAACTGTTGGCAATATTTTGTTGAAGTCAGCAGTAGTTTGTTAGACATTTCCAATTAGTTTACCTCAATTGCATTATAACGTATTAAAGTACCTACATTTCTTCAGAATTACGTATTTCTACGCAATAATTAACTCAGGACAGATAATCCGTAATTCCTCGCAACCCGTTGATTATTCTTATAGTAACTCTATAGAAATATATATCTAAGCTTACGTTGCTTTCCATGTAGAAATGGTATTGGGTCCCCTGTCTTGTTGATCCTTTGATTCTTTGGGCTGACTTACTAAGGGCCTCTACAAAATTAAAATGGATGTTACATTAGAATTATAACGTAAAAACATAAAATTGTGTATGTCATAATTTTGTGAAAATAAGTAATTTTCATCAAAGTATAGTCCTCACGAAAGTATGAATAATATATTTTATGCAAGATGGTCTTGAGTTAATTTCGTTAATATAACTATATATCCTTTATATTTAACTTTCGAAACACTTTCTTAAAAATTGGTGCAAATTTAAGTCACAAAAAAGCCAAATTAAATTTTGTGAAGGGATTCACTTGAATTGGTATTGTCATAGTAAATGCGCATACAATGATAAATGCATGGAAATTAAAAGTAGTAATATATCCAAAGATGTCTATACATGTTATGATAAAAGAGATATTTAAATTAAATAAATATCCAGGATAATATATTAAGATATAAAGGTAATATTTTGTACCTTGGGATGACATTTTAATTTCATTCTATGAAGCATGCATACAATATTCCATAGTGCAAATATTGCACGTTTACATCTCTGCCTACACGTGATCTCACGAAACACATTCATGAGAGACATTGCCAGATTTTATTGTAGCTTGGTACGAGTGTTCTGATTTTAATGAGATTGCGACTTTACTACTTCGCCTTATTGAACGGCCTCAAGTGTTAAGCAATTTTAAAGTAAATCCGTTATTTTTAGTATTGTAAGGCCACGGACCTATTGGTGCAAAAAACCAACTTCATCAGTGTTTTTTAAGCAATTATTAATACAAGTCCTTGATAATTTTACCATCAACATCCCCAACTTTGTGTTCCATCATTGGGTTGGCATGGTAACTCTCCTCAGCGATTGCCTGGTCAATGGATACAACTGGTTTCTTCTGGTCTTTGTAGGTGACCTTCACCTTCGCAGCTGCCGCATCAGCAGCAGCTTGAGATTCTGGAAGAGATAATAATTGAACACATTAATAAATGTTTATGATTGAACGGTACATTAAAGTATTTAAAGTATCAATTAAAATTATTGTAAACATTATTTTAAAGTATCAATTAAAATTATCATGTAAACATTGTGCTAAAGTACCAATTAAAATTATCATGTAAACATTGTGCTAAAGTATCAATTAAAATTATCATGTAAACACTGTGCTCAAGTACCAATTACAATTATCATGTAAACACTGTGCCAAAGTATCAAATAATCTATCAAGCAAACACCGTGCTAAAGTATGAAGTTAACACTGTGCTAAGTTATCATTATCAACCAAATGCTGTGCTACAGTATTAAGTAAACACTCTACTAAAGAACCAATTAAATGATGAACTAAATTTTCGCTAAAGTATATTTTATCCGTAAGACATGGCTTTATTCGAACAGCTTAGATCAAATCAAAAGGTGAATATTTTAAAATCAGAATTACCTGCTAACACAAAGCCTAAAGCCTGTCCATCATATTTCACGTCTTCACTGCAAAACAGCTGGAAAATATTCACATTTATAAAGCACATAAAGTATTTAACTTGAAGAATTATCTGCCAAGGCAAAGCCTAAAGCATGTCCATCATATTTCACGTCTTCACTGCAAAACAGCTGGAAAATATTCACATTTATATGGCACTTACAGCATTAAACTTGACGCCTGGCCTACTCATAGTATTCGTATACTTTAAAATTAAAACAATATACAAAATTACTCCACAGAAAATTATCAGAATCATTTAATGAACAATTAAAGAATCAACACCCTTCCTCAATCGAGATCAACGTTCTTATCAATACATGTAGACACTTGTAGTTAGTTATTGGACTAAATTATGTCCTGAATGACTTTGGCTTGGAAGGAGCAGTCAAAGCTTTACTTGAACATTTCCTATGTGCATATGTATATTCTATATACACACCTCTTCTGGTTTAAATGTCATGCCCATGTACGGTGCCATTACGTTGTTCTCGCCATTTTCTGGAATGTCCTTGCTGGAGATGAAATCGACCACCCCTGGTTGAAGCTGGACACCAATCAATAAATCAATCAATAAATCAATCAATTTTTATTCACTACTTAAACGGTCATAGGCCTTCGTGATTCGTGAGTAAAGTCACCGCATAGTAAACGCTGCATGTATAAATAATTTAAGACACAAACGGGTATTATCTAAGCAAGTATATGTATTATCAAACGCTCATGCAGGCGTTATGTCTCGTAATGTCGCTGAGGGCGGTATATAGACTTATATTATTTTGCTGCAGATGAGTAACGATAACGCGTTTTCAAGTGGGTTTATTTACCTGAACGACTATGATACATGTATTACTCTCTATACAATAACATTTGATATTGACTTACCAATGCTACAGACGGATCGATCTTCTCAATGGAGCCAGCACCAATGGTGGTCGTGACGAAGGCTCCACACAGTGTTTTGGTAGAAGTAGGGATGTCATTCACAAACTCTGCCTCTCCAGAAGCCTGGTGCAATAAAAAATGAAAGTAGTTGCACCAAATACATATATCAAGTTTCGAAATTGTACGGGGTAATTTATTCTGCACACTACTGTACATGTAATAGCGCTGTCAACTTTGGCATGGGTTGTTTGAATACTGTTATCTTTCGGAATTGTACTGGGTAACTTATTCTTCACACTATTGTACATGTAGTTGCGCTGTCAATTTTTGCATGGGTTGTGTGGGTACTGATATAGTTCGGAAGTTTTAGTGGTAATTTATTCTGCACACTACTGTAACTGTAGTGGTGGAGAGCCACTTATGGCATTGGTTGTTTGACTACTGATATCTATCGGGATTGTACGGGTAATTTATTCTGCACACTACTGTACCTGTAGTGGAGCTGTCAACTTGGGCATGGGTTGTTTGAGCGGCCACTCGTCTCTTTGTTCTGGGACTTCTCTCTGGCTGGAGGAAATTGGACGGTCCAGTGGCTGACCACCGGACTGCAGTGTATTTTCTGGTTCAGTGATGTTCAGGATGAACTGAAAAAAGTTTAAAACACATTTTAATACAGATGACTTTTATCTTTCTAAAGCAATCCTCAAATTTCAAATAATTTTTTTCTTCTTCCAACATTCAAAGATACAATGGTAGCAAAATTATCATTATCAATAATATTATTCAATTTCAATGCTTGGTCCTTGTAATGATAATAATGATTAGTTAATGTAAGATAATGTTTTTCACCATTATAAAAAAATATCATTGTCCTATAGGCTCCTACCCTTGCAAAACAAGTGGAAATGCATTACGAACATATATATCAAGGTAAATATCTTTCATATGATTCCCTTGTGCAAATATCACTTGTATCACAAATATCACAAAATTGACTAGACTATTGTACTACATTTCAGCATATCCATCGTTCCTGCTCTGGACATACCAAGAAAGAATCACCTGTTGCATTTATACAATGCTGAAGGCATTCAAGTAACATCCTCAGTTGAAACGAACCTTATAGAAGAGATTGACGGCGAGGTTACGTCTGTACTGAGGACTTGCTAGGACTGGGTCACTGTCAGGATTCAACTCGGATTGTAGGCACTTTAGAGCATCTGTAGAACGTGATAGATCAAATTGGAATAGAACACGGTAAAGAGCAGGAAGGATACAGTGGTATAACGGGTACATAGGATTTGTATTGAGTTGTGTTACGCAGTGATTCAAAGGAGCTGACTTACTTGAAATGCATATAAACGTCTTAAAGGGGCAGTAGCACGTTTTCCGCTCAAATAAGTCGATGAAATGTATTTGAAAAATAATGTCACCAATGATAAAACATCCTCATTGCTACATTGTATATGGTTCCGTGAAGCCAGGGGATTCATTAAAAATAATAAAAAGTGTTCACAATAAAATGGCCGCCATGCAATTTTTGCTTTATACGCAACACCGTTATTACCACTACGGATAATGGGTTTGTGTAATAAGATGTTTTAAAGAGCTGATTAAATATAAATGACATATACTACCATTATAAATTGGAAATTTGAAAAAATAAAATTTGCAAAAAACGTGCTACTGCCACTTTAAGAACATATGCTTGACAACTGGTAGTTATGTCGAAACGTCGGCTACACAGAATAAATAAGTTGTTTATCCATTAACAAAACATTCATTCTTCATTAAATAAATCTTAATTGTGAATGTTCAGGTCTGAACGAACTTTGTCATCAAAACGTTTGTGTTGCTTGGAAGGCAGAAAAGCATACTGGCAGAAATGGATCATTACCTTGAATAACCGATTTGTCCTTCAAGCTTTTACCCTTCAATAATTCTTCCGTCTTTTTGGCATGGTTCTGAATGAAGAGAATTATATGGAGATGAAAACGTGAACAGTTACAAATAGTAAACGTCAAGATTTTGACATCTATACAATAGTAATAGATGACTAAATACGTTTCTGATAGCGTTTACATGATGCATGTAAGTAATGTATATCAAATCATATTGTTACGAAGACGTCATATGATTGAAAGTGTTATTTCACTCCGTAGATTAACAAGTTATTACACACAGTGAAAATAAGGATTATACCAATGTTCTATTTCAGCACTGAAAATATCATAAAATGCAATTACCGTTGACGCGTTGATTCCACCATAGACGAGGGACGGTTTCCCCAAAACCTGTAGTGTCATGTTGTCGACAGTCACTCGGAATGCTGCATTCACATAGGCGTGGGCGTTCTGAAATATAGGCGAGTTGAGATTTGATCGTATCATCATAACCGCATAAACAAAATTAATTTAGAAGAATATGAACATTTGAGTGTTGATTTACTTTGATATGTAGCTTCTGTAGTTTACGAAAAAATGTTTTTTGGTAGACCTTTGTTCTCTTTTATGTTACTCAAGAGGTATAATGGAAATGAAGACACGTTTGACGTGATTTCACTCACTAATTCAGTGTTCTCGTCCTATTCCTTATTATAATAGGGTAAACTCGTATTTCATCACTCGCAGGTTTCAGTCCAATGCATGGTCACAAGAGCATTGTCATTTTAAATAGTTGTCGTGGTTAAAGTAAATTACTCCTTAAGCAACGTTAAAACCTATATACCTTACTTTACGTCACTTTAACATATTCAAATCTTTGAAGTGCATTAAGAAGTAAAATACATGTGGAATCAAGATGTTCTGGATAACAGCTTCATTATAGTGAACATACAAGACATTTCAGAGTGTATATTTTCTCCTTCCCTCAACCTGATGAAGGAGAAAAGCTACACATGTTCACAATAAAGAAGTTAGTATCCCGATCTTTTTTTCTTCTAATCATGACCCTCAGAACCGACATTTTCAATTTATCATCCAAAACATGTAGTAATGACACCATAATGCAATGACGTCATCAATATGATGACGTCACATCATCACCGCATTGGAAGTCAAACGGCAAAGCTGTGCTAAGAGATGTACACTATTTTCATCGAAACGTTATAAGAATCATTTTGGATGATACATAGAATCTCATACTCGTGTCTTCTGATATCAAATATATCAACATTAAAAAAATATCCTCGGCAAGCTTCGGGATATTTTAAAAGTCTTATCAACACGTGTTGATATAGTTGATATCAGAAGACACTTGCGTTAGATTCTCTATTTATTATCATTATAACTTACCTGTGATCTTGGCATGATCTTGTAGGATCTGAATCTGTACTTCATCTCGTGCTTGAGGAGTTCAATGGACACGATGACCTTACCAGTCATATCCAGACCCTCCACCAGACTCAACAAAGGGTGGGACTTGATGCTGCCGTCCTTCCCGTCTGGCAATTAAAGTTAAATATATATTAATCATTTTAATATTTCTTAATAGTTTTCCAATTCAAATTCCTTCTACACTGACGGGCAAAAGAAAGTATATGGCTCAGTTGTATTTATCATATGTATGATTTTCAAAGTCAAATATCTCGAGTTTTCGACGTCGTATTCCAAAACGGACTAGTTGGGAAATTAGTCCAAAACATTAAATTAGTCAAAGAATACCTCTAAGCGGTTTGATTTTTTGTAAATTAAAATTTAAAATTTGAATTTTGAAATTCACCCAAATTAATTTTGATAAAACACAACTGTTCATCGACATATAACACATACTATGTGTGAAAATCAAAAAATTTGCTTCGTCCCGCACACATTTACAACATTTTGAACATGGTAGGGGTCATGTTGGTGTAAATTTCGTTTCTTACCCCTGTCTACTTTAAATACAAATATTTTTGTTAAAAAATAAATCAGTCACCAATTAAGTCATTCAAACTACTGCCGAAAGGTGTTATTGTATCGTGCCATAATCAAATACATCTCATGTCTTTAAAATATTGAATTAATCGAAAACAAGTGAGTGTAATACTTTCTTTTGCCCGTTAGTTTATGTTGCACATGACTTGAGTAACCTACTAGAAATCCTATACTCGCCCTATAGATGTTTCTCAATTCATGTCTTCCCATATTGCCTCTTTTATATTATATTTATATTTATATGAATTCTTGGTTGCCCAAATTTGCAGCCGTAACATTTCCTAACGTGGATAACCGCTTTTATGCTGTTAAATAAAATGTATATGCATGATATGTGTTTTGATACTCCAGTCTGAACAAAGCACGCGTTAAAGGTCGTATGCACACGTCTCCTATTACAGAATGCGATTGCAACCAGTCAGAATCCTTTATCATTCACACTCCAACGTGTGCTTAGTGCAAAAGAAGTAGATGTCACAAAATGTTGTGGTCATTATTCCATATTGGCATTGAAAGAATGTCAATATCTAACCATTCGCGATCGGGAATTTGTATGCATCTAATCACCAATACTACACTGTCGGCCAAAAGAAACGCCTACCAAATATCTTATCAGATTTCGTAAAAACTATAATGTACAGTTTAGCAATATTATAGCATCATGAAGTTGCACCATTTCTGCATAATATAGTTAAATTACAGAAGTTTCATGTCACAATAAAGTGGCGATTGTTGAAATGAGACAACAGAAATTGTTCAGTTTTCGATCAGTGCTTCATCAGAAAAACATTTGAAACAGATTTTCATACAAACACGAGCAACAGTACAGGCACACATACGCATTATAGTGGTGATAACGCTACAGGTGAACGTGGTTACAATGCGCTAGTTAATCAACCAGAAATAGCGGTCTTCATTGGGCGTGATTTTCATGAATGTTATTGACTCGAATGACAGTGTTTCCACGATTTCAATGGACTTCCATATTAATTATTGTTTAAGCATATCGTGGAAACCACCATTTATTATATTTCAGAAATTATTTCATCTTTCATTTTAAGGAAAATCAAGTAGGCGTTTCTTTTGGCCGACAGTGTAAATGGTTAGAATGATAGACATTATGGTATATATAATGCATAATACACAAACCGATATCCCTTTAATCCGACATCCTACTAAACCGAATTATTGCTCCGTTCTACAGGATGTCGGTATGAAGGAAGTACGATGCATAAGAATATGCGACTAATTGCAATTCAGGTTCGGTTTTCATTAAATTGCGTTATCTGACACGTTCCCTAAAGTTTGCAATCAACTAAGTGTACCCATTGTACCTTTGGGTGAATATAGATAAAGTTGTCAATAGGTAAATGTTTATAAGTCCTACCCAGCACATAGATCTGAGCTCCAGCAGCTTCCATGGGGGTGAATACGTCAGATGGGAAGTCAGGGTGGGCGTGTTTCATCATCAAATTACCTGCCCAGGAACCAGCCTGTCAGAAGAAAGATCAGATATTTTTGAATTTACAAGTCATGGGGATATAAATGAAGAAAATACGATGATATGTGGTAATTTTAAAAGTACATGAAAGTGTTTTGCAAGAGAGCAAATAGTACTGTTCTCCCCAGTTTTGGCATAAGAGAAGTTTTCGTAAAATCAAACATACATAATAAATTTCCTCTTATACTCATACAATGTAACTGTGATGGAATTGTTTTCATTTAGTCGATATGAAGACTTTTATTCGAAAATTATTTAAATTTAAATTTCAAGAGTTGACCCCTTTTGACTATTTCATTATGCAAAATTTAATAAACATTATAATAAACAGGATACATTTGAGAATTATTATGTTACTCGTTGTCTATGATGATTCACTGTCGTTGTATGTGATGTCATTTTATTGAAGTTACAATGAACGTCAATTTACATGACATTTTCACTAAAATAAAAAAAGTAGGTGAACAAACTTACTTTCTTTACGCAGATGTAATATGTTACGATCAATTTCTTATACAGCTTGACCCTAAATAAATAAATGTAATGAAACTTATCAGTTAAGCTTACGTTTCTGACAAGGACATTGCCAATCTTCTCCATATGACTGACAATCCTGCTGAAGTAGCTGTACCCTTTCTCCTCTGCTCTTGCTGTCATTTCGTCCATCAGGTTGGATATGGACAGAGATGACCCGAACCTAAAGCTTTTAGGCGTAGACTGAAAATATAAAGATAAGTTTTTCTGGAAAACGCTAAATTGTAATAAAGAAGAAAACTTCCATAAGATGAAATATAGTGTAACATAATTATGTCATTTATCTGTATCTCTGTCTGTCTTCTATTCTTTCTCTTTTCCCTCAATGTCTTAACAAACATAGAAAAGCGTCAATCAGTGTGTGTTTTGCAAGGAAGTACATTTTGTCCTCAATTATTATATATATAGTTAAAGGAAGAGATGGGGCGTTTGACGTTTATACAGTTTTAAGTTCAGAGTAAATTCATTCTTCATTGCAAAACACATGGTTATACGATTATGTGTGAAAATGTCATGGTTTATATATACAACATGTACTTAAGTTTTAATACATATCTATCTATAATATATATTCAAATTGTGAATATGGTTACTAAATAAGGGAAGATAAATAAGGGATATAAATGAGGTTGTTAATAAGGGAGATAGAACTTTGTATCCTACTAGGCCACAGTAACAAATACAGCATAATTAAAGGTAACCCTTCGTGATTTGATGACACACTGTTTTTGATGTACCATACCATCGTTAGTGAAGTTCTTAACGTTACAAATAAATAAATAAGTAAATAAATAAATACGTAAATGAATGAATGAATGAATGAATGAAATAATGAATGAATGAATAAATAAATGTTTGGTGCTTTTGATTTCAACAAAACATGCTAGAATTTCCCTTCATGTTCTAGTGCTTTGGGTACTCTTGTGCCTTCCACAAATGAGTGAATGAATGAATGAATAAATAAATGTTTGGTGCTTTTGATTTCAATAAAATATGCTAGAATTTCCCTTTATGTGCTAGTGCTTTGGGTACTATTGTGAATTCCACAAATGATACACAAGAGATAATTGTTTACAAACCTCGATTTCGCTGAGAGCCTTGATATCGTGGAGATCAACAAAGACGTCAAAGGGTCCTTCATTCTTGAACACTCCTGCAATAATCATACGGTACTGCATGTTATTCCTTAACAAGACACATTTGCACATAAATCATTCGAAAAATACATTTTGCATAGGTGATAATTAGAAAATAGAAATGTTATATTTTTATATTTTAAGACCCAACTATTATCAACATTCGAAAAGATTATCATAGTTCTACAGGACGAGTGTCAAATTTCTAATCACGTCCTCAGGGTTAGGCACCTATGGCCGCACTGAATTTCCAAACAGTTTACCCATTCAGGCACAAGGCGAAGGATACATAACTTCATATCGTTTGATCTCACATATAACGTTTTAATGTTACCTAAATATATATACATATGACTTATTGTAACAATTCCATTCCCAATTCCCACAGTTCTAGATTTACTGTATTCATGGATCAATATGGCGGCTACTATTATTGCGGATAAGAAACGCCATTGCAGTTATACATGAGCGTCAACCGCGATTCAAGCGAGAGTTTAGCATTAGAACGAAATTGAAACGACTGCTTGACATATTGGGTGAGTTGAGTTGGGGTTTAACGCCGCTTTCAAGAGTATTTCACTTATATCACGGCTGCTAATATTACGGCAGGGAGAAAGCCCGCAACGCGGTGCATTGCGGTGAAACCTGCGAGCAACGCCAAGAACTAGCGAACTATGGGTGGTAATGCACTGAAAATCAGTGTAGCATTGCACCCAAACCTTACTGCGTGTAGACCAGTTCTCTACTGCATACAAAATTGCCGTACCCCTGGATTCGAACCACGGACCTCTTGATCCGAAGCCGTCCTATAACCACTGCGGTATCCCGCCCCTTGACACATTGGAAAGTTTCAAAAGTGGAAGATTCAACCCTACGCACCAGTTGCTGTGTTTCCAAACACAAGTCGGACTTTGCTCCCTTTGTTGGACTGGAGGACCTTGACAAGCTGTTGCAGGGTCTGGGGTCGATACCAGGTTCTGTCTCCTGCCTTTATTTTGAACCCCTCGCTGCTTGCCGACGATCCATTGGCTGATCCATTAGCATCATCGTGGCCCTCGCACACTTTACCAGTTCTGGGGCATATCTTTAGATCCTTAAAAACAAAAATGTGGCAAAATTAGAGAAACTTTTATGTACATGTTTATAATTGTTTCTGTAATGCGTTAATAGAGCAAACCCAAGGCTTCCGGTTCGGGATCTCCACAACTGAATAAGGTTGTACTGATATTCTTTTGGAATGTTCAAGATAAGTAACATCTAGAATCCATGTTTGAACCAATGTAAAGTTACCTGACATGTTGGTCTACGAAACAGAAAGTGGTCACGTAAATACAGGAACGTACAATGTCAACGCAGGATGCTACCGAATTTATTGTACTGCCTATATCATATTTTCCACCCTTAAAAAGTTAACGAACATATGTTTCTGAAGGTGCAAGATACGAAGAGCGATTTACCTTAGAGTAAATGCAGGATACTACTTAGTGTAACAGAATTTCTTTGTCACCTCTTTCACCTTAAACAAGCCGTAGACGAGTCTGAAGGTGTAAGGTACGGAGACTTAATTACTTCGATGTCAATGCAGTATGCTACAGAATGTCCTGCACTGCCTTAATCACCAGACAGAGACGATTTCCGATAAGGAGACTTAATTACCTCGATGTCAATGCAGGATGCTGCTGGGTCTTTCGAATCCTTGGCAAATGACTTCATGGCGTCCAGTATAGGTCTGTATCCTGTACACCGACAGATGTTCCCGCCAAACTGATCCTCGATCTCGCGCTCTGTTGGCTGCGGGTTCTTCTGCAGGATCCTGCGGAAATATGATATTGATCAATAATACTAATTAACACTAAAAAATTAGGTTATTTAATGTATCAGCCCTTAGGGAAGAAGCTTAAGCTTTGTGTATAATTTAAAATCGTTTCATCAGCCTCTAAAAAGTAATTGAATGCATTGAGAATCTCGCCCATGTATTTTGTAATATATCTCCACTAGGAGTTTTAACTCTTAGATTGTATCCATTATTGTTGATTAAATGTTCATATCTGTACATCAAAGAATTGTTAGACATATACATATTGATATCAATTAAAAGCGTTGTCAGACATGTAGAAATGTGCCTTGTGATGTCAAAGCGTTTTAGACATGTACACATTCATCTGGTGATGTCAAAGCATTGTTAAAGTGTAGAACATATAACGTGTCTTGTCATGTCAAAGCATTGAGACGACATGTAGTTGATGCTACGACTTTGCACACATCCGAGACTCGACTTAACACAGTTTCCTATGATTTATCACTCGTTTGTCCTTTCGGTAAATCGGTGCAAATGTCGTGTTCATCATATGTTTATAAGCGTAGACATCACATTGTCTAGTTAACATGAATTTCGTATCATATCGTCGGTGATGTCTCCCAAAATAACCCACGTATCACTGAGAGAACGGTCTCAAGTATGATGGCCGAGACCCCTCTGTCATAATACTAAAGACAATCAGTCAATTTGCGATAATGTATGCGTGTATTGATTTAATTGATGTCAAGGCCATATTACATCATCAATGTTATGACGTCATAGCAGTGTATGGTGTGTACTGATGACGTCGTTATGACTGTAATGAATTCGCCTCATTGTTACATTCCATTATTGCGATGTATCAACTTTGAATAAAGTTTTTATTACATCTTTATGTCATTGTCTCAAAAATAAATTTGTGAAGTTTACGGTCACATGTCTGATACCTACCCATACATATTCATGACCATGCCGGGGGTACAGTAGCCACATTGCGTCCCGTTGTATTTGGCGATTCTCTCCTGAATGGGATGAAACCCGTCCCTGGAGTTGCCCAAACCTTCCACTGTGGTGATGTGCCACCCGTCCACACTGTATAGCGGGCACAGGCACTGAAAAAAATAAGCAAGGTCACTTTATTTTATAAAAAAAAATTAATTATCCTTTCACGTTAATGTTATTACTTAAGAATACAATTCTGAGACCATAAAGCCTAGAAAGAAAGCAATTAAGTTATATGTTATTTAGAGATTTTGTCCTTCTTTCTCAATGATCTTTCAGGCGGGCAGATGAGTAAAGGGCCATAACTCTGGTTGGTATAACATACATTGTGACAACAATGTTGATGAGGCAAGGAAGACTAACAGAGGGGTGTGTCAACAAACTGACATAGCTAACACCGTATTATAACAGATTTAATATGAGGGTTAGGAGCAGACTGGGGGATAGGCAGGACAAGAAATATGATCAAGAATATATGTCATACACTAACATTAAATGACACATTCAGATTCATACAGATAGATCGCTCACAGAAACATACATAGCTACAGACAAATACAGGCATGGACACAGACAAAGACATACAAAGAGACAGACACACTAAAATACAGAGACAGACACAGTCATTCAACGACAATCAGGCAGGCATGACAGATACAGTCAAAGGCAAAGACGCAGACCCAGACAGAGACAAAGATATGTGCACAGACAAAGACAGAGGCGGAAACACGTAACACATCAAGAGACAACGGTAAGGACAATGACACAGGCATGACAGACACAGTCAGGGACAATGATATAAACAAGGAGTCAGATAAAAAAAAAGAACTAACATGACAGATAAACTCTCTGGAATTGATATTCTCTTTTTACTGTAATCATAACTATGCCTTCACTCACGGAGTTGATGGATGTTGTCGTCTCCTTGCCTGTGTTGTTGTCTGCCCTGGTGACGGTGACGGCACAACATCCACACCCTCCCTCCCGACACATGACCTTGGTTCCCGTCACACATGCTACCTCCCGCAGGTAGTCATTCAGGGTCGTCTCGAGGTCATACTCACCCCCAACTAGGGGAAGTAGAAAATAGCATCTAGATTTTCTTTCCTATTTGAATTATTGTGCAAGTATCAATGGTTGAAGTGAATAATTTTCAAACTTGAAGAATTAGATTTTTTTATTCATTAACATCGGTGGCAACATTAAGATTACGATGAGCTGTGTTCCTCGATATCTTATGGCTTCTGTTGATGGAAAGAACAGATTGCCTCATGTACCATTCGTTGAAACCTTTGTCTTTGCATATACTATGTCAAGTTTTTAAATATATATATATATATATTATATTATATATATATATATATATATATATATATATATATATATATATATATATATATATATGTTCAATAAGTGATATTGTTCTGTTGACTGTCCCTATGATTGTGGAGGATTTATTAATATGACATTTGCCTGATATTTCTGTATCGTGTTGTTGTTCTTCCATGGTCTTACAGACCTGAATATCCTGTCCAATTGACACTTATTTATTAAATTCCATTGAAATATCCTACCAATGGACTGTGTTCTATGGTGAACTAACAGAAGAAGAATATTACCTCTTTAAATAATCTAAACTACCGGGCAAAAGAAAGTACTCACCTCAGTTGATTTTATCATATGTATGATTTTCAATTGCAAATATCTCAAGTTTTCGATGTCATAATCCAAAACTGATAAGTACAGGTGTTTAGTTAGCAGTCAAAGAATACTTCTACATGTTTTTTAATTATTTTTTTAAAAATGAAATTTTAAGTTTAATTTTGTTTTTAAATTATTGTTGATGATACACAACTGTTCATCGACATATAAGACATATCCTATGTGAAAATAAACAAATGTGCCTGATTCTGCACACATTTAAAACATTTTAAACAGGGCAGGGGTCATGTTGGTGAAAATTTCATTCTTAACCCTGTCTTCATTACAAAAAGATATCTGAACTAAAATTTAACCTCAGTCACCAACAAAGTCATTCAAACTACTGCAGATAAGTATTATTGTATCGTGTCATAGTCAAATACATCTGATTTCTTTTAAATATTGAATTAATCGAAATAAACTTAGGTGAAAACTTTCTTTTGCCCGGTAGTTTACCAACGACTGATTGATCGATTTGTGTAAACAATTTTCTTTGAATATATCATGTAACACGACCATTTGCAATTATAAACACTTTGCAAAATATTACGGAAACTAACTTTTCACGATGAGTGTTGTGTTTAAATGAAATGCTAATGTACTCAATATATTTAAATACATTAGTTAAAATTTCGAAACCTTTTCATCCTCGATTAAAGACGATTAACTTTCCCATTAATCCATTAACAGGGACATGTATCTTAAACCTAGTGTTTGGTCATATATTTCAGTTTCATTTAACTCACCAGTGTATGGCTTGCCATTTATGGTGAAGTTGATGGGGGTACTGTCATCCGCCCTGGAAAAAGAAAGGTATTTATTTTAAAATATCATTTTGTAAAAAGACAATATCAAGGTCAAGCATCAACACAGGAACTTTGAACTTTGATATTGCATTTGTTGTGTATTTTTATCATTAAAAGAGAAACTTGGATCAATTTGTACATCTCCGTAGTGATATAAACAATTTTGGTATTTTGTTTATTAACATTATTAATAATACTAGTACTGTTTATTATGATGGAAAATAGTGCCATTTTTATTTATTTTTTTACATTTATCAATTTGTAAAATGACAATATTAATAAAGTCCATCTTATTAACATAAGATTAACTGTAGTATATAAACGTTTTGATATAATTCAAATATAATAATTGAATATCTAACGTATTGTTTTTAAATTATGGAATTGAAGACAACAACAAAAGTTGAATTCAGATAAATATCTTAACTGAAGTTCCGTTCATATGGTCCAATCTAATTTCATTAGTAAATTTACTGGCGTATGTTGATTAACTTATGGTCGCATGTGACAGCAATTACTTAAGAAACATGATAAGAACAAAGATTGGATGAACAGTTCTGTGTTTGAGTTGTCAACACAATATTTAACAAACTTTTGATATAGTCAAGATACCATAAACCTTTTTATTACCCATATTGTTGAAAATAACCGAGGTAATATTATTGATATGAGCACATGTGCACATATCACGTTTGCCTAGCAACCATTGTTTCACCGCGACCTCCCGTATTTTGTGACGTCATAAAACGATTGTTCGTGACGTCACTGTAGCTTGCCGTCGCAAGAGAAGTGGGTCGTTTCCAGGTAATTTTTACGCGAATCAAATGGAATAAAATGGGTAATAAAGAAATTATTACACTCGAAAGTGTGTCTTATGACTTTTACGAAACTCTTGCAAATGTATGTATAACCCTCGCTCTCGCTCGGGAAATACAAAAATTCACACTCGTTTCGTATTGGATAAAATGGATGCTGAGGTTGTATTAAACAACGATATCACAATTTATGATAGTTCTCACTGAGTACTTGGTTTCACACCATGACCTCTGTAGAAATGCCACCTGTATATAAAGGTCACTTTGTCATAAGTTGGACTGTACTCAATAGTAAATCGACCAATGTAATACTTAAGCTTGACCATTGGTGACTCTTTTCCATTTACTCATGGTAGAATGTGAATGATTGTACTTTTACTTATAAATATACATCATGTGTATAAACATATACGTTGACTTGTATTTGTTTAACCATCAGTCAATCTGGTTTACGTTTCAGCAAATTTATACAATGTATACAGTATATCAGTGGTTATATCCACTTGAACGCAATTATATAATACTAATATAAGCAAATCTATAACCTGTAAAACACCAAGGTAAATTGGAATGCAAAGCTGAACTAAATGATTCGCTTTACCATGAGCCAAAATAATAAATCTCCAAAGTATCAACATTGTAGGACATAACAGGACATGTTCATATAATATAAATTGTTTTCTTCAACCTTTATTACTGGATAATGTAATATTGTAAATGTTTTTCTACGGCAGTTATATGATGAGAATGTTTAAGCTTGGTACGAAATTATGTTGCTGATAATGATGCGTTTGGAAGAGGATTATTGCACATTTGTGCATTGTATTTATTCTCTAGGATGATAACACATCGTTGATAACGCGATAACTCGATAGCAATCATAATTTACTATAACAATCAACGATACGTGAGCGCTCTATACTTATATTTACTGAGTAAATAGATAGCGAAGGTGATGAACATTGTATCCTGTTATTGATACACGATTAAGTGTTAATGGTCAGTTATTGATACGTGTTGTTGGGTACTCTGATGGTCAAGTATCAACACTGGACAATTGAACTTTGATATTGATATTGTATTTGAGTATTTGTGTATTGTTATCATTAAAGATAATTTGTACATCCTGTATTGATATCAATACTTTCAATTTTGTGGGAGTCTGTTGTGTTATAAACATAGCACGTGTATATTTATCACTATTGTCCTGACACGAATTGACGTACATGCTTTGCATTTGTATATGACGTCACAAAATGATTGCATATGACGTCACTGAAGTACTTTACTTGATGCAGGGTCAGAAAATTAGCAAAAACAGAAATAATTCCAGTAGAAACTACGCCATAGGATATATGAAACTAAAACAAATTTAACTAATAAACAAGATTTAACATTGTTTCGTAAATGTCATATGGATCACATGCTTTGGTAATATTCTCTATTCTCAGTTTCTGTATGTTAAGATATGAATGTTCACGTTTTGTGTTATAGACTATACATTTTGCGTCCAGGAACTCAGTTTCCAGAAACTGTGACAAGGTTCATACAAATGCATTACATTCTTACCTCTTTTTGTTAAATAGTATGACGTCACTTTTGCAATACGTCATCAGTCGTTGCGTGATGATATGTGATAGGAAAAGACTAATATGATTCAACTATACAACAAAATTATGTTTTTTAAAATTCCTTTGAAAATATGATATATATATACTGACGTTCGCATGAAAATTTCACTCAATTTAAAAGCTTGTAAAGAAACGTTATACAGTTTTTAGAATCAGTGGACTAGAATGTGTAATGATTTTCATTCGAGAATACAAAGAGGTTATTAAACCACACAACAACTAATTGATAAAGGAAGTGTTGAAGCTAAGTGGGGTCCAACAATCCAAAAGGTCTTGGCCACAAAAAAAAGTTTTTAAAAATGAGAAGTTTCTTTTCAACGTCAGTATAGTTGAAAGAAGCACAGCCTCTTTTATATCTAACTGATGAATGGTCACATTGACCCACGACTGCAATAAATCTATTCAGTTATCATTCATTTGTGTCGCTTTTAACCAATGATATACCATAAACAGCATATCAAAGTGGAGCACATTGTGTACGCTTTCAAATCGCCTATATGGATTTAATTTAATTTTAAACTGGTTTATTATACAATAGCCTTTACCGGTTACACTTTTAGTGAAAGACGCTTGTAAATTTGTGGTCTGAGTATAATTGAATGAAGTGCCTTTAGATTAAATTTGTAATGCTAATTCCTATCCCGTGAACGATGTGAAAAATTGGGTAAGATCAGACAGCTTTTTGTTGTGCAATGACATTGCAGCTTCTAATAAGTCAAAATTTAGATCAGAGGATTGCACAATATATTTAACAAAGGCCCTACACACATGTTTAGGGCGAATGATACCACAAAAGAACATTTGAATGTACTCGACAAACATATCTAAATATTTCAAACCCAACACCATTCAACAGTACCGGAGCGCCGTACAGACTTGTTTTGCCAGGAGATTGTAGCTATGTGTTAATCGTTTTTGAGAGCTTGTGTTAGTCCCAGTTTCATTGACAGTGTTATAGAGTTCAAAGTCCAAAACTCGTGTTTACATTCTCGTTCATTCTGGGCAAATCTCTACTTTGCCATACCTACTTTAGTACTGCATAGTGTTTGAAGGGTAGATACATTTAAAGGAACACTGCTAATATAAAGTTATCAAATTTAATTTATTTTCATTGACATTTCTTTCAAAAAGCAATACAAAAAAAGTAGAAAAATGCTTATAGTACCGTGTTTGTTAGATTAAAGATTATACTGGAAAAAACTTATTTGACGTTATCTTGTTTGAATTCTTATTTCCTTAAAGGGAAAGAATTATACTGAGTCTGTTTGTGAACAAGAAACTATCTAGAGGGGACACACCTGTTGATGTATTTTAAACCATAATCAATGCATGTATTAGGAGTGTAGTTTCGGTCTCTGCACATGTTATGTACTGTTACTCGATTTTTCATCAAAAGAAGCGACAGGGTATGAATATGCAAGCCGAGTTGAACTGAAATCAGAACATGTGAGAGTTCGGCTAGTATGAAAACCAAATAGGATATCATGAAAGAACTTCAATTGCCCTTTGTGCTTAGCTTTGCTCAATAAGAACTAGACTGTATAAAGACTCTAATTGTATACACAGTCATGGGGCGGGACTAACTTGGAGTATGTTGTCAGCGAAATACGTCCCAGGATTGAGTAAATATTTACCCCAAGGTTGAATAAATAGGTATTGCTGTCACTACCCGGTTATTTTAATGACTTGCACATTTCGGGTCGAATGTCTGAGTGTATGAGATATAGAGAATACTAAACGACGTTCCGTTTAATAAGATATTTATGAAACGAGTGAGTGGTTTGTATTTAACAAGCGAAAGCGAGTTAAATACAAATGCCATCTCACGAGTTTCATAAATATGTTATTAAACGGAAACGAGTTTAGTATTTTATTTAATACTCACTGATTTAAATGCCACTTAATTCCACAAACTCGTCGGTAAATGGGACACACTCCATTGCGACCGCGGCGCTGACATTGTGACGTTATATTTTGCCATTATGACGTCACGTCAATCGGCAGCACGCGATGTTATTACACTAAGTGTAACAACACGGTAGATAATTAGATTTATTAGATTTATTAAACCGTGATATTTTCAACGGGCGAGTAATAAATACCTTTTTTGAATGATTGGTGCATTTTATCGAAATATTATAATTAAATTTAGATTTTAATAATACCTTTACATTGGTTATTGCACAATTTGTACTTAATGCAGCTATATTATCTTTTGACTAAAAAATAGTCGATTTGACCGATCGTGCAGAGTCATAGATACGAGTTATTGTGAATTGAAGTATCTGGGTCATGTTATGTTAGATTATGCCAAGTCATATATTAAAGAAACTTTGACGTTTTTATCCGGGTAACGTGAAGTAGAGAGTGCTGATTCATACATTCTCATTTTATATATTCACAAATATGCATTGATGTAGATAATCATTTGTTTTCATTATAAAATCACTCACAAAAGGAAGGCCTCACATTTTTAAAGAGAATTTTAAACGAAATAGTTCTGTCGGAGAAAGTAGATATTCAATATATTGGATAGACACATATTTAGAAAATAAGTACTCATAATTTCATACGCAAAGATTATTACCAGAGGAAGGGGTTTTCTGAACATAATGTTTGGTATATAAGAAAAAAAATATGAAATATTAATATTGAATTAGTATAAGATGTTGTCGACATAAATAACCTGATTGAACTTAACTTTGTTCATCTTTACTGCAGGACGTCATACAACAGGCCGAAAAGCTCTTTTTGACTCACCTATCTCGTCTGGTTGAGGAAATTCGTAAACGATGATTCCTTAAAGGGGCAGTAGCACTTTTTTTTTCAAATTTTATTTTTTCATATTTCCCATTATAATTATAGTTTGTGTCATTTATATTAACTTTAGAGGGTAAAACATCTTATTACATAAACCAATTATCCGTAGTGGTAATAACAGTGTTACGTAAAAAGCAAAAAATTGCATGGCGGCCATTTTATTGTGAACACATTTTATTTTTTCGAATGCCAAAAATGATTCCCATGGCTTTAAGGAACCATGTACACTCATTTTAAATTTGATTTTCCAAAGAGAGAAGCGTGTTTTCCTATTGGTGACATCATTTTTCAAATATATTTCATTGACTTATTTCAGCGAAAAACGTGCTTCTGTCCCTTTAAAACATGCTCGTTTAGAAATATGAACAGATAATGTTTTGAAGCAGAGCTAGGTATTCCGATGACATGAGATATATTTTCATATATTCAAGAAACGTTCAAGTTTTAAGTTG
Organism: Gibbula magus; assembly: GCA_936450465.1. NCBI lineage: Eukaryota > Metazoa > Mollusca > Gastropoda > Trochida > Trochidae > Gibbula > Gibbula magus. Next base: position 66,033,592 of record OW388290.1, on the reverse strand, counting down.
GAAAACTTCTTCCTTATCCTTTTCTCAATAAAATACGATTAACACGAAAAAAACAACAACAAATAAACAACGTTCAAACAGTAAGTATGAATTCGGCTAACGCGAAAGGACATTGTGTTGAGCCATTTATTCAAATAATGTTGTTTGTGCTGAGTCATATTTTCAGTATAATGGAGAAAAAAGTTATTATTTAGATTGTGCTGAGTCAAGTTACTTTCGGTTAAATTGAGGTAAAGTTTACCACTATTATAAATGGGCAACGAAACAATACTTTATCGCAAGATAAACAACACCAACTAGACAACATGTACCACGTGAATGTATATTATAATACATAATACATAATAGATGTGTCCTGTTGGGCAAAACCGCACAATCCCTGCCCCTACCCCTACCTCTTTCCGAACCTAATGCCTGAAGACGCCCCAGAAGATCACCTTAAATTTAGAATTCATGCCGTCTTTATAAACAAGCACAGGCGTTTAACATTTTCTATTTACGTTATCGGTATACGGTAGTTTCATTGACCTTATTCCCCTTGGTGATTGCCTTGGTGAGAATAGCATGCTGAAATACCAGGTATATGTAGGTCACTGATCGAAAATATCCATACAGACGACAGAGGACAAATACAAGCTTGGCGTAGAAAGGTGTGTTGCTATGCTGCTCCTAATCAAAAAGTCATTAAGTCAATTGCAGGGCCTCATTTACCGTAAATCCTTACTTAGACGTCGGCCTTTTTTTCAAATTGTCTGAACGATAGGCGTCTAATCGAGGCAGGCTTCTATTCAAGGCAGGCGTTTATTTCACTTTAAGTCTTGTAGAGACAGACGCCTGCGAAAAATGTACTCTTTGCAATTTAAACGATCTTAGGGACGAATTTCATTATTTATTTGTTTGTCCTATATTACAATCAGAAAGAGAAAACTATATTCACAAACATTATTACAATAGGCCAAATATGTACAATACGAATATTTTATTTAATTCTAATAAGCTAGGAACTTTAAGAAAACTCTCAATTTTTTGTAAATTCATTATGTCTTTGTTCAAGAAATAGCTTTTATAATCCTTATATGTACCTTTACTGAAAACACCAGCTGTACATACCTATTATATTGTATATTGTATCAATGTATATATGTTTTATGTACCTCTTATGCTGCTGTTTGCAGCCTGAGTTCTTGAATAAAGTTCAGTTCAGTTCAAGGCAGGAAGCAGTGAATGTAGAATAGAAATTCGGTTTAACCGGCGTTTAAAGGCACTGTAGCACGTTTTTTCGCTCAAATAAGTTGATGAAATGTATTTGAAAAATAATTTCACCAATGGTAAAACATCCTTCTCTCTTCGGAAAATAAAGTTTAAAATGAGTGTACATGTTTCGGTAAAGCCATGGGAAACGTTTTTGTAATATAAGATAATAAATTGTGTTCACAATAAAATGGCCGCCATGCAATTTTTTGCTTTATACGCAACATATTTTTTACCGCTACAGATAATTGGTTTGTGTAATAAGATGTTTTACCCTCTTAAGTTAGTTTAAATGACATAAACTATCATTATAAATGGGAAATTTGAAAAATTAAATTTTGCAAAAAACGTGCTACTGCCCCTTTAATTAATAAAGGCAGGCGTTTATTGTTTTCAAAAAGCTATGTACAAGGGAGTCTTTTCGGGACAGGCGCCTAATGAAGGATTAACGGTAACTCTATTTGGAAATAGAAGGTAGAGATTGATAACGACAATATGCAATATAGTGTACAATGAAACAGATCATGCTACATGAGGATTTTATGCAGTACCTCACTCGCTGCGTGCGGAGAGTCAAATGTGTTTTATTTACCTTGTTTGATCTAGAATTACGTATTTTACCTCTTTAAATGTTAGATACAGAACATACATTTACCTTTTCATGGTTGGTCTTTCACATGTAACCAATCAGGTTAAACCGTTAAATGAGAAACCGTTACATGACGGAATTATGGATGGTACAATATATGCTTCAGATGTAAATTTACGTTATGTTTAACCATAGAGAAGAACGTTAAAGAGTATTTTGAAATCTTGATATTTATATAGTACATAAACATACACATTCACACAGGTGTCGTGTCATCAATAGGATACACTTTATACATAAACAATTACTGTAAGTGCTTTTGCAACAAAAGAGTAAAACGTTGAAGACTATTTAGTATTTTGAAATCCGGGTTAGGCTGAACAGTTATTGCTTTTGAGATTTATGCAGTACATACGCATACACAAGTTCATACATACATGCATGTTATATCATAAATAGCATACACATTATGCATAACAAATGTCATTGTTTATTTAGGTCCAGATTCCGCAATATCTGTGTTATTACTGACGGGATAAATAAAGTATATCACTCAGTTGTGTTTATCATATGTACAATTTTCAAAGACAAACATCTCGAGTTTTCGACGTCGTATTCAAAAACTGACTTGTTTGGGAAATTAGTCCAAAACTTTAAATCAGTCAAAGAATACCTCTACGCGGTTTTTAACAAAATGTTTAAAATTTAAAAATTAAATTTTGCAATTCCCCTAAATTAATTTTGATAAAACACAACTGTTCATTGACATATAACACATACTCTATGTGAACATCAATAAAAGTGGGTCGTCCTGCACACATTTACAACATTTTGAACATCGTAGGGGTCATGTTGGTGTAACTTTCATTTCTTACCCCTGTCTTCTTTAAATAATGATATTTCATCTAAAAAATAAAACAGTCACCAATTAAGTCATTCAAACTACTCCCGAAAGGTGTTATTGTATCGTGCCATAATCAAATGCATCTCATTTCTTTAACATATTGAATTAATCGAAAACAAGTGAGTGTTATACTTTCTTTTGCCCGTCAGTTTGTATGTATTATATACTGTTATATGACATTTTACTTCAAATTATGTTCAATACTGCAATGTAAATGCAAGATACGGTGTTTGTGTTACATGCGTATGTCATTATGCCCTATACATGTAGATATATAGTGGGTCGGTCGATGGTCCACTTTACCTGAACAAAAGCAGATCACTTATAGAGGTAACAATATCACAGGGACCTCAGATGAAATATATAAAGGAGACGCCTTATGTCATGTAATGTTTGGCAAGATTACTTCAACTGGAGGCATATATCATGACCCTTAAAGTACTAAAACCTTAAATACTTTTCATAAATCAATTGAAGGGGCGCATTCAAAAAGGCCACATGTGCTATGTTATATGCATAGAACATGTGTCCTTCTTGAATGCAGCCTTTAATTGACTCTAAATGCGCCATATGCATAATTAAACAAACCTAATGTTGATACTTTAAGTCCAAAAATGCATTCCTTTCGCAAAGATACAACCCGTCATTTTGATGATTAACCCAACCAAATATTGCTACTATATATGTACAAATACATGCTATTCGCACAGATACAACCAAGGCATTTTGATGAGCAAGCAAACCAGATAAACGAAATACCTTTGCTTTGACCTTTACTTACTGTATACAAAGTAGCAACTTCTTGCATTTTGTTGATAAACGGTAATAAACACTACCAATACTGACATAAATCATAATCTACATTACGTAACATGCACACACCTAGTTGTGTGATGGTGAAGGAAAATTTAATGTAAAACTGCAAATTCATGACGTTCGATTAATTATCTACGCTTTGACCCTACTGCAGGTATTAACCTGAAAGAAAACAGTTAAGATTTAGAAAAATAGAATTACCTTCGTTTCGTTATTCGCACAGACCCTACTGTCGGCATTGTGATGTAACGTGTCCAAACGCTCTCCACAAATAAAGCTCCCTTTCTGTACAGCTCGCCTTGCCTGTGAGCGGTCTAGATCTCAGTTTCGCCGTGTCATTGTATGTTATTGACACAGGACTGAGGGTCAGCCAATCTATATTCATAAGCTGTGGAGGAATTGCAAATAAACCCGTACCCACTGAGTAAGCTTGAAACAAGGGTTTAATCGTCCAGAAATATTCAACATAGATCACTTAATATTGTTATCAGATATTGACTGTAGGCAAAGTGCACTGTAGGCGGAAGTAGACCTAACTTTACACTGATAGAGAGTATTGGATGAACTACCTGTATCAGCCCGAGACAATGTACCTGTATCTAAAACTAAAATATTCTCTAAATCTGACCTAGTTGATAATGCATGTGTATAGCGAATGTCGAGAAAACCTCTTCTCGCTTAGCTGATATATCAATATTTCTTCAGATTACACAACGTATGCTGCCTCTTGGCGCATGCGCAGGTTCAGGTTATTCTATCAGCCACTCGGACAAAAGGTCAGTCGAAGAATGATCTTAAGTTGGGAGCGTATTGCCAGTTCAACCCGAATTTAGTGTCAAGTAACCTTGACGTGAGGCCTTTTCTCTTTTCTATGACGTCATTTTTTTTGCTTTGCACCTATAGCTAGGCATTCAAATTTAATTTGCGGACGCTGTTTTGATCACTCATCGGGTGAATAAGTTTGAAATGAAGGATTGTTTAACAAAAGAATAGTTATCTTGATAACAATCTTACCATACATACGTATTTCACCAAAGTATTTGGCATTGTATGCGACGTGGTTTAGAATAATCCATTGGCAAAAGAAACTATATCAACATAAATGCAACGTATTTTACTCAATTAGAAATGAACACAATTGAAACATAGTTAGACTATATCTCTAAAAGCCAACTTATCTTTTTGAATTTATCAGTGTATAATTCAGAAGAACTCGCCTTTTTAAAATCTGATTTGGAATATTCTCAACCAGGCGAGATAGGAGATGTTCTGGTTTCTTGACATACTATGGCAACGTTGCGTCATCGATTTACAGTCCAAGAAGGTACACTATGCCAACAACATCTAGTACACCCATATTTCATAGAATGTCATCCTAGATACTTAACTTTATGTAAAACAAACCCTTTGAAATGGCAATTCAGAACCTCATATGCGTTTAAACAGATTTAGAATAATACACTAAACGCCAAAAGAAACGTTACCCCACTTCTTTTGTTAATAACTATTTCAGTATCAAATATATCTAAGAAATGAATGAGTCAAAAGAAAGCCGAATAACGTAGCTTTATGCTAATAAAACGTTTAAAAATCCTGATAGATTCATAGTTTGGCACAATGCAGCTTGCTTAAGAAGTTTAAAATTTTCCGGTTTTCGAACAGGCTGGTAGTAACAAATAAATGTGATTTAGATGTCCAGAAGAAGTTAAAAGTAAACTTTTACTATATATATATATATATATATATATGTAACAATATAGTTTGCCTACAGTCAAAGTCATCATTGGGATAAGCCTGCTATCGTGTGTATCATTTATGTAACATCTTAAAACTTCTCTGTAAGCCCTGTAGATATTAGGAATACCACGATGCTTGTGGGTGGGTAGAATGGTCTTGAAAACTGTTTACTATCGGATAAACTCGTATATCAGTCCGCACACGTTATGAAAACTACATGTATATTGCTGGACATACAATGCTATATTAATTGATGATCGCATTTAAAGACATGCGTAAATTATGCTCGGTCATCCGACGACAATTTATGACACATCATGCATAGTAATGCTATTCAAAGTCACGGATGCACAGATAAACATATGAACAACCAACTAATTAGTTTTAACACACATGATTAAATGTGAACTATCAAATATCAGTGAACACTAGTTTTATTTGTATCGATTTAAAGGTGTATGTGTTCCATGCAATCTATTAATCATCACAATCTGTAGATTGTGAGCTCACAATCTGCAGATTGTTCAAACAAACTAGGAATGTTTAACCATTCCTAGATTGTTTAAACAATCTGCAGATTGTGAGACCTGAACAATCTAAGAATGATCACAATCATATGCATCTATTGCTAGTTTAGAAGTTTAACAATGTCCACAAACCTTTGGTTTCCTTGCTCTGAGAAATCTCCCGGTCAGTTCTCTTTGTTTCTTGTAACTATATTACTACAGATGATAAATCTTGTTTCTGTTAACATGGTAACAATAACACCATGTGGGTGCTAGGTTACCGTGTGTTTTGCCCTTTTGAAATGCTAATTTGCGATGTTTTGTCAAAGGGGTAATTCACATTTACATGGAAACTGGAGTAGTCTCACAAAAGGAGATTAATCAAGATACTGACACTGGATAACAGTTCCATCGCTACAGCTGCTGAACAAAAGTTTGTTTAACTATGCAAGATTTCCTACGTTAAATCATAATTTTATAACTTCAATTTGGCACTATTTCTTAACAGAACACAATATGGATGTTTGGACAAGATGTAGAGAATTCATTTTACACTACATACATGTATACAAGGGACAGATATGTAACATGCAAGAAACAATGTTGGCGTACAACAAAGAGACAAGGGGTCAAAGTTAGAAAATTTAGATTTCATTGTTTCTGCAATAAAATATGAATTAAACATACTGTCTGTAAAATTTCGACAGTAATAGAAAATAATGGTCAATGTGATGATAGGAATTATGTTTTTCCATAAATGATTAAAAAATTACAATTTTATAAAACAAAATAATTTTTTGAGTTTGGGTTTTTTGGACCCCGGTGTTATATAAATCCTTGCCATATTTGTTCCTGTAGAAATATTAGTATCATATTTAAGTATATGATAGAGAAATTATTTTTCTGTGTCTTAACAAAGATTCATAACTTTTGCCGGAATAATTAAGGAATAAAACAAACTTAAATGAACACGGAATTACATGATATTTGCACTGAGTTCAGGACACAGTTAAACAAACTTTTGTTCAGCAGCTGTACATACTTTTCAATTTTGAACATGTGTTCATGGGTTAATCTTAATTAGCTATGGAATCAGATATATTCTCTCTTAGATCTGCTAATCTTAAGGATTGTTGAACAGACTCAAAGTGGAGAAAAAAGGTGCAAAGCCGAAACGTGCAGAAATATTTTGCGTCCAAATTTGCAAAGAGCAGAAGGAAAAGCTTATAAAAGGCACAAACGAATTAAGTCTGCATATTGTATTTTAGTGTTTCAAACTGAAAATTGACTATAAATATGCATAAGTCAAAGGGAGATAAAACATTCAATGGTTCACAGCAGGCAATTCGACGTTGAACCTACGTTGAAACGACGTCGTTCATCGACGTTGAAATGACGTTGTATTATTGTTGCATATGACATTTGCGGCGACGTCGATAATCCGGATATATCGACGTTGAGTCGACGTCAAAACAACGTTGTTGCTACGACGAGCGATCAATGAGCAATTTAAGCGCTCGCCGTTATTGAACGGAGCCCAGCACATATGGTGGTTGGCACTTATTAAAGCCGAAAACAATATTATGAAAAACCACTGGATGTCACTTTGACATGACCCAGTCATTTATATACCAAGAGTAAATGTTGCAAAACAAGTAGTGGACTTTTCCCTCATGTGTTTTATGTAAGTAGAATGACACTTGAAGGATAGGCGCAACATTTTAAACTCAATTGCTCTTATGCATATATTCTAGAATATTATGTAACAACAGTTTATTTATCACTTGTATATATGATTTGAATGCTCATGTAATGTGCATTCACGTGTAATGTTAATTTAATGCATGGATGTTGTGTAATTCACGATATAATAATATTTCTGTATTTTGTGTTCCAGGGCATTTCTTCCTCTTGTTATATTGCTCCATCCATGTGAATAAATCCCTCCACTGAACCCCCACAAGTGCTCGTCGTGTTCCCTCTTCACTTACACAGAGTACCTCTGTTACATGAAGTTGTTGTGTGTTTTGTGCCGAAACAGGTTCACTCCGGGTCGCATCGTCTTGGGTCGGTTTGCCCTGATATATTTATACGATAAATACAATAAGGCACAGCATCGTATAAACATCTTCTTTGTAAAATATTCTGATTCATCTTGACTGAAACCATTTTAGATCAACATTCTGAGTACATCTACTAGCCGTCAAATTAATGTTTTCTCAATCATTCTGCTTCCCATCTTAATTGGCCAGTTGATTTATCAAATCTCAATCGGTAAAGCAATTTACAACCTTTGCACTTACCACAGAGGTTACTCCCTTCAGATTCCCGATTCTTACCTCTGTTCTAGAAGGCCAGAATTCCAGCAAAATTCCCTAACGGGAGAAGGGGAACCTCATACTGTATCCCTGCTTCTTAACCAATGAAAACTCATCTTTCAGATGCCATGTCCACAGATTTGACTCATTTGACTCTTATAAGCATATGTCCGTATACACTAATGGACTGTTTTTGGTATGTGTTTCTGATTCGGTCTTCTTTATTTATCAGCATGTTTAAGATCAATTGTTGTCACAAAATCAAATATTTCAAGGAAAGCACGTTAAATGAGAAAACGTTTATCTTACGTTTATTATATCAGTATGACGTGGTCGCCGTCGCATTCAGGCGAAGTAGAACAGAGGTTATGATCGGAAATCTGAAGGGAGTAACCTCTGTGGAAAGAGAATGATTAGCCAAGTGTTCCCTATTTTCACGTTTTTTTGCGATGGGTAGGATCGTTCAAATTTATATTACCGAACTCACTCGCGACATGCGGTTTAATTATATGATCATATGTAATCAAAATATTAATGTAGGTCTACAATGCATACATGTAACTGATGTTTGGGGCGAACCGACCTAGGGTGAACTGGCTCTGGTACGAAGCGATCCTGGGGTGAACTGGTTGTAGTACGAACTGACCCGTGCTATGATTATGTCTTGATCCATAATTACAAATCCCGCTTTTGATAAAACTGATTTTTTTTTTATTTTACTAGTGCCGACATATACATGTACATATTGTTTGTTTTGAAGATCATACTGAACTTTCTTAAACATGTTTTGTAAGACTATTATTTTGATATATCGGTTGATTTTGATTTTTTAAATAAAACGCAATATCTAACGCAACGTGTGTAGTGTGCGCGGAAAAACACATCGCATGACGCATCGCAAAAATAATCGGACGTAGTGTGCGCCTAGCCTTACTTCTATGGTAGATTACATAATAATATCGTTATATCGAGAGATTTGCATTCTCTGTAGATAACCTATAAACAAAACTTAAATGACGTGCAATTGTGACTTTAAATTGGGTAACAAAGTTAATATTTGATTAAATTTTCATTCTGTTGGGATAAAGAGAGTTCTCATTATGGCTTACTTTTCCATTTAAACAGTTGTAACAATAAGGGAACAACTCTTCAGCAAACATCGAATAAATAAATCGTTGTTCATCGGAAATAGTTTACTGTCATCTTTTTGAAGAGAAATCTTATATCCTAATGTTTACGTAACTTTGTTTTAAGTGATACTACTTTCTTTCGCTCGCTTTGTTTTTAAATACTATGTCACGGCAAGGCCAGTGAAATTATGCTTCAGTTTTACAGGACGATCTTAAATGGAAATCCAGTGTGATGTTGGGAGTCACATATGCCAAACGTTATAAATGGTGATTTTGGTTGTTAATATTATGTAAATTAGAATTGGAAGTTTCTGGACATTTACATGTATATTTTCATTGATTTCAAGTATTAATCATATATATATATTGCGATTTGGGGTGAATATGCAAGTTGAGTGAAACTTAATTTATACACATATGGTGGTTGGCACTTATTAAAGCCGAAAACAATATTATGAAAAACCACTGGATGTCACTTTGACATGACCCAGTCATTTATATACCAAGTGTAAATTTTGCAAAACAAGTAGTGCACTTTTCCCTCATGTGTTTTATATAAGTAGAATGACACTTGAAGAATAGGCAGAATTTTAAAAAACTCAATTGCTCTTATGCATAAATTCTAGAAACTAAACGGTTTTCATGATGCCGATTAGTTTCGCAGTAAAATTAAACCAAATGATGAAGCTACCTTGTAACCTAAACATAATGATTCCCGACACATGCATTAGATATTATGTTAATAATAAAATGAAAATATATGGTTTTTTTAAAATTATTTCTTGAAACTCATCTCACAAATGCGCATTTCTAGATCACTAGTGCTGTTTCATGCATTCAAAGAAATCATTTGGAACATAATTACAATGATTTTTATTACCTCTGCAAGCTACGACTTTCAAATTTAAATATTGTATTCTCGGTTAACTTACCGTAACTGCAACATTTGTGGCATTGAGTAGCATTAAGACATTTTCGTTTCTTACCATGTTAACGTACAATGTATGTTAAGGATGTTCCCTGAGCTCCTCAAATTTATAATATTTAACTTTTTAAAAGATCAAAGTATATGATTGGAAAATCAGCATTAAAAATAGGGAGCAGTGTGGGTTTTTTCGAGATATGACGCCTGTAATTATAACATACTGGGGTGAAGAACAATTTTAACATGGGAGTCTATGGGAAACTGAAAAAAACTGCTAAAAACTTTAAAATACTACGTTTCTAGTAATATTTTTTTTCCTTTTTTGATATGTTACAAAGTTCATGTTATCCTACCGGAATCGATGAAACAATATATGTAGTGTGAGGTTTTTTTTAAGCTTTGACACAAAATGTACCTGAAAACCTCCCTTTTTAGTCAAAATTAGGCCATTTATGCTGTTTAAGCACTTTTAAGAGGTTCTAAAGTCTCATTTTCTTTATTTCATTTGTTTTTTAACAGTATGTAGATGATGTAGAATATCATGAAGTAAATAAAGATGAGAAAAAATCTATACTTTTTTATTTTTGAAGTTCAACAGGAAGGAGCGGACATCCTTAAACAACTCTGGGTAATTCCGCTCATTAGGGTAATTCCGCTTGGTTAGTAAAAATCTAACATTCAAGTTTTATTTCAAATAAAATAGTTTGTTTTAATACCAGACATGATTTTGACACAGATAAATATATCAGCCCGACCGTCGGGTGCACTAAATTAACATGTAGGGATCTACAGAGTGGTGCAAAAAGTATTCGGATTTTTTTCCATAGACTTATAGCTTACATTTTAATTTAGTCTGGGATAAATATTTTTCATAGATAGACTGATAAGAATAGTGTCCGATCCTATTCACATTTATCAAGTTTGTGAGGTATCATCTTGGCTACAACCTCATAATTTATGTTTAATTTTCTGTTTTCTATTTTGGAAATTTTACCAGCCCCCAACGAAATTAGCCAGTCTCGGGCGTCCGGGCGGGCAGCGGTATCCTACACTGGTAAATGGCTTCAAAATAATAAAAATTACTGACATTGGACGCCTGGATATGCGCTTAGTTTGCAAGGGAAGTGAAACAGAAGTAGTTAGATTCCATTGAAAAGAACAAACATACAACCAGCACAATGTGTAACCATATATATAGCACAAACATGTAACATGAAAGTGCATTTGAGAAGTCACAACATATCAAGCTACCATTTGTACCAAAATCACCCAAGTATTTCCTCATCATGTCAACCGATTTACTATACTCTTGAATATGAACACAGCTTCTTGTATTGCCCAGACGTGTGTGTGGCATACTCATCTTCGATTTAAGCTGCCGAGAGGTATATTGTCAAACACTTAGCACCAACAAATAAAAAGTTTGAAACTAAACGAAAACATTTTCTATGAAATGAAACATTGACACATTAGTGTCCTAAACGACCTATAACAATTTATTGACAAATCAGTATTTTAAACGCTTAAATTCGTGTATTACCCAATTCAATTGCATTTATTAAAGCTTTTTGATATGGTTAAGTGTAGCATATTTCATTTTTAATAATAAAAAAGGGGGGGGGGGGGACATTTATTACGATTTTGACAACAGAACCAGTTGACATGACTTTTATTCAAAGATCGAAAGTCATGTGAGAAAGATATTAATAACAGGTGTACCCATCATACAAAGGCATTAGGTAATGTGTTAGGAGGTGGCAATTTAAGGATGCCATGAAATCGAATTGGTTTATTTAATGATTTAGTACTTATAACATGTCCGTATACAATGAAATGTCAACATATCTTCAGTAAATAGTGTTACATAAATTAAAGTACATAAACTAAGTTAAATAGCATACCATTAAGCTACGTCCATGAAAAGGTGAAAAAGTATGATTTGCAGTGGGAAGGATTCATTGTATGAAATTTGATGTTGTCAGTATGACCACTGTGTAGATATGTAAGGACCGATGGTGTGACTGATTTAAATTAAACGGACAGTGTTATGTTCAGTTTTGTAAATCACACTCACCAGTACCACTTGATATGATCAATGGTATTCATCTCCATCACCGTTTTATGATTGTGAACACTATTAGTTACACGGTGTTTTGAGAGGATGTACGGGACTGTAAGACCCTTGTATATTCCGTATTTTCCTGAGGTGCGGAATATACAAGGGTCTTACAGTCCCGTACACCCTCTCAAAACAACGTGTAACGAATTTATTACTCTTTAGATCTATTATTTGTACTTATTTCAACCATTTCCGATAAATGTATAGGCTTCATCGCTATATCCGTCTGTGATAAAAACTCCGCACACTGTGAAACAGCGAAAACACTGTAAAGAGTTTACCGCTCCATATCAAGGGAGATAACTCTGCGGCTAAAATATTATCAATTTTGAATTTATTTTTACCTGAAGAATAATAGAGAGACACATGTTTTTATTGAATTAGTTTATTGACACAAACAAAAAAATTGTTTATATATAGGTTGAAATTACCGTACTTATGTTTGTTAAGATAAGTTCCGATTCTGAAATTCCGAGTCGAGCAACCATTCCATCTAAGGTCAAGGTCACCCGTAAGACCTATTTAGTTAGTCACATGACCTGTCTTCACGGGTCATACGGATAGTACAACCCGACAAATCCACCTACACGGTTTCGTATGCATTGGATATTGACCAATAAGAATTCAACAAATGTATCTAAAGGATAATAATGGCACATACTTAATATCATTTTTAATGTAATGGTTTTGGGGAATTGTCTAACAGTGAGGGAAGATATTGGAAGTAGTGACTGCCTCTACTTTCATTATAGTTTACAGCCAGTATCTTAATTTTGGTCTCTATGTGGAATTATATACTAGAGACTCCACATCCTGCAGTATCTTCTACACTGCCTCACCTGAAACTGATTACAAATTGCTCTTTTGAATTCAGTTAATCATGGATGCCGATGCTCTTTTTGAACTATTTACTAATTTCGTACAGAAAATCACGATCACTGCACATTTATCAAAACCACGATCACTGATCTGTACTGATCACGATCACTGCGAGGTATGTACAGTATGATATCTTTTAATATCTTTTCACAGAATACGCACATATTTCCCAAATTTATACAATGTGGTTTCTGAAGGCTAAAGTTCGTGTTGATGCTATAATTTGGTCGATATGATGTGTAGTATTTATATACATATTCAAATAAGATTGTGTTGTGACGGCCCGGACCAATGAACCACATGCCCACGAACATACACTAAACGCCAAAAGCAACGTTACCCGACTTCTTTTGTAAATAACGTTTTAAGTATCAAAGATAATTAAGAAATGAATGGTTCAAAAGAAATCCGTAAACTCGTTATTACACGTTTAAAAATCCTGATAGATTCATATTGTGGTAAAATGCAGCTTGCTTAAGAAGATTAAAATTGCCCGGTTTTCGACCAGGCTGGTAGTAACAAATAAATGTGATTTAGATGTCCAGAAGAAGTTGAAAGTAAACTTTTACTTTTGTGACTAGACAAAAAGGTTGTATGCTTTACATCATAACCCCTAAACGATGAAAATGCTGTTGTTGAGTAAGTTTAAGTGTGAAACTTATGAAATAAATTTTTCTAGTCATTAAAGATCTTTTCTCGTAATTTACCTTAGTGAAAACGAGTTTACTGTGTTGTCAAATGACTTAATATTATTTAGGAACACAGACGATTATTTATGTGAACATTTTTGCTTGAAAATTAAATCTTTCCTTTTTTTGTTTATCACTCAAATGCAGCAAAATTCAAGCAGCAATTGCATGTACTGAATGCTTCTACAGGGTATAAAAGGTGCCTACTTTGCAAGATATGGCACACATCTACGAAATTATGACGCGATTGACAAGTGGGGAAAGAGCTCTGGGGATGTTGCAGCTTGGGTCGACCAACACCGATGTTGCCAATGTCTTTGGATGTCACTGTTTTCACATACTCACTACAAACTAAAGTCATACTTCGTTGACACAATTATCCATAGATATACATTTACATAAGTGCACCAATCTAATGTTCAACACATTAACATATTTTAAGGAAGAAGCGTCTGTATAGTCAGGAAAACAATTAATTTCTCAAATAAATAACTGAATTATAAAGCTGATTTCCACCGATACCAGCTTCTATATACGAATCACTCACTACTGCAGTATATATTCGCATAATACATGTTAATTACGTGTACATGCATAGATACTTGTCATCAAATAAGTTCTGGTTGAATAAATATACAACTTTTCAGCTTGATTTGAAATCATCTAAACAAGAAGTTCATTTGACGTCAAAGCGTTGAAACGAAGTCGTTTTATAGTTGAACGACTCGCGACCATATTTCAACCAAAATGTGACGTCGTAACAACGTCGTGTGCCTGCTGAGTTATTGCTTAGTCACGCCAGTATATAAGACATGTCTAAGTGAATGTAAGAGATGTTTACCAATGCATGATTTATAAACAGTGAGAGATAAGGTTTGAGCAAACATTGCGCCAACGAGGTACCGTATTTCCTCTAATACACCCCGGGGTCCTATTTCATTCAGCACACCCTTACCCCCGGGTTCTATTAGAGGCCCGGGTTGTATTGGAGGCCGGGTTATATTTTTCCGACATGAATTGACGTTTATAATCTTCTTGGGGTGACCTGTTGGAAAGGTAAAATGAGTCATCTTTTACTACTTGAAAAAAACATATTGTTTATAGATGGACAGGGATTTACCCCACACTCTCATTAATCCCAACATTATACAGTTGGTGTGAACTGTTTTTTTATCAGCATTGTAAAAGGCCAATTAACTGAACAAGACGGTCATTTGTTGTCATGGACCTGTTATGCTGAATCTCACATGGTCACACCAATATTTCCCCTCAAAACGAGTGTAGATCTATAACTAGTTTATATCGCAACACGGAGTGTTCAAATGTTATGTGAAACCCGGGTTCTGATAAAGACCCGGGTTCTATTGGAGACCCGGGTTGTATTTACCTCAGCACCCCTTACCCCCCGGGTTGTATTGGAGGCCCGGGTTCTATTAGAGGCCCGGGTTGTATTAGAGTAAATACGGTACTTATCAAACACGACTGAGAAAGCACACCCAGCCAGTCAGCGGCGACAGTGGTATGAGACTTTGTCCCCTGTGGTGTTGGCGTGACCTGAGTATACGTTGACCTTTGAGTCTAACCCTTGACCTATTTCGACCCCTCCCTGGGACACAGTATAATCGTTTGGTCAAGGCCATAGATGGACACGTCCACTATACAGCGGACACTGTTCAACATGCAGCTGGAGTTGGACAAGGGTGACTGCTAGATCCATCTTTTTCCACTTGTGGCTCAAGAAATTGAATTTAACCAGTTGAATATTATATTTACATACACATCGGGTCAAATATGCACCGATCTCATTAAAATATATAGAGGATATCTGTCTTTTCTTGACTAATACCATGTTTATCTTATCGAGTGAGGTAGAAAGGTTATATTTTCACGAGTGGCGAAGTCACGTGTGAAAATATATAAGTTTTCTACCTCACGAGATGAGATAAACATGGTATTTGTCAAGAATTGACGGATATTCTATTTATTATATGATATTATCCACTTAATTACGTCCGAAAAGGGTCATTTCCACGCCGTGCGGCCGCTAGGAACAGCCCGTCACCACAGTAACACTGTGACGTCATAAGCCAATTCGTCGCGTGAGACCATTGTTTCATGACGTCAAATTATATCAGTCACCGTTCGTAGTGAAAATATAAGTTATTTTCACTGTAGCTTGATAGACAGTTTATTATTTAACTGATAAATCCCAGTATTTCACTGCTCGCCATATAATAAAATTAATATATTAAATTATAAGTCTGATCTGAGACTAATTCCTACTCTCTGATATCTGATCTTACTTCCACATCCAAGCTGATTGAACGTGTTGTTGCTTCTCAGAGGAGATATATGAGCAGAATTGGAGTCTATCAAGAGCGCCAATCCGCCTATCCCTCCTTCAATAGTACAGATACAGACTACTCAAAGTTTAGAATGACAATGGACAACAATGGAGCAGCAACCTTGTATTACTGCAAGACAAAGACAATGGTTTTCCGGATGTAAATATAAATAATATTTATCTTATCCCTATGGAACATACCCTGCAGGATATTACTCGCGCTAGTCTCTGTCACTGGCTAAGTTGAACCTTGCTGCATTTCGTCCCATGTTCTATGCTATGCCTTGCGGAGGCAATTGATTCTAGATGTTGTACAACCGGGATTTGATAAGACAGTGTAGGAAACTAACCTAAAAACTTAACCAAACACCAGGGCCCATATTTTTAAGCTCTCTTAGTGCTAAGATAGTCCTAAGTCAATGTTAATGTATGGCACTTACGACTATCTTAGCGCTAAAAGAGCTTCGAAAATATGGGTTAACTTTGAAATCTTACCAGCACTCCAAAAAAGCTGCGTCCTGAGCGTCAAATTTCAGCTTAGCAATAATAAAACAACGGATATGATGTCAGGTTTTCGTTAAAGTGGGCCAGTACGTAATAGTACCTTTACACATTCTGTAAAACAATATAATTTATTCGCCCATGTAACTTTTAAAAAAATAAAAAGGATGATCTTTAAGGGATAACTTGTGTATTGTTGGGAGTCACATATGTGAAACGTTAAAAAATATGGTATTTCATCGACTGACTGTTATCGGAAATAACCTTTTTAATGATAGTCCAGTCGAGATTGCATGTGACTAGGCAAAATTCATGTCTTTAACTAGTTGTGTAATGAATATAGTGTAATACATTTCACATGTTTCAGGTGGTGACCATATCCAGTCTCGATTGTCAACAGTAACGATATGAACATGAAAGTAGTGATTTCGGATCGAAAACCGGACAATACAATGCGGCTGACGTGCGTCAACTAGTCTTAATTAGCTTAATTTTGGAAAGTTTTATACAACAACAAAAACAAAGACATGAAAATGATATAAAAGTGAAAGTAGCGAATTTTGATCGAAAATCTGACTATGCATCGCTGCTTGCGCGCATCAATTTGTCAAGTTTAATTTCAGAAACTTATCTACAGCAGACAAAAAGACAAGTTTTGGTTGGTAATCTTTGATAGGTCATGTATCTACTCTGTATGTAAATGAGGCGTTTAGTTTCGGTTTCTGCGCATGTATAAGTGTTTAGAGTGTTGCTCGATTGTCATTAGAAACAAGTAATAAACATACATTTGGCGATTGGGGATGAATATGCAAGTTAAGTGATATTACCTGAACCGAAATCAAGACAAAGGCACGTATTAAAATGCGATCAGGTTTTCATAAAAGTGGGCCAGTACGCAGTTTATGTTAACACAAGGCACTTCATTTCGCTAGCTTAGTTTTTAAAAACTAAACAGGACGATCTTAAAGGGATACCTACGTTAGTTCATAAACTATCGGGCAAAAGAAAGTTTTCACCTCAGTTGGTTTCGATTAATTCAATAATTCAATAAATCAGATCATTTGACTATGGCACGATACAATGATACTTATCTGCAGAAGTTTGAATTATTGAAATTGTGACTGTGGTTAAATTAAGTTAAAATATCTTTGGTTAATGTAGACAGGTGATTAAGAGCAAGGTGGCCTTAGCAACTGTGGAGGGACAAATAAATTTGATTGCTATAGGTGACTAGTTTCGTCCTTGAGTTAGGACTCATCAGACTCTGAAGTAATAGTTTCTTCTTCTTCCCTTGGAGATTTTACGAGCGGTTTCCAGCGGAGCTGATTTCCTACTCGTAAAGTAGCAGTGGTTTTGGCGGGGTCACGTGACCTATGGTCCCGGTGGTAACTTCCGGTATATTGCCGTTGGGACTTCCGGTGGTTCGTTGGGACTTCCGGTTTCGGTGGGATTTGCCGAAATATTTCGGCAATAACTTCCGTTGAGACTTCCGGTTCCGCTGGAACTTCCGTTTTTTCCGGTGGTAGATTCTAATTATGTCATTACCGAAAAAAACTCATACTCAGATTCGTAGTAAATATTTTTTTTGCTTAGGAGATTGCATGTGACTAGGCAAAATTCATTAATTAGTTGTGTAATGAATAATAGTGTAATACATTTCACATGTTTCAGGTGGTGACCATATCCAGTGTGGAAGAAATTAAGTTTTTATCTTCTAAGATTGACAGTGTGGAAGAAAAAGAAGTTTTGTTGTATCTAACTGAAGAACTGATTTGATCTATTAAACTTATTATCTATTTGAAAAGTTTAATGAAGGACTGAGCGATGAGTGTTTATTATATGTGCTCAACATTAAGATGCGTAGGTTCTATTCAGTTGAACGTAACTTTGTAAGTTTTGCCTATAAGCCCTGTGGGAGCATAGGCTCAAAGACATGTTAGTCAAAGCTAACATCACCTATCCTCCAAAGAAACCACACATCAGTGGTAAAGAAGTCGCATTTGTCGACCTCCCATGCAACAAAGATGAATGCACACTCTGCATTAACAGAAACAAGGGCCATGTTCAAGAGAGGGCGCAATCGCGCATTAGCAGCTTACCTGTCCTTCAGTGTAGAGGTTTGTTTCCTTAATATCTGCGGGTACTTTGCCTAACGAGTTGGCCACATGTTCAAGCATCGAGTCAATGATCATCCCGGCTGGATACGGGCCTATAACAAACAACGTATGAAATGTGGCTTACTCCGGGGCCATGTTCAAGAGAGGTTTCAAAGTAATCGCTCAATTAGCGATTACTTTTAAACCTCTCTTGAACGCGATTGCTCACTGTAGCGCTACGTAACAAGGCGAGCAAACCTCGAGGAATCGCTCCGTGTCGTTCAGGAGAGAATGAGCGCTACATTAAGCACTACATTGAGCTATTATAAGCGCTCGCTGTTATGGAACGGAGCCCAGCTGGATCGCTATTTCCATATCTCAGCCACCGGACGTAGTTACCCATGTCGAAACTACAGTTGCAAATCTGGCAATGAGGTCTATGCTCATCCATAAGATCCATCTCGATTCTAGAGATCTTCTAGATCGTGTGGTTCTCTCTAACTCAGGATTTTGTCTATGTTGACGATTATTTTATAGAATAAGTCGCTCTTTGAGTGGTCAAGGAGATTGAAGTGAAGGGCCACTGGTTTGTCCCTTTGTGAGTGATGTCTGCATAGTGTTCAGACAGGCGTGTTTTGAACTCCCTTTTGGTTCCACTTATATATTGTTTCTTGCACTTATTGCTAGTTGGTATATAGACCACATTGCGAGATTTGCAACTTGCGGTTTCCTTGATTCATTATTATTATCATGTTATTATTTATTTCTTTATTTTAATGTAGTATGATGCGATTCTAGTAATAGTTGTGCGAAAGACAATATACATTTAGATATATGATATAAATGATATGTTGAGAGGTAAATATTTATACAACCGTTACATCTTCAAGCTATTTTGCTTAGGATGAATACCACATGAGAACTTGATATTTACAGAAGCGCCCGTAAAATATGAACAGACTGTTGACCAATGGGAAGGGATTTGTTATCCTCATTTTGAATATAAAACTAGATAATATAGATTATCGAATGCATTTGCAAATGTTCAGATCACCTTTGATTGTATTCGTTTTAAAGTAATAGTATGATTTTGGAAGATAATCTTATCATCGACAATATATCCCTGATATATAACATAAATTCAATTCGAAACGTGATTTGAGTAATATATGAAATACATTTTTATTAAAAGTGATTATGTCATGTGGCATTTCAAATTGTGTGATATTTAATATTTTATACATCGTCATAATGTGTTACTGAAGACGTATATATGTCCGGGATTAATTTTTTTTATATTTGAATGATATATTGCCATGTTTATAATAATTTTATTATAGGAATGTCCAAGTCAATCCATTGTTAAAATAGAAGATACTGTTACTCAACATTGATTTAATGAGGATTTAGTCACAGTGTTACCTATATCTACGACAGGCATATTTTTAAAGGTGCATCCATTGTGATTCATAAAATTTGATTTGGATTTAATACATTCCAACACGCCATATGTGATGTTTACGGTACAAGTAAATCCACTCATCTTAAATATTCATCTCCAATCGCCAAATATATCATAATTACTAGTTTCCAATCAAAATCGAGGAACATCATTATGCATGTGTAGAAACCGAAACTGCCCGTCCCATTTACAGTAGTGTTATATGACCTATTAAACATTATCAACCCAAATTAGTCATTCTGTCTGTTATAAATAAGATTCCAAAATTACGTTTGACTCATTGGCGCGCGTCAATCGCGATGCTTTGTCATGTTTTCGATCAGAAATCGACACTTTTACCTTCATATCGACAATATACTGAGTCTATCATCACAATGGTAGAGTTTGGTAACAGTTGGTACTTCTCGATAAAGTACACCATTTATAAGGTTTGGAGGATGTGACCCACACAACACGATGGATGTACCTTTAATGGGATCTACACCTTCTTTTCGATAAAGATAGTACAAGTTGCCGTTCCTTGAGTAGTATGTATACCTGGAGGATATATATAAAATAAAATACGATTCGATATTTTAGAGTATCAATAATTCGATATATCGATCTGATGTGACTCTTATTGCCACATTTCCTTCATTGGAATACGCGTTACCAAATGGTTTATTTGTTCCCTCTAAACATCACGCCATTCTTGTTTATAAACATTAAAAATACAGAACACGCCCTTCATTGAAACCCTCGGTTATACCTAATGTATTTACTTAGCCTGTTGTGTTGACAGTATAGCCAGCGCGCTTCTTCAAATCAAACCAACCTTCCTGTAGTCTATAAGTATTTGTTCAGTATTGAATACCTAGCAGAGTAAATATGGATATACACGCAATACTTACCGTGTATTGAATATATCTACCTCTTTCTGATAATGTCCACATAATTCCATAATGCATGTGAGATTTTAATCTCTTGTTGAATTTTATGAAATAAAAATTGAGATAATTATAATGCACTATATTGGACTCCCATACACTGTCAGTGAGTTATAATGAAGGGCACAACAGGCCTCTAGGATATTTATGCATGCATTTTGCTTTTCAAAATGGCTCTGTGAACAACAATGACAACGCTTTGAACGTTTTCATTTAAACAATTAAATACAAATATAAATTGATTGGACACCATAGAATTATTTTTATACAAGCCTTAATTCGCTTACATTTACATGTAATTGAACGTTAGAGTGGCAACCGACAAGCCTTATATTCGCTTACATCTACATGTAATTGAACATTAGAGTGGCAACCGACAAGCCTAATATTCGCTTACATCTACATGTAATTGAACATTAGAGCGGCAACCGACAAGCCTTATATTCGCTTACATCGACATGTAATTGAACATTAGAGTGGCAACCGACAAGCCTTATATTCGCTTACATCTACATGTAATTGAACATTAGAGTGGCAACCGACAAGCCTTATATTCGCTTACATCTACATGTAATTGAACATTAGAGCGGCAACCGACAAGCCTTATATTCGCTTACATCTACATGAAATTGAACATTAGAGTGGCAACCGACAAGCCTTATATTCGCTTACATCTACATGTAATTGAACATTGGAGTAGCAACCGACAAGCCTTATATTCGCTTACATTTACATGTAATTGAACATTGGAGTGGCAACATATTTCACTCAAAGCACTGTCAAAGCTACACAAACAAGAAAAGCCTTTAAAAAGGCATGGTTGGAGGCATCTTGTTAAGGCTAAAATATATTATAAAAATGATATGTATGTCATATGTACATATAGCAAAATGAAGCCTGCATTATGGTCATTTTGGGGGATAAAAGCTTCGATTACTAATCACACAATTAGTTATTCAATTCAAAAGTCGCAAATAAAAGAATTTCACCTCGATCATTTAAGTTGTGTATATGCTATTCAATTTACATACATTATTTATTCATAAATAAAATAAAATTATATATTATATATAATCTATCATTTGAAAATGAAAGTGAACAATCAACTTCCCCGATTTATTTTAAAGCGCAACTCCCGGGTGCTTTTGCTCCAATTTTGAAGTAGGCCTATATTATGAATTTGATCAAAACGTTGTTGAGAGTTGTGTCATTGTTAGATTCCAGCAATATGAATATGTAGGCCTATTTTCCCTGAAACAAGCAGTCAACCATTTGTTTAACATTTGCAAATTTAAAATGTACCAATTCGATTGATTATGAAGCATATTCTGTTTATCTGTGGAAGGAAGGCATATGAACCTTTATTAATACAAGGATAATGGCCCGCTATCCTCATGCTTGGTGCTATCAGTTTGGACATAAATATGGTTCTATCCAATATGTGCTTATACATGTACAAGCTTCACTGTCATTAATTCAATAACAGTACATTGAGTACCATTATGCAAGTCTGATTGGCATTGAAAATATTGACAACTGAGTGGAAGGTTGGTGTGTTGATTGACAACCACTATTATCGTTAAGTATTTGCTTGCTCCGCGCGTATAACATTAGCTTGTAAAGTTTCTTGGATTTTCCGAAACTGCAGTGCGAAATTATGCACTTGAATTGGTCCATGTCTGCTCATGGAGGTGTAAAATGGCTTTGAATTGAAAAATCTTATGTTTACTTACTTTCAGACTCAGAATAACACAACGGTCGTTTCTATTTTAGATGTTTAGAAAAAATCTCTTTTCGCAGTAAAAGGGGATAATTATTTCGGATAACCCACATGGTCACGTGGTTACAAATTTGTTACAGCCGTGTTCGTTGGTCATATGCTTTTTCCAAAGTATGAAGAGGCCATGCATGATTGGTCGAAAGTTTATTTTGAATATTCCAACAGTAATTTAGCGTGAAATCCAACTGCGTATCAGGTTGGAGGCGGTTTGCGCCTCCAACCAATAATAGAATCCATTTAATATCATGATTCGGGAAGATATCATCGTTCAGTTTCGCAGCCACACCAATATGACAGTAGGAGACTATTGTAAGTGTTTCACTTGTGCATAATCCATTTGAACGTTCTGTTACGAAAGCCTACAAGGGCAAACATTTTAAAGGTGTAATTACAAGTTTAGAAAGTTGTATATTCAAGTTTTAAAGTTGTATATTCAAGTTAAAGGTGTAATTACAACTTTAAAAACCTGTATATTCAAGTTTTAAAGTTGTAATTACAACTTTAAAGGGTGTATTTACAAGTTCAGAAAGTTGTATATTCAAGTTTTAAAGGTGTAATTACAAGTTTAGAAAGTTGTATATTCAACTTTTAAAAGTTATATATTCAAGTTTTAAAAATTATATATTCAAGTTTTAAAAGTTGTATATTCAAGTTTGAAAGTTGTAATTACAACTTTGAAAGTTGTAATTACAACTTTAAAAGGTGTAATTACAACTTTAAAAAGTTGTATATTCAAGTTTGAAAGTTGCAATTACAACTTGTAAAGGTGAAATTACAAGTTTTAAAAGTTGTATATTGAACTTTTAAAAGTTATATATTCAAGTTTTAAAAGTCATATATCAGATCGACTTTATCTTATATCAGATCTACTTAGTCATATATCAGATCTACTTTATCAAAGATCAGATCTAATTTAGCATATATCAGATCTACTTTATCAAAGATCAGATCTACTTTATCATATACCAGATCTACTTAGTCATATATCAGATCGACTTAGTCATATATCAGATCTACCTAGTCATATATCAGATCTACTTAGTCATATATCAGATCGACTTAGTCATATATCACATCTACTTTATCATATATCAGATCTACTTAGTCATATATCAGATCTACTTTATCATATATCAGATCTGCTTTATCATATATCAGATCAACTTAGTCGTATATCACATCTACTTTATCATATATCAGATCTACTTAGTCATATATCAGATCTACTTTATCATACATCAGATCTACTTTTTCATATATCAGATCAACTTATTCGTATATCACATCTACTTTATCATATATCAGATCTACTTAGTCATATAACAACTTCAAAACTTGAATATACAACTTTCTAAACTTGTAATTACACCTTTAAAACTTGAATATACAACTTTCTGAACTTGTAATTACGCCTTTAAAACTTGAATATACAACTTTCTGAACTTGTAATTACGCCTTTTAAAGTTGTAATTACAACTTTAAACTTGAATATACAACGTTTTAAACTTGTAATTACTACTTTAAAAGTAGTAATAACAACTTTAAAACTTGAATATACAACTTTTTAAACTTGTAATTACGCCTTTAAAACTTGAATATACAACTTTCTGAACTTGTAATTACGCCTTTTAAAGTTGTAATTACAACTTTAAACTTGAATATACAACGTTTTAAACTTGTAATTACTACTTTAAAAGTAGTAATAACAACTTTAAAACTTGAATATACAACTTTTTAAACTTGTAATTACACCTTTAAAAGTTGAAACTACAACTTTCCAAAAAAAATGTTGTCGTTGAATTTGGCCCTTGTAGGCTTTCGTATTCTGTCTATGTTTAAATCAAACATCCGCAGAGTCTTCTTAAAAGCATCCCAGTACTGAATATGAACTTATCTGATGACATATTTTATGGAGCAAAAACTACGAAAAACAAAATAATGAGTAGGTTGTCAAATTTCTATTTTCAGCAACAGCAAAAGCAAAAACTGACTACAGCAACTCTTTATAGATAAATTTTCGGATCAAGAGGTCCGGGGTTCGAATCCCGCCAGAGGCTCGGCAACTTTGTCTGCAGTAGAGAACTGTTCTACACGCAGTAAGGTTTGGGTGCAATGCTACAATGAAATTCAGCATAGTACCACCCATGGTTCGCTAATTCCAGCCGATGCTCGCAGGTTTCACCGCAAAGCATAACCACATGGCGTTACGGGCTTTCTCCCTGCCATAATACTATCAGCCGCGATGTAAGTGAAATACTCTTGAAAGCGGCGTTAAACCCCAAATCACCCCAACATAAATTTTCCAATGTTGTTTTCATTAAACATTGCTTAGGTAAACGTGCTGCAGTGTCTGCGTTTTCATTCTTTTGCTTTATGCTTATTAAAACATCGAAATACATTATATATTTACCCTATGCGTCTCTTGTAATGGAGTTTCTGTTAACCAGTTATGTATTTGCACAAACATCCCTATTCAATATAAATAAATAAATATAATATGAGTATACTGCGGTTTTTAAAAATCTATTTCTTAAGGTCCTAAGACTGAAGAAGATGTGTTTTCGCATTAAATTCAGTTTTATAAAATGTTCTTTGATTAAACTTTTACACCAATCAACTTAAATCAACTTTTGATTCCATAGTATATGTCAGTGATCAGATAAATTATTAGCTTACCAATAAAGGGTTATACCTTTTTAATTAGAATCATGAACATTTGCCCTTGTAATTCATTGTTTCAAGAAAAGCTTGTCTCGAACACTATCCTTAACGATGTTAATATTATAGATGGAAATATAAAATATAATATATATAAAAAATATGTAATATTAATAATATAAAAACTCTGACGCACACACTTTGTCAAAATTCAATAAGATATTGCAATCCTAAACTAACATGTACCCTTCTCCTTCACGTAAACTCTTTTTCAAAGAGTTTTGATAATCCGCCCAAAATACTGACCTGATTTTGACTTATTCAAATTGACTCCTTTATATCAAATGCAATTGATATTCGTGTCCAAATCCGTATTGCACGATTATGTCGCAATATTCTATATCCGCAATATGACTCATGTATTTATGATCAAGAACTATCATTAAAAATCGTGAGTGCAAAATATGTATCACTGAAATTGATTACAATTAGCGTAAAAGAGCATAATCGATGAGTAATTAATATCCCATTTATCATAGTTTTTTTTGTGTATCATTTTTTATACATTTTATACACACTCGAGTTTTAGTCACTGAAAATAACCCAAGATGACTAAATCTCTACAAAAGCGTAATCAAATGATAATATTCACATTCAGATAAACATTAATATTATAGAAGTATACAAATTAACAATTGATCAATTTAATTCATGAGTTGAATTGAAATTTAAAATCTACTCTTAATATGCGTGTGTAGATTTTTTCTTTTAGTGTGTGAACCAATTTGAACTCACATGGGTGTAGCTTAAATGTTTAACTGAACACGTGAACGTGTGAAGTGCACAGATAATAGTGTGTGAATGGTCACATGTTTATTTGGTTTGTTTTTTTTATTTGAAAATAACAGTGTATAGGTTTGTATCAATAATGATGTACTTGAATGTGTGAATGCGCATGCGTGGGACTATGTGGGAAGAAGTATATACATGTATGTACATTTGTATGCACATGAACGTCACGCTCAACTACCGTAAAAAGTGTCGATCCGAAATTTCAAAACTTTTACAGAAATGTACATACCTCCCATTTGATGAACGGAAAACCAAGTGGTTTCCTTATATCGTTCTTTATCGCAATGAATGCGTATGAAAATAATAGCATCAACGTCGCATTCTTTACAGTAATAAAAGTTGAATAGCTATATAACGTTAGATGAACGGAAAACCAAGTTGCTTCAATATTTCGTTCTTTATCGCAATGAATGCGTATGAAAATAATAGCATCAACGTCGCATTCTTTACAATAATAAAAGTTGAATATCTATATAACGTTAGATGAACGGAAAACCAAGTTGCTTCAATATTTCGTACTTTATCGCAATGAATGCGTATGAAAATAATAGCATCAACGTCGCATTCTTTACAATAATAAAAGTTGAATAGCTATATAACGTTAGATGAACGGAAAACCAAGTTGCTTCAATATTTCGTTCTGTATCGCAATGAATGCGTATGAAAATAATAGCATCAACGTCGCATTCTTTACGATAATAAAAGTTGAATATCTATATAACGTTAGATGAACGGAAAACCAAGTTGCTTTAATATTTCGTTCTTTATCGCAATGAATGCGTATGAAAATAATAGCATCAACGTCGCATTCTTTACAATAATAAAAGTTGAATATCTATATAACGTGTTTTTTTTAAATTTTATACAGAGTTTGCATCTCGAAGAAGCTGTTATTGTATGGCCAAATTTGTCATTTCCGAATTGTTAGGTAAACACAAAATCAATTATTATTATATTTTCCGCGTTCATTGTTAATAAGCTACCGCCGTCACACACGTTCACGATTGTATTCACCAAGTCACCAACACACACACACACTCTATCATAATCACGTGTAGACATACACGCCCACACTGACACATTATCTCAAATAGAGAAATCTTACACTCCACCGCAAAAAAACGTCACCTCATTTTCAACAGAGTAAAACACGAAATTCGTCTGTTGGGGAAAGTCGATTTTAAATGTCTTTGATAGGAACATAAAACGCATGTCAAGAAATTTGAATAGATACCGTTTTAAAGATGAACTTTCAACTTTAGCTCTGTTTCAGTCGTATTTATCACTTTGGAATTGAAACTTGCATTTTGTATAGTGTCGTTTCTTTGCGGTTGAGTGTAGTCACATCCGAACTGACAGTTTCTCTTACGGATTATCATATAGACTATTCATACCCTCACGTACGAATTTCAAACGTCAGTCAACTACATTCAAGTTTACATACACTTTATTTACACTGGCGCTGATCTAGGACATTCTGAGATAGAACATTGTTATATAGATTCTGTATTCAGTACAGGCGTGGACTATCGGCCCTATGTACAACAATGTCCATAGAAAACAATAACTATCATACACGAAGGATTCCTTGCCGGAGATGTGTTACATGAAATATGAAGCATGCTAAATTTATAATGGTAGTTTCACGTTGAGACGACATGAGTATATTGAACCTAGTCATTATTGGGAATTCATAATGTTTAACTGGTATATATCATTGTCGAAGATTATGATAAGTTTCACAAATCAGCAAAAAAAAAGTGATACTCTGTCTCAACATGACCAGAGTTACAAACCTTACAAAGTCTATCAGGTTTTGGAATATCAAAATACCTGCCAGTCTCAACGGCTAATTTATGTGAGCTACAGTGAAACTGTGAAAGTGCAATTCTAAAAAATGAGTAATAAAAAATAAATAAATAAGGCAAAATAAAAAAATAAAAATAAAAATAAAAATATAGTCACAAGTGACGATAAAAGGATTCAGCGCATATTTGATTAATTTCCTATTAAGTACATCATATCAGTAGTCATTATTGAAAGTTCCACGAAGATCTGTAAAAGCATTGAGCTACAGCAGCCTCTACCTGTCCATCATGTAAAACGAAAGTAGGATTTACCCTCTTTGTTTACAGTACAAAATGAAAGTCGTAATTGATCAAAAGAAAATGCTTAAAGCTCATTGGTTATGTTAATTATCAAACTGATTAAGCTTTCATCATTTAGAGTAATCACTTCCCATTCTGGTAATGTATTAAACAGCGTTCTATGATTTTGCATTGTTGAGTTATGAGTAAACAAAGACACACTACAAATGTGACCATTGTCAATTTAGAAAGAAGATAGAAACTGTCCGACTTAAAAGACCTGTGACTCATTGGTTAGGAAGAGTATTGTACTAGTGTTAATTTTCGTAGTTAGGATAATGTTTTGTATGTCTGATGAGGTATAAAACAACATTCTACAAGTTATTAAGTTATGAATTTACAAAAACTCACCAAAAATGCAACTTTTGATATTTTTAGGAATTTTAAGCTGAATTGTGGCCGGAAATGACTGTACGCGACCGATTTTGTTATTGATTCATAAAGACTGTTGTCAAATCTTACTATCCTGAACAAATCATCAAAATCGACGGGTAGGTTTTTGAAGTTTTTGAATGTCCCTTTGAAGTTTGCGCTTTTTTCAAAATCACCAGATTTCAAATACACACTGTGCAAAAAGTATAGCGAATTTGCAAAATCCGTGAGGTCATTTTTGTTAGCAATGTATCAGCTACTTTATGTGAAATAGTGAGCTTTCTAATGCTTGTATCTTCAGAGGAGAAGATTGTTAAAGGTGCATGAGGTCGGGAAATTTTGAAAAGTGACTAAAATCAAAATGGCGGCGAAACCACGTGACCAACGAAATCGTCATGTTTAACTTTTCTGCTCGCACTGTCAATGCGCATCTTTTAAAAAAAGTTGCAAGTCTCTAGCTGCATTTTAAAGTTTTTTCCCATGTTAAATTTCGAAGCTTAGATTCGAACTGCACCTTTAAAGGCTGGGGCGATTGGGCCCAAACGCTTATTTGTTCGATTCCAGGGCAAGGGCTATCAGCCTGTAACATATGGTTGCATTTGCTTTAGCCGTTTTTGCTAAAACTTGAGCCAAACTTTCTTGAAATAAAAGTAATAATAAAACACGCCAATAACAATAAGGATTCAGCACTTTAGTGCTGAATCCTTAAATATAAAAATATGAAAATAATAAATTAGTTATGGTTATAGCAGTTAGATAAAACTCAAGTTGGAAAACATTCTTAAACATGGAGTAGGTGTAATATTTACGGCTATTAAACAGTTTGTCATGCCACTCCTGTTCATAGCAGCATTGCTGTGGTTTGATTGCCTGTATGCAGTATACTGTTTAAGGTGCATTGATATAAACGATGACGTACATTTTGTATGTACCGCGACATACCGTAAGTCTCTTCACCTGCTTGTGTACATGTACAAATGTATGTCACTAACCGCAGTAAGGTTTGGGTGCAATGCTATTGGAATTTCAGCGTAGTACCACCCATGGTTTATGCTCGCAGGTTTCACCGCAATGCATAGCCACATGGACCCCGTTCCATAACAGCGAGCGCTTATAATCACTCATTGATTGCTCAATGTAGCGCTCAAATAGCGCTCAAGTAGCGCTCATTCTCTTCTGAACGACATGGTGAAAAAACCTCAAAGTTCGCTCGCTTTGCTACGTAGCGCTACATTGAGCAATCGCGTTCAAGAGAGGTTTATAAGTAATCGCTAATTGAGCGATTGCTTTGAAACCTCTCTTGAACACGGCCATGGTGTTGGGGACTTTCTTCCTGCCATAGTTGCCGCGATATAAGTGAAATACTCTTGAAAACTGCGTTCAACCCCATCTCACCTCACCTCATAAGGACAAATCATCAAACGTAACAGTAAAATCCGTAATGACTTCATTTCTACAGAGGGATCCAAAGTCGAATTTTAATGAACACTGTAGATTTACTGATCATCAATAACAGGAGAATTGTGTTAGTCATTCATAGAAAGGTATATTTGTCATTCCACAATGATCTTATCATCATAATGTAAATGTATTGCACAAATATAAAATAGTTTCATTGCACAAGTACATAATATTTTCCTTTAAAAACAATGCACAAATACAAACTATTTTCATTAAAAAACAATGCACAAATACAAACTATTTTCATTCAAAAAACAATGCACAAGTACATAATATTTTCATTTTAAAACAATGCACAAATATAAACTATTTTCATATAAAAATTCTGCACAATACATAATATTTTCATTTAAAAACAATGCACAAATACAAAACATTTTCAAACAATGCTCAAATACAAAACATTTTCAAACAATGCTCAAATACAAAACATTTTCATTTAAAACAATGCACAAATACAACATATTTTCATTCTAAAACAATATTACCAACCTTAGCACACAAAGGTAAGAGTGCAACAATTTGTCTGACATGAATCAGTGTGCGTCTTACCAAAATGACACAGCATCCGTAATACCTGTTGAGGTGAACAATTAATCCTTTCAGTCAATCATAAGACCTCAGGTCAGGAGTATATTGCACATTACATTTGCTTCTTTAAAACCATTCATGAAACCATATGGTTTCTTTGTACACATGCGGAGAAAATAAACATGGACAGGTTTTCAATTTCTTTGATGTTTGAACTGTTTAACAGTAACGAAAACGTATACTTATTTGGATGGACATAAT
Source organism: Gibbula magus (assembly GCA_936450465.1). Classification (NCBI taxonomy): domain Eukaryota; kingdom Metazoa; phylum Mollusca; class Gastropoda; order Trochida; family Trochidae; genus Gibbula; species Gibbula magus. The sequence continues at coordinate 66,002,338 of OW388290.1, read as the reverse complement.
AATTCCCTTTATATATTTCTCTCGAACGTTACTGTAGATAGGACATACCCCATATAAAAGAATAGGATACATCTTTGCATCAAATATTTTTTTTAAAATGAATTATATTGAGATCACCAAGAATGTGCTTTAGGGTTCCTAGCAAGACTTTCTTTGCCTGCACTGCTGCAAAATTTGCATGTAACAGCCATGATAATTCGTTTGTGAAATATACACCAAGGTATTTACAAGAATTTGTAGTTTCAAGATTGCATTCATTATAATACAAGTTTTCAGATTTTGCTAGTTTCCCACCATTTTGACTACAACTACCTTTGTTTTACAGACAGTTAATAAGGAGATACTTCGATAGGAGCACAGACATATACGTTCCTAAAGTGTTTGGAAAACGAAGAATGTGAAGTGCTGACAATTGTATTTGAACACACATATGAAAATCCGTTAATTCTCAGGAGGAATTCAAAAGATTCTCGATTCTTTAAAGTAGCCAAGCTGACATTATCTCCAGCTGGAACCTCGGCAAAAAGGGACCCGAAGAGATTACTTCCGGTTTCTTCTGTGTCGGCATAAATTGGTCCAATTCTCCATCCCTCATTGGCTTTCCTTAAAGCGCCATAACCAACAATGTTGCCGAATCCATCAGTCGCAACTAAAACCAAGTATGCATTGCCAATGATGACATTTTAGAAGTACTGATTTCTTCCAAATAGAAAGATTTTACTATCGTATTCTACAAGCGAATTCAGGTATGTTTTTGTAAGTGTCTGAATCTGAAAATGTGAGATATCCTTTTCCCCTGTTAGCTGTGAACTGCCATAACCATTCCAAAGTTTTATCTCATACAAACTATTTAGCGAAAACTGATTCAGTTTCTTCGGATTTGTAACATTTCCCATCATTTGTTTTTGTTTTAGCTTGTTAAAAAATATTCTGAGTTGTTCTGTTGCGAGTCCATAATGTCGATAAGATTCTTCGATCCCAAGAAATCCCAACATTCCAGTTTTTCCATCATCAAACTCATGTACACCAAACGAACCTGAAATATTGAAACGAGCAGTCTATTTAATTGAATTTATTGGTAAATAAACTATGAAGTGTCCATGACATTAAAACAAAGGTTTAAAACCAATAGCAGCTTGGTCTTGGAATGTATAAATCATTGATTATCATCAAATGTTGATACCTGCAGCATTTCTTTTCAAAGTGGACTAGCTGAATGTAGTGACTAAAGAGTAAACAAAATAGCAACATGTTTTCAATATTGTATCACCAATCAGTTTCCCTTCTAAGAAGAGACCGTGCAGAGTAGTTGATTCAGACTGAAAATGTGCTTGGATGTAGGCAAGGTTATGGTTCCATACATATCTGTTCCCCAAATCAGCAAATTGGCCGATTTCGTTTCTTTTGATCGGTCTTAGTTTCACGTTACCATTTAACTCCATATAAACCTGAAATTAAAAATTCATATTTTCATTGTCTTTCTTTATTCAGGTGTGTGTAGGCCAACGGTCCATTATACATATATTACATCATATAGCCAACAATCGGCTATTGCGTTGCTTATCCGCATAGAAAATGTACAAAGCCAGAACATGTACATGTACGCAGAACACTGGAGTTATCAACAGACATCGAGGCATTAAATTTATGCAATGAAGGATAATAATAATAGTTTGCAGGGATATATAACTTACGAATAGTATTATAGGCAGAACATATTGGGATAAAATTGAAACTCGTTCTCAGTGTGACCATCATTACACATATGACAAAATCGAAGGTTCCTAGGCGTATTGATATATCTACCCGTTTCAATATTTAATTGATGTGAGCTGCAACGGAACTGAGCAAGATCTGTACGGAAACGTTTGATACTTATACAGCTTAGATATAATTCAGCAGAAAATACATGTTTATATAATGAATACGAATACGTTTTCGAGCTTGAAGTCAAAGATTCATTTTGGAGATGAGGCAATGTATTTTTTTTGTCATATATTCATTTTCTACAAATTTTTGTGTTATATGTTTAGGATCGAAACCGATCCAGACGTTGTGTTTGAGAAAGAACGTCCTCCCGAGGCAAAGGGCTTTCTTTTTTCAAATAAAACCGAGGGTGGTTTTCATCTAACTTATGAATCAATCGAGGCTATATTTAATATATAATTAGATATCTAAAATGCTCATGGATTCAATGATATTTAGTATTTGGATTAGTTGTCATGCAAGAAGAGCAAATCCGCGATCTGCACGTGCTTTACTCCTGCAATGCATACCGCGACCTGGAGCTGCACGTGATATACTCCTGCAATGCATACCGCGACCTGGAGCTGCACGTGATATACTCCTGCAATGCATGCCGCGACCTGGAGCTGCACGTGCTATACTCCTGCAATGCATGCCGCGACCTGGAGCTGCATGTGCTACACTTCTCATGTATAACAGTGGTTGATAATGATAAACAACCAGTGTTTTGTTCTCCTCCGTTGGTAAGTAAGAATGTTGGTTTGGCAAGGGAACGGTCTAGAGATCGAAACCAGGCATCACTAAAAATTGTAAGTTTTCAAATTTATGATATTATAAAATAGGAAACATTAGGAGAAAGATTTCATACAATCATAAGTCTTGAAAAAACATTCGAATTTAAATAGCTATTTAAAATACATTAGCACCGGACATTCCTTCAGAAATCCCGGGTCTTTCTGCAGGAATTCGCAGAGCTTTCCTCAGGAGTGCCTGGTGCTTTCCCTAGGAATGCCAGGTAAGCTACGAGTAGCTAGATGTGTAGTCGGTCAAATAAGAACCTGGTGAGACAATAGAGTGATGTTATACAGGCTTATAAACATTAATCAACCTACTTCCGTAAAAGGTGTCATATTTGTGTCATTTTGGAGGTAATTCTTTTCTCAGGTAAACCTCCTTTCAAGGCCATGCAGAACTCCCTGGGGCATTCTATAGAATATACCTGGGACATTCTATGGAATATCCCTGGCCCTGAAACTAGACTTTAACGTGAATTGTAAATTCAGGAATAACCACTTGATTTTTTAATTTCAAGCATTAAAATTTCACAATTGAGATGATGAGATTCGAACGTGCATCCCTTCGCTCCTTAAACTGGACGCTCTACCACGGAGCCACAAAGCACCTGACAATGAAACGTTAAACTTCAACTTCAACTTTCTTTATTTCTCCATCAACCACCCAGCGGTGGTACAAGAGTACAAAGTCATCAAATTACATATATACAATCACAAGATGGGGCATAATTAACATTTAAAGTGTGTAAGTATACACATATTACACTTAATAAAAACGGATAATTTTTTCAATACTGATGTTTTCTTTGAGCACATTAAAGTTTTAAAGGTAATAAGATTTCTCCATTTTAGATATTCTGCAGGAATATATTTTTGTCTAGCGTCATCAAAGTAATTACATCTCAATAAGTAATGTAGTTCATCCGCTATTCCTGGGGAGTCGCACAACTTACATGTTCTGTTTTCCCTTGTAATGCCCTCCCAGCGGCCTTCTCAATTGGTAGAAAATGATTGGTAGTTCTAAATTTCATTATTGGAATATAAACATTTGTTGGAAGAAAGACGTTCAAATGTTATGGAATATTTTATGATATTATAATATAGTGCCTTTGGGCTATTATTTATAGTTGAAAACCAACTCTGAATAAAGTGAAGTAAAGTAACAACTCTATCTATATTCACGTGTCCTTAACCTCAATATAACGATAGTAAGTGAGACATGCTCTTTGTAGAGCGCGAGATTCACGAGCTTTTCTTGAAAGTCGAACAGTCCCCGGCTTCGTTTGCGCAATACTTTTTTTGTTCACGACATGGCTATGTCATTTCATAGAAAACATGTTTCATAATTAATAACCGATTTTGATAAATTTGTCGCCTTTTTTTTCGCTTTATATGACAAATATAACACTCTCCCTAGATTTTGGTTGAAATTGTAAACATTCGGGGTCGGGGTTCTCCCTCTCCCTCATGTTTACATTTTCAACCAAAACCTCGGAGAGTGTTATATTCTTTACGTATCATACGGTTAGCATTAGTTACATTTCTTTATCAACCTACCAGCCATATAACGTGATACTTGAAACGACCTTTCTAAACCGTATCACCCGGTACGACGGACTTACAACATTGTAATTCCCTCCAGGAGGGTTCACACAAACAGTTGTAAACACTGTTAGAAGGAATTATAATGATTGTAAACCCTGATATATTTGCTAAGATGACGGCTTGAGAGTAAAGATCTGAAGAAACTAACTTAGACTAATTTAAACAGCAAATGTTTTGCAGAAAGTGCGTCTCGAACCCGTATCCACTAGCCCCTGTAGTAACTGAGTTAACGCCTTAGTCTACTGCACCAACGGAGCAGACGAGATTTCACGGTACAAAAGAAACTCATATACAGGCTGACATCACCGAGGGATCCTCAATATAACGCCAGGGATCCTCAATATAACGCGATAACAAGTAAAAAGCCTGTTTTACACTTAAAAACGGTTGATAATATAGATAAGTCATTCTACCTCGGATATGGTAAGGTTGTAGACCATGATAGTCAGGAAAAACTTCGCATCCTCGGGTTTTTCCTTCCTATCAGGGTTCACAACCTTACCATATCCTCGGTATCATGGCTTATCCTTATAGTATCACCTGGTACGGGGGACTTATAACGTTGTAAGTCCCTCCAGGAGGGATTACAGAGACCATTCTAAATAAATACTCAAATATATAATACAATATGAACCGCAACGAAAGTGCGTCTCGAACCCGTAACCAGTAGGAACTGTGGTTCGTGAGCTAATGCTTTAGCCGATTGTGCCACAAAGACAGATGGTTACAGCGGTATTTAAGCCATAATAATAGAAGCGTAGCCGTAACAAGGATTTCTGACGATTTCAGGGATATAACGAGCGACTCTTATACTTACCTGGTATTTTCGATAAATCGATAACAAAGCGTCTTTTAAACTTAAAAACGGTTAATAATAAAGATAAATCATTCTATCTCGGATATGGTAAGGTTGTAAACCCTGATATTCAGGAAAAAGCCGCGGATGCTTCGCATCCTCGAGTTTTTGCTTGCTATCAGGGTCCGCAACCTTACCATATCCTCGGTATCATGGTTTATCACTAAAGCTGCGTCGTATCACCGCATAATCTATACCGATCATTTTGCATTTTCGCATTTAAAATACAGTTGAGTGTACCATAACATATTCTGATTTGATATCTCATAGTAAACAGTTACACTTTTGGCAGCTCTTTGAAGTAACCAGGGGTCAATCTTTTCAAAACTACATTTCTTATTTTCTATTCTTTTCTTATTATCAACTGGGTCTAACATACATAAAATACTTCCTCTTATACAATGTAGTTGTGATTAATGTGTTCACGTTTAGTCAATCTGCCATGATAACTTTTATTCGAAAATGAATGAAAAATGAATTTTCAAACTTTGACCCCCTATGCCAATTTTCATAAACATATACCACTGCAGTGGCGATCACAGGATGCGTTTAAGGGGTGAGGTGAGTTGGGGTTTAACGCCGCTTTCAAGAGTATTTCACTTATATCGCTGCTGCTAGTATTATGGAACTAGCGAACCATGGGTGGTACTGCACTGAAATTCAGTGAAGCATTGTACCCAAACCTTACTGCGTGTAGAACAGTTCTCTACTGCAGACAAAGTTGACGTGCCCCTGGCGGGATACTGCAGACAAAGTTGCCGTGCCCCTGGCGGGATTCGAACCCCCGAAGCCGAACGCGCTAACGACTGCGCTATCCCGCCCCCTGCGTTTAATAATGATTGTTTTACTCATGGATGCATGGTGATTCATTGTCATTGTATATGATTTAATGTTATTGACGTTACATTGAACGTCAATTTACATGATATTTGCACTAAGATTCACATGCAGGTGAACAAACTTTCGGTACGCAGCTGTACAGTATTTACGTTGTTATATTACATGAACACACCATTTACCAACATAAATACAATTAAAGTTTACTGGATCGTTTTAGATAGCTTTGAACTACTGACATGTAATGGTGCTGATGATCTTGAAAATGTCAGTTGACGGAATGTTTTCAATAGTGTCCCCTTGACTTGCATCAAAGCCATTTGACTTGACCTCGACGTTGACCTGTTCTTTAAGACGACTGCGAACAAATGGTCATTAAAGGGGCTGTAGCACGTTTTTTGCAAACCAAATTTCTTCAGATTTTCCTATTGATAATGATAGTTTTAAGTCATTTTTATTTACTTTAGGAGGTAAAAAATCTTATTACACATACCAATTATCAGCAGTGGAAATAACGGTGTTACGTATAAAGAAAAAATGGCACGGCGGCCATTTTAATGTGAACACCTTTTATTATTTTAAATTACAAAAACGATTCCCATGGCTTTAATGCACCATGTTCACTCATTTTTAACTTGTTTTTCCGAAGAGAAGGTTGTTTTACTATTGGTGACATTATTTTTCAAATACATTTAATCAACTTATTTGAGCGAAAAAAAACGTGCTATTCCCCCTTTAACACGATCATTAATTTCAAGTTTGCATATCATTACTAGTATGATTGTATAGACAAATAAACACGAATCACGTTTTTATCATTGATACATTTTATATTCTTTGGATAAATTTCTTTGGATATATATATATATGTATATATAAATTATATATAAAATAAGGTGTTCGTTCAAGTGTACAGTCAGTATATATTCAAATGGTAATTGAAAGAATAACTAACGCCGATTTCCTCCTACATGTATTTACTATTTGAATATATATATATATATATATATATATATATATATATATATATATATATATATATATATATATATATATATATATATATATATATATATATATATATATATATATATGCGAAGCTCATTCTGTCCTTCCATCCACCCATAACGAAATATTTATGACTTGTGCAGTGAAATACAAACAAACTAACAAACAATATTTTAAAGGGGCAGTTTAGTAGCACGTTTTTGCAAATTTTTATCATTTCTAATTCTTATTTATAATGATAGTTCATGTCATTTATACTAACTTTAGAATGTAAAACATCTTATTACACAAACCTATTTTCCGAAGTGGTAAAAACGGTGTTGCGTATAAAGCAAAAATTGCAGGGCGGCAATTTTATTGTGAACACATTTTATTATTTCGATGGACAAAAACGATTCCCATGGCTTTACGGAACCATGTACACTTATTTTTCAACTTGATTTTTCTGAGAGATCAGGGTGTTTTACTATTGGTGACATTATTTTTCAAATACATTAAACGTCGACGTATTTGACCTAATTGCTTCTGTCTTAAACTTAGTGTCATTTAACAGCTATGCTGCTTAATGGACGGAAAGTGGATGGCGGGGATATGTCAGCCATGATCTCTTTTATCTTGTTTATCACCATTGGCCAAGGAGTATGAACATAAGATTTCTCGTGCTATAAGTTATGAAGAAGAAAATGCAATTAGTTTTTAGGGCGCAGCCCCTGTGGTCTTTAATTGGGGGCCACCGAATCATCAAATCTACATTAGCTGAGGAAAAACACTTCAGTTTTCTTGGGCTTTTGGATATGGCAGGATTTGGATGTGAGAAATGGACAAAATAAAATGTAGGTCGTGAGCACAGAGTCGCAAAATCTACAATTTATAATCGCCATTTGACAAGACGTTTGTACACATTATGACCTCAGTTCTCTATAACCAGTGCGTTTTGATGAAAACGTGTAAAGTTTGCCGACGGACGACGGACGACGGACGACGGACCACCTGCAATGCTATAAGTTCATCAGAATTTCAGGTCAGATGAGATTTAAAGCAAATTATATTCATCGCTTTATGGCTAATAGAGTCTGCATTGTTAAAAAATAAATGACAACTGTTCAAAAGCAGTAATACTTACCCCCTCTGTTTCCTCTGGAAAACGCACAGTGAATATACTTTTTTCTCCGATATGCAAGTTATATATCTTTTAATACGTGTGCATATTTGGGCATGTAAACAGCTCAGTAATTCAAAATCGTAGAGACGACTCTCTGTGTTGATGAGCCCTGAAGCTTGAAAAAGACGCACCATTAGAGAAATGTTAGCTTTGCACCAATGCAGTTGCTTTGCACCAATGCAGATCTATGTACTGTTTTTAATATTTCTCTCCTGATTATCGACATAAATACCCTTTGTTTTAGCTTGTTTATAAATATCCTCAATTGTTCTGTTGCGAGTCCTTTATGTCGATATGATTCTTCGATCACACTGAATTCCCGTTTTTCCATCATCAAATTCGTGTACACCAAACGAGACTGAAATATTGAAACAAACAGTCTATTTGACTGCATTTATTGGTAAATGAACTATACTCACGTGTAACGTCCCCACATTTTCAAAAGAGTATAAAATGAAAGTAGATGTTGTATGTACATGTATTCGATAGACACATGTTTTGTAAAGTACTCACAATTTCATACATCAGAGTATGATACTTTTATGTATTGTCTGTTCAAATACACATGGGGTGCTAAAATGGCCACATGTTTGGTAATAAGGTTAAAACAATCTAAAAAGTCGAAATTTGATTAACAAAAGATGTCATCGACATAAATAACCTTCTTGGATTTAAATTTGTTGACGCATCATTACTATTACTGTACTGCTTTTGAGGCTTCTATCTCATCTAGGGGAGATTACAAAAACGACGATTTCTTAAAAAGTATGTTTATCAGAAATATGAACAGATAATGTTTTGAAAATTGTTGGGTTCTGAAGACATGACGTAACGCTGTTTCAGTCGTATTTATCGCCCATGGATTGAAATATCTTGTATTTGATATGGGGAGGTTTTTTTTGCAAGTGAGTTTAGTACATACATTTGTTTACTGATTGACACAGAAATTACATGTATTTACTAAAAGTTTCAGTATATACACGTAATTACTTTTAATTATTTATACTTACAGATTTGGTGTTACTTACAGTATATTTATATATATATACAATACCGACAAATTCAATATGTTTCTGCGTGTTCAAATATATAATATATTTGCCCATCCCTCTACATGTAGTGACATTGATGTCTTTTAAATGTACTTTGTAATCATGTAAATGAGTCAACAGATCAAAAATAACGCTCTCTTTCCTGGACACGGATGTTCTTACACGGGACTTCACTATTCAATATTCCATATGTGGCTTCACACTCACAGTATTTTGAAAGACGCGACCCGCACCGTCACTAAAAGCTCTATGTTTAAAGTACTAGTCGGTTATCCACATGACTGTTTACTCTCTCATTCTATTCAGTGTCGGTGGGAATTCAACCCGCCGCCCGTCATGCTAGTCACGTGACCTGCAGGTTAAAGGGTGTACGTACTCCACCCTGCAGTCTCGTTCTCTTTCCACCCGCCGTTCAGTCAAGCCTGACATCAACAGTAAGCCATTTTATTACCTACATTAGAGTTGATAACGATATGCCTGTAGATTTTAAAATTGATGTGTTTCACGTTCGTCACTAGGAATGGAGAGAGGGAATGGATGGAGAGATGGAAAGATAGATAAATGAAACGAAAGGGATATAGAGTGAAATGATAGTGGCCTAGTTTTGGAAACATGGACATAAAGAAAGATAGATAGAAGTAAATGAAATGGGAGGGATAGAGTGGTAGAGTACAGACAAATATGCATTTGAGAGGGGTATACTTAATGTGATAGAGATTGATAGTGATTGACGTTGATAGAGAAAGATAGATATTAAAATATAGAACTTAACATTTAGAGATAAAAATCAAGGTAAGAAAGTTCGAGATACATCGATAAAATAATAAATTAATAAAGAAATAAAGAAGGCAAATTATTTCATAAACTGTGAATACATGTACAGTTTATTGGACGCAATGTACTATTACTTTCTAGTTACAATGATGCCTTAGTCTCAGATCTAGAACATTACTTTCAGTTTGTTCACTGAAGTATGAACTATACATTACCAAGCAGTCTTTACGATCTACGTGTGTATAATCTCATTGTTGCAATTGAGTCTTAGCAATACCAGGATAAATGGAACCGCAAGACCAAGATGAAAATGCAGTGAATTTTGTCGATAATATGTTAAGATTATATATCAATTTACCAACTCTATGAAGATGGCTATCCATATAGAGATGTACATACATACCTACATAAATACATACAGACATATCGACAGACATATACACATACATACATACATACATACATACATACATACATACATACATACATACAAACAAACATACATACATACATACATACATACATACATACATACATACATACATACATACATACATACATACATACATACATAAAACGTACATGCAAACATACATACATACATACATACATACATAAAACGTACATGCAAACATACATACATACATACATACATGCAAACATACATACATGCATACATACATATACGTACATACATACACTTCAGAGGCGCTTTTGATATCGGCCGGATACTATTATACATGCACGTCTATCATTCTGGATTCTGATCAAAGTCAATTCAGGTACATACATAAAATTCATACAGACATGTACATATATACAGTCATACATTGAAAGATCTGTATAGTGTCAATATCCAGCTACTCAAAGCAGTTCCAAGGCGCTTTTGATATCGAACAGATGCTATTATACACGCACTTCTACCATTCTGGATTCTGATCAAAGTCAATCAAATCACTTATTTACTGTGAACGACATATTGAGTCCATAGTACAAGATGCAAGTTTTCAAAGTTATCACATGTATAGATGTATTTATCTGATGTCGTGCTTTACAAGTTCACATGGAATTGCAATCAATTTAAAAATTCATATTCAATTTTATTTCTGTATTTACGATCTTGGCGATCACTTGGAACTGGTTCTTTAATGTTGACTATTCAGCGCCATACACGGTCTCTGTTGTCGTGTTGTATTTCTTGTATGCATTTACAAAGGAAGACACCCTCGTTTCAGACACCATTGAGAAGCAATGGTCTTTGTATAGAGTGGGACATTAATGGCATTCCTATGTATAACGCTACGTATTCTTCGAATGAAAGGAAAATCGTGCTGTTACCTGGGCGGGTAATATATATTACTAATGTAAATATGAAATGAATTTCGAAAACGCTTGTAATGAGTTGAAACACGTATCAAGTATTAAATTGTGTCAGCAAATGTCATCTGAAGTATTTATTTTCATATAAATATAAATAAAAATCTTGAAATTCCTATATATAAACATTTTTGTTTACGACATATTTTGATTTGATAAGTTCAACATATTTTGATTTGATAAGTTTAATTTAAAGGATGAACATTTATGTTATGCATTATACAGATGTTTAGAGTTGATATCATGGCAATATGGCCTACATACTTCAAGTAGATAAACTCTCTAATTTATATAGATGTGGATATTCATCAATGTCACAACATTCTAATTTGTATCACTGTAAATGTTGTTTCTGTGGAAGGAAAACATGGATATCTACATGATAATTAATTGTCTATAAGAACGATATGGATAATATGTGAATTATTATATCATACAGTTTAGTTGGCTTTCTTGCATTAAAATGAACATTTTTGCATTAATGATGCCATTATTTAGGATTATTTGAGTTTACGTTTTTACATGAATGAGAAATTGTGGAAATTTCCCGAACTTAATTAAACGTGTTGCAAGTAAATATAAGGTAAGAAAACATTTTTAAAAAAAAGAGAGCCACTTTCACTCTAACATGTTTCATTGGTATCGTGAGTGAGTATGACAGTTGTGACGTTACAATGCTATATAATGGAACTGACGTAACAATGGTATGACGTCACAACACAGCAAACGGTAGAATTATACGTATACATAATATATTAATATCAAGTTGACCTACATATCGAATGTGTGAATTGAAAAAAGCATATGTTAAAATTGTCTTGTTGTTTATACCTATCCATTGTCCGCTGTCATTACTGTTTTTCCTAGAAATAACATAATTTTCGTGAAATAATATACTGGTATATCTCTAGTAAACAGTTACCGTTTGTGCAGCTTGTCGAAGTAACCATGGACCAGTCTTTTCAAAACCACATTTTGTATTTTCTTCTGTGAAATATCCAGTGATCAACTTGGGTCAAACATGCATCATATATTTCCTGTTATATTCGTAAATGTATTTGTGGTGAATTTTTTTCTGATGTAATCGATATAAAAAAAATATTTTAAAATGATGAAAGTTGAATTTCAAACATTTTCTTTTCCATTATGTCAAATTTCATAAACATGCACCATTGATTTGACTATCAAAGGATACGTTGGAGAATGATCATTTTACACAAGGGTATGTGATGATTCATTGTCATTATACGTGATGTCATTTTATCGACGTTACAATGATCGTCAATTAACATGATACTTGCACTAAGATACATATGTAGGTGAAGGTAAATTATACATTATTTAATATACTCTCCGTGATAGTTAACAATATGCCCAATTATCCTAATCTGTCTAATCCCGACAATCTTTACACAGCTTAAAGACAGAGTTATCGCTCAAGTGAACTGCACTCACCACTCACCGGCAGGTGGCCTACCTTATATGGTCATTGCTTTTCTGTCGGCCATCGAAGCATGTTGTGTTTTGATAGCTCTCTAATTCGATAGTAATAAGATTATTGTCTCGACTTTGTTCTCCTTCTCAGTTGTAATTTTTCTGTCTGAGGGTGGTTAGACTGCCTTTCGCGAAGTAGTCTCTCTCCTTTAGACAGGTTTAGTGGTTGTTGACTGCAGTTGACGTGTCAACTGTTGTTGATTTCGGGGTGCTCGTTCTGCACGTGCAGTCCGTGCAGGTCGGTGATCTCGGGGCCGCTTGCGCGTGCCGCCTGTCCCTTGCGCTTGGCGCGGGGGTCATACCGCTTGCCCTTCTGTTTTCTGCTGTAGCGGTTGGCGCTTGCCGCCTGCGCTTGGTTGCTCTTGCCGCTTGCGCGTGGATAGCGCCTGCCTCCTCCTCTTGATAGGTTGTCGCCTGGGTTGGACAGCGCTTGTCGCCTGGGTTGGATTGCGCTGCCGCCTGCGTTTGTTTAGCGCTTGCCGCTTGCGCGGGGATAGCGCCTGCCGCCTCCTCTCGGTAGGTTGTCGCCTGGGTTGGACAGCGCTTGTCGCCTGGGTTGGATTGCGCTGCCGCCTGCGTTTGTTTAGCGCTTGCCGCTTGCGCGTGGATAGCGCCTGCCGCCTCCTCTTGGTAGGTTGTCGCCTGGGTTGGACAGCGCTTGTCGCCTGGGTTGGATTGCGCTGCCGCCTGCGTTTGTTTAGCGCTTGCCGCTTGCGCGGGGATAGCGCCGGCCGCTCGCGCGTTCTCTCTTTTTGCTTGCTGAGTTCGGCGTTCGGCGTTCTGTGGGGCGTGTGGCTATAGGAAGTCAGCGCGATTTGACCCCCACGCCCTTTGCCGCCTGTGCCGCAACCTTTGTCCGGACGCGGACAGGTGTGAGGAATGTGCTGACCTCTCGGTGGCGGAGCATCGCGAGTATCGCAACTCCGTTAAGAAGAGTGAGAGTCAGTCTAAGCTGAGGGCGTCCAGGCGGCCCTCTCCGTCCGCTACCGCCACCGCTACCGCTAGCGCCGGCACCGCCATGTCCGATCCCAGGTCGCCGGCTTCAGACCTGGTGATCTCGGAGGACACGGCGGAATTCGATTTGCCAGAGGCAGGGGCGGGATCGGGTCGAGAGGCGGCCGCCAAGGACACTTACGTCTCTTCACAGGGTAGTGGGGGTGAGAGATCTCCCATCAGGAGATCCTCCCCTGACGCCGAGTCTTTTCCAGACCGGCGACTTTCGCCTAGGAGGAAGAGGAAACACAAGTCCAAGAAGAGGAGGTTGAGGCCTCTTTCTCCTCCTCCCTTTGATACAAGGAGATTGACTGAGGATATTCTGTCCTCAGTCAAGGACATGGTTTCCTCCATGCTGGACAGACGACTGCCGGCGCAGACTAGGGTTGAGGAAGGGGTTACTTCGCCCTCGACCTCCCCGCCGTCCACGCCCAAGAGGAGGAGGGTGGTGGTTGTTTCACCTGCCGGCACCTCCTCAGATCCAGACAAGTCGGCCCCGGAGGTGGCTTCCCAGGAGGGTGGGATGTCCACTTCAGGGAGATCCTCTCCCGAGTTGACCATTGTGGAGACGCCTCAAGTGGATGCCCCTGACCTCAAGGAACGCCTGGCGGCTATCGCCGACTGGTGTCAAGTGGACTTAGTTGAGGTTGAGGATGAACCCTCCTCGACCAAGCTGGCCAGAATGGAGACATTCTGCACCGAGGAAGAGGCGCCTACCCAACGCCTCGTGGCACTGCCGCCACACAGACTCCTTCAGGCGGCGGGCAGGGATTACGACGCCAATGTCGCCGCGGCGGCGCCAGGCCGTCTCCTGCCCCCCCTGGTTCTGGGTGAGAAGCAGCGCGCTTCCCTCCCAGTAGCACAGTCTTCTTTCCCCCTCTGTCCCCCTGTCCTGGACGACGATATTCGCCGGGTGGCCGTCCCCTCCGTACCTCACCAGGTGTCGGACGCTCACTTGAGCCATCTTGACAAAGAGGCTAGGAGCATCCTGGGGTTGGCCAATCACGTGGCGCATGCCTGTCAGGGTATGGCATCCTTTGCGAAGGAGGCGGGGATGGAGGGAGGGGCGAAGGCTCTTTACCGCGGTTTCGGCGCCGTGGCGGGGAACATCGCTCAGATGATGTTGTGCGCCTCCCGCATTTCGGCGGGGGTCACAAATCTCAGGAGAGATGGTTTCCTTGCCCGGACAAACCTTCCGGCGGAGCTCCGGAACCGCTTGCTTGTGGATTCGATGATATCCCTCGATCTGCAGGACGCGTATCTGCACATTCCCATCTACCATGGCGATCGCAGATACCTCCGTTTTGTCCTGGCGGGTCGCCACTTTCAGTGGAACGTTCTACCGTTCGGGATATCGTCGGCTCCATGGCTTTTCACTCGCGTGACCCAGCCCATCGTCCAATACCTTCATCGAGTGGACGTGCAGTTCGCGATGTATCTGGACGACGGGTTCACTCACAACAGATCCCCATCTGTTCTGGAGGCGCAACGAGACTTTGTGATAACGTTGTTCAGGCGGCTGGGATGGCTAGTCAACCTAGACAAGTCAGACCTGGAGCCAACGACGTCGCTGGTCTTTCTGGGAGCTCGCCTGGATACCGTGACCTACAGAGCTTTCGTCACTACAGAACGGATGGGGCGCTACAAAGATCTCCTGGAATTAGCACTCCGGGAGCCGCTGTCACTCCGCAAGTGGCAGAGGCTGTTGGGGTTCTTGAGCGCAACCCAACACTTCACTCGAAGGGGTCGGTTGCAGCTCAGGCCCCTGCAGATTTTCGTAAACGCGCACGTCAGGGAGAAGACTTGCCGTCATGTCTTCCCGATTCCAACCGAGTTGAGACACCACCTCTCCTGGTGGCAGCAGGAGTCCAACGTGCTGGGGGGAGTGCCCCTCAGGCAGCCCCCAGCGACGTCTCAGCTATACGTGGATGCCTCCACCCAGGGGTGGGGAGCCCACCTAGATTCAGACCAAACGGCGGGGGTGTGGTCGCCAGCGCAATCACGACGCCACATCAACGTCCTCGAACTGGACGCCATAAGGCTGGCGATCAGCCATTGGTCAGGTCACCTGCGGGGGCAGGTCCTGTGTGTTCACACGGACAGCTCAGCGGCGGCCTGGGCCATAAACAAGCAGGGGTCAACCAAGGCAGACTCTCTACTTCAACTGGTGGCGGAGCTGTTTCACCTAGTGGACAGTCTCGGACTCTCTCTCAGGGCGGTGCACATCCCAGGAGCCAAGAACGTCCTGGCGGACGCCTTGTCTCGGCCGGACAAACCTCCTTCGACGGAGTGGATGTTGCACCCGAGGGTGTTCGAGAGTCTGTGTTTGAGGTTCGGCAAACCTCACATAGACCTCTTTGCGACTCGGCTCAACCACCAGTTGCCGACGTACGTGTCCCCCGTACCGGACCCGGCCGCGTGGGCTCTCGATGCGCTCGCGTTAGGATGGGAGGGGATGGTCGCCTACGCCTATCCCCCTCACGCCATCCTGAGTCACGTGGTGGCGAAGGTACAGGAGACACAAGTACTTCAACTCCTACTCATAGCTCCGTTGTGGCCAGCCAGGGCCTGGTACGTTCCCCTGAGGAGGATGTGCCGCCAAGACCCTGTCCCCCTCCCTCTGAGATGGGACCTATTGACGAGCAAACCAAGCGGGCGGGTTCACGAGAACCCCCAGGCGCTCCACCTTCACGCCTGGTTTGTCTCCAAAGGGGGTTGACAGGGGCGGGGTTTTCCAAGTCCGTCGCCGAAGCGGTCGCATCTTCGCAGAGATCCTCCACGAGGAATCTCTATGACGCCCAGTGGGGTGCTTTCGCCGCCTTCTGCGCGAAGGAGGGGTATGCTATCCAGGCGGTAACGGTCCCGCAGGTAGCTGAGTACCTGGTGTACCTACGAGAGGTGAGGAAGCTCAAAGCTTCCTCAATTAACACCAACCTGGCGGCGGTCATGTCAGTCCTTAGGAAGCGTGAGCCCCAGGTTGACATCTCGGTCCTTAAAGAACTTATTAAGAGGATGAGAATGAGGACGGGCGGAGGAAGCTCAGGCCTCCGGAGTGGGACCTGACAGTGGTGCTCAACCATCTCAAGTCGGACCACTATGAGCCATTGACAGAGACGACTCTTCTCCGTCTCACCATCAAAACAGCCTTTTTGGTTGCGATGGGGTCCGCAGCCAGGATTTCAGAGCTTCACGCTCTCCAGGCGGACCTCTTGCGTTTTGAGGTGAGAGACGGTGGGTCGGCGTCACTGGGGTTAGCCCCTGAGTTCATCTGCAAGAACCAAGCCGCAGACGAAAGGGGTAGAACCTTTTCGTTACCGTCTCTTTCCGGTAGCATAGATCCGACGGACGAGGATCGGCTCCTTTGTCCGGTGAGAGCCCTGCGGATCTACACCGAAAAGACCAAGACACTACGTCAAGGGAGAAGGAAACTTTTTCTTCCGCACTCCCAGACTAGTGTTCGTTAGTTAGACAAGCGTCAACTCAGCGTCTATCTCCGCTCGGCAGTGTTGGACGCCTACAAGGCCGCGGGCCTCGACCCGCCAGCGAAGGCCAATCCACACGAGATCAGAGCCATCTCGGCTACGATGGCTCTTCACAGTAACATGGCAGTGGCGGACATCATGGCCGGCTGTTTCTGGAAGTCGGGCCTGGTGTTCGCCAATCACTATCTTAGAGACGTATCCAACGAGGACATGGAGGGGATTCATCGGTTGGGCGCACAGGTGTACGCCCAGCAACGAGTTCCGTCGGCCTCGTACCGAAGAGGCCTACCCCCCCCCTCGTTAATTCGGCTGCTCCTTGGGCCAGTCTAGAGTATGCAATAAACATAGTCTCGATGATTTTAGTGATGCGTTTGTTGTCTTTTCTTTAGTTGGTGACCACGCGGGTGAGAGTCCCTCCGGTTACGAGTTGGGTCAAGCTTAACCCTCCGGTTGACAGATGAACCCCATCGGGGTTCAGGCTGGTTACGCTCTATTGGCTCACCAACTTGACTCTTGTTAAGACAGAGCTATCCCTCTTAGGGGCCTCTCGCTCCCCTCCACCTCTGTGGCAATCGGGCATATTGTTAACTATCACGGAGAGTATATTAAATAATAGTATGTTTTTGTTTAAACATCATTATTTATACTCACCGTTGATAGTTAACAATCGTAAGTTCCCTCCCGGCCTCCCCTCGGTCGCGTTCGGCTTCGTGTCTGTCCATCAGAAGAAGCAATGGCCATATAAGGTAGGCCACCTGCCGGTGAGTGGTGAGTGCAGTTCACTTGAGCGATAACTCTGTCTTTAAGCTGTGTAAAGATTGTCGGGATTAGACAGATTAGGATAATTGGGCATATTGTTAACTATCAACGGTGAGTATAAATAATGATGTTTAAACAAAAACATACTAGAATTGTGTGTTCCTTACATTGTGATGTTTGGAGCTATTCATGCTATCAGTGCATACATTCATGAACACAGTGTAGAAAATCCGAAATTTCAAAGCCAGAGAGTCGGACTATTAACTGATTGCAAGTCCGTACAAAAACCTACCTGCCCAGTTTTCAACATTCACAAAAAGGAGAAAATATCTTACTAACTTACTGAAAGTACCAAACATGTGTTATTTATCATGTGGCTGTGCGTGTCCCTCGTCCATCACTTATCAACACCTGGCCATTTTACCAAATGTCAGTCAATGTCTATGTCTTACGTATACGTTTACTCATCAGTCCTTTTTTGAGAAGTTGTTGTACTGCATATTATAGTGACTAACATAACAAGACATCTGCTCGACAAATATACTCATGGTAAAAAATGGTTGACTCTCCTAAACAGAAAATGGATTTTAGCAAATCAAATGCATGGACAATTAATAGTGTTCGATATTATGGTATTTTCGAAATCAAATTGCACAAACAGATGATGTAAACTATATAAGACAAAAATACATCGAGTAGTAACTGACACGCTCTGTTTTTTATATCACATTTCATTCCTATAACTATTTGGGGGTGTCAACCATTATTACCATGAGTATAATTGAATTTCCAGCTGCATATTGAAAACAAAACTTTCTGCCATTATTGGGATATATACTAATTTACATTGTAAAAATGTGTTTCAATGTGGAATAGATTAATTTAAAGCGAACACATTATTAATCTTTTCTTTTACACTTTTAACATTACAAAACGTTGAAATCGAATTCATAACATTAATTTAGTAATGAATATTTATACATGTAACGTGGTTTAATTAATTAAGTAAGGTTATTGTCCAATGTTCCACAATTCTTGTTGGATTTACATAGTTAACATTCTCAAACATATTAACTTTTCTTTATCTGACCTACAAATGTTAATAGCAATAATTCATCCAAGTGTGATGTTAGCTAAATTGTAAGTATGTTATATCCTGACAACAGTGACATTTGAATGAAGTAACCGGATCTAAAAGCATGAAGCTGACATTGTGTAAGAAAGCAAAGATCGGGGTAATATATTATTGTCATAGAAATCTAGAATACGAATAATTGGTTTAGTAAGTTAAGAGCGTAATTTCGTTTCACGTTTCACCAAAAATATGTATGCATGTAGCGTTGCATTTAAAACTCGCATATAAATGAAGCAACGTTACCTTGTTACCTTGTGTCGTAAATATTATGACGACGGCATTGTATCTGGAAACACTGATATATTATACCATTGAAACGTTCTTAAGCAATATTTTCATTGAGTAAATGAACCTGGGACACTTTTAATGTCATGTTGATATAATTTTGGATAAACATATATGTACGTTATACGTTTTTCTAGATATTCATTCATTTCTTATCTTTCGGTGTAGGATACAATGTACATGCGATATTTTCAGTTGTTCTACAGTTTCTATTCAAGCCACTATTCAAAAGCCATCGCTAAATATCATCTGTACCTAACCATATGATGTGCCTTTTTTATCATACGTAGATTTAGTTTCTTTCTCTGAAACGAGAAGAGTGACAAAACTGTTAAGGTTTTACTCAAACCTACATGTATGACACATTCATTTTCACCGAGCATTGTAGCTGTTATAAGTGTATGAATGAAACCCAAATCATTAACAGTCAACAAATTGAAATAGTATGTTAAATAAACTTGATATGTTTATAACTGTGTATTTATTTGTATATTTTATGATATTCAGACTTAAGATACAGTTATCCGGTTTCGTTGTACATGTAAATCTCTGGGTTCACGGCTATTTGTATGCTTTTGCAATCCAACCAACACACCTAAGAAAGGGTTAACCGGAACTAGTAAAGATTGAGCACGACTACAGCATGATAACCGGAACTAGTAAAAGGTAAAACGCATATTGCGCAAGATACCAAGAAACAGAAAAGACAAATCGTAAATACAGCAATAAAATATGAAGTTGTGAAATAGGTATAAGACGTTGTATGGTATTCATCTACAGGCGAGAAGGTGTGTTTGTGTCCAGTGAATGCTTTATCCTATACATTTGGGATTAAAAAGACTCGAGGACAAGAGAACGACAGGATAGTGTTACTATTAATACAAGGTAAAGCGTATCACTTATATGCATCACGTTTAGCATAAAATTTACATTCTGTTATTTATAAGAAATGAAAAATAATTAATTTACGAAACAATTTTCCTTACTTGATGACTCTTTGAGGTGAGTATATCAATGTTTCAAACGACTGTTCTCGATGGACGTATTACATTGTTTTACAATATATCTAATAGAACATATAGATTTTCTTCTTACTTTATACTATTAAATGTGTTGCTTTATCTGTGGATTGTTCCATATTGTTCTGATGACACAAATACATTTTTTTTCTAAATGACAACACTAAATGAATTTGGTACAAGTTGCAAAATAGATGTAAGTTGTCATTGTACATGTATGTGATTACAATGAACGTCAATTTACATGATATTTGTAAGTGGAAAATGTAACAGTTCACTGTTTTGAAGTCATCTTCTTTATGTTTCAATCGACATATCTAGGCTGGTTCCATCAATTATGTAGCTGTATAAAAATGAGCAATTTTTACACAATGCATATGGTTATTTATTTATGTATGATATCATTACTAATGGACTTTTTTTTATCCCTTTAGTTATCATAATAAGTATTGAGTTAACAATATGTTGTGTGTTCTGTAACATTAATAAAAGTATGTAGATGGTAATTGACAGAATCGTGATATATTTTATACAACGTCAAAAACTTCATAATTGTAATATGTTTATACTGAATGCTGATTCAGTGAAAATATTTCAACATATCAACGCAGCAGTACAAACTTGTATCTTAATGAAACAAAAATGAAATGAAATATTGTTTTACAAAATTCCAAATGCGAAACTCTCATTGACAAGTTCCCACAACCAGAACTTTGACTCAAAACCAAATATATCAACATTCAAATGCAACTTGAAAAATCGTGTCTTCCTCATTGCAAAGGTGACATAATTAGAAACATTTTTTTCAAAAGTTCAAATACAGACCCCTCATTGAAAACTTTCAAAGCAAGCGGAGTGTCAATGCAAACTTCTAGTGAATTGCTTGGTGTGTACTGACAACATTCTTTCTCCTGCAACTCTTACGCATCCCTTACCACAAAGATACACACAGCGATTCACACCCTTGTGTGTCGCCTACAGATGAACCGTCACTCTCCACATAACGACCACCAAGGGTCTTAAAGGGGCACCGCGTCAAGGATAAAAATGAGATCAGATTTATCTACCTATGTTCATTACCGTGTCTGCGCGATTCACTGTTTCGTGGAGTTGTTTTTATTACCACTTACTTCAATTGTCTGAAATTCGGAAACTGTGACTCGTTAGCAGATACGTTAATAAGCATTGTAGATAAATCAGATCTCATATTTATCCTCGACGTGGTGTCCCTTTAAAGCGTACAGTAGTGTGCACACTAGTGTCCTGATTAAATATCATGCATGTTGTACTGGTACTGAACCGCATAAATGTCTAACTGTTGTACTATGCATGGTAGGATATAACCTGCTTGCAGAGTAACCTTTAAACTGTCTTACAGTAACTGAAACACTTCTCGTAATCAAACACTATGCATTGTAAGCTTTATCAAAACTGTATAGTAACTGCAAATCGTTTCGTAATTAAATACTTTTCATAGTAAGCTTTCACCAGACAATATAGTAACATAAAATTTCCACTTAACTTTGTAAATAGTATGCATGATTACAATGTTGTTTTGACATGAGTACATTAATTGTATAACGGCCCATATTAATTTAACAAAAATATGCATGGTAAATTTCACCTAGGTTTACACTACAGTACATTGCAATACTTCTCTGAACTTAATACTTTGCATTGTAAACTTTAACCAAACAATATAGTAACATCACTTTCCATTCCAAACAGAGAGTACAATGTACAGTAATTGCGTAATGTGTCCATATCAATTTAAGAAAACTATGCATGGTAGATTTTATCCAGGCTATACAGTGCCTCAACAAATTGTCCATGTCATATTATATACATGGTAAGTTTTACCCGAGTTGTAGAGTAACTGAACAACTTGTCTATATTAAATTCTATGTATGGCACGTTTTTACCAGGTTGTACAGTAAGTTCGGAACTTGCCCTACATGTAATGTATACCTCGTACAGAGCTGAAATCATGACTGGCTCAAATGTTTCACCTCATATTGAAAATGAGTGCATTCACTGGTAAGGTGTGTACAAAGCTATGCAGTTCGGTCATGTTGACATAACCCATTTATGAAATATAGAGGCATTTCGTAAGTTTTAGTCAAATGTTGAAGGGACGCTCTTCATATCTGTGGACATGAAGTGCGATAATCTAGTAGTCGGTTTGTGCCATTATCGAATCATATAATTTTAATTAAAGAAACTGTTTTGATCTGGGTTGTCATATCCATACTCTAACCAACATATAAGTTAACGGGCAAAAGAAAGTACTCACCTCAGTTTCGCATAATTCAATATTTAAAAGAAATCAGATGCATTTGACTATGGCACGATCCAAAAATACTTATCCGCAGTAGTTTCTTTCATCTTTCTTTTGCCTGGCAGTTTATGTACACTCAACCGCAAAAGAAACGCCACCACACTTTCAACAGTGTAAACAACCAAATACTGCTGCCTGAGAAAGTAGATTTTGAATGTATTCGATAGACATATGTTTCATAAAGAAATACTCACAATTTCATGAATCAGAGTATGATATGTAGCTTCAAATACGCTTGGGGTGCTGAAATCGCTTTTTTAAAATGGTTTTTGGCAAGAGTGTTTGGCATTTAGGTAAAAAATGTGTAAAATGCAGAAATGTTATTAATAAAACATGTTGTCGACATAAATAACTTTCTTGAACTTATATTTGTTGACGCGTCTTTACTGTAGGACAACATAAAACAAGCCAAAAAAGCCCTCTTTGACTCTCCAATCTCGTCTTGTTAAGGAGATTCGAAAATGACACTTCTTAAAACGCGTGTTCCTCAGAATTATGAACAGATACTGTTTTGAAACTTCAAGATTAGTTAAATTGGCTTCTGAAGACATTATGTATCTCTATTTCAGTCGTGTTCATCACTCATGGATAGACTTATGTTGCATTTTGTATGGTGACGTTTCTTTTGTGATTGAGTGTATAACATTCAAAGCCTAACCTGCAGAACCCAGCATGGCCGAAAGCTTTAGTTAGCGAATATGAATGTGTACCCAATTCTACAATAATTTTTCATCTTTAACATATATATATATATAGGTAGACAGTCGTGTGATATCATGTAACATTTGCTTAGGGGGGATATAACAGTTATCCACTGCGGTTTCCAAAATACCAATTGGGAATGAAAAATAAGAAAAGTTGGTTTTCCAAATATCTTTCCCCACATTGTAAACATAGTCGTATTATACTTGTAAATATTGCTTTTGTAATTATCACCATATTTATTCAGTGTGACACCACAAAAAGTAGCATCTTGTATAAATGATATATTGACTTATGTCCAATTCTCTGAACCGAAGGATGGAGCTAAAGTACACACATCATTCTCACCCGTGGTGTTATTATATTCAGTATTTATATAGTAAATATGATAAGTATGTGTCGCTCTTGTAATATATTCTCTACAACCCAAGTGAAAAAATCTAGAATAAGACAAGCTTAAATAATAAGCATTATTTCAAAAACGCTTGCTCAACACATAGCTGTGTGCTCTTAGCGCTGACGGAATATATATCACGTAAGTTTGTTTTGTTGTAGAACGCGAGCTGTATTCTTAACGAGGTAAGTTTTAGATTGGGATGAGGTGGGTGATATTTCTAGTTGTACAATTATTCTGTTTAAAATGAAAACGTGAACTTGAAAAAGGTATTCTTAGATATGACCGAGTTGGCAGGAAATGATATTTCACAATCATACTGTGCAGGTGAATATTTTTTACATCCTTTCGATTTGTTTCGTGATGTATATGTGTGTATTGTATTTTATATAAATACCTCGTCAAACGTATCACCCCTCTCATTTGAAAGGGGAGCATTTGTCGGACATTTTGGGACGTACATGTACATGTACTAGTTGCTAGAAATAAGTGTATTGCTCCATTATTGTAGTACAATACATGAAACACACATCATTTAATCTACATTCTTAGCAGTACAGATAAAGGTATATATATAATCATGAATGTTGTTAACTTTCTTAAATGTATATGTAAAACCAGAGCTGCAATTTTAAATTCATAAATCTGTTATCCTTACGTGCGCTTGTAGCACATTTGTAATGTAATTGTATTTTGGGCCTTTATACTGAATAACTGTCTGTCTGTCTATATGTCTGTCTGTCTGTACATGTAATACGGGTGCAAGGAATTCTCCAGGTCATCACCTTCAGGAATTTGCAAGCTTAAGACTCCAGCCTTGATTGATTTCGATATGTAACTGTTTTGTAAACGTCTTTGGCATTAGATCTATACTGACGACGATGATTATCACCATAATCATCTCAACTGTTTGCATGACATCAGGGCCATGTTCAAGAGAGGTTTCAAAGTAATCGCTCAATTAGCGATTACTTTTAAACTTCTCTTGAACGCGATTGCTCAATGTAGCGCTACGTAGCAAGGCGAGCAAACTTCGATGAATTTGCACCGTGTCGTTCAGGAGACAATGAGCACTACTTGAGCACTACTTGAGCGCTACATTGAGCGATCAATGAGCAATTATAAGCGCTCGCTCTTATGAAACGGAGCCCTGGTCTTGACGGATTTTGATGTGTAATTTTCTGTGAAATATCTTTGACTTTAGATGTGTCTTGACCACAATGATGATGACGAAGTTAACTAATTTATAACTTTTATATATACTGACGACGTTGACGACCATGGTCTTAACTGTTTGCAATGCAACTAGACTGGACTGATTTCGATGTGTATTTTTTTAACAAAATATTTGGCTTTAGATTTATGTGTTTGTGTCATTAAACGTTTTAATTCCATTTTCATTGTATTGCAGGCGGCATTAAGATGAGACTGGGGATCAGCTGCTTGGCAGCTTTATTCCTGTTGGTTCACGCCACAGCAGGTAATAATACCAATAATCATGATATATAGTTATAATAATGTATCAATGCAATAAACATCTTCAAGTGTCAAGTTCTGCTTTATAAATAAAGTAGAATTTCAAAATATTGTTCAAACAATTCCTTCATCAAAAGTTTACTCCCATTTAGTAGATAATCACTTTATAGAAGTCAAGTTCCAGAACATTAAAGGTTAATTATACTATGATACATGTATAGGCAGACCACGTTTAACCGGACCCCGTTATCGGGGAAACTACACACTGTAGTATTTCTTTACAAATGACGATTCGCTTAACGCACATCTCGCTTTCAATTGTAATCAGATCGTGCGGATAAACGAGGTATGTACGTATAAAGAGCCAACCGTTCTGGTGAGCAGAGGTGAACGATCCGGAAACAGTAGTCATAATTTGAAGTTTGATAATGTATCTCCTTAATTAATATATTAAAGAGCCTGTTAAACCAGTTTTAACAGATACTGGATATGATAAAGTCATACTTTTAATATTAGAAACAACAATTTTCTTATGTTATTCGGTGTATAGTTTTTCTACAGTTTCTATATATTATTAATGATATGTTCAAAAGAAAACCAACCGACAGTTATATTACACAATGGAAAGATATGCATCATGTACATGAACTTAGAAAAATGAAATTTGCTATAAAGTTTATATATATTGTTTGAAAACAATTAAATATTCATAGATTTATAGAAGAAATGAAAATATATGCAAAATTAGCCATTCAAATCTTGTAATCAAGTTATCATTTATCGATTTTGTAAAAATTGAAAATTAAATCATCATATATCGTATATAAAAAGATAAATATATGATAATAATTGTTCATTAAAAAAGTATGCAAAATGCCATCAGCATCCCATAAATGACTCCCCAGTTCTATAGCCTTTTGATAAATTGCATGAAGTTCAACATAATCAAACGTTTTACTGCGTGGGGCTGTGTGTATCAAACATGCAAGGAACTTTTGTGCAAACTGGTGCGCAATTTCTCTCACTATCCCTACGTGACATTATGTCCACATCGCGCTGTCGCTCACAATATAAAATATCTACGTGTGCCTGACAAACGTTCCTTTTCTAGTTACAAAACACTGAAACACCAATGTGGCTTTCAACTTCTCATGCATAGAATGTATTTTGACATAACATCTACAGTGTTTTCATATACAAGGTGGACGTTCGAGATATAATATAAATCATATTTTATAAACTCAAGTGCAAAAGAAACGTCGCAGGTTCATACGACCGCAACAGGGTTTTTCTGTCCACATATCACATGTTCTCAGAATTTGTCGGTTTCGAATCCCCTTAACTAGACTTGATAGGAGAGTTTCATGGCGTCCTACAGTAATGATGCGTCAACAAAGTTAAGTCCAAGTAAGTTATTTATGTCGACAACATATTTTGATTTATATAGTCTTACATTTTATAGTTTAATTTAATTAATCAACATTCTCGTTAAAAACAACTTTGAGAAGCGATTTTAAAAAAAAACCTTTGTATTTGAACTGACAAATATATATATAGAGAATCTCACCCAAGTGTCTTCTGATATCAAATATATCAACACGAGTTGATTAAAGTTACAAATATCCGAGGCTTGCCGAGTGTCATAATTATTATGGCATCATAACATTGTTACGTCATCACCATTGTGACGTCATAACATTGTCACCAGTGTTCTAAGTGATGCCAAAGCTGTGTGATGTCATTAACTGATGATGTAATAGGATTATGACGATTTGATTGTAGCGATATCTACAATGTAGATATCGCTTGTAGATATCGCTTGATCTCACACAAGCGATATCTACTGTGGGAGCCAGTTTTGGGTGATAAATAGAAGCATCATACTCATGATGTATGAAATTGTGTGTACTTCTCTACAAAACATATGTCTATCGAATTACATTTCGTTTGATTAATTAACTATCACTGTTTTGGTACTTATATGATTCGACAACTGGGCCAATACGGGGATAATGTGCCAATACGGGAAAACCGGGCCAATACGTGACAAACCGGGCCAATACGTGACAAACTGGCCCAATATGAGTCTGAGCATGCGCAGTTGCACATTTGGTGAAAGCTCGAAGCTATCGCTTCACAACTTTAACCCGTCCTATTTGTTCACCAATCTTGATTATAAATATTATTTCAATATAAGTGAGATGTTTAGTGGTGTGCAAATAGAATGAAAAGAAGTTAATTCATAAAATTGTCATTAATTAAGTATTTCCCCATACTCTCTGAAACATATGGGGACGTTTCCTTTGCACATGAGTATATGCTATCCTATGAGGTTTCATATTAAAATATTTGTCATTGTTAACTTTCTCTGATATGATAAGTAGTTTTATATCCTATTTATTTACTTATTTGTTTAATATTATATATTTATACAGGTCAAAATCAGACGCCTCTGATTACACCCGTTGAACAAACAATGCAAGTCGTGAAAACAGCTGCAATCGGTAAGATATTTTATTATTGATGATTGATAAATTTAACGCCTAAGATCCAGCACAAATGCTGCTCACTGGCGAAATACAAAAGAAGGTTAACACCTCAGTTGGTTTTATCACGTTTGATTTTCAATCACAAATATGTTTTCGATGTCGTACTCTAAAACTGAAAAGTGCAGGCGTTTAGTCATCAGTCAAGGAATACTTCTATGTTGTTTTTACTTATTTTTGTGGGAAAAAATGAAATTTAAAATTAACAACTTCTTTGGCTAAAACACTGCTGTTCATCGACATAATTATAAGACATCGTCTATGAGAAAATCAATCAATGTGCCAAATCTGCACACATTAACAACATGGTAGGGGTCATGTTGTTTTTAATTTCATTTCTTGTCCCTGATAAACAAAGATATTCTATGTAAAATCAACCAGTCACTAATGTAATTCATTCAAACTACTGTTGAAAAGTGTTATAATATCGTGCAATAATCAAACGCATCTCATTTCTTTCAGAACATTGAATTAATCGAAACTGAAGTGTAAACTTGCTTTTGTACTTCGAGTACTAAACGTCAAGCATTGAATTGTGAAAGGACACCCAGATAAAACTAGAGTTACGTGGAAGCTAGTATATTTACGTTAAGCACACAAAGCCTGCACTGAATAAGCATAGCGTGCTCGAGACTCTATTTGATCTTTGTGGATTCTAAATAAGGGAGATTATTTCAATTAAACTCGCTTTAAACAAGGGGGGTAGTTACCTGTAGGTAATGACTTACATGAACTCGACAACAGGTGCGGTAAACAATGAATATTGTCTGAAATAGTAGGTATCCCTCTATATGTAGTGCTCCTTAAAAAGAGGGTTCTATCAGGGTATTGTTTGTGGATATGATATTCGAGAGGATATTCCTGTTTACACATGTTTGCTGTTGATACATGATTAAAACACAGTCAAATATAAAGATACTACTGAAAGTAATATTTTGATGACTAAGATGATGATAAAGACAAGCGCACATTTGTTGAAACATAAAAACACTAAAACTAAAGCCATTCATCGGCGCTGCGAGTGGGCAAAACTTCGCTACAGCATAACATCAAATTGTTTATTAGCTTAATGACATGTTATATGTTATTATGTTAATACTCATCTTCCCACGCAAGGCATAACTGACTTGGCTTATTTAGCCTAAAAAAGCCAGTTGGAGACTTGCGCTAGTTATGCCTTGCGTGGGAAGATGGTGAATACTCTACCAGTGTACGTCCTTTTTTTTAAAAAAAAAACATTGAAATTATGTACAATATAGCGTGTTTTCATTTCACGTAATGCAACAAATCCAAGATGGTGACGTAACCCTCCCTTTAAAGACTTTCTAATATAAACTACGTTAAATAGGTTTACAGAATGTTACCATGTTTCAGACACAAACATATTATTATGCACAAAATTTATACACCGGCTTATTTGATATGTATCACTCACGGGGGCTTCACAGAAGTATAGTGATGAGTCTATGTAAGTAAGCTAGCTTTAAAGGCACTGTAGCACGTTTTTTCGCTCAAATAAGTTGATGAAATGTATTTGAAAAATAATTTCACCAATGGTAAAACATCCTTCTCTCTTCGGAAAATAAAGTTTAAAATGAGTGTACATGTTTCGGTAAAGCCATGGGAAACGTTTTTGTAATATAAAATAATAAATTGTGTTCACAATAAAATGGCCGCCATGCAATTTTTGCATTATACGCAACATATTTTTTACCGCTACAGATAATTGGTTTGTGTCATAAGATGTTTTACCCTCTTAAGTTAGTTTAAATGACATAAACTATCATTATAAATGGGAAATTTGAAAAATTAAATTTTGCAAAAAACGTGCTACTGCCCCTTTAATGGATGTGTTTAGAAGCCTTTTTGAAAGTTCCATATGAGTCGATGTTTCTTATCTGGGATGGCAGTTTATTCCACTTTATTTTCTCACTTGCCAAAAACGTTCGGGATAAAAAGTAAATTTAGAAATTATAAATAATGATACATTTATTCATTTTCGCAGTAGAAGTAATCTAGTGTAGATTATAGAAACAAAGTACCCTTAAATAATTCCATCCTGTATGTATGTTCAATATATTATTCAAGATAAAATAAAATATTTGTATTGTTCCTTTAATAGGTGTCCTAAGTCCTAAGTAATATGTTTCATTATACACAGAGAGCAACATTAATAAGAGAATCCCTACCATTCCTTTTACAAAAGTTCTCATGTCCTATTTCATTTAGAGAGGGAGGGAGGAGGGAGAGGGATCTTAGGTTATAAAGAGGATGCGTAAGGATACAGACACATTTGACTTGCATATTTGATATTGTAGATGTAGTTTTAGTATTCACATTTAAATCCTTGCATTTGTTATTTTCAGGTACTAACATTGCCAACCTCACCATTGCAAATGTTCAACCAGAACCGTCCGTCTTCATAACTGACTTCACAACGGATTCGTTTGTAGACATATCTGGCTCTCAGTCGTTGCTCCGTGTTAACTTGAAAAGAAGTCTCCTATTTGAGCTGGTAGGTATTTGTATTCGGAGATTATTTGTATTTGTATTATTTCAAATTTTGCATTTGCATATGAATGCTCCTTTTCTTTTTCTCTGTAAACATATCCTAACTTTTTTATTCATGATTAACTTGATAAGAATAACATCAACATGATTTATAGAAAGCATACGCAGTGGCGGCTTCTATCAATCAAATCTAATAATATAAGTTTGGATATGATGATTATTATCATAATGATTATTCAATATTTGGGAAAAGGAACTTAAACTGCCAGGCAAAAGAAATTACACACCTCAGCTGATTTTATTGATTACAATGCAAATATCTCAAGTTTTCAATGTCTCTACAACTGAAAAGTACAGGTGTTTAGTAAGCAGTCAAAGAATACTTTTGAATGTTTTAAAAAATATATAATGAAATTTTAAATTGTAAATTTATTTCAACATTATTTGTGATGATACACAACTGCTCATCGACATATAAGATATATGGGAAAATCAACACATGTGCATATTCTGCACAAATTAACAACATTTGAAACATGGTACGGGTCATGTTGGTGTAAATGTAAGGTGTGTGCTTTCTTTTGCCTGGCAGTTTATTTCATTTCCTGCTCCTTAAGATACCTGTATCAGTAAAGCCTCGGTCCCAACCCGGCGTGCGTTGTTTTGTCCGTACGTTTTTTGGGGAGGCCACGTTTCTGAAAAACTCCCGCTTCTGATGCTGCAAGAGCAGCTTCAAATGGCAGCGCATAATAACTGCAGAAATCAGTGCGCACAACGTACGTTGTAATTGCGGAGCACGTACTTACTCGGCACTGCCAACGTGAGTGTTGCATGCTTATTTGTCAGATGAATTGGGGAAGTGCCGAGTAAGCACGGACGACGCACTGGCAACGCACTGGCAACGTGCTGAGCACGCACGTGCTAAGTGCGTCCGTGGAGTATGTGTCCATGTGAAAAACTTAAAACACTCACAGAGTCCGTGCGTTGTGCGCACAGTGTCCGTTGAGTGCAATCAAGCACGTATGGAAAATACGCAGTCGCAAGCAGCTCGCACGCAGCGAAAGTTCTGAATGCACTTAAAGCGCTACGGCGTGTCTGCGTGCTCCCAAATCCGTACGGTGTCGTTACTTACAACGTACGGCTACCACCATTTACCCACGTTTTTGCGCGTAGACAGCACGCACTTGCAAATACGGCGGGTTGTGACCGCCGCTTTAAGGCTCGTCCAAATACCCTGATTGACTTCACAGTATTTGCCCCGTAACGCCGCCGGCTGGTTGCTCAATACCCACAATTATTTTTACTACATATGTTAGCAAAACAAAAGTCGTGATTTGAAATTTGATGGTCGCTCATTGGTCTTCTTATAAGGGCACTGCAAATACTGCTCGAGTTTAAAGCATTCCATTTGCTAGATATGTATAGTGACATAGGGCAAATGCTGAAAGTATGGAAGCGTATTAGGGCATATATATGAAAGAACCATCAGACCATTTGGAGGAATCTTGCGAATACAAAGTATCCTGAAAGAGCAAGATGCTTTTATAAGACATAGGTCTGACTTATAACACCATATGTGTACTTATGAAAACTTCTTATCAATTGGTTGAATATTTTAACTGGTGTTTAAAACCCTTTTCAGTAATGCCTTCAGATTTCGGCATTATTTCTTTATGAAATGTTATTATTTTATTTCAAGGCACCGACTACAAAAGAACTGTATGTCGTCGCTCGTGCAAATGGACAAGAAGTGAGTTTTCATGTTGTTAAATTTTAAAAAGTTTAAATAAATGAACTTGCATTTGAATTCGTCGAGGCCTACGGGAAATTAGTTACACATTAAAATGTATTATGTTTATATTATTTTTTCACAAAATTTAAAGGATTATCTCAATGTGACATTTGTTCACTATCTAAAGGACAAAAATATTTTAAAATTTGATATGGTCAAAAAGTAATTAAATATTAAAATGTTATGGTTTTATTTCTGTACAGACCACGGCCACGATAACTCTCTATATAACCAACGTGGTGTCTGCAGTCCAACCAGTCTTCAACACAACGGGACTCATTCCAAGTAAGAATAGAGAGAGAGAGAGAGAGAGAGAGAGAGAGAGAGAGAGAGAGAGAGAGAGAGAGAGAGAGAGAGAGAGAGAGAGAGAGAGAGAGAGAGAGAGAGAGAGAGAGAGAGAGAGAGAGAGAGAGAGAGAGAGAGAGAGAGAGAGAGAGAGAGAGAGAGAGAGAGAGAGAGAGAGAGAGAGAGAGAGAGAGAGAGAGAGAGAGAATAAGCGTGCAGTACATTATAGATCATCTGCAATGTCGTTTACATAAACATTAAACAGAAAGGGATCAAGACTTGAACCCTGGGGTACCCCAGCGGATAACAATTGTAGATTCCATTACGACCCATTTCGAAAAATCCTTCTGATTCCACAATTTGAAATATTTGCATAATGAAATACTTAACCATGTTCCTTCCGAATCAATGTGATCTTACATCTGATGATACAAGACAGAGTTCATGAACATAAGTGATCACAGGACGAATGAGGCTTATTTTATGTTCTATTTACAGATCCTGAAAACGCTGAGACAGTTGCTTCGAATCTGGTTCAATTCACACGGTCCCTTTGTGATGTAAGTCTCACAATATTGATATACTTCTTTGTATTTATGTTCTCGTGTTATGTTATTGTTTAAAGGCACTGTAGCACCCCGTTCTTACTGAACTTAACTACTCTGACAAAAAGGTAAATAAGTGTTACCGATGGCTATGCAATACTCCTCAATCAATAAAAAGAGTGCTAAAACGAATGTACGTGGTTCATGGTGCCATGCGAGTGCATTTCCCATTGAGTTGCCAGTTTTAAGAGAGGGTACTATCTGGTAATTTTTGCGGAACGAAAGTCGAGAGGACATACATGTTTGTATGTATGTACAATATTAGCAGACTTATGCTATTTATTTCTATTTATAAAAATCATGCTTCGTGAGCATGAATTATGAGATGTTGCATTGAACATGTAAATATAGACAATATAAACAATTTAATCGCGAAATTGTACCTGTGCCTGTTTATTCATATATGTTATGAATACATGCTTATTGCAAATCCATGTGAAACATATTACCGATGGTAAAGTTTTTATGACTTTATATTTCAAAATTTGATAAAGGCGAACGCACATTCTTTCCCAAAATACCCCCAAAACAAGAAGTGAAGCCATTAGTTGGCAATACGAGTGTGAAAAATTCTCCTACTGGACAACGATGTTGATTAGTTTAATGATACAGTATGTGCTATTTTGAAGAGTTTCAATAATAAACGCATATATTCTTAGACTATTATTTTGAAAAAAATAGAATTAGAGGAAATACAGCGTTTTTCTTCACACGTTTTGCAACAAAAGCACGATGGCGGACCATCAGCGATAGAACTGCCTCTTCAAGGTCTTCACATTAAAATAGCCTCTCGAAGGTAGTTTAAAGGTACATCCATTGTGTTGTTGGGGGTCACATATTGCAAACGTTATAAATGGTGTTACTTTATCGAGAAGTACCGACTGTTACCGAAAACCACCTGATAATGATAGTAGATTTAACATATTGACGATATGAAGGCAAAAGTAGTGATTTCTGATCGAAAACCGGACAATGCACAGCGTGTGGCGCGCGTCAATGAGTCAAACGAAATTTTAGAATCTTATTATAACAGACAAAATGACAAATTTGGTGTTATAATGTTTAATTGGTCATATAACTACTGTGCATGTCAATGGGACGTGTAGTTTCGGTTTCTACACATGCATAATGATGTAACTAAATTTTAATTGGGAACAAGTAATTATGATATAATTGGTGATTTTGGATAAATATGCAAGCTGAGTGAATTAATTTGTATTGTTGACAGCACATGTGGTGAGTTGGAGCGTATTAAAGCCAAATAAAATTTTATGAAACACAATGGATGTACCTTTAAGTGATGTGACTGATGTAAAGATACCTCATTACTCACAGTAGAGTTTGAAATAATGATAAAATGTTCAACCACCCTGCTGTCTGAACTCTCAAATAAGCATGAGACCTGCAAATCTAACTCTCACACTGAAGAGTTCCACAAAATTGTCGCTTATATGGTGCACACTTCTCTTCAAATACGGAAGACCGTGTTTTTTGTTCTGGATACGGCTTATCGGGTCGTGTAATGAAATGTGTTACCCTCTAACATAACAATATTTGATTGACTTTGATAATTAAAAAGCAATTTTAGCAAAACACTTTGCAAAAACGTGCTACAGCGCCTTTACGATTCATGTTTATCACGATTGGTTTCTTACATCAGAAGGAATTACCATATATGGTATAAAAAAATGTTGTTTTATTATCAGACTAATCCAACTGGAATATATATATAAGATGTGAAGTAAGGTTATATATAGAAAAGAGTAAACATCAGATGGTTTTGACTGGATTTATCTTCTTTAATACAATACGTATATATAGAAGAAGATTGATCCAGGCAAAACCATCTAATGTTTACTCTTTTCTCTTTATTTTTATATATGAACCTATTATTATATATTATTATTATATATATATATATATATATATATATATATACACACACACAAATGTATATATATATATATATATATATATATATATATATATATATATATATATATATATATATATATATATATATATATATATATATATATTCAAATATATTCAAATATATATATATATATATATATATATATATATTCAAAAGTAAAATAAACACAGCCATTTTTGTGTGTGTTATTTTTACTTTTGAATATTTGTAACTGTATACTTGTTTATATATACGTATCCTCAAACCACATGTACACTGCCTAAATTGTTAATGTTATATTCCAGTTTTATTCAAAGCAAACTCCTGCAACACGGGCTTGGTCGAGGTTTAGGTTCCTCTGTCTGTTATTGGAAACAGGTAACATTGTTTCAAAATTGCGAACTAAACTGAAGCACAAAAGAAACGTCACACCTCACTTGGTTTCGATTATTTCAATATTTTAAAGAAACGAGATGCATTTGATTATTGCACGATGCAATAACACCTTTTGGCAATAGTTTTAATGGCTGAATTGGTGACTGTTTTAATTTTTGATTACAATATCATTTTCAAACAAGACAGGGGTAAGAAATGAAATTTACACCAACACGTATAAAATGTTTAAAATGTTGTAAATGTGTGCTGGACGAGGCAAATTTATTGATTTTCACACAGAGTATGTTTTAAATGTCGATAAACAGTTGTTTTATTAAAATTAATGTTTGGGAATTTAAAATCTTTTCTAAAAAAAAACACGTAGAAAAATTCTTAAACCGATTTAATACTTTGGACCAATTTCCCAAACAATTCAGATTTTGAATACAACGTCGAAAACTCGAGAAATTTGACATTGAAAATTACACATATGATAAAAACAACTGAGGGGTGACGTTTCTTTTGTGCTTCAGTTTATATCATGTGTATCTGCACCAACCTTACTCTTGGTATCATTTCACTCTCATGTTTGAATAAGGTAACATCCATCCATAATCATAAACTAACTTATTTTAATCTCCATGAGCATTGACATATTGACATGATTCCGAAGCCATATATGTAAATTGGTTAATATATGTATTAATAAATTGTCAAAACGGTGTATAAAAGAAGTCGACCTTTTGTAGGAAAATGACGAACCTGAATGATAAATTGAAACGTACCAACATAATCATAAAATATACTGTTTCTTTTATGTTTAACCTCTACCTATATGTATGTTTAATTATGATTTATATACATTCTGGACCTAGTTATGTTTTTTTTAATCTTTTAAGCACCAGGAAAAAAATATATATATATAGGCATCATTACTTTGTAGAAAAAACTGTAACTGTTTTTATATGTTTCAGTGTATAAGAATCTGCCTCCTACACTTATCGCCGAGGATCCAGGTGCGTAATTTTACACCTTTGTATATTTTCCAATAAGAATGTGCGTCTTTGCCATCTTTGATACCACATTTACTAAGATATTATTTCACGAGTAAATCTTATATACAATGTTTACGAAATCAAATAGAAACGATTACTTCATAAAGAACGTTGTTCACATAACTTTACTTAAATGTCAATCTGTAAGTTTCGTAAAAGCTGTGTATCATTCATTGGCTCATGTAATACAATTTATCATCCATTTTTTTGTAAATTGCTGTCGGTAAAGGCGACGATCCTCTTGACTTTATGCTCCGAGGATAACATCGGGAACTCGTTGGTAGACAATGGCTTTAAAGCAGTGAATATATTTATTTTGTGGTTTAAACATATTTATACTCATGGTACTAATGGTTGACACCCCATAATAGTTATAGGAATGAAATGTTATATAAACAACGTAACGTGTCAGTTTCGATTATATTTTTGTTAAAACATGTTACTACTGGATGTCTTTTTGTGAATAGTGTCCTTGAGCATTTGCTATTTCTCCACTTGTACCGTGAAATACCAAAGACAGACGAACATGAGAAAAATGAAATTTATTCAAAATAATTAATTACTTGTGTCTTTGCATTGATATAGTGTTACAGTGTTTGAGTGTTCTCATTTGGGTTCTAATAAATAATGAATAGTTGCTTTTGAAAAATATACACAAAATCATTTCATGGAGTACCTACATTTCAAGTGTTATATAGTTTACATCATGTGTGTGTGCTTTTTATTTTCGAAAATATCGAACAATATTAATAGTTGATGCATTTAATTTGCCAAAATCCATTTTTGCTTAGGGGTGTCAACCATTTATATTTCCATGGGTATACAAGGTATAAGCTTGTATGAATACCGCTTATATGAATACTGGTTAATATATTGTCAGTGCACATATGATATTTCTGAACTATTACATTATTGGTATTAAGAAGTAATGAAAGGGGTTAAATGGAACATGATTCGTAGTTCGTTAATCATCTCGTCAACTGTTCAATATTATATATTCAGATCTACTCAACAGTAATTGCCGAACTGAAAGCAATGGCTTTATATGGTTGAAATTGCTTTGCAGATAATACACCTCCTCGTTTCCTTGCAAATGATGCTGTCGTGACCATCAGCGAAAACGCCGTTGTTGGTTAGTATGATTATTATTATTACAAGTAGCACAGTGGTGTAGTGGTTAGCATGCTTGCCTCTCACGCCAACGGCCCGGGTTCGAATCCCGGTGGAGACACCAAACATTTGTGACCTGGGTCTTATACTGTGTTGTGCCCCTGGGCAAGGCACTTCATCCACATTGCACTCAGTCCACCCAGCTGTTTAAATGGGTACCTGAACACGGGAGGTACGGACCTAAATGGTCGCGCGGAGCGCTTAGTAGCGGCACCGAAAGTACAATTCCTTCAGGGTAATAATTGTACCGCCATTGAGCACTGCTTGCACTGGATATTAGGCGTTAAAATGTATATTATTATTATTATTATTATTAAGTAGAAGTAGTAATGGTAGTAGTGGATATATACTATAGCTAGTTGTAGTAATAGTAGAACTTGTTGTTTTAAGAAAGTAAGAAAATCTATTTGATGTTTTCCTTAATGAATTATCGAATTCCATTTTCATTTTGTTCCAAAACACATGTCTGACGTCTGTGGTTAATGAAGATGACACCAACAAAATATCCTTTCCTATGTTACAATGAATTGTCAAATGGCTTTCCCCAGGTTCTCAACTCACAAGTCTGACTGTTGTTGATGGAGACGGCCCCAACGAGATCTCCTTCAGTCCACTCAATGGAGAAACGAATCAATATCTGCGTCTAGTGGAGTCCGGAATAAGCGCACAAGGACGTGTGGTTACTGTGTTCCTGAAACAACAGATGGACAGAGAAGTGGTAAGGGGGTAGAGGATTACTAGAGTAGAGGATTAAAACAGGTTCAGCTTAATACTAACCAAGGAAGATGACAGATTATTGTGTGTGTATATATATATATATATATATATATATATATATATATATATATATATATATATATATATATATATATATATATATATATATAGAAAAGAGTAAACATCAGATGGGTTTGACTGGATCAATCTTCTTTAATACGATGAGCTCATTTCGACCAGTATATCGGTCTTTTCAAGTATGTGTACGATGAGCTCATTTCGACCAGTATATCGGTCTTTTCAAGTATGTGTGTACACATACTTGAAAAGACCGATATACTGGTCGAAATGAGCTCATCGTATTAAAGAAGATTGATCCAGTCAAACCCATCTGATGTTTACACTTTTCTATATATAACCTTACTTCACGTGAGAAACGACTCATTTTTATTTATATCTATATATATATATATATATATATATAGAAAATAGTAAACATCAGATGGTTTTGACTGGATCAATCTTCTTTAATAAAGTAAAGTAATGTGTACGACGAGCTCATTTCGACCAGTATATCGGTCTTTTCAAGTATGTGTGTACACATACTTGAAAAGACCGATATACTGGTCGAAATGAGCTCATCGTATTAAAGAAGATTGATCCAGTCAAAACCATCTGATGTTTACTATTTTCTATATATAACATTACTTCACGTGAGAAGCAACTCATCTTATTTATATATATATATATATATATATATATATATATATATATATATATATATATATATATATATATATATATATATATATATTAATATTAATATTTCGTTACATACGAAAAATAACAATTCTAAAGTGTTGCAACAAAGCAGTTCACCAGGCAGAAAACACCAATGGAGTTCATTGAGTGCTGTCGGTGTGTTTGACAATTAATATTGAATTCAGTGCTG
Organism: Gibbula magus; assembly: GCA_936450465.1. NCBI lineage: Eukaryota > Metazoa > Mollusca > Gastropoda > Trochida > Trochidae > Gibbula > Gibbula magus. The sequence goes on along the minus strand of OW388290.1, from coordinate 65,963,127 downwards.
AAAGTATGTTTATATGAGCTTGTGATTTGTGAATTTATATCCATATAGTACATAGAAAGGGGAATTGATAAACAGGGCTACCCCTATTGATTATTATATGTTATGAAATCTATATATGAGAATAAAGAGTTATACAACCTACAACATCCGTGATATTTACTCGTAGCCTAATTTAGAAGTATTGGCACATTATTCGGACAAGTCCATTCTCACTTCTTACTTCTTACCAAGTGCAGTGGACGCTGAACTGTGTTGTTTTAGTCTGTAGAATTTTGGCATGTAGAAGTTTTGGGAGGTTACCGTGGTAAGTATTACTTACTTACATACATGTATACCGAGGGAAAAAAGAAACGATACCTTATTTTCGTTGTTATTTATTATGACAAAGATTACCCGAGTTAATAAAAATCAGGTGGCTAGACAATGTATGCCATGCAAAATTTATGAACTTTATAATGAACATTATTTTAGTATTTGTTTATACATTCACGAGTCAAACACAAACTATTTCTGGGTATAAGTCGATTTTGAATGTCTCTGATGTGGATATATCTCGTAAAGAGATATACACAATTCCATTCATGAGAGCATAATAGTTATTATCAATATGTTTATATCTGTTCAAAGACACATGGTTTGCTTGAATTACTTTATCAAAGGGGCTTTTTGGACGTTATGTGCGGTATTTAAGGTACATTTACTTATTAAATAAGAAGAGTATGTTAGTACAAGATTTGTCGACATAATGTACCTTCTTGAACTTTAAATCGATGACGCATCGTTGCTGTCAAGGGTTGACTTGAAGGAGGTTTGGATGAATCAAGGTTTGACTTATTTAAGGTTTGAATAATTATTAATAGTTTGAATAAGTTGAGGTTTGAATGATTAATAGTTTTAATGATTAATGGTTTGAAGGATTAAATGAATGAATGAAATAACAAATAAACGATAACATTAAGAAACCTAGAAAGAGCTGTTCCCACAGATGAACTGGGTTTTTTTTTTAAGAAAGCCTTATACAAAAGTGATAAGTATTATTCCTAAAAGGCATATTTACTACGGATATACTTATCAAAGAATGGTAATATCAACATCTATGCAAAAATACTGACGGATATATGGAAAGTTCATAAATTTTATTATACTTAATGTGCACATTGTCAATACATAAATATCTTCATCGTGCATATTTTTGTTTCAGGCTTCTACAAGAACATTTTACATAAGTGCTTCTGATGGTGCAACAACGGTACTATACGTTTGTTCCTATTATAACAATGAAATTTATTTATATTTATATACATAACAGATTTGTATATATGTCTATTTTAACGTCTTTTGCGTCAGGATAAGACAGAACATTTCACATTATCCTATATTATCAAACGGTAAATTCAAACAAAATCAAAAGAGTTTTAGAAGAAGAAACATAACCTTATAGTGTTAAAAGCTTAGCGCATAATGTCATGAATATATATTTGCCCCTACACAGGACCGAAAGTGGTGGAATCCGCTTGCCGGATCCTTCGGCATGCTTTAAGGTTCTTCAGGATCATCCAATATTTGGGAGAATCTGGAAGGATCCTGCAAATGGATTCTAACACTTTTTGTCCTGTGCTAGTATGACGTTATAATAACAGGACGAAAAGTGGTGGAATCCATTTGACGGATCCTTCCGGATTCCCCCAAATATTGGCGGAAACTGAAGAATCCGGAAGAATTCCACCACTTTTTGTCCTGTGAATAGATTTGATAAGACGTCAAGCCTTTTCTACGGATATTCCGATAGAACACTGTCTTAAAAGAGAGACCTTGTGGCCATATGTATATGCTTACATCTGTAATGTTGGCCCTAGTTCGTCGTTTACTGGAGTTAGAATGAACATAGTGAATGTTTACCATTATTATATTCTTCATACTCAGGCAACTGCAATGCTGAAGGTCTTTATCAACGACGTAAATGACAATGCGCCAAGGTTCGAGAGGAGTTCTTACCGCTTCACTGTCAGCAAGGTAAGCGTATATTTACCTCTTTTCTCATAATCTCAGCCCCTCAAGTAATAACTAGCACCAATATCAGTCGCTGATTTATTTAAGCCTTGTCACAGTCCGTTACATTTTCTGTGCATTTTTCTTAATATATGCAAGATTTAATATTGTCAATATACACTGAAGAACAAAAGAAACGAAACCGTTATTTCAACAGAGTAAAAACGAAATACTGTTGCCGAAGAAAGTCCATTTTGAAAGTCTTTGATACGCATATGTTTTGTTAAAAAGTACTCACAATCTCATATATCAGAGGTGAGGTGTGGTGAGTTGGGGTTTAACGCCGCTTTCAAAAGTATTTCACTTACATCGCGGCTGCTAGTACTATGACAGGGAGAAAGCCCATAACGCCACGTGGCTATGCATTACGGTGAAACATGCGAGCATCGGCTGGAACTAGTGAACCATGCATTTCAATGTAGCATTTCATCATTCCAAAATAAGTTCAATGTAGCATTGCACCCAAACCTTACTGCGCGTAGAACAGATCCCAACTGCAGACAAAATTGTCGTGCCCCTGGCGGGATCCGAACCCAAGACCTCTTGATCCGAAGGCGAACGCGCTAACCAATGCGCTATCCCGCCCCCATATATCATAGTATTTTATATGTCTTTTCAAAAACACCTTTGGCAAGAATGTTTTGTATTTAAGTTAACTATTTATAAAATATAGAATGTGATCAATTATAGAAGAACAAGTTTTCATAAATAACCTTCTTGGAATTCAATTTTTTTTTCGGATCGAATCCCATGCGGGATTTGAACCCACGGCCTCAGAGTAAGGCAATTATCGCGAGCACAGACCGACCTGTGGTAAGCTGTTGGTATGGTCAGTGCTGCCGATAGTTTCCTTACTATACCTTCTATTCTTAAAAACGTCAGACCAGGTTCAATTTGGTCACTACGATAAATCTACATTACAGTTTAACTTGAACTTTCAAACCGTTTATAAGCCAGTGAACAAACACGTTATGAAATCTATTTCTTATAAATTCAAACTTTGAAATTTAAGTGTTTTCTAATCAGTAAATAATCTTTTGAATATAAAAAATCTCTGCAAAAAGTTATACAGTGCATGATAAAACAAATGTTAAGTATTGTCTTAGATCATGCGCTAGGCTCCGCCCACAATAATACCGCATCACTTATGTGTCACCACACGCAAAACGTAGTTCACAGGAAATATGATTAAAGTATAATTTAATTTTTGGTTGTAATATGCTGTTTTAATCAAACTTTCAAATCAAACTACAATTAGAATACACTTTGTAAGTTTTTTAAAAAGTTTAATCAAGAAAAGTTTAATCAAGAAAAGTAGTACCGCAGGTTATTTTTTGTAAACGTCAGGTTATGAAGGTTATCCTTTTCAGCTGTCAGTCTTGTGTTTATGAGAATGTATAACGGTCACATGACCTTGTTTACTCCAATCAGCAGAGAGCACATCGCTTAAATGTCAAAGTCTGAATTTATAAACGTATAAATCATTTCGTGAAGTACGAATCCATAGGTCAGGCGAAGCGCTTAGAGGTACAGAAAATTCATTTCCTACAGAGTAAAAACCGTGGATTCGGCGCACATATGATTATGCATATTATCATTATTTCCTTCTTATCTTGTTTCAGTCAGCTGTCTCCAACAGTTACGTCGGTACCGTTAAAGCGCGTGACCAAGATGTCGGAGAAAACGGTGACGTCACTTATGCGTTGAGGGTAAATTTTGTAATATTTTCTGATGCAATTGATTAATATTCATTAATTCAGTAATAACGATACTATTGTGTTTAGATTTGTTTTCAACATTTACATCATTCCAAATCAAAGTCGGATTAAATGTTATCATACATCATGTGTTTCTACGTCTATTCAATCAAAACACCCTGGTATTGCTTCGCGGAATTTAAGTTCAACCAAGCATACTCGAATGTAGGAGAAATGCTATGTTTCAATTTAATTTGATAACGTGGCGGACTTAATTCTACGAATATTGTCTTTGTGTCTATGAGTTTCAGCTGAATGTAATATTTTACTTGAATTTACCAATATTATTTTATATATTGGCGAAATGTATTAATTGATCTGCTATTCCTCTTAATGGATTTGAATTATATTTTATCTATGCTATAAATCTCTTCTATTTTATAATATCAGCAAATATTGACTCTTGCCCTTGGTACCCTGCAGCTATAATGCAGCGCCAGTTCAAGCGTTGTTCTATCCTTATAATGCTGATTGCCAAGCAAGGAAGCAACAACTCTCATCTTCTAACATATATTGGTATGACGTGGCCAGGAATCGAATCCCTATGAGCGGACACTCTACCAACTGAGCTACGTCCCCGGTCCTTTTTGATGAGTTCCATTATTTTTTATTCAGGGGTTGACTGAGTCGGAAGGACGATTATTCTTCATGTCCATAAATACTGGAGACATCTATGCTTCTCAAGCTCTCCTGAACTACGTGAACCAAACGCTGACATTGATTCTGACGGCCAAGGTACGATTTCTCTAATCTCATTAAAATCAAATCTATGTTTTGTTCCTAAGGCTGGACCTATTTGGGTTGTTACTCATCCAAGATCTGACGAAATTCCGTAGAGCTCCGTGTTCGCCGGAAGATGTTACTTTCTCGTTGAAAATGCATGCTTTCAAAGTTCTGGAAGCGGACGCGATTCCGTCAGATCTTGGATTAGTAACAGGCTAACAGCCCAAACTTTCAAAGCTTAACCTTGGGAATGAATCAAAGATAGGATTTTAATGAGATTGCGATTTCTCAACATGTCTAATAATGGTATTGGTGCTAAACACTTATAGTAAAACAATAAACGCAGTAAGCTATCACCCTGCTTAACACCCAATGGTGAATACAACCTAGAGCAGTATTCTTAATAGGACAGTCATTTAAATTTTTCTAATTAAAATAAAGAGATATCACAAAATAGAAATGAAACGTTACCATTTACATAACAATCCTCCTAAATCAATATAGTTCTACAACGAATTGTTATAGTTTGGTTAGGCCATGTGAATCCATGTCCCATCCTCGAATTATTAAAACTGTTTTATTAATTATTAAAATAGCCTCTGGCTGTTTTCGTTCTATACACAAGACCGCTTTCGTCTATGGATAGTCGGGTCGTGCAATGGGCTGAGTAAAGATATACTGCATAACTTTTTATTATAAATGGCAAATTTGAACATATAAAACATGCAAAAATACGTGCTACAGTGCATTTAAAGTTAAAACATTAGCTTGTTTGAAAACATTATGTTTGACTTAAGAAATACCATTTTATCTTACGGTAGTAGGGTGGCAGTAATGATATTTCGCCAAAGAGCAAATGACGGAATATAGGAGTACTATATATACTATAAATACTAATATTTATTTAAGTTTAACTTTAAACTTCAGATTTGAAATATCAATATTTCTGGTTACATTATAAATTATATTCACTTATCAAAACCATGTAATCCATCGTTTCACAGGACAGAAAAGGGTAGAATCCACTTGTCGTATCCTTCCGGATGGATCAAGCAATTCGGGTTCCACCACTTTTTGTCCTGTGTTTGAACCTTATAACCTGTATTTTCCAGGATGGAGGTGGACTGTTTGCAACTGCCAGTGTGCGTATCTTTGTTAATGGAAGTAAGTTGTCAATTCAAACATTAAAATGAACATAACGTCATTGAACTCATTTTACTGTGGCAAAAACGTTAACAGGCGAGTTGGTTTCAATGTAAACCATCAAATATCATATAATTTCATTGTTTAAAATCAGGTTGACGATATCGCAGATGAGAATTATTCATTAAATGTTTCTCTCGCCACAAAGAGTATTCATAGCGTACCGTATGAAGCAGGAAGTAGGTTAATTAAAAGATAATTTTCATATTTTCCCATATGGTCAACATTGTGGGAGTTAGTTCCTATATACTTTGTGAACTTGACCTTCAATTCAAGGTCACCACGATACTCTGTCACGTTACCCTGGCCAGCAAGAGATCTTAAAAACCACTCACAAAATATCTTCCTATCTCACGCAAGACTTCTCCAATGAAAGACATACGGCATCTACGGTTTTGGTGACCTTGGCGTAATTTATTTAGGATCACAGCAAAGCTTTGACTTTTTCAGCATAGGAACCTTCATTTTAAGAGGTATCTAGGAACCGTTCAATGTGACCTCTTCATATCTTACACACATGTGCTCTTAAGGAAGCCGCAATACCATAAGACAGGTTCTCTGAAGTGTTCTTGTTTTTGACACAAAGCTTCTCCTAAAGATAAGGTCGTGTTATTAGATGTTATACCATTTTAAGTAACAATATTATTGTAAATACTTGAATAATAAATTACTTGAGAAAACATAATAAATATAAAGTGACGTAATTAATGTTTCAGCTTCAGGAAGTGACACCACTGCCTGCAATGCTACTATGCCGTGTCTGAATGAAGGGACCTGTTATGATGCTCAAAATGGAACAAACATATGTCTATGTCTGGAGGGCCTCTATGGAAGGCGATGCGAAAAGGGTAGGTAGCTCGTTTTACTATTCAGTGTAATTGTTCATTGAAACAGGCAGATATATTGGCTTAGAAAAAGAAGATAGATTATGTAAAATGTGTAATATGAATGTAATTGAAGATGAGTACCATTTTCTTTGTGTTAGTCCAGCCTACCTCGATTTGAAACAATTGTATATTAAACAATATTACTTTACTAATCATAATATCCATAAATTCATATCTTTACTAAGATGTTCTAGCAAAATGCATGTTGAAAATCTGTCAATGTTTCTATACCATGCCTTTAGATTTAGAAAAAGTGCACTCTCTGCTGCCTAATAATATGTCTGTATATATGTATTATAGGCATGTGGCCTTTTAAAGTGAAAATAAACTTTGCTTGATTCCTGAATCAATAAAAAAAAGTTCTAAAACGAATGTACATAGTCAGGTTAATCCATGCTTGAGAAAAATGATATGCAAAAAAACGTGCTGCACGCCTAAACAACCTTATAAGGCACAGAGTGCGTTGATTCTTCTTGATCTCGGTTTAACCATATATCTACTATAAGTCTACTATTGCTGCAGGAAGTCGTACAGGCGGTTGTTTCAGCAGTCCCTGTAGGAATGGGGGAACGTGTGCCCAAAGATCTGGTGATTTGTATAGTTGCTTCTGTGCACAAAGATACTATGGGCCCCAGTGTCAGTTCAGTAAGTATCTTTAGATCTATTCCATAACTAAACCTACTCTACAATTTTGAGAAAAAGTATGAATTTTAATTCCTTTAGAGACCAATTAAGGTACTTACAATAATGCGCCCATATACTGTGTCCATTACTAAAATTATTGTCAAATACTTTTCATGCATCAAATTTATATTTCCTTGGTAAAATGTTCAAAACTTTGATTATTTTTTTTTTGCAAATATAATTTGTCATATGAACTGAATGAGAAGGATTGCTTTACAGGATTATAACAAAAAAACAGTAAAGATATCTTTTTGGACTCAAATGGTTACTAACATAATATATGTATAATATTTTCAAAAGGACAATTGTTGATGGTCAGGTATAAATTAGCCTATGTCGAAGATATATTGTATACCTTTTAGTCAATCTAGTTAGCTTTTAAAAATTATTTACAAAATATTTTTTTTCTTACAAGCAACATTTTACACACAATTCAAATAGTTATACCAAATGGGGCCCTAAAGATGCCTGAATTTCAGGCAGAGCTGAGTAATCTAGACTTGCTATAATTTTCTAGACTGGGATGAATATTTTGCTCTAGGGTCTGGATGACAGACTACGGAATTATAGAAATTCGGTGATCCACCAGGATGTGGACAATCCTGGGAGATCGTTAATCTGTTTATCTAAATGAGATTATCAATTATAAAACTTAAAATATAATTAATTCTTCCAAGGTATAATTCGTCGATATTTGGCAAGATGAAAGAGATAAATGTATATTCTATCATAACCTTATTTTTTTAATAAAGCTTACCAAATAGAACTCTGCAAAACTTGATATATAAATATGAAAAGAAAATAGTATATAAGCGATGGGTATTTAGTAAATAAAAACATGTTGATGTAATTCGTCACGACTTCGGGTTTTGTCCGATCTTCGCTCAGTTTTCCCAATCATTATTATAATGAAGTGACACATCAATTCCAGTATGATGTACAATTCGTATGAGTTGTCCAGTCTGATTAAAATCGACCTTGTTCCGAGGAATAAAATTTGCAAAATAATGCATCTACCGGGATACGAACAGGTTTTATAGATTCCTCGCCACAAGGTCTGAGAACATCCCGTATAGGCGTGTGTTCCGAACCATTTTAGCGCAGCCAAAGCCCAGTCAAATAGCTGACCAATCACATCATAGTTTTTAAACGGTCGCTGTTTTGAAAGCATTCGGAACAGACAAAAGGATAGCTGTTTGGAGTTATCTGCCCCTAGCTTCTCGCACCGAAAGCATTTGTTGGACGTCTTGTGATTGGTTTATTGAATTGCGTCAGAACATGGGGGTCTACGGGCTGTTTCCAGACGGTTTGGCGTGGTAACCTCCGAACGATATGAGTTCGTATCCCGGTAGATGCGCTATTTTGCAAATTTTTTCCGCGGAATACCGTCGGTTTTAATCAGACTGATGAGTTGTCTTTCAGGAAATTCCACCGTATGCAGCAACACAATGCCCTGTAGGAATGGCGGAAGTTGTATCGGAACGAGTTGCTACTGTAGAACAGGATACACGGGCCTTCTTTGTGAATACAGTATGTTCCTGAATTAGTTTTACTTTATCAAGTTCATCTTCCCGCGGTCAAGGCAACAGCTGCATTCTAATTAAACAATCCTGACGATAACCCCTCTTGCTCTATTCTCAGCCATCAACTATTAAATTCACTTGGGTGCAAAATCTTCCAAAGAAGAAAAGACGGGCGGGAAAATATTCAAATATGACTAATGGCGCACCTCGCACCAAATGAATTTTAAAATGTGGCTGTTTAACTATTTTCTGATAATCGATAATTTATGATCGAATATACCAATATAAATAAATATGTTCGTCAAATCAGAATCTCGAATGTACCTTTTTTTTACAAAAGCGTTAAAGAAATTTATAGAAATAAAAATGTCATTTAATCTTCGATTTCTTGATTTGAAAAGATTATAAGACTCACTGTGTTTTTTTCCAAAATTTTCCAGTTTAAAAAAATTCAATAGTTTTTTTTTCAAATATAAAATCCTCAAATAAGAGAAGATATATACAGTGTAAAGAAAAGCCATTAAATACATTGATATATGTACTTAAGTTTGTATTGCATGTTGAATGAAAAAATACAAGCTTTCAGTTTAGAAAGTGTTCCTATTTCGGTAATGGTATTAAAGGTTTTTTGAATTACGTTTTAATTACGTTTTCTTCAGGAAATACCAGCGGTTTATGTGACAGTAGCCGCCCTTGTCAGAATGGTGGAACCTGTTACAATGCTCAGAATGGAACCAACATTTGCCTCTGCCCTAGTGGAACTTCTGGCAGCCGATGTGAATATGGTACGTAAGCACGTGTTACTCATATGGTCATTTTGACCAAAGGGTAGTAGATTCGCTGCCTTAGTGGAAAGTTATGAAAATCGACCAGCAAGGGCATTAGCTTTAGCTATTCTGTGTGTGCATACATATTTACAAAATTCAATAGATATTGCAAGCAACTGACGTTTTAATTTTTACAACTCGTAATTTATATACTTCTATATATATATATATATATATAATATATATATTCTGTTTATGCATATAAATTTACATACCTGAATTTAATTTTGCAAGAAATGGGCGAGTTCATTTGTTGCAACTTATATACATAGTTTTAGAATATTTCAATACTCCTATTCTGCCATACATACAGGAACGATTCATTTGATGTAGAATTTATTATTCATACTGAATGAGAAAGGCAGACTGATAACACATCTGAAAAACATTGTTTCATCGCTGCATCGAGTGTCAGACAAGATGACTATTTCATGAAACATTATGAAACATCCGTAAAATCACAATGTGCAAAATCCCAGTAATTATATATGTTTGTTCCTGAGTAAAATAACTTATTACCAATTCTTATCTGCGAAAATGATAAATGGTTTCGGTACTAGTATTGTGTTTCTTGTAGAAAACGTCGACTGTGCTAGCAGCCCATGTTTGAATGGCGGGTCCTGCTTTCCATCGAACAATGGCATTAGTCGGTGTTACTGTAGACCGGGTTTCTATGGAACTTACTGTGGATTCAGTATGTATTTAGCTATCGGATCTTATAATTTTGAAATCATAAAGATTGGAAAATAGTAAAATAAAGACTGCAGATCAAACAGTTCTCTACCCGTGACTCGGTCCTGAAAACACACCTTTTCAACAACAAAAACTTCCCTTCTTAATATAATATTAATCTAGATTTTCTCTAGGCATAGCGCTGTGAGCAATCATTAATCATATGATCAAAATATATTTATCTTTATTTAAAGTGATCATTATTAGTAAATTCAGCTATATCTATGTCCTCATGTTTGCAACTTTAACTTTGAACCATTATCAGCTAATCTAAAAACTTGGAACCCGTTTGATGCAAAATCTCCCCAAAGCAAAGGCTGCCGAGAAAATATGCACATCTGACCAAGGACACAGCTCGTTCTCAAATCAATTTAAAAACGTGGCTGATTAACTTCTTTCTGATTGATAATGCAATATGACACCATTGTAAATGAATATTGCATGTACTTACTGGATGTTCATAAGCATGTACTTACACGTTCATGAAATTGATAGAAATGAAAATGTCATTTATTCTTTGATTTCTTGATTTTGAAAGGGTGGTAGACATCAAGTATTATGGTTGTAAAAAAAAATCCTATTTAAACAATTCAGTGGTTTAGCGAATTATGTTTGAACTTTTCTTCAGGAAACACCACTGATTTCTGCAACAGTAGCCGCCCTTGCCAGAATGGTGGAACCTGTACCAAGGCTCAGAATGGAACCAACATCTGTCTCTGCCATAGTGCAACTTCTGGCAGTAGATGTGAATATGGTACGAAAGCATTAATTTCTAATATGGTTTTGGTGAGCACATGTAAGTAATTTCCCTGCCGTATTTGAATTTTTAAGAAATCGATGTGAATATTGTACGTAAGCAAGTGTTGCCCTTATGGTCAGGAGAACAAAGGGTAGTAAACTGACAAGCAAAAGAAAGTATACGCTTCTGTTGATTTTATCATATGTATGGTTTTCAATTGCAAATATCTCAAGTTTCCGATGTCATACTCTAAAACTGTATAGTGCAGGTGTTTAGTCAGCAATCACAGAATACTTCTACGTGTTTTTTATTTGTAAAAAAAATTAAATTTGAAATTAAAAAAGTCTACACAAATTATTTTGGATAAAACTCAACTGTTCATCGACAATGGAACTAACAAATGTTTCTGCCTACAAGACACTTATGGAACACTCTGTGAATACAGTATGTATGATTTAAACGCACCGAGTTTGACAATCAGTGTTTTAAGGTCTACAAAGATGTATCCCTTATCATTCCCTAAGCTGCACTGTACAGAGTATCGCAAATATGCATTTTCAAATATAAAATGCTCAATAGAAAAAAATAGTTGCAGTGTAAAGAAAAGCCTTCGACATTACATACATGACATTATGTATGTACTCCATTTTGAATGAAAAATATAAGCGTCTTTCAGTTTAGAAAGTGTTCCTATTTCGGAAATGGTATTGAAGGTTTTGTGAGTTATGTTTGAACTTTTCTTCAGGAAACACCACCGGTTTCTGCAACAGTAGCCACCCTTGTCGGAATGGCGGAACCTGTTACAAAGCTCCGAATGGAACCAACATCTGTCTCTGTCATAGTGAAACCTATGGCAATCGCTGTGAATATGGTACGTAAGCATTTATTTCCAATTAGGTTTTGATAGACACATGGAAGTAAAATTCCCTCCCGTATTTGAAACGTATGTAAATCGATGTGAATATTGTACGCAAACAGGCATTCCCTCCATGAACAGGAAAACATAGGATAGTAGTTTTTCCTTAAGACTGAAGGTGAATTATGCATTAATATTCGGTGAACGTTCACTTGATGCTGTAAGCAACAGACAAGGTCATTGGTTAGGATTTTCGTACAGAGTGTACTTCAGACAGTTTCAGTGTCAATGTGTATACCCTTATCGTATACATGCACATTAATGTTCATTTGATGTAGAATTAGCTTTCTGTTGTAAGATTTGATGTAGAATATAATAACACTTTTAATATTGGCTCCACACGGTGTAACTCATGGTTCCCGATACCTAGTTACACGTATTATAGGATCCGAAAGGTGTAGTTCATGGTTCCCAATACCTTGTTACAGAAACTATACATGTAGGATTCACACGGTCTAGTTTATGGTTCCCGATACCTTGTTACAGATAATATAGAATCCATACTGTCTAGTTTATGGTTCCCGATACCTTGTTACAGATAATATAGGATCCACACGGTGTAGTTCATGATTCCCGATACCTTGTAACAGATAATATAGGATCCACACGGTGTAGTTCATGATTCCCGATACCTTGTAACAGATAATATAGGATCCACACGGTGTAGTTCATGATTCCTGATACCTTGTAACAGATAATATAGGATCCACACGGTGTAGTTCATGATTCCTGATACCTTGTTAAAGATAATATAGGATCCACACGGTGTAGTTCATGATTCCTGATACCTTGTTACAGATAATATAGGATCCACACGGTGTAGTTCATGATTCCCGATACCTTGTTACTGATAATATAGGATCCAAAAGGTGTAGTTCATGATTCCCGATACCTTGTAACAGATAATATAGGATCCACACGGTGTAGTTCATGATTCCCGATACCTTGTAACAGATAATATAGGATCCACACGGTGTAGTTCATGATTCCCGATACCTTGTTACAGATAATATAGGATCCACACGGTGTAGTTCATGATTCCCGATACCTTGTAACAGATAATATAGGATCCACACGGTGTAGTTCATGATTCCCGATACCTTGTTACAGATAATATAGGATCCACACGGTGTAGTTCATGATTCCTGATACCTTGTAACAGATAATATAGGATCAACACGGTGTAGTTCATGGTTCCTGATACCTTGTAACAGATAATATAGGATCCACACGGTGAAGTTCATGATTCCTGATACCTTGTAACAGATAATATAGGATCCACACGGTGTAGTTCATGATTCCCGATACCTTGTTACAGATAATATAGGATCCACACGGTGTAGTTCATGATTCCTGATACCTTGTAACAGATAATATAGGATCCACACGGTGTAGTTCATGGTTCCTGATACCTTGTAACAGATAATATAGGATCCACACGGTGTAGTTCATGATTCCTGATACCTTGTTACAGATAATATAGGATCCACACGATGTAGTTCATGATTCCCGATACCTTGTTACAGATAATATAGGATCCACACGGTGTAGTTCATGATTCCCGATACCTTGTTACAGATAATATAGGATCCACACGGTGAAGTCCACGGTTCCTGATACCTTGTTACAGATAATATATTATCCACACGGTGTAGTTCATGGTTCCCGATACCTTGTTACAGATAATATAGGATCCACACTGTGTAGTTCATGGTTCCTGATACCTTGTTACAGATAATATAGGATCCACACTGTGTAGTTCATGGTTCCTGAAACCTTTTTACAGATAATAAAGGATCCACACGGTGTAGTTCATGGTTCCCGATACCTTGTTACAGATAATATAGAATCCACACGGTGTAGTTCATGATTCCCAATACCCTGTAACAGATAATATAGGATCCACACGGTGTAGTTCGGGAGTTCAATATGCATTAATATAGATAATACAGTCATAGGGTGAAGTTCATGTTTAGCAATCCCTTGATACATATACTATTGACTCCGCAGGGTTTAGTTAAGGGGGTTTTAATATCATTATGTTATTTATTAAAAAATTGTATAGGCTCAGCTACAGGTCCTAGGTCCGTGGTTTTGGTAAGTCGAGGGCCAATACAAGGGACAGTGGACCTGTAACTCGGACAATACGGAAATACTTAATTGATGAAAAATGTTCATTAACCTCATTTCATTCTATTTGCACTATAGTTAATATCTCATTTCCATTGAAATCATAATAGTAAACAAGATTTGTGAAAAAAATAGCACGGGTCAAAGTTATGACTGCTTCAGGCTTTCACCAAATGTGTGACTGTGAGTTGTATTGGCACACGTTGTCTTGTGCGTATTGGCTTCTTTTCCAGTATTGGGCCATTTTGTTGTGTTGGCCCAGTTGCCGACTCATATGGTCTTGGCAGTTAATGCTGTATACATGCAATACGATTGATAAACTGAAGTACAAAAGAAACTTTACACCTCAATTGGTTTTATCATATGTTTGATTTTCAATTACAAATATCTTTGGTACAGATGGTATAGGCTTCATATAGACCAGTTTAGGTATTAAGGATGCCTCGATAAAGATACTTTAGACTCAACACGGTCTAGTTTAGGGGTTCAATATGCCTTGATACATATCATCCTGGCTCAACATTGTGTACACTACTGTGCAGAATTAAGTACACCGGATTTTGCAAAATGTTCGCGAAATGTTCGCAAAAGGTGCGCGAAATGTGCGCGAAATGTGAGCGAACACGGTGTACTTAATTCTGTACAATAGTGTATATCATGGTTAATGCTGCTTTCTACAGATAATATAGGCTCAACAAGGTGTAGTTCATGGTTCATCAAGCCTGATAGATAATATAGGCTCCAAAAGGTGTAATTCAGGGGTTCAATAGGCATTGATGAAGATAATAAAAGTTCCAGTGATGTAGTTCAGGATTTATGATGCCATGATAATAATAAGGTAGGCATTCGACATTTATCAGGGATATAAAATACTGGCACAATGACATAATTTTCATCGTACAAATGGGGGAAACAAAACTATTGATTAATGAATGTTAGTTAACATTAAACATTCAACTGACATCATAAGATCAACTTTGTTTTGGAAGATATTACGTCAGTGCCATTGGTATGTAACGGTAATATATGCCACTGTAAATGCAGAAATAATAGATGTTGACGTTGTCGGTATCTAGATTTCCCGCAATGATAGAAATTGTACAAATATCGTTTATAGTTCATGGGTATTTAATGCACCTATTAAATGCTTAATTTTAAATTATATATAAATATGAACTTGTTAAATGTGTAGAATGTTTTATTTTTTCTTCTGAAGGTTATGTCCGTGGAAGCTGCAGCAGTTTCCCTTGCATGAATGGAGCATCCTGTTTCCAAGTACTCTCTAACGCGTACAGGTGCTACTGCCGCCCAGGATACAGTGGGCCCTTTTGCATGTCTAACAGTAAGTATTAAAGTTTAAAGGGGTAGTAGTACGTTTTTTCGCTCAAAAAAGTTTATGAAATGTATGTCACTTATGGTAAAACACCCCTCTCTCTTCAGAAAATCAAGTTTAAAAATGAATGTTCATGATTCGGCAATGCCATTGGAATCGTTTTTGTAATTCGAAATAATATATATTTGAAGAAATTCAATATGGCCGCCATGCAATTTTTGCTTTATACGCAACACCGTTATAACACCTACAGTTATTTGGTTTGTGTAATAAGATGTTTTACCCTCTGAAGTAAATATATATGACATTAACTATCATTATAAATGGGAAATTTGAAAAAATGACATTTGAAAGTGCTACAGTCTCTTTAAGATCTGATAATATTTTATTTGATTTTATGGAAACACTTTCAGGGGTATGTTGTTTTACATCTAGTTTGTTAAGGTGACATGAAAGTGTATCTAATGACATGCGCCGACGATAAATCAATTTAGCTCAATTTGAAGGGCATCCAATTGGTTCCAAGACCATATATGTTGCATTGGTACCTATCGAGTACGGCAACAATGCTTACTGGTCATTGTAGCCGAATTTTAACCCTGGGGTACGAACTGGTTCTATAGATTCTTCTCCAAAAGTCCCGCGTATACCCCTATAGGCGCGTATTTTGTACAAGTTTAAGGCAGACAACACCCAGTCATTATCTGACCAGTGACATCATACTGTTTAGACGATTGCCGGTTCGAACGCATTTGAAATCATTCATGTTTCTAAATTAAAATTACACTTGTGACGTCATCCTATTGTTCATCTCACTCTATTATTTTTCAGTAATTGACAGTTACACATCACATCATATTTTTAAGTAGAAATTTAATTTCCTTAACTTTTTAGAGCAATATTGATAAAAGAGCAATAATTTGAGTGTAATTAAAAGGGGCAGTAGCAGGTTTTTTTTCGCTCAAAGAGGTCGATGAAATGTATTTGAAAAATAATTTCACTAATAGTAAAACACCATTCTCTCTTCGGAAAATCAAGTTAAAAATGAGTCTACATGGTTCGGTGAACCCATGGGAATATTTTTTTCGTAATGCCAAATAATTAAATTGTGTTCACAATAAAATGGCCGTCATGCAATTTTTGCTTTATACGCAACCACGTTATTACCAATACGGATAACTGGTTTGTGTAATAAGATATTTTACCCTTTAAAGTTAATATAAATGACATAAACTATCATTACGTGCTACTGCCCCTTTAAGTAGGTTAATGACCTCGTAACTCTCCATTCCTTAAAAATAATGGAGCCAAGGCCATTACTCGGACATTAACCTTTATGTAACGGAAACAAACAGAAGATGACTGCCTGGAGTCACTGGGCCCTAGCTTCATGCACCGAAACCTTTTGTTTGACTTTTGATTGGTTAACTCAACGGGCCGCCATCTGACCGTGAGGACAGGAAAACCTGGAGCGATATAAGTTCATATCCCATAAGTTGCACTATGTTGCGAATTTTATTCCTCGAATTACGCTCATTTTAATCATACTATGCTCGTTGTATCTCACACTACGGGGTTTCACAACTCCCAAAGCGTTACTGCAGGACATTTAATTTTGTGGAAGGGTATAACAAGTAGGAATGTGGCAGTAATCCTACTGTTTTTGACTCGGTTGGTAACGCGTCGGACTCGGGTTCGATTCCCTTTTTGGATGATCTCATGATAACTTCTGTCACACTAGTTTCGTCTTATTTGTTATGATTTATCACGTATACTACATCACCGGGAATAGTATTTATTCAGTTGACTACCAACCGATGGATGCAAAATCTCGCTAAAGCAAAGGCTGCCGAGAAAATAAACACATCTGACCAATCTTCGTCAAATCAGAATTGTGGATGTTCATAATTTTGTACTGAAAATTTAATGAAATTGATAGATATGAAAATGTCATTGAATCGCCGATTTCTGGATTTTGAGGGGTTGGAAGACACACAGTGTTTCGTTTAAAAAAAATTCCTATTTAAAAAAACCCCAAAGGCTTGTGTGAATTACGTTTGAACTTTTCTTCAGATAACATCACTGATTTCTGCAACAGTAGCCGCCCTTGTCAGAATGGCGGAAGCTGTTACAGGGCTACGAATGGAACCAAGGTCTGTTTCTGCCCTGATGGAACTTACGGCAGTCGTTGTGAATATAGTACGTAAGCATTTATTTCCAATATGGTCAATTACACATTTAGATGAACGTTTAATTGAGGTTGTAAGCAAAGGACGAGTTCATTGGTTAGGAATTATGTTAAGAGTGTACTACAGTGAATTTCCCAACTGTCAATGTCTATACCCGTATCATATGCATGGACATTAATGTTCATTTGACATAGAGTTATCATTCATGCTGTACGATCACGAGAAAGTCAAACTGACTACTGTAAAATGCACAAATATCAATTAAGTTAGCGGTTAGAGTACGTTCCTTGTATGCTGGATTAAACCTTGCAGTCGAACATGTGGCTATCACATCACACCCGAAAAATAGTGTTAATGGCATTAAGTCAATGACAAGATGGCTATCATTAACTAATTTGAAACATCCGTAAAATCACTATGTACAAAAAGTTTTCTAATGATAAATATTTTGTCCGAAGTTAAAGAACTTGTAATATCTAAATGAGAGAGTGATAAAAGGTTTCTCTTTTATTTTAATGTTTCTTTTAGAGAACATCAACTGTGCCAGCAGTCCATGTATGAATGGCGCGACCTGTCATACATCAAGCGATGGCTACAGTCGGTGTTACTGTAGACCAGGCTCCTATGGAACATACTGTGCATACAGTTTGTATTAAGCTTTCCATCTGATGACATTAAAATCATAAATCTTGGAGAATGGTTAAATATATTCAACAGATCAAAACGCTCTTTACTCTGGAATTAGTTCTAAAAACGCACTTATATACCACCGCTTACTTCGTAGCGGGGGTATATAAGTACCCCCGCTACGAAGTAAGCGGTGGTATATAGCAGTCATTCCATCCATCCGTCCGATCAATTTTCTCAAAAACCGTCAAAGGTACATCAACCAAACTTTGTACAGTTGTTAACCATGTTCTTCCCATCGCGCACAGATAAGTTTCAGTTCTCTGAGATTTAACTTTTGTCATTTCCATGGAAATGTTACTTTTTGGCCTTAGTTTGATTGTGTTCAATCCGGACAAATTTTCTCGGAAACCATTGAACCTAGGTGAATGAAATTTTGGTTGTGAGTATTCATGACCATACTCTTTATCTAGTTCGAAAACCAGTTCCGAAATATATTTTTACGGAGTTATGGCCCTTGAAATTGAACTTGGTACCAACAGAGCTGTGATGTTCCAATTGGGACAAGTTTTCTCAGCAACTATTACATCTAGGTGAATGAAATTTAACATGTAGGTAGTCTAGATGGTACTTTTCATCGAGTTCACAATCCAGTTATTTTTACGGAGTTATGGCCCTTGAATCTGCAATTGAACTTGGTACAAATTACCACTGTGATGCCCTAAAGGAAACAATTAAGTTACATTGTACCTGAAAATATTATAATTATTTCTGGGTTAAGGAAATTTTATTATAACAAAGCCAGTTCTCAAAAATATTGTGGACAATGTTATGATGATTGAATCTGTTTTTTAAACATAGTACTCATGACATCTATAATGCTCAATGGACGGATAGCGAATGTCGGTGGTATGTGAGCCATGCTCACTATTTTCTTGTTAACAAACAAACTTGATTTCAAATTGATAACGTATTTACACTTAGTGCTGCGATCAGTCTCTATGTGACTGGATAGTTGTGCCATTTACACTTATCTTTGTTTAAAGCGATCATTAGTAGTAAATGAGGAATTCATATCAGCTCAAATATTCTGAACTAAATTAAAAATTTGAACGATTGGTAATATTTTCTGTTGAGTTGAAGGAGCAGTGTCCTCTCCCATTCTTTAAATAGTGTTCCAGTTCGGTCCAAAAGCCTTTCGTTTTCATTATTTTAAGGAGGTTAACTAAATCAGTAGTTCTCACATACAAACACATTTCTTTCAGGGAACGCAACATGTCAGAACACTCCTTGTCGCAATGGTGGTTCCTGTATCAGAACAAACGGAACCTACATATGTGCCTGTCCACAAGAAACATATGGAACACTCTGTGAATACAGTATGTAAACTTATATAAACACGCCGTGTTTGTTAATCTGAGTGTGTGAAGGTCTACACAGATGTATACCTCATCATTCCCTAAGTTACACTGCACAGAGTATCGCAAACCTGCATTTTCAAATACAAATGCTTAAAGTAAGAGAAGATATGTGTAGTGTAAAGAACAGCTTTTAGCGAGTATAATTAAGGTTAGGTTTACCTAGACTGACAACATGTATACCTTATAATTTGCTAAGCTGTTCGAGATATCGCAAATATGCATTTTCAAATATAAAATGCTCAAGTAGGACAAGAGAGTTGCAGTGTAAAAAAAAGCCTTTAACGAGTATTATTAAAGCTAGGTTTACTCAGACTGACAACATGTATACAACATGTTTACATATCAAGTAAAACCTTCGACATTACATACATTGATATATGTGCTTAAGTTTGGAACGAAAATATAAGCGTCTTTCAGTTTAGAAAGTGTTCCTATTTCAGAAATGGTATTAAAGGTTTTGTGAGTTATGTTTGAACTTTTCTTCAGGAAACACCACCGGTTTCTGCAACAGTAGCCACCCTTGTCGGAATGGCGGAACCTGTTACAAAGCTCCGAATGGAACCAACATCTGTCTCTGCCATAGTGAAACCTATGGCAATCGCTGCGAATATGGTACGTAAGCATTTATTTCCAATTAGGTTTTGATGGACACATGGAAGTAAAATTCCCTCCCGTATTGGAAACTTATATAAGTCGTATACATGCACATTAATGTTCATTTGATGTAGAATTAGCATTTGTACTGTAAGATAGGATGTAGAATATAATGACACTGTTAATATAGGAGCCACACGGTGTACTTCATGGTTCCCGATACCTTGTTACAGGTATTATATGATCTGAAAGGTGTAGTTCAGGGTTCCCAGTACCTTGTTACAGAAAATATAGGATCCACACGGTACCATGTTACAGATAATATAGGATCCACACGGTGTAATTCATGGTTCCCGATACCTTGTTACAGATTTTTTTTTTTTTTTTTTTATTTCTTTTTCAGATACACAGACATATATATGATATTACATTCAAAGTACAAAGGTTTTCAATAGAAGAACAAACACATATTGGTACAGAACAACTGCAAAACAACACTACAGGAATTCACTTAAAGTTCTCTCGTTTCTTTTTACACCTGGCATTTAACATTCAAGAGGTTGCAGTTAGTTTTAAATGGTAAATAGATTACGGCATACGGACCAGAATTTAGTGAATTTCGAATAATTGCATTCTGAGTAACATACGAGTTTGTCAATTTCGCAGGCATGTTTTAAATCTTGTTTTATTGTATGAAGTTGTGGTAAAGATCCTTTTAATTTGTATATGTATATATTATACTTGACTGTTGTTATAATAAGGTTGAGAATCATATTTCGTCTTTCAGGATATCCGAGACATATATTGCGTTTTGAAAGGTTCAATTTGGAATCTGTTTTTTGCTCTATCCAGGTCTGGATTCTATCCCAGATGTTATTCACAATCGGACAATCATAGAATATGTGAACTATAGTTTCTAGAGATACTTTACAGAAGGTACATTTGTTTGTGTCTTTCAGTTTCATTTTGAATAGGAGATCGTTCAGAGGGAAAATTTTATGTATGATGGAGTATTGAAACCAAATTTGCTTTGTGCCGAGATGTGATGAAAATGGCGTATTATTTATTTCGACCCATTCTCTAGAAGTAATAGATTGAATTAAATCCTTTTCCCACTTCTACCTGTATTTATATGTGTAACCATTGGCAGAGCTCTGAAACATATCATAGAATAGTCTGCATTCTTTAATTGGTATTACGATGTCTCATATGATGTATGGCAGGATGGGATTGGATAGTTTATTTGATAATTCGAGATTTTTATTTTTAAGATAAGCTTTGATTGACTGAACTATACCAGCATATTCTAAAAAATGTGTTTTACATTTATAAGAATTTTTGAAGGTTTCGAAGCTTTGAAACTGTCCTTGTTCATCCAGGATGTCATTTATAAATATTATTCCGTGTTGTATGTAATGTGTATAGCATATTTCCTGTTTGCCAATTGTAATATTTCGTGACACCAGATTGGTTGGGAAAGAATATCGTTGACATCATTAACATTTGAACCTTTTTTGCTGATAAATAATCCCCAAGCTCTGAGTATATCTCGCCAGAAAGGGTTTGTCCTCGGTGTAAGGATCTTTTCTTCAATATACTTTGGTGATTTGAGGTAATAATTCTCAGATTTAGGAGCTACATTTTGTACATATAGTTGTTTTAATTTGTTGTCATCTTCTGACTTGAAGAGTCGGTTTTTATATTTGGTACACTTATTCCGCCGTCTTCGTGTAATTGTGTTATTTCATTACGACTTATTTTGTCTGGTTTGTGACGCCATATAAAGTTAAAGCATAGACAGGTTAATTCGTTAATGATCTTATCACTTGGGTTTGGAAGAATTGAAAATAGGTGATTTAATTTTGGAGGAATCGGACTTTTTAAAACTGTATTTCTTCCAAGGGGAGTGAGATCTCCTCCTAACCATTGATTCATTATAAATCTGATCAATATTAGTTTGTCCTTATAATTCCTTTCCACCATTTCGGCCAGGTTATGTGTAAAGGTTATGCCGAGAATAGTGAAATCGCGTTGATTCCAGTCTAGTTGATAACTTTTCCAGAGGATATTTTGTGAGTGTTTCAACGCCCCTATCCATATAACTTGAGTCTTGCTTGTATTTATCTTAAGACCAGAAAACGATGCGAAATTATTTAAGGTTTTGTGGGCATGTTGAAGACATTTTTCAGTTACGTCAAGTACAAGAGATGTGTCATCGGCAAATTGCGATAAGAGATATTCGGTGTTGCCTAGCTTTATTCCCTTTATATTCTTATTATTTCGTAACATTATACTAAGCACTTCGGCACATATTATGAAAATGTAGGGGGATAATGGACCACCTTGCCTGCATCCTCTTGTAAGGTAAAACAACTCAAATGAAAATCTGTTTACTGTTACACTAGATTGAATGTGTGTATAATATAATTCAATAAATCGTCGGATAGATGGACCAAATCCAAAACAATTTAAAGTTTTTTTAATAAATAACCAATCAACTGAGTCAAATGCTTTTTTGTTACAGATAATATACATGTAGGTTCCACACGGTGTAGTTCATGGTTCCAGATACCTTGTTACAGATAATATAGAATCCACACGGTGTAGTTCATGGTTCCCGATACCTTGTTCCAGATAATATAGGATCCACACGGTGTAGTTCATGGTTCCAGATACCTTGTTACAGATAATATAGAATCCACACGGTGTAGTTCATGGTTCCCGATACCTTGTTCCAGATAATATAGGATCCACACGGTGTAGTTCATGGTTCCCATTACCTTATTACAGATAATATAGGATCCACACGGTGTAGTTCATGGTTCCCGATACCTTGTTACAGATAATATAGGATCCACATGGTGTAGTTCATGGTTCCTGATACCTTGTTACAGATAATATAGGATCCACACGGTGTAGTTCATGGTTCCCGATACCTTAAGACAGATAATATAGAATCCACACGGTGTAGTTCATGGTTCCCGATACCTTGTTACATATAATATAGGATCCACACGGTGTAGTTCATGGTTCCCGATACCTTGTTACAGATAATATAGGATCCACACGGTGTAGTTCATGGTTCCTGATACCTTCCGACAGATAATATAGGATCCACACGGTGTAGTTCATGGTTCCCGATACCTTGTTGCAGATAATATAGGATCCTCACGGTGTAGTTCATGGTTCCCGATACCTTGTTACAGATAATATATGATCGACACAGTGTAGTTCATGGTTCCTGATACCTTGTTACAGATAATATAGGATCCACACGGTGTAGTTCATGGTTCCCGATACCTTGTTACAAGTTATATCGGATCCACACGGTGTAGTTCATGGTTCCCGATACCTTGTTACAGATAATATAGGATCCACACGGTGTAGTTCATGGTTCCTGATACCTTGTTACAGATAATAAAGGATCCACACGGTGTTGTTCATGATTCCTGATACCTCGTTACAGATAATATAGGATCCACACGGTGTAGTTCATGGTTCCTGATACCTTGTTACAGGTAATATAGGATCCACACGGTGTAGTTCATGGTTCCCGATACCTTGTTACAGATAATATAGGATCCACACGGTGTAGTTCATGGTTCCCGATACCTTGTTACAGATAATATAGGATCTACACGGTGTTGTTCATGGTTCCCGATACCATGTTACCGATAATATAGGATCCACACGGTTTAGTTCATGGTTCCCGATACTTTGTTACAGATAATATAGGATCTACACGGTGTAGTTCATTGTTCCCGATACCATGTTACAGATAATATAGGATCCACACGGTGTAGTTCATGGTTCCCGATACCTTGTTACAGGTAATATAGGATCCACACGGTGTAGTTCATGGTTCCCGATACCTTGTTACAGGTAATATAGGATCCACACGGTGTAGTTCATGGTTCCCGATACCTTGTTACAGGTAATATAGGATCCACACGGTGTAGTTCATGGTTCCCGATACCTTGTTACAGATAATAAAGGATCCACACGGTGTAGTTCATGGTTCCCAATACCTTGTTCCAGATAATATAGAATCCACACGGTATGGTTCATGGTTCCAGATACCTTGTTACAGTTAAAATATGATCCACACGGTGTAGTTCATTGTTCCCGATACCTTGTTACAGATAATATAGGATCCACACGGTGTAGTTCATGGTTCCCGATACCTTGTTACAGGTAATATAGGATCCACACGGTGTAGTTCATGGTTCCCGATACCTTGTTACAGGTAATATAGGATCTACACGGTGTAGGCCATGGTTCCCGATACCTTATTACAGATAATATATGATCCACACGGTGTAGTTCATGGTACCCGATACCTTGTTACAGATAATATAAGATCCACACAATGTAGTTCATGGTTCCTGATACCTTGTTACAGATAATATAGGATCCACACAGTGTAGTTCATGGTTCCCGATACCTTGTTACAGGTAATATAGGATCGACACGGTGTAGTTCATGGTTCCCGATACCTTGTTACAGATAATATAGGATCGACACGGTGTAGTTCATGGTTCCCGATACCTTGTTACAGATAATATAGGATCAACAAGGTGTAGTTCATGGTTCCCGATACCTTATTACAGATAATATATCATCCACACGGTGTAGTTCATGGTTCCCGATACCTTGTTACAGATAATATAGGATCCACACGGTGTAGTTCATGGTTCCCGATACCTTATTACAGATAATATATGATCCACACGGTGTAGTTCATGGTACCCGATACCTTGTTACAGATAATATAAGATCCACACAATGTAGTTCATGGTTCCTGATACCTTGTTACAGATAATATAGGATCTACACGGTGTAGTTCATGGTTCCCGATACCTTGTTACAGACAATATAGGATCCACACGGTGTTGTTCATGATTCCTGATACCTTGTTACAGATAATATAGGATCCACACGATGTAGTTCTTGGTTCCCGATACCTTGTTACAGATAATATAGGATCCACACGGTGTAGTTCATGGTTCCCGATACCTTGTTACAGATAATATAGGATCCACACGGTGTAGTTCATGGTTCCCGATACCTTGTTACAGATAATATAGGATCTACACGGTGTTGTTCATGGTTCCCGATACTTTGTTACAGATAATATAGGATCTACACGGTGTAGTTCATTGTTCCCGATACCATGTTACAGATAATATAGGATCCACACGGTGTAGTTCATGGTTCCCGATACCTTGTTACAGGTAATATAGGATCCACACGGTGTAGTTCATGGTTCACGATACCTTGTTACAGGTAATATAGGATCCACACGGTGTAGTTCATGGTTCCCGATACCTTGTTACAGGTAATATAGGATCCACACGGTGTAGTTCATGGTTCCCGATACCTTGTTACAGATAATAAAGGATCCACACGGTGTAGTTCATGGTTCCCAATACCTTGTTCCAGATAATATAGAATCCACACGGTATGGTTCATGGTTCCAGATACCTTGTTACAGTTAAAATATGATCCACACGGTGTAGTTCATTGTTCCCGATACCTTGTTACAGATAATATAGGATCCACACGGTGTAGTTCATGGTTCCCGATACCTTGTTACAGGTAATATAGGATCCACACGGTGTAGTTCATGGTTCCCGATACCTTGTTACAGGTAATATAGGATCTACACGGTGTAGGCCATGGTTCCCGATACCTTATTACAGATAATATATGATCCACACGGTGTAGTTCATGGTACCCGATACCTTGTTACAGATAATATAAGATCCACACAATGTAGTTCATGGTTCCTGATACCTTGTTACAGATAATATAGGATCCACACAGTGTAGTTCATGGTTCCCGATACCTTGTTACAGGTAATATAGGATCGACACGGTGTAGTTCATGGTTCCCGATACCTTGTTACAGATAATATAGGATCGACACGGTGTAGTTCATGGTTCCCGATACCTTGTTACAAATAATATAGGATCCACAAGGTGTAGTTCATGGTTCCCGATACCTTATTACAGATAATATATGATCCACACGGTGTAGTTCATGGTTCCCGATACCTTGTTACAGATAATATAGGATCCACACGGTGTAGTTCATGGTTCCCGATACCTTATTACAGATAATATATGATCCACACGGTGTAGTTCATGGTACCCGATACCTTGTTACAGATAATATAAGATCCACACAATGTAGTTCATGGTTCCTGATACCTTGTTACAGATAATATAGGATCTACACGGTGTAGTTCATGGTTCCCGATACCTTGTTACAGACAATATAGGATCCACACGGTGTTGTTCATGATTCCTGATACCTTGTTACAGATAATATAGGATCCACACGATGTAGTTCTTGGTTCCCGATACCTTGTTACAGATAATATAGGATCCACACGGTGTAGTTCATGGTTCCCGATACCTTGTTACAGATAATATAGGATCCACACGGTGTAGTTCATGGTTCCCGATACCTTGTTACAGATAATATAGGATCTACACGGTGTTGTTCATGGTTCCCGATACCATGTTACCGATAATATAGGATCCACACGGTTTAGTTCATGGTTCCCGATACTTTGTTACAGATAATATAAGATCTACATGGTGTAGTTCATGGTTCCCGATACCATGTTACAGATAATATAGGATCCACACGGTGTAGTTCATGGTTCCCGATACATTGTTACAGGTAATATAGGACCCACACGGTGTAGTTCATGGTTCCCGATACCTTGTTATAGGTAATATAGGATCCACACGGTGTAGTTCATGGTTCCCGATACCTTGTTACAGGTAATATAGGATCCACACGGTGTAGTTCATGGTTCCCGATACCTTGTTACAGATAATATAGGATCCACACGGTGTAGTTCATGGTTCCCGATACCTTGTTCCAGATAATATAGAATCCACACGGTATGGTTCATGGTTCCAGATACCTTGTTACAATTAAAATATGATCCAGACGGTGTAGTTCATGGTTCCCGATACCTTGTTACAGAAAATATATGATTCACACGGTGTAGTTCATGGTTCCCGATACCATGTTACAGGTAATATAGGATTCACACGGTGTACTTCATGGTTCCCGATACCATGTTACAGGTAATATAGGATCCACATGGTGTAGTCCATGGTTCCCGATACCTTGTTACAGATAATATAGGATTCACACGGTGTAGTTCATGGTTCCCGATACCTTGTTACAGATAATATAGGACCTACACGGTGTAGTTCTTGGTTCCCGGTACCTTGTTACAGATAATATAGGATCCACACGGTGTAGTTCATGGTTCCAGATACCTTGTTACAGGTAATATAGGCACCACACGGTGTAGTTCATGGTTCCCGATACCTTGTTACAGATAATATAGGATCGACACGGTGTAGTTCATGGTTTCCGATACCTTGTTCCAGATAATATAGGATCCACACGGTGTAGTTCGTGGTTCCCGGTACCTTATTACAGATAATATAGGATCCACACGGTGTAGTTCATGGTTCCCGATGCCTTGTTACAGTTAATATAGGCACCACACAGTGTAGTTCATGGTTCCCGATACCTTGTTACAGATAATATAGGATCGACACGGTGTAGTTCATGGTTCCCGATACCTTGTTCCAGATAATATAGGATCCACACGGTGTAGTTCATGGTTCCCCATACCTTGTTAGAGGTAATATAGGATCGACACGGTGTAGTTCATGGTTCCCGATACCTTGTTCCAGATAAAATAGGATCGACACGGTGTAGTTCATGGTTCCCGATACCTTGTTACAGGTAAAATAGGTTCGACACGGTGAAGTTCATGGTTTCCGATACCTTGTTACAGATTATATAGGATCGACACGGTGTAGTTCATGGTTCCCGATACCTTGTTACAGATAATATAGGCACCACACGGTGTAGTTCATGGTTCCCGATACCTTGTTACAGATAATATAGGATCGACACGGTGTAGTTCATGGTTCCCGATACCTTGTTCCAGATAAAATAGGATCCACACGGTGTAGTTCGTTGTTCCCGATACATTGTTACAGATAATATAGGCACCACACGGTGTAGTTCATGGTTCCCGATACCTTGTTACAGATAATATAGGATCGACACGGTGTAGTTCATGGTTCCCGATACCTTGTTCCAGATAATATAGGATCCACACGGTGTAGTTCATGGTTCCCGATACCTTGTTACAGGTAATGTAGGATCGACACGGTGTAGTTTATGGTTCCCGATACCTTGTTACAGATAATATAGGATCGACACGGTGTAGTTCATGGTTCCTGATACCTTGTTACAGATAATATAGGATCCACACGGTGTAGTTCATGGTTCCCGATACCTTGTTACAGGTAATATAGGATCCACACGGTGTAGTTCATGGTTCCCGATACCTTGTTACAGGTAATATAGGATCCACACGGTGTAGTTCATGGTTCCCGATACCATGTTACAGGTAATATAGGCACCACACGGTGTAGTTCATGGTTCCCGATACCTTGTTACAGATAATATAGGATCCACACAGTGTAGTTCATGGTTCCAAGTACCTTGTTACAGATAATATAGGATCCACAAGGTGTAGTTCATGGTTTCCGATACCTTATTACAGATAATATATGATCCACACGGTGTAGTTCATGGTTCCCGATACCTTGATACAGATAATATAGGATCCACACGGTGTAGTTCTTGGTTCCCGATACCTTGTTACAGATAATATAGGATCCACACGGTGTAGTTCATGGTTCCCGATACCTTGTTACAGATAATATAGGATCCACGCGGTGTAGTTCATGGTTCCCGATACCTTGTTACAGATAATATAGGATCCACACGGTGTAGTTCGTGGTTCCCGATACCTTGTTACAGATAATATAGAATCCACACGGTGTAGTTCATGGTTCCCGATACCTTGTTACAGGTAATGTAGGATCGACACGGTGTAGTTTATGGTTCCCGATACCTTGTTACAGATAATATAGGATCGACACGGTGTAGTTCATGGTTCCTGATACCTTGTTACAGATAATATAGGATCCACACGGTGTAGTTCATGGTTCCCGATACCTTGTTACAGGTAATATAGGATCCACACGGTGTAGTTCATGGTTCCCGATACCTTGTTACAGGTAATCTAGGATCCACACGGTGTAGTTCATGGTTCCCGATACCATGTTACAGGTAATATAGGCACCACACGGTGTAGTTCATGGTTCCCGATACCTTGTTACAGATAATATAGGATCCACAAGGTGTAGTTCATGGTTTCCGATACCTTATTACAGATAATATATGATCCACACGGTGTAGTTCATGGTTCCCGATACCTTGATACAGATAATATAGGATCCACACGGTGTAGTTCTTGGTTCCCGATACCTTGTTACAGATAATATAGGATCCACACGGTGTAGTTCATGGTTCCCGATACCTTGTTACAGATAATATAGGATCCACGCGGTGTAGTTCATGGTTCCCGATACCTTGTTACAGATAATATAGGATCCACACGGTGTAGTTCGTGGTTCCCGATACCTTGTTACAGATAATATAGAATCCACACGGTGTAGTTCATGGTTCCCGATACCTTGTTACAGGTAATATAGGATCCACATGGTGTAGTTCATGGTTCCCGATACCTTGTTACAGATGATAAAGGATCCACACAGTGTAGTTCATGGTTCCCGATAATTTGTTACAGATAATATATTATCCACACGGTGTAGTTCATGGTTCCCGATACCTTGTTACAGATAATATAGGATCTACACGGTGTAGGCCATGGTTCCCGATACCTTATTACAGATAATATATGATCCACACGGTGTAGTTCATGGTACCCGATACCTTGTTACAGATAATATAAGATCCACACAATGTAGTTCATGGTTCCTGATACCTTGTTACAGATAATATAGGATCCACACAGTGTAGTTCATGGTTCCCGATACCTTGTTACAGGTAATATAGGATCGACACGGTGTAGTTCATGGTTCCCGATACCTTGTTACAGATAATATAGGATCGACACGGTGTAGTTCATGGTTCCTGATACCTTGTTACAGATAATATAGGATCCACAAGGTGTAGTTCATGGTTCCCGATACCTTATTACAGATAATATATGATCCACACGGTGTAGTTCATTGTTCCCCATACCTTGTTACAGATAATATAGGATCCACACGGTGTAGTTCATGGTTCCCGATACCTTATTACAGATAATATATGATCCACACGGTGTAGTTCATGGTTCCCGATACCTTGTTACAGATAATATAGGATCCACACGGTGTAGTTCATGGTTCCCGATACCTTATTACAGATAATATATGATCCACACGGTGTAGTTCATGGTACCCGATACCTTGTTACAGATAATATAAGATCCACACAATGTAGTTCATGGTTCCTGATACCTTGTTACAGATAATATAGGATCTACACGGTGTAGTTCATGGTTCCCGATACCTTGTTACAGACAATATAGGATCCACACGGTGTTGTTCATGATTCCTGATACCTTGTTACAGATAATATAGGATCCACACGATGTAGTTCTTGGTTCCCGATACCTTGTTACAGATAATATAGGATCCACACGGTGTAGTTCATGGTTCCTGATACCTTGTTACAGATAATATAGGATCCACACGGTGTAGTTCATGGTTCCCGATACCATGTTACAGATAATATAGGATCTACACTGTGTTGTTCATGGTTCCCGATACCATGTTACCGATAATATAGGATCCACACGGTTTAGTTCATGGTTCCCGATACTTTGTTACAGATAATATAGGATCTACATGGTGTAGTTCATGGTTCCCGATACCATGTTACAGATAATATAGGATCCACACGGTGTAGTTCATGGTTCCCGATACATTGTTACAGGTAATATAGGACCCACACGGTGTAGTTCATGGTTCCCGATACCTTGTTACAGATAATATAGGATCTACACGGTGTAGGCCATGGTTCCCGATACCTTATTACAGATAATATATGATCCACACGGTGTAGTTCATGGTACCCGATACCTTGTTACAGATAATATAAGATCCACACAATGTAGTTCATGGTTCCTGATACCTTGTTACAGATAATATAGGATCCACACAGTGTAGTTCATGGTTCCCGATACCTTGTTACAGGTAATATAGGATCGACACGGTGTAGTTCATGGTTCCCGATACCTTGTTACAGATAATATAGGATCGACACGGTGTAGTTCATGGTTCCCGATACCTTGTTACAGATAATATAGGATCCACAAGGTGTAGTTCATGGTTCCTGATACCTTATTACAGATAATATATGATCCACACGGTGTAGTTCATGGTTCCCGATACCTTGTTACAGATAATATAGGATCCACACGGTGTAGTTCATGGTTCCCGATACCTTATTACAGATAATATATGATCCACACGGTGTAGTTCATGGTACCCGATACCTTGTTACAGATAATATAAGATCCACACAATGTAGTTCATGGTTCCTGATACCTTGTTACAGATAATATAGGATCTACACGGTGTAGTTCATGGTTCCCGATACCTTGTTACAGACAATATAGGATCCACACGGTGTTGTTCATGATTCCTGATACCTTGTTACAGATAATATAGGATCCACACGATGTAGTTCTTGGTTCCCGATACCTTGTTACAGATAATATAGGATCCACACGGTGTAGTTCATGGTTCCTGATACCTTGTTACAGATAATATAGGATCCACACGGTGTAGTTCATGGTTCCCGATACCATGTTACAGATAATATAGGATCTACACTGTGTTGTTCATGGTTCCCGATACCATGTTACCGATAATAAAGGATCCACACGGTTTAGTTCATGGTTCCCGATACTTTGTTACAGATAATATAGGATCTACATGGTGTAGTTCATGGTTCCCGATACCATGTTACAGATAATATAGGATCCACACGGTGTAGTTCATGGTTCCCGATACATTGTTACAGGTAATATAGGACCCACACGGTGTAGTTCATGGTTCCCGATACCTTGTTACAGGTAATATAGGATCCACACGGTGTAGTTCATGGTTCCCGATACCTTGTTACAGGTAATATAGGATCCACACGGTGTAGTTCTTGGTTCCCGATACCTTGTTACAGATAATATAGGATCCACACGGTGTAGTTCATGGTTCCCGATACCTTGTTCCAGATAATATAGAATCCACACGGTATGGTTCATGGTTCCAGATAACTTGTTACAGATAATATAGGATCGACACGGTGTAGTTCATGGTTTCCAATACCTTGTTCCAGATAATATAGGATCCACACGGTGTAGTTCATGGTTCCCGATACCTTGTTACAGATAATATAGGCACCACACGGTGTAGTTCATGGTTCCCGATACCTTATTACAGATGATATAGGATCCACACGGTGTAGTTCATGATTCCCGATACCTTGTTACAGATGATATAGGCACCACACGGTGTAGTTCATGGTTCCCGATACCTTATTACAGATGATATAGGCACCACACGGTGTAGTTCATGGTTCCCGATACCTTATTACAGATAATATAGGCACCACACGGTGTAGTTCATGGTTCCCGATACCTTGTTACAGATGATATAGGATCCACACGGTGTAGTTCGTGGTTTCCGATACCTTGTTCCAGATAATATAGGATCCACACGGTGTAGTTCATGGTTCCCCATACCTTGTTAGAGGTAATATAGGATAGACACGGTTTAGTTCATGGTTCCCGATACCTTGTTCCAGATAAAATAGGATCGACACGGTGTAGTTCATGGTTCCCCATACCTTGTTAGAGGTAATATAGGATCGACACGGTGTAGTTCATGGTTCCCGATACCTTGTTCCAGATAAAATAGGATCGACACGGTGTAGTTCATGGTTCCCGATACCTTGTTACAGGTAAAATAGGTTCGACACGGTGAACTTCATGGTTTCCGATACCTTGTTACAGATTATATAGGATCGACACGGTGTAGTTCATGGTTCCCGATACCTTGTTACAGATAATATAGGCACCACACGGTGTAGTTCATGGTTCCCGATACCTTGTTACAGATAATATAGGATCCACACGGTGTAGTTCGTGGTTCCCGATACCTTGTTACAGATAATATAGAATCCACACGGTGTAGTTCATGGTTCCCGATACCTTGTTACAGGTAATATAGGATCCACATGGTGTAGTTCATGGTTCCCGATACCTTGTTACAGATGATATAGGATCCACACAGTGTAGTTCATGGTTCCCGATACCTTGTTACAGATAATATAGGATCCACACGGTGTAGTTCATGGTTCCCGATACCTTGTTGCAGGTAATATAGGATCCACACGGTGTAGTTCATGGTTCCCGATACCTTGTTACAGATGATATAGGATCCACACGGTGTAGTTTATGGTTCCCGATACCTTGTTACAGATGATATAGGATCCACACGGTGTAGTTTATGGTTCCCAGTACCTTGTTACAGATAATATAGGATCCACAAGGTGTAGTTCATAGTTCCCGATACCTTATTACAGATAATATATGATCCACACGGTGTAGTTCATGGTTCCCGATACCTTGTTACAGATAATATAGGATCCACACGGTGTAGTTCATGGTTCCCGATACCTTATTACAGATAATATAGGATCCACACGGTGTAGTTCATGGTTCCCGATACCTTATTACAGATAATATATGATCCACACGGTGTAGTTCATGGTACCCGATACCTTGTTACAGATAATATAAGATCCACACAATGTAGTTCATGGTTTCCGATACCTTGTTACAGATAATATAGGATCCACACGGTGTAGTTCGTGGTTCCCGATACCTTGTTACAGATAATATAGAATCCACATGGTGTAGTTCATGGTTCCCGATACCTTTTTACAGATAATATAGGATCCACACGGTGTAGTTCATGGTTCCCGATACCTTGTTACAGATAATATAAGATCCACACAATGTAGTTCATGGTTCCCGATACCTTGTTACAGATAATATAGGCACCACACGGTGTAGTTCATGGTTCCCGATACCTTGTTACAGATAATATAGGATCCACATGGTGTAGTTCATGGTTCCCAGTACCTTGTTACATATAATATAGGATCCACAAGATGTAGTTCATGGTTCCCGATACCTTATTACAGATAATATATGATCCACACGGTGTAGTTCATGGTTCCCGATACCTTGTTACAGATAATATAGGATCCACACGGTGTAGTTCATGGTTCCCGATACCTTGTTACAGATAATATAGGCACCACACGGTGTAGTTCATGGTTCCCGATACCTTGTTACAGATAATATAGGATCCACAAGGTGTAGTTCATGGTTCCCGATGCCTTGTTACAGTTAATATAGGCACCACACAGTGTAGTTCATGGTTCCCGATACCTTGTTACAGATAATATAGGATCGACACGGTGTAGTTCATTGTTCCCGATACCTTGTTCCAGATAATATAGGATCCACACGGTGTAGTTCATGGTTCCCCATACCTTGTTAGAGGTAATATAGGATCGACACGGTGTAGTTCATGGTTCCCGATACCTTGTTCCAGATAAAATAGGATCGACACGGTGTAGTTCATGGTTCCCGATACCTTGTTACAGGTAAAATAGGTTCGACACGGTGAACTTCATGGTTTCCGATACCTTGTTACAGATTATATAGGATCGACACGGTGTAGTTCATGGTTCCCGATACCTTGTTACAGATAATATAGGCACCACACGGTGTAGTTCATGGTTCCCGATACCTTGTTACAGATAATATAGGATCCACACGGTGTAGTTCGTGGTTCCCGATACCTTGTTACAGATAATATAGAATCCACACGGTGTAGTTCATGGTTCCCGATACCTTGTTACAGGTAATATAGGATCCACATGGTGTAGTTCATGGTTCCCGATACCTTGTTACAGATGATATAGGATCCACACAGTGTAGTTCATGGTTCCCGATACCTTGTTACAGATAATATAGGATCCACACGGTGTAGTTCATGGTTCCCGATAACTTGTTACAGATAATATAGGATCCACACGGTGTAGTTCATGGTTCCCAGTACCTTGTTACAGATAATATAGGATCCACAAGGTGTAGTTCATAGTTCCCGATACCTTATTACAGATAATATATGATCCACACGGTGTAGTTCATGGTTCCCGATACCTTGTTACAGATAATATAGGATCCACACGGTGTAGTTCATGGTTCCCGATACCTTTTTACAGATAATATAGGATCCACACGGTGTAGTTCATGGTTCCCGATACCTTATTACAGATAATATATGATCCACACGGTGTAGTTCATGGTACCCGATACCTTGTTACAGATAATATAAGATCCACACTATGTAGTTCATGGTTTCCGATACCTTGTTACAGATAATATAGGATCCACACGGTGTAGTTCGTGGTTCCCGATACCTTGTTACAGATAATATAGAATCCACATGGTGTTGTTCATGGTTCCCGATACCTTTTTACAGATAATATAGGATCCACACGGTGTAGTTCATGGTTCCCGATACCTTGTTACAGATAATATAAGATCCACACAATGTAGTTCATGGTTCCCGATACCTTGTTACAGATAATATAGGCACCACACGGTGTAGTTCATGGTTCCCGATACCTTGTTACAGATAATATAGGATCCACATGGTGTAGTTCATGGTTCCCAGTACCTTGTTACATATAATATAGGATCCACAAGATGTAGTTCATGGTTCCCGATACCTTATTACAGATAATATATGATCCACACGGTGTAGTTCATGGTTCCCGATACCTTGTTACAGATAATATAGGATCCACACGGTGTAGTTCATGGTTCCCGATACCTTGTTACAGATAATATAGGATCGACACGGTGTAGTTCATGGTTCCCGATACCTTGTTCCAGATAATATAGGATCCACACGGTGTAGTTCATGGTTCCCGATACCTTGTTACAGGTAATATAGGATCGACACGGTGTAGTTCATGGTTCCCGATACCTTGTTACAGATAATATAGGATCGACACGGTGTAGTTCATTGTTCCTGATACCTTGTTACAGATAATATAGGATCCACACAGTGTAGTTCATGGTTCCAAGTACCTTGTTACAGATAATATAGGATCCACAAGGTGTAGTTCATGGTTCCCGATACCTTATTACAGATAATATGTGATCCACACGGTGTAGTTCATGGTTCCCGATACCTTGTTACAGATAATATAGGATCCACACGGTGTAGTTCATGGTTCCCGATACCTTATTACAGATAATATATGATCCACACGGTGTAGTTCATGGTACCCGATACCTTGTTACAGATAATATAAGATCCACACAATGTAGTTCATGGTTCCTGATACCTTGTTACAGATAATATAGGATCTACACGGTGTAGTTCATGGTTCCCGATACCTTGTTACAGATAATATAGGATCCACACGGTGTTGTTCATGATTCCTGATACCTTGTTACAGATAATAGAGGTTCCACAAGGTGTAGTTCATGGTTCCCGAAACCTTGTTCCAGATAATATAGGATCCACACGATGTAGTTCTTGGTTCCTGATACCTTGTTACAGATAATATAGGATCCACACGGTGTAGTTCAAGGTTCCCGATACCTTGTTACAGATAATATAGGATCCACGCGGTGTAGTTCATGGTTCCCGATACCTTGTTACAGATAATATAGGATCCACACGGTGTAGTTCGTGGTTCCCGATACCTTGTTACAGATAATATAGAATCCACACGGTGTAGTTCATGGTTCCCGATACCTTGTTGCAGGTAATATAGGATCCACACGGTGTAGTTCATGGTTCACGATACCTTGTTACAGATGATATAGGATCCACACAGTGTAGTTCATGGTTCCCGATACCTTGTTACAGATAATATAGGATCCACACGGTGTAGTTCATGGTTCCCGATAACTTGTTACAGATAATATAGGATCCACACGGTGTAGTTCATGGTTCCCGTTACCTTGTTACAGATAATATAGGATCTACACGGTGTAGGCCATGGTTCCCGATACCTTATTACAGATAATATATGATCCACACGGTGTAGTTCATGGTACCCGATACCTTGTTACAGATAATATAAGATCCACACAATGTAGTTCATGGTTCCTGATACCTTGTTACAGATAATATAGGATCCACACGGTGTAGCTCATGGTTCCCGATACCTTGGTACAGATAATATAGGATCCACACGGTGTAGTTCATGGTTCCCAGTACCTTGTTACAGATAATATAGGATCCACAAGGTGTAGTTCATGGTTCCCGATACCTTGTTACAGATAATATATGATCCACACGTTGTAGTTCATGGTTCCCGATACCTTGTTACAGATAATATAGGATCCACACGGTGTAGTTCATGGTTCCCGATACCTTATTACAGATAATATATGATCCACACGGTGTAGTTCATGGTACCCGATACCTTGTTACAGATAATATAAGATCCACACAATGTAGTTCATGGTTCCTGATACCTTGTTACAGATAATATAGGATCTACACGGTGTAGTTCATGGTTCCCGATACCTTGTTACAGATAGTATAGGATCCACACGGTGTTGTTCATGATTCCTGATACCTTGTTACAGATAATAGAGGTTCCACAAGGTGTAGTTCATGGTTCCCGAAACCTTGTTCCAGATAATATAGGATCCACACGATGTAGTTCTTGGTTCCCGATACCTTGTTACAGATAATATAGGATCCACACGGTGTAGTTCAAGGTTCCCGATACCTTGTTACAGATAATATAGGATCCACGCGGTGTAGTTCATGGTTCCCGAAACCTTGTTACAGATAATATAGGATCCACACGGTGTAGTTCGTGGTTCCCGATACCTTGTTACAGATAATATAGAATCCACACGGTGTAGTTCATGGTTCCCGATACCTTGTTGCAGGTAATATAGGATCCACACGGTGTAGTTCATGGTTCCCGATACCTTGTTACAGATGATATAGGATCCACACAGTGTAGTTCATGGTTCCCGATACCTTGTTACAGATAATATAGGATCCACACGGTGTAGTTCATGGTTCCCGATAACTTGTTACAGATAATATAGGATCCACACGGTGTAGTTCATGGTTCCCGATACCTTGTTACAGATAATATAGGATCTACACGGTGTAGGCCATGGTTCCCGATACCTTATTACAGATAATATATGATCCACATGGGTGTAGTTCATGGTACCCGATACCTTGTTACAGATAATATAAGATCCACACAATGTAGTTCATGGTTCCTGATACCTTGTTACAGATAATATAGGATCCACACGGTGTAGTTCATGGTTCCCGATACCTTGTTACAGATAATATAGGATCCACACGGTGTAGTTCATGGTTCCCAGTACCTTGTTACAGATAATATAGGATCCACAAGGTGTAGTTCATGGTACCCGATACCTTATTACAGATAATATATGATCCACACGGTGTAGTTCATGGTTCCCGATACCTTGTTACAGATAATATAGGATCCACACGGTGTAGTTCATGGTTCCCGATACCTTATTACAGATAATATAGGATCCACACGGTGTAGTTCATGGTTCCCGATACCTTATTACAGATAATATATGATCCACACAATGTAGTTCATGGTTTCCGATACCTTGTTACAGATAATATAGGCACCACACGGTGTAGTTCATGGTTCCCGATACCTTGTTACAGATAATATAGGCACCACACGGTGTAGTTCATGGTTCCCGATACCTTGTAACAGATAATATAGGATCCACAAGGTGTAGTTCATGGTTCCCGATACCTTATTACAGATAATATATGATCCACACGGTGTAGTTCATGGTACCCGATACCTTGTTACAGATAATATAGGCACCACACGGTGTAGTTCATGGTTCCCGATACCTTGTTACAGATAATATAGGATCCACAAGGTGTAGTTCGTGGTTCCCGAAACCTTGTTACAGATAATATAGGATCCACACGGTGTAGTTCATGGTTCCCGATACCTTGTTGCAGGTAATATAGGATCCACACGGTGTAGTTCATGGTTCCCGATACCTTGTTACAGATGATATAGGATCCACACAGTGTAGTTCATGGTTCCCGATACCTTGTTACAGATAATATAGGATCCACACGGTGTAGTTCATGGTTCCCGATAACTTGTTACAGATAATATAGGATCCACACGGTGTAGTTCATGGTTCCCGATACCTTGTTACAGATAATATAGGATCTACACGGTGTAGGCCATGGTTCCCGATACCTTATTACAGATAATATATGATCCACATGGGTGTAGTTCATGGTACCCGATACCTTGTTACAGATAATATAAGATCCACACAATGTAGTTCATGGTTCCTGATACCTTGTTACAGATAATATAGGATCCACACGGTGTAGTTCATGGTTCCCGATACCTTGGTACAGATAATATAGGATCCACACGGTGTAGTTCATGGTTCCCAGTACCTTGTTACAGATAATATAGGATCCACAAGGTGTAGTTCATGGTACCCGATACCTTATTACAGATAATATATGATCCACACGGTGTAGTTCATGGTTCCCGATACCTTGTTACAGATAATATAGGATCCACACGGTGTAGTTCATGGTTCCCGATACCTTATTACAGATAATATAGGATCCACACGGTGTAGTTCATGGTTCCCGATACCTTATTACAGATAATATATGATCCACACAATGTAGTTCATGGTTTCCGATACCTTGTTACAGATAATATAGGCACCACACGGTGTAGTTCATGGTTCCCGATACCTTGTTACAGATAATATAGGCACCACACGGTGTAGTTCATGGTTCCCGATACCTTGTAACAGATAATATAGGATCCACAAGGTGTAGTTCATGGTTCCCGATACCTTATTACAGATAATATATGATCCACACGGTGTAGTTCATGGTACCCGATACCTTGTTACAGATAATATAGGCACCACACGGTGTAGTTCATGGTTCCCGATACCTTGTTACAGATAATATAGGATCCACAAGGTGTAGTTCGTGGTTCCCGATACCTTGTTACAGATAATATAGAATCCACATGGTGTAGTTCATGGTTCCCGATACCTTTTTACAGATAATATAGGATCCACACGGTGTAGTTCATGGTTCCCGATACCTTGTTACAGATAATATAAGATCCACACAATGTAGTTCATGGTTCCCGATACCTTG
This sequence comes from Gibbula magus, assembly GCA_936450465.1. NCBI lineage: Eukaryota > Metazoa > Mollusca > Gastropoda > Trochida > Trochidae > Gibbula > Gibbula magus. The sequence goes on along the minus strand of OW388290.1, from coordinate 65,922,535 downwards.
TTACAGATAATATAGGCACCACACGGTGTAGTTCATGGTTCCCGATACCTTGTTACAGATAATATAGGATCCACATGGTGTAGTTCATGGTTCCCAGTACCTTGTTACATATAATATAGGATCCACAAGATGTAGTTCATGGTTCCCGATACCTTATTACAGATAATATATGATCCACACGGTGTAGTTCATGGTTCCCGATACCTTGTTACAGATAATATAGGATCCACACGGTGTAGTTCATGGTTCCCGATACCTTGTTACAGATAATATAGGCACCACACGGTGTAGTTCATGGTTCCCGATACCTTGTTACAGATAATATAGGATCCACAAGGTGTAGTTCATGGTTCCCGATGCCTTGTTACAGTTAATATAGGCACCACACAGTGTAGTTCATGGTTCCCGATACCTTGTTACAGATAATATAGGATCGACACGGTGTAGTTCATGGTTCCCGATACCTTGTTCCAGATAATATAGGATCCACACGGTGTAGTTCATGGTTCCCCATACCTTGTTAGAGGTAATATAGGATCGACACGGTGTAGTTCATGGTTCCCGATACCTTGTTCCAGATAAAATAGGATCGACACGGTGTAGTTCATGGTTCCCGATACCTTTTTACAGGTAAAATAGGTTCGACACGGTGAACTTCATGGTTTCCGATACCTTGTTACAGATTATATAGGATCGATACGGTGTAGTTCATGGTTCCCGATACCTTGTTACAGATAATATAGGCACCACACGGTGTAGTTCATGGTTCCCGATACCTTGTTACAGATAATATAGGATCCACACGGTGTAGTTCGTGGTTCCCGATACCTTGTTACAGATAATATAGAATCCACACGCTGTAGTTCATGGTTCCCGATACCTTGTTACAGGTAATATAGGATCCACATGGTGTAGTTCATGGTTCCCGATACCTTGTTACAGATGATATAGGATCCACACAGTGTAGTTCATGGTTCCCGATACCTTGTTACAGATAATATAGGATCCACACGGTGTAGTTCATGGTTCCTTATAACACTTGTCACAGATAATATAGGATCCACACGGTGTAGTTCATGGTTCCCAGTACCTTGTTACAGATAATATAGGATCCACAAGGTGTAGTTCATAGTTCCCGATACCTTATTACAGATAATATATGATCCAAACGGTGTAGTTCATGGTTCCCGATACCTTGTTACAGATAATATAGGATCCACATGGTGTAGTTCATGGTTCCCGATACCTTATTACAGATAATATAGGATCCACACGGTGTAGTTCATGGTTCCCGATACCTTATTACAGATAATATATGATCCACACGGTGTAGTTCATGGTACCCGATACCTTGTTACAGATAATATAGGATCCACACAATGTAGTTCATGGTTTCCGATACCTTGTTACAGATAATATAGGATCCACACGGTGTAGTTCGTGGTTCCCGATACCTTGTTACAGATAATATAGAATCCACATGGTGTAGTTCATGGTTCCCGATACCTTTTTACAGATAATATAGGATCCACACGGTGTAGTTCATGGTTCCCGATACCTTGTTACAGATAATATAAGATCCACACAATGTAGTTCATGGTTCCCGATACCTTGTTACAGATAATATAGGCACCACACGGTGTAGTTCATGGTTCCCGATACCTTGTTACAGATAATATAGGATCCACATGGTGTAGTTCATGGTTCCCAGTACCTTGTTACATATAATATAGGATCCACAAGATGTAGTTCATGGTTCCCGATACCTTGTTACAGATAATATAAGATCCACACAATGTAGTTCATGGTTCCCGATACCTTGTTACAGATAATATAGGCACCACACGGTGTAGTTCATGGTTCCCGATACCTTGTTACAGATAATATAGGATCCACATGGTGTAGTTCATGGTTCCCAGTACCTTGTTACATATAATATAGGATCCACATGGTGTAGTTCATGGTTCCCAGTACCTTGTTACATATGATATAGGATCCACACGGTGTAGTTCATGGTTCCCGATACCTTGTTACAGATAATATAAGATCCACACAATGTAGTTCATGGTTCCCGATACCTTGTTACAGATAATATAGGCACCACACGGTGTAGTTCATGGTTCCCGATACCTTGTTACAGATAATATAGGATCCACATGGTGTAGTTCATGGTTCCCAGTACCTTGTTACATATAATATAGGATCCACAAGATGTAGTTCATGGTTCCCGATACCTTATTACAGATAATATATGATCCACACGGTGTAGTTCATGGTTCCCGATACCTTGTTACAGATAATATATGATCCACACGGTGTAGTTCATGGTTCCCGATACCTTGTTACAGATAATATAGGATCGACACGGTGTAGTTCATGGTTCCCGATACCTTGTTCCAGATAATATAGGATCCACACGGTGTAGTTCATGGTTCCCGATACCTTGTTACAGGTAATATAGGATCGACACGGTGTAGTTCATGGTTCCCGATACCTTGTTACAGATAATATAGGATCGACACGGTGTAGTTCATTGTTCCTGATACCTTGTTACAGATAATATAGGATCCACACAGTGTAGTTCATGGTTCCAAGTACCTTGTTACAGATAATATAGGATCCACAAGGTGTAGTTCATGGTTCCCGATACCTTATTACAGATAATATGTGATCCACACGGTGTAGTTCATGGTTCCCGATACCTTGTTACAGATAATATAGGATCCACACGGTGTAGTTCATGGTTCCCGATACCTTATTACAGATAATATATGATCCACACGGTGTAGTTCATGGTACCCGATACCTTGTTACAGATAATATAAGATCCACACAATGTAGTTCATGGTTCCTGATACCTTGTTACAGATAATATAGGATCTACACGGTGTAGTTCATGGTTCCCGATACCTTGTTACAGATAATATAGGATCCACACGGTGTTGTTCATGATTCCTGATACCTTGTTACAGATAATAGAGGTTCCACAAGGTGTAGTTCATGGTTCCCGAAACCTTGTTCCAGATAATATAGGATCCACACGATGTAGTTCTTGGTTCCTGATACCTTGTTACAGATAATATAGGATCCACACGGTGTAGTTCAAGGTTCCCGATACCTTGTTACAGATAATATAGGATCCACGCGGTGTAGTTCATGGTTCCCGATACCTTGTTACAGATAATATAGGATCCACACGGTGTAGTTCGTGGTTCCCGATACCTTGTTACAGATAATATAGAATCCACACGGTGTAGTTCATGGTTCCCGATACCTTGTTGCAGGTAATATAGGATCCACACGGTGTAGTTCATGGTTCCCGATACCTTGTTACAGATGATATAGGATCCACACAGTGTAGTTTATGGTTCCCGATACCTTGTTACAGATAATATAGGATCCACACGGTGTAGTTCATGGTTCCCGATAACTTGTTACAGATAATATAGGATCCACACGGTGTAGTTCATGGTTCCCGATACCTTGTTACAGATAATATAGGATCTACACGGTGTTGGCCATGGTTCCCGATACCTTATTACAGATAATATATGATCCACACGGTGTAGTTCATGGTACCCGATACCTTGTTACAGATAATATAAGATCCACACAATGTAGTTCATGGTTCCTGATACCTCGTTACAGATAATATAGGATCCACACGGTGTAGCTCATGGTTCCCGATACCTTGGTACAGATAATATAGGATCCACACGGTGTAGTTCATGGTTCCCAGTACCTTGTTACAGATAATATAGGATCCACAAGGTGTAGTTCATGGTTCCCGATACCTTGTTACAGATAATATATGATCCACACGTTGTAGTTCATGGTTCCCGATACCTTGTTACAGATAATATAGGATCCACACGGTGTAGTTCATGGTTCCCGATACCTTATTACAGATAATATATGATCCACACGGTGTAGTTCATGGTACCCGATACCTTGTTACAGATAATATAAGATCCACACAATGTAGTTCATGGTTCCTGATACCTTGTTACAGATAATATAGGATCTAAACGGTGTAGTTCATGGTTCCCGATACCTTGTTACAGATAGTATAGGATCCACACGGTGTTGTTCATGATTCCTGATACCTTGTTACAGATAATAGAGGTTCCACAAGGTGTAGTTCATGGTTCCCGAAACCTTGTTCCAGATAATATAGGATCCACACGATGTAGTTCTTGGTTCCCGATACCTTGTTACAGATAATATAGGATCCACACGGTGTAGTTCAAGGTTCCCGATACATTGTTACAGATAATATAGGATCCACACGGTGTAGTTCGTGGTTCCCGATACCTTGTTACAGATAATATAGAATCCACACGGTGTAGTTCATGGTTCCCGATACCTTGTTGCAGGTAATATAGGATCCACACGGTGTAGTTCATGGTTCCCGATACCTTGTTACAGATGATATAGGATCCACACAGTGTAGTTCATGGTTCCCGATACCTTGTTACAGATAATATAGGATCCACACGGTGTAGTTCATGGTTCCCGATAACTTGTTACAGATAATATAGGATCCACACGGTGTAGTTCATGGTTCCCGATACCTTGTTACAGATAATATAGGATCTACACGGTGTAGGCCATGGTTCCCGATACCTTATTACAGATAATATATGATCCACATGGGTGTAGTTCATGGTACCCGATACCTTGTTACAGATAATATAAGATCCACACAATGTAGTTCATGGTTCCTGATACCTTGTTACAGATAATATAGGATCCACACGGTGTAGTTCATGGTTCCCGATACCTTGGTACAGATAATATAGGATCCACACGGTGTAGTTCATGGTTCCCAGTACCTTGTTACAGATAATATAGGATCCACAAGGTGTAGTTCATGGTACCCGATACCTTATTACAGATAATATATGATCCACACGGTGTAGTTCATGGTTCCCGATACCTTGTTACAGATAATATAGGATCCACACGGTGTAGTTCATGGTTCCCGATACCTTTTTACAGATAATATAGGATCCACACGGTGTAGTTAATGGTTCCCGATACCTTATTACAGATAATATATGATCCACACAATGTAGTTCATGGTTTCCGATACCTTGTTACAGATAATATAGGCACCACACGGTGTAGTTCATGGTTCCTGATACCTTGTTACAGATAATATAGGCACCACACGGTGTAGTTCATGGTTCCCGATACCTTGTAACAGATAATATAGGATCCACAAGGTGTAGTTCATGGTTCCCGATACCTTATTAAAGATAATATATGATCCACACGGTGTAGTTCATGGTACCCGATACCTTGTTACAGATAATATAGGCACCACACGGTGTAGTTCATGGTTCCCGATACCTTGTTACAGATAATATAGGATCCACAAGGTGTAGTTCATGGTTCCCGATACCTTATTACAGATAATATATGATCTACACGGTGTAGTTCATGGTTCCCGATACCTTATTACAGATAATATATGATCCACATGGTGTAGTTCATGGTATCCGAAACCTTTTTACTGATAATATAGGCACCACACGGTGTAGTTCATGGTTCCCGATACCTTGTTACAGATAATATAGGATCCACACGGTGTAGTTCGTGGTTCCCGATACCTTATTACAGATAATATAGGATCCACAAGGTGTAGTTCATGGTTTCCCATACCTTGTTACAGATAATATATGATCCACACGGTGTAGTTCATGGTTCCCGATACCTTGTTACAGATAATATAGGCACCACACAGTGTAGTTCATGGTTCCCGATACCTTGTTACAGATAATATAGGATCCACACGGTGTAGTTCGTGGTTCCCGATACCTTATTACAGATAATATAGGATCCACAAGGTGTAGTTCATGGTTCCCGATACCTTGTTACAGATAATATAGGGTCCACACGGTGTAGTTCGTGGTTCCCGATACCTTGTTACAGATAATATAGAATCCACAAGGTGTAGTTCATGGTTCCCGATACCTTATTACAGATAATATAGGATCCACAAGGTGTAGTTCATGGTTTCCGATACCTTGTTACAGATAATATATGATCCACACAGTGTAGTTCTTGGTTCCCGATACCTTGTTACAGATAATATAGGATCCACACGGTGTAGTTCATGGTTCCCGATACCTTATTATAGATAATATAGGATCCACAAGGTGTAGTTCATGGTTTCCGATACCTTGTTACAGATAATATATGATCCACACGGTGTAGTTCATGGTTCCCGATACCTTGTTACAGATAATATAGGCACCACACGGTGTAGTTCATGGTTCCCGATACCTTGTTACAGATAATATAGGATCCACACGGTGTAGTTCGTGGTTCCCGATACCTTATTACAGATAATATAGGATCCACAAGGTGTAGTTCATTGTTCCCGATACCTTGTTACAGATAATATAGGGTCCACACGGTGTAGTTCGTGGTTCCCGATACCTTGTTACAGATAATATAGAATCCACAAGGTGTAGTTCATGGTTCCCGATACCTTGTTACAGATAATATAGGGTCCACACGGTGTAGTTTGTGGTTCCCGATACCTTGTTACAGATAATATAGAATCCACAAGGTGTAGTTCGTGGTTCCCGATACCTTGTTACAGATAATATATGATCCACACGGTGTAGTTCATGGTTCCCGATACCTTGTTACAGATGATATAGGATCCACACAGTGTAGTTCATGGTTCCCGATACCTTGTTACAGATAATATAGGATCCACACGGTGTAGTTCATGGTTCCCGATAACTTGTTACAGATAATATAGGATCCACACGGTGTAGTTCATGGTTCCCGATACCTTGTTACAGATAATATAGGATCTACACGGTGTAGGCCATGGTTCCCGATACCTTATTACAGATAATATATGATCCACATGGGTGTAGTTCATGGTACCCGATACCTTGTTACAGATAATATAAGATCCACACAATGTAGTTCATGGTTCCTGATACCTTGTTACAGATAATATAGGATCCACACGGTGTAGTTCATGGTTCCCGATACCTTGGTACAGATAATATAGGATCCACACGGTGTAGTTCATGGTTCCCAGTACCTTGTTACAGATAATATAGGATCCACAAGGTGTAGTTCATGGTACCCGATACCTTATTACAGATAATATATGATCCACACGGTGTAGTTCATGGTTCCCGATACCTTGTTACAGATAATATAGGATCCACACGGTGTAGTTCATGGTTCCCGATACCTTATTACAGATAATATAGGATCCACACGGTGTAGTTCATGGTTCCCGATACCTTATTACAGATAATATATGATCCACACAATGTAGTTCATGGTTTCCGATACCTTGTTACAGATAATATAGGCACCACACGGTGTAGTTCATGGTTCCCGATACCTTGTTACAGATAATATAGGCACCACACGGTGTAGTTCATGGTTCCCGATACCTTGTAACAGATAATATAGGATCCACAAGGTGTAGTTCATGGTTCCCGATACCTTATTACAGATAATATATGATCCACACGGTGTAGTTCATGGTACCCGATACCTTGTTACAGATAATATAGGCACCACACGGTGTAGTTCATGGTTCCCGATACCTTGTTACAGATAATATAGGATCCACAAGGTGTAGTTCATGGTTCCCGATACCTTATTACAGATAATATATGATCCACACGGTGTAGTTCATGGTATCCGATACCTTGTTACAGATAATATAGGCACCACACGGTGTAGTTCATGGTTCCCGATACCTTGTTACAGATAATATAGGATCCACACGGTGTAGTTCGTGGTTCCCGATACCTTATTACAGATAATATAGGATCCACAAGGTGTAGTTCATGGTTTCCGATACCTTGTTACAGATAATATATGATCCACACGGTGTAGTTCATGGTTCCCGATACCTTGTTACAGATAATATAGGCACCACACGGTGTAGTTCATGGTTCCCGATACCTTGTTACAGATAATATAGGATCCACACGGTGTAGTTCGTGGTTCCCGATACCTTATTACAGATAATATAGGATCCACAAGGTGTAGTTCATGGTTCCCGATACCTTGTTACAGATAATATAGGGTCCACACGGTGTAGTTCCTGGTTCCCGATACCTTGTTACAGATAATATAGAATCCACAAGGTGTAGTTCATGGTTCCCGATACCTTATTACAGATAATATAGGATCCACAAGGTGTAGTTCATGGTTTCCGATACCTTGTTACAGATAATATATGATCCACACAGTGTAGTTCTTGGTTCCCGATACCTTGTTACAGATAATATAGGATCCACACGGTGTAGGCCATGGTTCCCGATACCTTATTACAGATAATATATGATCCACATGGGTGTAGTTCATGGTACCCGATACCTTGTTACAGATAATATAAGATCCACACAATGTAGTTCATGGTTCCTGATACCTTGTTACAGATAATATAGGATCCACACGGTGTAGTTCATGGTTCCCGATACCTTGGTACAGATAATATAGGATCCACACGGTGTAGTTCATGGTTCCCAGTACCTTGTTACAGATAATATAGGATCCACAAGGTGTAGTTCATGGTACCCGATACCTTATTACAGATAATATATGATCCACACGGTGTAGTTCATGGTTCCCGATACCTTGTTACAGATAATATAGGATCCACACGGTGTAGTTCATGGTTCCCGATACCTTATTACAGATAATATAGGATCCACACGGTGTAGTTCATGGTTCCCGATACCTTATTACAGATAATATATGATCCACACAATGTAGTTCATGGTTTCCGATACCTTGTTACAGATAATATAGGCACCACACGGTGTAGTTCATGGTTCCCGATACCTTGTTACAGATAATATAGGCACCACACGGTGTAGTTCATGGTTCCCGATACCTTGTAACAGATAATATAGGATCCACAAGGTGTAGTTCATGGTTCCCGATACCTTATTACAGATAATATATGATCCACACGGTGTAGTTCATGGTACCCGATACCTTGTTACAGATAATATAGGCACCACACGGTGTAGTTCATGGTTCCCGATACCTTGTTACAGATAATATAGGATCCACAAGGTGTAGTTCATGGTTCCCGATACCTTATTACAGATAATATATGATCTACACGGTGTAGTTCATGGTTCCCGATACCTTATTACAGATAATATATGATCCACACGGTGTAGTTCATGGTATCCGATACCTTGTTACAGATAATATAGGCACCACACGGTGTAGTTCATGGTTCCCGATACCTTGTTACAGATAATATAGGATCCACACGGTGTAGTTCGTGGTTCCCGATACCTTATTACAGATAATATAGGATCCACAAGGTGTAGTTCATGGTTTCCGATACCTTGTTACAGATAATATATGATCCACACGGTGTAGTTCATGGTTCCCGATACCTTGTTACAGATAATATAGGCACCACACGGTGTAGTTCATGGTTCCCGATACCTTGTTACAGATAATATAGGATCCACACGGTGTAGTTCATGGTTCCCGATACCTTATTACAGATAATATAGGATCCACAAGGTGTAGTTCATGGTTCCCGATACCTTGTTACAGATAATATAGGGTCCACACGGTGTAGTTCCTGGTTCCCGATACCTTGTTACAGATAATATAGAATCCACAAGGTGTAGTTCATGGTTCCCGATACCTTATTACAGATAATATAGGATCCACAAGGTGTAGTTCATGGTTTCCGATACCTTGTTACAGATAATATATGATCCACACAGTGTAGTTCTTGGTTCCCGATACCTTGTTACAGATAATATAGGATCCACACGGTGTAGTTCATGGTTCCCGATACCTTATTATAGATAATATAGGATCCACAAGGTGTAGTTCATGGTTTCCGATACCTTGTTACAGATAATATATGATCCACACGGTGTAGTTCATGGTTCCCGATACCTTGTTACAGATAATATAGGCACCACACGGTGTAGTTCATGGTTCCCGATACCTTGTTACAGATAATATAGGATCCACACGGTGTAGTTCGTGGTTCCCGATACCTTATTACAGATAATATAGGATCCAAAAGGTGTAGTTCATTGTTCCCGATACCTTGTTACAGATAATATAGGGTCCACACGGTGTAGTTCGTGGTTCCCGATACCTTGTTACAGATAATATAGAATCCACAAGGTGTAGTTCATGGTTCCCGATACCTTGTTACAGATAATATAGGGTCCACACGGTGTAGTTCGTGGTTCCCGATACCTTGTTACAGATAATATAGAATCCACAAGGTGTAGTTCGTGGTTCCCGATACCTTGTTACAGATAATATATGATCCACACGGTGTAGTTCATGGTTCCCGATACCTTGTTACAGATAATATAGGATCCACACGGTGTAGTTCGTGGTTCCCGATACCTTATTACAGATAATATAGGATCCACAAGGTGAAGTTCATGGTTCCCGATACCTTATTACAGATAATATAGGATCCACAAGGTGTAGTTCATGGTTCCCGATACCTTGTTACAGATAATATAGGGTCCACACGGTGTAGTTCGTGGTTCCCGATACCTTATTACAGATAATATAGGATCCACAAGGTGTAGTTCATGGTTCCCGATACCTTATTACAGATAATATAGGGTCCACACGGTGTAGTTCATGGTTCCCGATACCTTGTTACAGATAATATAGGATCCACGCGGTGTAGTTCATGGTTCCCGATACCTTGTTACAGATAATATAGGATCCACACAATGTAGTTCATGGTTTCCGATACCTTGTTACAGATAATATAGGCACCACACGGTGTAGTTCATGGTTCCCGATACCTTGTTACAGATAATATAGGATCCACAAGGTGTAGTTCATGGTTCCCGATACCTTATTACAGATAATATATGATCCACACGGTGTAGTTCATGGTTCCCGATACCTCGTTACAGATAATATATGATCCACACGGTGTAGTTCATGGTTCCCGATACCTTGTTACAGATAATATAGGGTCCACACGGTGTAGTTCGTGGTTCCCGATACCTTGTTACAGATAATATAGAATCCACATGGTGTAGTTCATGGTTCCCGTTACCTTTTTACAGATAATATAGGATCCACACGGTGTAGTTCATGGTTCCCGATACCTTGTTACAGATAATATAAGATCCACACAATGTAGTTCATGGTTCCCGATACCTTGTTACAGATAATATAAGATCCACACAATGTAGTTCATGGTTCCTGATACCTTGTTACAGATAATATAGGATCTACACGGTGTAGTTCATGGTTCCCGATACCTTGTTACAGATAATATAGGATCCACACGGTGTAGTTCATGGTTCCCGAAACCTTGTTCCAGATAATATAGGATCCACACGATGTAGTTCTTGGTTCCTGATACCTTGTTACAGATAATATAGGATCCACACGGTGTAGTTCAAGGTTCCCGATACCTTGTTACAGATAATATAGGATCCACGCGGTGTAGTTCATGGTTCCCGAAACCTTGTTACAGATAATATAGGATCCACACGGTGTAGTTCGTGGTTCCCGATACCTTGTTACAGATAATATAGAATCCACACGGTGTAGTTCATGGTTCCCGATACCTTGTTGCAGGTAATATAGGATCCACACGGTGTAGTTCATGGTTCCCGATACCTTGTTACAGATGATATAGGATCCACACAGTGTAGTTCATGGTTCCCGATACCTTGTTACAGATAATATAGGATCCACACGGTGTAGTTCATGGTTCCCGATAACTTGTTACAGATAATATAGGATCCACACGGTGTAGTTCATGGTTCCCGATACCTTGTTACAGATAATATAGGATCTACACGGTGTAGGCCATGGTTCCCGATACCTTATTACAGATAATATATGATCCACACGGTGTAGTTCATGGTACCCGATACCTTGTTACAGATAATATAAGATCCACACAGTGTAGTTCATGGTTCCCGATACCTTGTTACAGATAATATAGGATCCACACGGTGTAGTTCATGGTTCCTGATACCTTGTTACAGATAATATAGGATCCACACGGTGTAGTTCATGGTTCCCGATACCTTGGTACAGATAATATAGGATCCACACGGTGTAGTTCATGGTTCCCAGTCCCTTGTTACAGATAATATAGGATCCACAAGGTGTAGTTCATGGTACCCGATACCTTATTACAGATAATATATGATCCACACGGTGTAGTTCATGGTTCCCGATACCTTGTTACAGATAATATAGGATCCACACGGTGTAGTTCATGGTTCCCAATACCTTATTACAGATAATATAGGATCCACACGGTGTAGTTCATGGTTCCCGATACCTTATTACAGATAATATATGATCCACACGGTGTAGTTCATGGTACCCGATACCTTGTTACAGATAATATAAGATCCACACAATGTAGTTCATGGTTTCCGATACCTTGTTACAGATAATATAGGGTCCACACGGTGTAGTTCGTGGTTCCCGATACCTTGTTACAGGTAATATAGGATCCACACGGTGTAGTTCATGGTTCCCGATACCTTGTTACAGATAATATAGGATCCACACGGTGTAGTTCATGGTTCCCGATACCTTGTTCCAGATAATATAGAATCCACACGGTATGGTTCATGGTTCCAGATAACTTGTTACAGTTAAAATATGATCCAGACGGTGTAGTTCATGGTTCCCGATACCTTGTTACAGATAATATATGATTCACACGGTGTAGTTCGTGGTTCCCGATACCTTGTTACAGATAATATATGATCCACACGGTGTAGTTCATGGTATCCGATACCTTGTTACAGATAATATAGGCACCACACGGTGTAGTTCATGGTTCCCGATACCTTGTTACAGATAATATAGGATCCACAAGGTGTAGTTCATGGTTCCCGATACCTTATTACAGATAATATATGATCCACACGGTGTAGTTCATGGTTCCCGATACCTTGTTACAGATAATATAGGCACCACACGGTGTAGTTCATGGTTCCCGATACCTTGTTACAGATAATATAGGATCCACACGGTGTAGTTCGTGGTTCCCGATACCTTATTACAGATAATATAGGATCCACAAGGTGTAGTTCATGGTTCCCGATACCTTGTTACAGATAATATAGGGTCCACACGGTGTAGTTCGTGGTTCCCGATACCTTGTTACAGATAATATAGAATCCACAAGGTGTAGTTCATGGTTCCCGATACCTTATTACAGATAATATATGATCCACACGGTGTAGTTCATGGTTCCCGATACCTTGTTACAGATAATATAGGGTCCACACGGTGTAGTTCGTGGTTCCCGATACCTTGTTACAGATAATATAGAATCCACATGGTGTAGTTCATGGTTCCCGTTACCTTTTAACAGATAATATAGGATCCACACGGTGTAGTTCATGGTTCCCGATACCTTGTTACAGATAATATAAGATCCACACAATGTAGTTCATGGTTCCCGATACCTTGTTACAGATAATATAAGATCCACACAATGTAGTTCATGGTTCCTGATACCTTGTTACAGATAATATAGGATCTACACGGTGTAGTTCATGGTTCCCGATACCTTGTTACAGATAATATAGGATCCACACGGTGTTGTTCATGATTCCTGATACCTTGTTACAGATAATAGAGGTTCCACAAGGTGTAGTTCATGGTTCCCGAAACCTTGTTCCAGATAATATAGGATCCACACGATGTAGTTCTTGGTTCCCGATACCTTGTTACAGATAATATAGGATCCACACGGTGTAGTTCAAGGTTCCCGATACCTTGTTACAGATAATATAGGATCCACGCAGTGTAGTTCATGGTTCCCGAAACCTTGTTACAGATAATATAGGATCCACACGGTGTAGTTCGTGGTTCCCGATACCTTGTTACAGATAATATAGAATCCACACGGTGTAGTTTATGGTTCCCGATACCTTGTTGCAGGTAATATAGGATCCACACGGTGTAGTTCATGGTTCCCGATACCTTGTTACAGATGATATAGGATCCACACAGTGTAGTTCATGGTTCCCGATACCTTGTTACAGATAATATAGGATCCACACGGTGTAGTTCATGGTTCCCGATAACTTGTTACAGATAATATAGGATCCACACGGTGTAGTTCATGGTTCCCGATACCTTGTTACAGATAATATAGGATCTACACGGTGTAGGCCATGGTTCCCGATACCTTATTACAGATAATATATGATCCACACGGTGTAATTCATGGTACCCGATACCTTGTTACAGATAATATAAGATCCACACAGTGTAGTTCATGGTTCCCGATACCTTGTTACAGATAATATAGGATCCACACGGTGTAGTTCATGGTTCCTGATACCTTGTTACAGATAATATAGGATCCACACGGTGTAGTTCATGGTTCCCGATACCTTGTTACAGATAATATAGGATCCACACGGTGTAGTTCATGGTTCCCAATACCTTATACCAGATAATATAGGATCCACACGGTGTAGTTCATGGTTCCCGATACCTTATTACAGATAATATATGATCCACACGGTGTAGTTCATGGTACCCGATACCTTGTTACAGATAATATAAGATCCACACAATGTAGTTCATGGTTTCCGATACCTTGTTACAGATAATATAGGGTCCACACGGTGTAGTTCGTGGTTCCCGATACCTTGTTACAGATAATATAAGATCCACACAATGTAGTTCATGGTTCCCGATACCTTGCTACAGATAATATAGGCACCACACGGTGTAGTTCATGGTTCCCGATACCTTGTTACAGATAATATAGGAACCACACAATGTAGTTCATGGTTCCCAGTTACTTGTTACAGATAATATAGGATCCACAAGGTGTAGTTCATGGTTCCCGATACCTTATTACAGATAATATATGATCCACACGGTGTATTTCATGGTTCCCGATACCTTGTTATAGATAATATAGGATCCACACGGTGTAGTTCATGGTTCCCGATACCTTGTTACAGATAATATAGGATCGACACGGTGTAGTTCATGGTTCCCGATACCTTGTTCCAGATAATATAGGATCCACACGGTGTAGTACATGGTTTCGATACCTTGTTACAGATAATATAGGATCGACACGGTGTAGTTCATGGTTCCCGATACCTTGTTACAGATAATATAGGATCCACACGGTGTAGTTCATGGTTCCTGATACCTTGTTACAGATAATATAGGATCCACACGGTGTAGTTCATGGTTCCCGATACCTTGTTACAGGTAATATAGGATCCACACGGTGTAGTTCATGGTTCCCGATACCATGTTACAGGTAATATATGATCAACACGGTGTAGTTCATGGTGACCGATACCTTGTTACAGATAATATAGGCACCACACAGTGTAGTTCATGGTTCCCGATACCTTGTTACAGATAATATAGGATCCACACAGTGTAGTTCATGGTTCCAAGTACCTTGTTACAGATAATATAGGATCCACATGGTGTAGTTCATGGTTCCCGATACCTTATTACAGATAATATATGATCCACACGGTGTAGTTCATGGTACCCGATACCTTGTTACAGATAATATAAGATCCACACAATGTAGTTCATGGATCCTGATACCTTGTTACAGATAATATAGGATCTACACGGTGTAGTTCATGGTTCCCGATACCTTGTTACAGATAACATAGGATCCACACGGTGTTGTTCATGATTCCTGATACCTTGTTACAGATAATAGAGGTTCCACAAGGTGTAGTTCATGGTTCCCGATACCTTGTTCCAGATAATATAGGATCCACACGATGTAGTTCTTGGTTCCCGAAACCTTGTTACAGATAATATAGGATCCACACGGTGTAGTTCATGGTTCCCGATACCTTGTTACAGATAATATAGGATCCACGCGGTGTAGTTCATGGTTCCCGATACCTTGTTACAGATAATATAGGATCCTAACGGTGTAGTTCGTGGTTCCCGATACCTTGTTACAGATAATATAGAATCCACACGGTGTAGTTCATGGTTCCCGATACCTTGTTACAGGTAATATAGGATCCACACGGTGTAGTTCATGGTTCCCGATAACTTGTTACAGATAATATAGGATCCACACGGTGTAGTTCATGGTTCCCGATACCTTGTTACAGATAATATAGGATCTACACGGTGTAGGCCATGGTTCCCGATACCTTTTTACAGATAATATATGATCCACACGGTGTAGTTCATGGTACCCGATACCTTGTTACAGATAATATAAGATCCACACAATGTAGTTCATGGTTACTGATACCTTGTTACAGATAATATAGGATCCACACAGTGTAGTTCATGGTTCCCGATACCTTGTTACAGGTAATATAGGATCGACACGGTGTAGTTCATGGTTCCCGATACCTTGTTACAGATAATATAGGATCCACGCGGTGTAGTTCATGGTTCCTGATACCTTGTTACAGATAATATAGGATCCACACGGTGTAGTTCATGGTTCCCGATACCTTGTTACAGGTAATATAGGATCCACACGGTGTAGTTCATGGTTCCTGATACCATGTTACAGGTAATATATGATCCACACGGTGTAGTTCATGGTTCCCGATACCTTGTTACAGATAATATAGGATCCACGCGGTGTAGTTCATGGTTCCCGATACCTTGTTACAGATAATATAGGATCCACACGGTGTAGTTCGTGGTTCCCGATACCTTGTTACAGATAATATAAGATCCGCACAATGTAGTTCATGGTTCCTGATACCTTGTTACAGATAATATAGGATCTACACGGTGTAGTTCATAGTTCCCGATACCTTGTTACAGATAACATAGGATCCACACGGTGTTGTTCATGATTCCTGATACCTTGTTACAGATAATAGAGGTTCCACAAGGTGTAGTTCATGGTTCCCGATACCTTGTTCCAGATAATATAGGATCCACACGATGTAGTTCTTGGTTCCCGAAACCTTGTTACAGATAATATAGGATCCACACGGTGTAGTTCATGGTTCCCGATACCTTGTTACAGATAATATAGGATCCACGCGGTGTAGTTCATGGTTCCCGATACCTTGTTACAGATAATATAGGATCCTAACGGTGTAGTTCGTGGTTCCCGATACCTTGTTACAGATAATATAGAATCCACACGGTGTAGTTCATGGTTCCCGATACCTTGTTACAGGTAATATAGGATCCACACGGTGTAGTTCATGGTTCCCGATAACTTGTTACAGATAATATAGGATCCACACGGTGTAGTTCATGGTTCCCGATACCTTGTTACAGATAATATAGGATCTACACGGTGTAGGCCATGGTTCCCGATACCTTTTTACAGATAATATAGGATCCACACGGTGTAGTTCATGGTACCCGATACCTTGTTACAGATAATATAAGATCCACACAATGTAGTTCATGGTTACTGATACCTTGTTACAGATAATATAGGATCCACACAGTGTAGTTCATGGTTCCCGATACCTTGTTACAGGTAATATAGGATCCACGCGGTGTAGTTCATGGTTCCCGATACCTTGTTACAGATAATATAGGATCCACGCGGTGTAGTTCATGGTTCCCGATACCTTGTTACAGATAATATAGGATCCACATGGTGTAGTTCGTGGCTCCCGATACCTTGTTACAGATAATATAGAATCCACACGGTGTAGTTCATGGTTCCCGATACCTTGTTGCAGGTAATATAGGATCCACACGGTGTAGTTCATGGTTCCCGATACCTTGTTACAGATGATATAGGATCCACACAGTGTAGTTCATGGTTCCCGATACCTTGTTACAGATAATATAGGATCCAGACGGTGTAGTTCATGGTTCCCGATAACTTGTTACAGATAATATAGGATCCACACGGTGTAGTTCATGGTTCCCGATACCTTGTTACAGATAATATAGGATCTACACGGTGTAGGCCATGGTTCCCGATACCTTATTACAGATAATATATGATCCACACGGTGTAGTTCATGGTACCCGATACCTTGTTACAGATAATATAAGATCCACACAATGTTGTTCATGGTTCCCGATACCTTGTTACAGATAATATACGATCCACACGGTGTAGTTCATGGTTCCCGATACCTTGGTACAGATAATATAGGATCCACACGGTGTAGTTCATGGTTCCCAGTACTTTGTTACAGATAATATAGGATCCACAAGGTGTAGTTCATGGTTCCCGATACCTTATTACAGATAATATATGATCCACACGGTGTGGTTCATGGTTCCCGATACCTTGTTACAGATAATATAGGATCCACACGGTGTAGTTCATGGTTCCCGATACCTTGTTACAGATAATATAGGATCGACACGGTGTAGTTCGTGGTTCCCGATACCTTGTTCCAGATAATATAGGATCAACACGGTGTAGTACATGGTTCTCGATACCTTGTTACAGATAATATAGGATCGACACGGTGTAGTTCATGGTTCCCGATACCTTGTTACAGATAATATAGGATCGACACGATGTAGTTCATAGTTCCTGATTCCTTGTTACAGATAATATAGGATCCACACGGTGTAGTTCATGGTTCCCGATACCTTGTTACAGGTAATATAGGATCCACACGGTGTAGTTCATGGTTCCCGATACCATGTTACAGGTAATATATGATCAACACGGTGTAGTTCATGGTGACCGATACCTTGTTACAGATAATATAGGCACCACACAGTGTAGTTCATGGTTCCCGATACCTTGTTACAGATAATATAGGATCCACACAGTGTAGTTCATGGTTCCCAGTACCTTGTTACAGATAATATAGGATCCACACGGTGTAGTTCATGGTTCCCGATACCTTATTACAGATAATATATGATCCACACGGTGTAGTTCATGGTACCCGATACCTTGTTACAGATAATATAAGATCCACACAATGTAGTTCATGGTTCCTGATACCTTGTTACAGATAATATAGGATCTACACGGTGTAGTTCATGGTTCCCGATACCTTGTTACAGATAATATAGGATCCACGCAGTGTAGTTCATGGTTCCCGATACCTTGTTACAGATAATATAGGATCAACACGGTGTAGTTCGTGGTTCCCGATACCTTGTTACAGATAATATAGAATCCACACGGTGTAGTTCATGGTTCCCGATACCTTGTTACAGGTAATATAGGATCCACATGGTGTAGTTCATGGTTCCCGATACCTTGTTACAGATGATATAGGATCCACACAGTGTAGTTCATGGTTCCCGATACCTTGTTACAGATAATATAGGATCCACACGGTGTAGTTCATGGTTGCCGATAACTTGTTACAGATAATATAGGATCCACATGGTGTAGTTCATGGTTCCCGATACCTTGTTACAGAAAATAGAGGATCCACACGGTGTAGTTCATGGTTCCCGATACCTTGTTCCAGATAATATAAGATCCACACAATGTAGGTCATGGTTCCTGATACCATGTTACAGATAATATAAGATCCACACAATGTAGTTCATGGTTCCTGATACCTTGTTACAGATAATATAGGATCCACACGGTGTAGTTCATGGTTCCCGATACCTTGGTACAAATAATATAGGATCCACACGGTGTAGTTCATGGTTCCCAGTACCTTGTTACAGATAATATAGGATCCACAAGGTGTAGTTCATGGTTCCCGATACCTTATTACAGATAATATATGATCCACACGGTGTAGTTCATGGTTCCCGATACCTTGTTACAGATAATATAGGATCCACACGGTGTAGTTCATGGTTCCCGATACCTTATTACAGATAATATAGGATCCACACGGTGTAGTTCATGGTTCCCGATACCTTATTACAGATAATATATGATCCACACGGTGTAGTTCATGGTACCCGATACCTTGTTACAGATAATATAAGATCCACACAATGTAGTTCATGGTTTCCGATACCTTGTTACAGATAATATAGGATCCACACGGTGTAGTTCGTGGTTCCCGATACCTTGTTACAGATAATATAGAATCCACATGGTGTAGTTCATGGTTCCCGTTACCTTTTTACAGATAATATAGGATCCACACGGTGTAGTTCATGGTTCCCGATACCTTGTTACAGATAATATAAGATCCACACAATGTAGTTCATGGTTCCCGATACCTTGTTACAGATAATATAGGCACCACACGGTGTAGTTCATGGTTCCCGATACCTTGTTACAGATAATATAGGATCCACACAGTGTAGTTCATGGTTCCCAGTACCTTGTTACAGATAATATAGGATCCACAAGGTGTAGTTCATGGTTCCCGATACCTTATTACAGATAATATATGATCCACACGGTGTAGTTCATGGTTCCCGATACCTTGTTACAGATAATATAGGATCCACACGGTGTAGTTCATGGTTCCCGATACCTTGTTACAGATAATATAGGATCGACACGGTGTAGTTCATGGTTCCCGATACCTTGTTCCAGATAATATAGGATCCACACGGTGTAGTACATGGTTCTCGATACCTTGTTATAGATAATATAGGATCGACACGGTGTAGTTCATGGTTCCCGATACCTTGTTACAGATAATATAGGATCGACACGATGTAGTTCATAGTTCCTGATACCTTGTTACAGAT
This sequence comes from Gibbula magus, assembly GCA_936450465.1. Classification (NCBI taxonomy): domain Eukaryota; kingdom Metazoa; phylum Mollusca; class Gastropoda; order Trochida; family Trochidae; genus Gibbula; species Gibbula magus. The sequence continues at coordinate 65,901,931 of OW388290.1, read as the reverse complement.
AATATAGGATCCACACGGTGTAGTTCATGGTTCCCGATACCTTGTTACAGGTAATATAGGATCCACACGGTGTAGTTCATGGTTCCCGATACCATGTTACAGGTAATATATGATCAACACGGTGTAGTTCATGGTGACCGATACCTTGTTACAGATAATATAGGCACCACACAGTGTCGTTCATGGTTCCCAATACCTTGTTACAGATAATATAGGATCCACACAGTGTAGTTCATGGTTCCCAGTACCTTGTTACAGATAATATAGGATCCACACGGTGTAGTTCATGGTTCCCGATACCTTATTACAGATAATATATGATCCACACGGTGTAGTTCATGGTACCCGATACCTTGTTACAGATAATATAAGATCCACACAATGTAGTTCATGGTTCCTGATACCTTGTTACAGATAATATAGGATCTACACGGTGTAGTTCATGGTTCCCGATACCTTGTTACAGATAATATAGGATCCACACGGTGTTGTTCATGATTCCTGATACCTTGTTACAGATAATAGAGGTTCCACAAGGTGTAGTTCATGGTTCCCGATACCTTGTTCCAGATAATATAGGATCCACACGATGTAGTTCTTGGTTCCCGATACCTTGTTACAGATAATATAGGATCCACACGGTGTAGTTCATGGTTCCCGATACCTTGTTACAGATAATATAGGATCCACGCGGTGTAGTTCATGGTTCCCGATACCTTGTTACAGATAATATAGGATCCACACGGTGTAGTTCGTGGTTCCCGATACCTTGTTACAGATAATATAGGATCCACACGGTGTAGTTCATGGTTCCCGATACCTTATTACAGATAATATATGATCCACACGGTGTAGTTCATGGTACCCGATACCTTGTTACAGATAATATAAGATCCACACAATGTAGTTCATGGTTCCCGATACCTTGTTACAGATAATATAGGATCCACGCGGTGTAGTTCATGGTTCCCGATACCTTGTTACAGATAATATAGGATCCACACGGTGTAGTTCGTGGTTCCCGATACCTTGTTACAGATAATATAGAATCCACACGGTGTAGTTCATGGTTCCCGATACCTTGTTGCAGGTAATATAGGATCCACACGGTGTAGTTCATGGTTCCCGATACCTTGTTACAGATGATATAGGATCCACACAGTGTAGTTCATGGTTCCCGATACCTTGTTACAGATAATATAGGATCCAGACGGTGTAGTTCATGGTTCCCGATAACTTGTTACAGAAAATATAGGATCCACACGGTGTAGTTCATGGTTCCCGATACCTTGTTACAGATAATATAGGATCTACACGGTGTAGGCCATGGTTCCCGATACCTTATTACAGATAATATATGATCCACACGGTGTAGTTCATGGTACCCGATACCTTGTTACAGATAATATAAGATCCACACAATGTAGTTCATGGTTCCTGATACCTTGTTACAGATAATATACGATCCACACGGTGTAGTTCATGGTTCCCGATACCTTGGTACAGATAATATAGGATCCACACGGTGTAGTTCATGGTTCCCAGTACCTTGTTACAGATAATATAGGATCCACAAGGTGTAGTTCATGGTTCCCGATACCTTATTACAGATAATATATGATCCACACGGTGTAGTTCATTGTTCCCGATACCTTGTTACAGATAATATAGGATCCACACGGTGTAGTTCATGGTTCCCGATACCTTATTACAGATAATATAGGATCCACACGGTGTAGTTCATGGTTCCCGATACCTTATTACAGATAATATATGATCCACACGGTGTAGTTCATGGTACCCGATACCTTGTTACAGATAATATAAGATCCACACAATGTAGTTCATGGTTTCCGATACCTTGTTACAGATAATATAGGATCCACACGGTGTAGTTCGTGGTTCCCGATACCTTGTTACAGATAATATAGAATCCACATGGTGTAGTTCATGGTTCCCGTTACCTTTTTACAGATAATATAGGATCCACACGGTGTAGTTCATGGTTCCCGATACCTTGTTACAGATAATATAAGATCCACACAATGTAGTTCATGGTTCCCGATACCTTGTTACAGATAATATAGGCACCACACGGTGTAGTTCATGGTTCCCGATACCTTGTTACAGATAATATAGGATCCACACAGTGTAGTTCATGGTTCCCAGTACCTTGTTACAGATAATATAGGATCCACAAGGTGTAGTTCATGGTTCCCGATACCTTATTACAGATAATACATGATCCACACGGTGTAGTTCATGGTTCCCGATACCTTGTTACAGATAATATAGGATCCACACGGTGTAGTTCATGGTTCCCGATACCTTGTTACAGATAATATAGGATCGACACGGTGTAGTTCATGGTTCCCGATACCTTGTTCCAGATAATATAGGATCCACACGGTGTAGTACATGGTTCTCGATACCTTGTTACAGATAATATAGGATCGACACGGTGTAGTTCATGGTTCCCGATACCTTGTTACAGATAATATAGGATCGACACGATGTAGTTCATAGTTCCTGATACCTTGTTACAGATAATATAGGATCCACACGGTGTAGTTCATGGTTCCCGATACCTTGTTACATGTAATATAGGATCCACACGGTGTAGTTCATGGTTCCCGATACCATGTTACAGGTAATATATGATCAACACGGTGTAGTTCATGGTGACCGATACCTTATTACAGATAATATAGGCACCACACAGTGTAGTTCATGGTTCCCGATACCTTGTTACAGATAATATAGGATCCACACAGTGTAGTTCATGGTTCCCAGTACCTTGTTACAGATAATATAGGATCCACACGGTGTAGTTCATGGTTCCCGATACCTTATTACAGATAATATATGATCCACACGGTGTAGTTCATGGTACCCATTACCTTGTTACAGATAATATAAGATCCACACAATGTAGTTCATGGTTCCTGATACCTTGTTGCAGATAATATAGGATCTACACGGTGTAGTTCATGGTTCCCGATACCTTGTTACAGATAATATAGGATCCACACGGTGTTGTTCATGATTCCTGATACCTTGTTACAGATAATAGAGGTTCCACAAGGTGTAGTTCATGGTTCCCGATACCTTGTTCCAGATAATATAGGATCCACACGATGTAGTTCTTGGTTCCCGATACCTTGTTACAGATAATATAGGATCCACACGGTGTAGTTCATGGTTCCCGATACCTTGTTACAGATAATATAGGATCCACGCGGTGTAGTTCATGGTTCCCGATACCTTGTTACAGATAATATAGGATCCACACGGTGTAGTTCGTGGTTCCCGATACCTTGTTTCAGATAATATAGAATCCACACGGTGTAGTTCATGGTTCCCGATACCTTGTTACAGGTAATATAGGATCCACATGGTGTAGTTCATGGTTCCCGATACCTTGTTACAGATGATATAGGATCCACACAGTGTAGTTCATGGTTCCCGATACCTTGTTACAGATAATATAGGATCCACACGGTGTAGTTCATGGTTCCCGATAACTTGTTACAGATAATATAGGATCCACATGGTGTAGTTCATGGTTCCCGATACCTTGATACAGAAAATAGAGGATCCACACGGTGTAGTTCATGGTTCCCGATAACTTGTTCCAGATAATATAAGATCCACACAATGTAGGTCATGGTTCCTGATACCATGTTACAGATAATATAAGATCCACACAATGTAGTTCATGGTTCCTGATACCTTGTTACAGATAATATAGGATCCACACGGTGTAGTTCATGGTTCCCGATACCTTGGTACAAATAATATAGGATCCACACGGTGTAGTTCATGGTTCCCAGTACCTTGTTACAGATAATATAGGATCCACAAGGTGTAGTTCATGGTTCCCGATACCTTATTACAGATAATATATGATCCACACGGTGTAGTTCATGGTTCCCGATACCTTGTTACAGATAATATAGGATCCACACGGTGTAGTTCATGGTTCCCGATACCTTATTACAGATAATATAGGATCCACACGGTGTAGTTCATGGTTCCCGATACCTTATTACAGATAATATATGATCCACACGGTGTAGTTCATGGTACCCGATACCTTGTTACAGATAATATAAGATCCACACAATGTAGTTCATGGTTTCCGATACCTTGTTACAGATAATATAGGATCCACACGGTGTAGTTCGTGGTTCCCGATACCTTGTTACAGATAATATAGAATCCACATGGTGTAGTTCATGGTTCCCGTTACCTTTTTACAGATAATATAGGATCCACACGGTGTAGTTCATGGTTCCCGATACCTTGTTACAGATAATATAAGATCCACACAATGTAGTTCATGGTTCCCGATACCTTGTTACAGATAATATAGGCACCACACGGTGTAGTTCATGGTTCCCGATACCTTGTTACAGATAATATAGGATCCACACAGTGTAGTTCATGGTTCCCAGTACCTTGTTACAGATAATATAGGATCCACAAGGTGTAGTTCATGGTTCCCGATACCTTATTACAGATAATATATGATCCACACGGAGTAGTTCATGGTTCCCGATACCTTGTTACAGATAATATAGGATCCACACGGTGTAGTTCATGGTTCCCGATACCTTGTTACAGATAATATAGGATCGACACGGTGTAGTTCATGGTTCCCGATACCTTGTTCCAGATAATATAGGATCCACACGGTGTAGTACATGGTTCTCGATACCTTGTTACAGATAATATAGGATCGACACGGTGTAGTTCATGGTTCCCGATACCTTGTTACAGATAATATAGGATCGACACGATGTAGTTGATAGTTCCTGATACCTTGTTACAGATAATATAGGATCCACACGGTGTAGTTCATGGTTCCCGATACCTTGTTACAGGTAATATAGGATCCACACGGTGTAGTTCATGGTTCCCGATACCATGTTACAGGTAATATATGATCAACACGGTGTAGTTCATGGTGACCGATACCTTGTTACAGATAATATAGGCACCACACAGTGTAGTTCATGGTTCCCAATACCTTGTTACAGATAATATAGGATCCACACAGTGTAGTTCATGGTTCCCAGTACCTTGTTACAGATAATATAGGATCCACACGGTGTAGTTCATGGTTCCCGATACCTTATTACAGATAATATATGATCCACACGGTGTAGTTCATGGTACCCGATACCTTGTTACAGATAATATAAGATCCACACAATGTAGTTCATGGTTCCTGATACCTTGTTACAGATAATATAGGATCTACACGGTGTAGTTCATGGTTCCCGATACCTTGTTACAGATAATATAGGATCCACACGGTGTTGTTCATGATTCCTGATACCTTGTTACAGATAATAGAGGTTCCACAAGGTGTAGTTCATGGTTCCCGATACCTTGTTCCAGATAATATAGGATCCACACGATGTAGTTCATGGTTCCCGATACCTTGTTACAGATAATATAGGATCCACACGGTGTAGTTCATGGTTCCCGATACCTTGTTACAGATAATATAGGATCCACGCGGTGTAGTTCATGGTTCCCGATACCTTGTTACAGATAATATAGGATCCACACGGTGTAGTTCGTGGTTCCCGATACCTTGTTACAGATAATATAGAATCCACACGGTGTAGTTCATGGTTCCCGATACCTTGTTACAGGTAATATAGGATCCACATGGTGTAGTTCATGGTTCCCGATACCTTGTTACAGATGATATAGGATCCACACAGTGTAGTTCATGGTTCCCGATACCTTGTTACAGATAATATAGGATCCACACGGTGTAGTTCATGGTTCCCGATAACTTGTTACAGATAATATAGGATCCACACGGTGTAGTTCATGGTTCCCGATACCTTGTTACAGATAATATAAGATCCACACAATGTAGTTCATGGTTCCCGATACCTTGTTACAGATAATATAAGATCCACACAATGTAGTTCATGGTTCCCGATACCTTGTTACAGATAATATAGGCACCACACGGTGTAGTTCATGGTTCCCGATACCTTGTTACAGATAATATAGGATCCACACAGAGTAGTTCATGGTTCCCAGTACCTTGTTACAGATAATATAGGATCCACAAGGTGTAGTTCATGGTTCCCGATACCTTATTACAGGTAATATAGGATCCACACGGTGTAGTTCATGGTTCCCGATACCATGTTACAGGTAATATATGATCAACACGGTGTAGTTCATGGTGACCGATACCTTGTTACAGATAATATAGGCACCACACAGTGTAGTTCATGGTTCCCGATACCTTGTTACAGATAATATAGGATCCACACAGTGTAGTTCATGGTTCCCAGTACCTTGTTACAGATAATATAGGATCCACACGGTGTAGTTCATGGTTCCCGATACCTTATTACAGATAATATATGATCCACACGGTGTAGTTCATGGTACCCGATACCTTGTTACAGATAATATAAGATCCACACAATGTAGTTCATGGTTCCTGATACCTTGTTACAGATAATATAGGATCTACACGGTGTAGTTCATGGTTCCCGATACCTTGTTACAGATAATATAGGATCCACACGGTGTTGTTCATGATTCCTGATACCTTGTTACAGATAATAGAGGTTCCACAAGGTGTAGTTCATGGTTCCCGATACCTTGTTCCAGATAATATAGGATCCACACGATGTAGTTCTTGGTTCCCGATACCTTGTTACAGATAATATAGGATCCACACGGTGTAGTTCATGGTTCCCGATACCTTGTTACAGATAATATAGGATCCACGCGGTGTAGTTCATGGTTCCCGATACCTTGTTACAGATAATATAGGATCCACACGGTGTAGTTCGTGGTTCCCGATACCTTGTTACAGATAATATAGAATCCACACGGTGTAGTTCATGGTTCCCGATACCTTGTTACAGGTAATATAGGATCCACATGGTGTAGTTCATGGTTCCCGATACCATGTTACAGGTAATATATGATCAACACGGTGTAGTTCATGGTGACCGATACCTTGTTACAGATAATATAGGCACCACACAGTGTAGTTCATGGTTCCCGATACCTTGTTACAGATAATATAGGATCCACACAGTGTAGTTCATGGTTCCCAGTACCTTGTTACAGATAATATAGGATCCACACGGTGTAGTTCATGGTTCCCGATACCTTATTACAGATAATATATGATCCACACGGTGTAGTTCATGGTACCCGATACCTTGTTACAGATAATATAAGATCCACACAATGTAGTTCATGGTTCCTGATACCTTGTTACAGATAATATAGGATCTACACGGTGTAGTTCATGGTTCCCGATACCTTGTTACAGATAACATAGGATCCACACGGTGTTGTTCATGATTCCTGATACCTTGTTACAGATAATAGAGGTTCCACAAGGTGTAGTTCATGGTTCCCGATACCTTGTTCCAGATAATATAGGATCCAAACGATGTAGTTCTTGGTTCCCGAAACCTTGTTACAGATAATATAGGATCCACACGGTGTAGTTCATGGTTCCCGATACCTTGTTACAGATAATATAGGATCCACGCGGTGTAGTTCATGGTTCCCGATCCCTTGTTACAGATAATATAGGATCCTAACGGTGTAGTTCGTGGTTCCCGATACCTTGTTACAGATAATATAGAATCCACACGGTGTAGTTCATGGTTCCCGATACCTTGTTACAGGTAATATAGGATCCACATGGTGTAGTTCATGGTTCCCGATACCTTATTACAGATAATATATGATCCACACGGTGTAGTTCATGGTTCCCGATACCTTGTTACAGATAATATAGGATCCACACGGTGTAGTTCATGGTTCCCGATAACTTGTTACAGATAATATAGGATCCACACGGTGTAGTTCATGGTTCCCGATACCTTGTTACAGATAATATAGGATCTACACGGTGTAGGCCATGGTTCCCGATACCTTTTTACAGATAATATATGATCCACACGGTGTAGTTCATGGTTCCCGATACCTTGTTACAGATAATATAGGATCCTAACGGTGTAGTTCGTGGTTCCCGATACCTTGTTACAGATAATATAGAATCCACACGGTGTAGTTCATGGTTCCCGATACCTTGTTACAGGTAATATAGGATCCACATGGTGTAGTTCATGGTTCCCGATACCTTATTACAGATAATATATGATCCACACGGTGTAGTTCATGGTTCCCGATACCTTGTTACAGATAATATAGGATCCACACGGTGTAGTTCATGGTTCCCGATAACTTGTTACAGATAATATAGGATCCACACGGTGTAGTTCATGGTTCCCGATACCTTGTTACAGATAATATAGGATCTACACGGTGTAGGCCATGGTTCCCGATACCTTTTTACAGATAATATATGATCCACACGGTGTAGTTCATGGTACCCGATACCTTGTTACAGATAATATAAGATCCACACAATGTAGTTCATGGTTACTGATACCTTGTTACAGATAATATAGGATCCACACAGTGTAGTTCATGGCTCCCGATACCTTGTTACAGGTAATATAGGATCGACACGGTGTAGTTCATGGTTCCCGATACCTTGTTACAGATAATATAGGATCGACACGGTGTAGTTCATGGTTCCTGATACCTTGTTACAGATAATATAGGATCCACACGGTGTAGTTCATGGTTCCCGATACCTTGTTACAGGTAATATAGGATCCACACGGTGTAGTTCATGGTTCCCGATACCATGTTACAGGTAATATATGATCCACACGGTGTAGTTCATGGTTCCCGATACCTTGTTACAGATAATATAGGATCCACGCGGTGTAGTTCATGGTTCCCGATACCTTGTTACAGATAATATAGGATCCACACGGTGTAGTTCATGGTTCCCGATACCTTGTTACAGATAATATAGAATCCACACGGTGTAGTTCATGGTTCCCGATACCTTGTTGCAGGTAATATAGGATCCACACGGTGTAGTTCATGGTTCCCGATACCTTGTTACAGATGATATAGGATCCACACAGTGTAGTTCATGGTTCCCGATACCTTGTTACAGATAATATAGGATCCAGACGGTGTAGTTCATGGTTCCCGATAACTTGTTACAGATAATATAGGATCCACACGGTGTAGTTCATGGTTCCCGATACCTTGTTACAGATAATATAGGATCTACACGGTGTAGGCCATGGTTCCCGATACCTTATTACAGATAATATATGATCCACACAATGTAGTTCATGGTTCCTGATACCTTGTTACAGATAATATAGGATCCACACGGTGTAGTTCATGGTTCCCGATACCTTGGTACAGATAATATAGGATCCACACGGTGTAGTTCATGGTTCCCAGTACCTTGTTACAGATAATATAGGATCCACAAGGTGTAGTTCATGGTTCCCGATACCTTATTACAGATAATATATGATCCACACGGTGTAGTTCATTGTTCCCGATACCTTGTTACAGATAATATAGGATCCACACGGTGTAGTTCATGGTTCCCGATACCTTATTACAGATAATATAGGATCCACACGGTGTAGTTCATGGTTCCCGATACCTTATTACAGATAATATATGATCCACACGGTGTAGTTCATGGTACCCGATACCTTGTTACAGATAATATAGAATGCACATGGTGTAGTTCATGGTTCCCGATACCTTGTTACAGATAATATAGAATCCACATGGTGTAGTTCATGGTTCCCGTTACCTTTTTACAGATAATATAGGATCCACACGGTGTAGTTCATGGTTCCCGATACCTTGTTACAGATAATATAAGATCCACACAATGTAGTTCATGGTTCCCGATACCTTGTTACAGATAATATAGGCACCACACGGTTTAGTTCATGGTTCCCGATACCATGTTACAGATAATATAGGATCCACACAGTGTAGTTCATGGTTCCCAGTACCTTGTTACAGATAATATAGGATCCCCAAGGTGTAGTTCATGGTTCCCGATACCTTATTACAGATAATATATGATCCACACGGTGTAGTTCATGGTTCCCGATACCTTGTTACAGATAATATAGGATCCACACGGTGTAGTTCATGGTTCCCGATACCTTGTTACAGATAATATAGGATCGACACGGTGTAGTTCATGGTTCCCGATACCTTGTATCAGATAATATAGGATCCACACGGTGTAGTACATGGTTCTCGATACCTTGTTACAGATAATATAGGATCGACACGGTGTAGTTCATGGTTCCCGATACCTTGTTACAGATAATATAGGATCGACACGATGTAGTTCATAGTTCCTGATACCTTGTTACAGATAATATAGGATCCACACGGTGTAGTTCATGGTTCCCGATACCTTGTTACAGGTAATATAGGATCCACACGGTGTAGTTCATGGTTCCCGATACCATGTTACAGGTAATATATGATCAACACGGTGTAGTTCATGGTGACCGATACCTTGTTACAGATAATATAGGCACCACACAGTGTAGTTCATGGTTCCCGATACCTTGTTACAGATAATATAGGATCCACACAGTGTAGTTCATGGTTCCCAGTACCTTGTTACAGATAATATAGGATCCACACGGTGTAGTTAATGGTTCCCGATACCTTATTACAGATAATATATGATCCACACGGTGTAGTTCATGGTACCCGATACCTTGTTACAGATAATATAAGATCCACACAATGTAGTTCATGGTTCCTGATACCTTGTTACAGATAATATAGGATCTACACGGTGTAGTTCATGGTTCCCGATACCTTGTTACAGATAATATAGGATCCACACGGTGTTGTTCATGATTCCTGATACCTTGTTACAGATAATAGAGGTTCCACAAGGTGTAGTTCATGGTTCCCGATACCTTGTTCCAGATAATATAGGATCCACACGATGTAGTTCTTGGTTCCCGATACCTTGTTACAGATAATATAGGATCCACACGGTGTAGTTCATGGTTCCCGATACCTTGTTACAGATAATATAGGATCCACGCGGTGTAGTTCATGGTTCCCGATACCTTGTTACAGATAATATAGGATCCACACGGTGTAGTTCGTGGTTTACCGATACCTTGTTACAGATAATATAGAATCCACACGGTGTAGTTCATGGTTCCCGATACCTTGTTACAGGTAATATAGGATCCACATGGTGTAGTTCATGGTTCCCGATACCTTGTTACAGATGATATAGGATCCACACAGTGTAGTTCATGGTTCCCGATACCTTGTTACAGATAATATAGGATCCACACGGTGTAGTTCATGGTTCCCGATAACTTGTTACAGATAATATAGGATCCACCTGGTGTAGTTCATGGTTCCCGATACCTTGTTACAGAAAATAGAGGATCCACACGGTGTAGTTCATGGTTCCCGATACCTTGTTCCAGATAATATAAGATCCACACAATGTAGGTCATGGTTCCTGATACCATGTTACAGATAATATAAGATCCACACAATGTAGTTCATGGTTCCTGATACCTTGTTACAGATAATATAGGATCCACACGGTGTAGTTCATGGTTCCCGATACCTTGGTACAAATAATATAGGATCCACACGGTGTAGTTCATGGTTCCCAGTACCTTGTTACAGATAATATAGGATCCATAAGGTGTAGTTCATGGTTCCCGATACCTTATTACAGATAATATATGATCCACACGGTGTAGTTCATGGTTCCCGATACCTTGTTACAGATAATATAGGATCCACACGGTGTAGTTCATGGTTCCCGATACCTTATTACAGATAATATAGGATCCACACTGTGTAGTTCATGGTTCCCGATACCTTATTACAGATAATATATGATCCACACGGTGTAGTTCATGGTACCCGATACCTTGTTACAGATAATATAAGATCCACACAATGTAGTTCATGGTTCCCGATACCTTGTTACAGATAATATAGGATCCACACGGTGTAGTTCATGGTTTCCGATACCTTGTTACAGATAATATAGGATCCACACGGTGTAGTTCGTGGTTCCCGATACCTTGTTACAGATAATATAGAATCCACATGGTGTAGTTCATGGTTCCCGTTACCTTTTTACAGATAATATAGGATCCACACGGTGTAGTTCATGGTTCCCGATACCTTGTTACAGATAATATATGATCCACACGGTGTAGTTCATGGTTCCCGATACCTTGTTACAGATAATATAGGATCCACACGGTGTAGTTCATGGTTCCCGATACCTTGTTACAGATAATATAGGATCGACACGGTGTAGTTCATGGTTCCCGATACCTTGTTCCAGATAATATAGGATCCACACGGTGTAGTACATGGTTCTCGATACCTTGTTACAGATAATATAGGATCGACACGGTTTAGTTCATGGTTCCCGATACCTTGTTACAGGTAATATAGGATCCACACGGTGTAGTTCATGGTTCCCGATACCATGTTACAGGTAATATATGATCAACACGGTGTAGTTCATGGTGACCGATACCTTGTTACAGATAATATAGGCACCACACAGTGTAGTTCATGGTTCCCGATACCTTGTTACAGATAATATAGGATCCACACAGTGTAGTTCATGGTTCCCAGTACCTTGTTACAGATAATATAGGATCCACACGGTGTAGTTCGTGGTTCCCGATACCTTATTACAGATAATATATGATCCACACGGTGTAGTTCATGGTACCCGATACCTTGTTACAGATAATATAAGATCCACACAATGTAGTTCATGGTTCCTGATACCTTGTTACAGATAATATAGGATCTACACGTTGTAGTTCATGGTTCCCGATACCTTGTTACAGATAATATAGGATCCACACGGTGTTGTTCATGATTCCTGATACCTTGTTACAGATAATAGAGGTTCCACAAGGTGTAGTTCATGGTTCCCGATACCTTGTTCCAGATAATATAGGATCCACACGATGTAGTTCTTGGTTCCCGATACCTTGTTACAGATAATATAGGATCCACACGGTGTAGTTCATGGTTCCCGATACCTTGTTACAGATAATATAGGATCCACACGGTGTAGTTCATGGTTCCCGATACCTTGTTACAGATAATATAGGATCCACACGGTGTAGTTTGTGGTTCCCGATACCTTGTTACAGATAATATAGAATCCACACAGTGTAGTTCATGGTTCCCGATACCTTGTTACAGGTAATATAGGATCCACATGGTGTAGTTCATGGTTCCCGATACCTTGTTACAGATGATATAGGATCCACACAGTGTAGTTCATGGTTCCCGATACCTTGTTACAGATAATATAGGATCCACACGGTGTAGTTCATGGTTCCCGATAACTTGTTACAGATAATATAGGATCCACACGGCGAGTTCATGGTTCCCGATACCTTGTTACAGATAATATAAGATCCACACAATGTAGTTCATGGTTCCCGATACCTTGTTACAGATAATATAAGATCCACACAATGTAGTTCATGGTTCCCGATACCTTGTTACAGATAATATAGGCACCACACGGTGTAGTTCATGGTTCCCGATACCTTGTTACAGATAATATAGGATCCACACAGTGTAGTTCATGGTTCCCAGTACCTTGTTACAGATAATATAGGATCCACAAGGTGTAGTTCATGGTTCCCGATACCTTATTACAGGTAATATAGGATCCACACGGTGTAGTTCATAGTTCCCGATACCATGTTACAGGTAATATATGATCAACACGGTGTAGTTCATGGTGACCGATACCTTGTTACAGATAATATAGGCACCACACAGTGTAGTTCATGGTTCCCGATACCTTGTTACAGATAATATAGGATCCACACGGTGTAGTTCATGGTTCCCGATACCTTGTTACAGATAATATAGGATCCACACGGTGTAGTTCATGGTTCCCGATACCTTATTACAGATAATATATGATCCACACGGTGTAGTTCATGGTACCCGATACCTTGTTACAGATAATATAAGATCCACACAATGTAGTTCATGGTTCCTGATACCTTGTTACAGATAATATAGGATCTACACGGTGTAGTTCATGGTTCCCGATACCTTGTTACAGATAATATAGGATCCACACGGTGTTGTTCATGATTCCTGATACCTTGTTACAGATAATAGAGGTTCCACAAGGTGTAGTTCATGGTTCCCGATACCTTGTTCCAGATAATATAGGATCCACACGATGTAGTTCATGGTTCCCGATACCTTGTTACAGATAATATAGGATCCACACGGTGTAGTTCATGGTTCCCGATACCTTGTTACAGATAATATAGGATCCACACGGTGTAGTTCATGGTTCCCGATACCTTGTTACAGATAATATAGGATCCACACGGTGTAGTTCATGGTTCCCGATACCTTGTTACAGATAATATAGGATCCACACGGTGTAGTTCATGGTTCCCGATACCTTGTTACAGGTAATATAGGATCCACATGGTGTAGTTCATGGTTCCCGATACCTTGTTACAGATGATATAGGATCCACACAGTGTAGTTCATGGTTCCCGATACCTTGTTACAGATAATATAGGATCCACACGGTGTAGTTCATGGTTCCCGATACCTTGTTACAGATAATATAGGATCCACACGGTGTAGTTCATGGTTCCCGATACCTTGTTACAGATAATATAAGATCCACACAATGTAGTTCATGGTTCCCGATACCTTGTTACAGATAATATAAGATCCACACAATGTAGTTCATGGTTCCCGATACCTTGTTACAGATAATATAGGCACCACACGTTGTAGTTCATGGTTCCCGATACCTTGTTACAGATAATATAGGATCCACACAGTGTAGTTCATGGTTCCCAGTACCTTGTTACAGATAATATAGGATCCACAAGGTGTAGTTCATGGTTCCCGATACCTTATTACAGATAATATATGATCCACACGGTGTAGTTCATGGTTCCCGATACCTTGTTACATATAATATAGGATCCACACGGTGTAGTTCATGGTTCCCGATACCTTGTTACAGATAATATAGGATCAACACGGTGTAGTTCATGGTTCCCGATACCTTGTTCCAGATAATATAGGATCCACACGGTGTAGTACATGGTTCTCGATACCTTGTTACAGATAATATAGGATCGACACGGTGTAGTTCATGGTTCCCGATACCTTGTTACAGATAATATAGGATCGACACGGTGTAGTTCATGGTTCCCGATACCTTGTTACAGATAATATAGGATCGACACGGTGTAGTTCATGGTTCCCGATACCTTGTTACAGATAATATAGGATCCACACGGTGTAGTTCATGGTTCCCGATACCTTGTTACAGATAATATAGGATCCACACAATGTAGTTCATGGTTCCTGATACCTTGTTAAAGATAATATAGGATCGACACGGTGTAGTTCATGGTTCCCGATACCTTGTTACAGATAATATAGGATCGACACGGTGTAGTTCATGGTTCCCGATACCTTGTTACAGATAATATAGGATCCACACGGTGTAGTTCATGGTTCCCGATACCTTGTTACAGGTAATATAGGATCCACACGGTGTAGTTCATGGTTCCCGATACCATGTTACAGGTAATATATGATCAACACGGTGTAGTTCATGGTGACCGATACCTTGTTACAGATAATATAGGCACCACACAGTGTAGTTCATGGTTCCCGATACCTTGTTACAGATAATATAGGATCCACACGGTGTAGTTCATGGTTCCCAGTACCTTGTTACAGATAATATAGGATCCACACGGTGTAGTTCATGGTTCCCGATACCTTATTACAGATAATATATGATCCACACGGTGTAGTTCATGGTACCCGATACCTTGTTACAGATAATATAAGATCCACACAATGTAGTTCATGGTTCCTGATACCTTGTTACAGATAATATAGGATCTACACGGTGTAGTTCATGGTTCCCGATACCTTGTTACAGATAATATAGGATCCACACGGTGTTGTTCATGATTCCTGATACCTTGTTACAGATAATAGAGGTTCCACAAGGTGTAGTTCATGGTTCCCGATACCTTGTTCCAGATAATATAGGATCCACACGATGTAGTTCTTGGTTCCCGAAACCTTGTTACAGATAATATAGGATCCACACGGTGTAGTTCATGGTTCCCGATACCTTGTTACAGATAATATAGGATCCACGCGGTGTAGTTCATGGTTCCCGATACCTTGTTACAGATAATATAGGATCCTAATGGTGTAGTTCGTTGTTCCCGATACCTTGTTACAGATAATATAGAATCCACACGGTGTAGTTCATGGTTCCCGATACCTTGTTACAGGTAATATAGGATCCACATGGTGTAGTTCATGGTTCCCGATACCTTATTACAGATAATATATGATCCACACGGTGTAGTTCATGGTTCCCGATACCTTGGTTCAGATAATATAGGATCCACACGGTGTACTTCATGGTTCCAGATAACTTGTTACAGATAATATAGGATCCACACGGTGTAGTTCATGGTTCCCGATACCTTGTTACAGATAATATAGGATCTACACGGTGTAGGCCATGGTTCCCGATACCTTATTACAGATAATATATGATCCACACGGTGTAGTTCATGGTACCCGATACCTTGTTACAGATAATATAAGATCCACACAATGTAGTTCATGGTTCCTGATACCTTGTTACAGATAATATAGGATCCACACAGTGTAGTTCATGGTTCCCTATACCTTGTTACAGGTAATATAGGATCGACACGGTGTAGTTCATGGTTCCCGATACCTTGTTACAGATAATATAGGATCCACACGGTGTAGTTCATGGTTCCTGATACCTTGTTACAGATAATATAGGATCCACACGGTGTAGTTCATGGTTCCCGATACCTTGTTACAGATAATATAGGATCCACACGGTGTAGTTCATGGTTCCCGATACCATGTTACAGGTAATATATGATCCACACGGTGTAGTTCATGGTTCCCGATACCTTGTTACAGATAATATAGGCACCACACGGTGTAGTTCATGGTTCCCGATAACTTGTTACAGATAATATAGGATCCACACAGTGTAGTTCATGGTTCCAAGTACCTTGTTACAGATAATATAGGATCCACAAGGTGTAGTTCATGGTTCCCGATACCTTATTACAGATAATATATGATCCACACGGTGTAGTTCATGGTTCCCGATACCTTGTTACAGATAATATATGATCCACACGGTGTAGTTCATGGTTCCCGATACCTTGTTACAGATAATATAGGATCCACATGGTGTAGTTCATGGTTCCCGATACCTTGTTACAGGTAATATATGATCCACACGGTGTAGTTCATGGTACCCGATACCTTGTTACAGATAATATAAGATCCACACAATGTAGTTCATGGTTCCTGATACCTTGTTACAGATAATATAGGATCTACACGGTGTAGTTCATGGTTCCCGATACCTTGTTACAGATAATATAGGATCCACACGGTGTTGTTCATGATTCCTGATACCTTGTTACAGATAATAGAGGTTCCACAAGGTGTAGTTCATGGTTCCCGATACCTTGTTCCAGATAATATAGGATCCACACGATGTAGTTCATGGTTCCCGATACCTTGTTACAGATAATATAGGATCCACACGGTGTAGTTCATGGTTCCCGATACCTTGTTACAGATAATATAGGATCCACGCGGTGTAGTTCATGGTTCCCGATACCTTGTTACAGATAATATAGGATCCACACGGTGTAGTTCGTGGTTCCCGATACCTTGTTACAGATAATATAGAATCCACACGGTGTAGTTCATGGTTCCCGATACCTTGTTACAGGTAATATAGGATCCACATGGTGTAGTTCATGGTTCCCGATACCTTGTTACAGATGATATAGGATCCACACAGTGTAGTTCATGGTTCCCGATACCTTGTTACAGATAATATAGGATCCACACGGTGTAGTTCATGGTTCCCGATAACTTGTTACAGATAATATAGGATCCACACTGTGTAGTTCATGGTTCCCGATACCTTGTTACAGATAATATAGGATCTACACGGTGTAGGCCATGGTTCCCGATACCTTATTACAGATAATATATGATCCACACGGTGTAGTTCATGATACCCGATACCTTGTTACAGAAAATATAAGATCCACACAATGTAGTTCATGGTTCCTGATAGCTTGTTACAGATAATATAGGATCCACACGTAGTAGTTCATGGTTCCCGATACCTTGGTACAGATAATATAGGATCCACACGGTGTAGTTCATGGTTCCCAGTACCTTGTTACAGATAATATAGGATCCACAAGGTGTAGTTCATGCTTCCCGATACCTTATTACAGATAATATAGGATCCACACGGTGTAGTTCATGGTTCCCGATACCTTATTACAGATAATATATGATCCACACGGTGTAGTTCATGGTACCCGATACCTTGTTACAGATAATATAAGATCCACACAATGTAGTTCATGGTTTCCGATACCTTGTTACAGATAATATAGGATCCACACGGTGTAGTTCGTGGTTCCCGATACCTTGTTACAGATAATATAGAATCCACATGGTGTAGTTCATGGTTCCCGATACCTTTTTACAGATAATATAGGATCCACACGGTGTAGTTCATGGTTCCCGATACCTTGTTACAGATAATATAAGATCCACACAATGTAGTTCATGGTTCCCGATACCTTGTTACAGATAATATAGGATCCACACGGTGTAGTTCATGGTTCCCGATACCTTGTTACAGATAATATAGGATCCACACGGTGTAGTTCATGGTTCCCGATACCATGTTACAGGTAATATATGATCCACATGGTGTAGTTCATGGTTCCCGATACCTTGTTACAGATAATATAGGCACCACACGGTGTAGTTCATGGTTCCCAGTACCTTGTTACAGATAATATAGTATCCGCACGGTGTAGTTCATGGTTCCCGATACCTTATTACAGATAATATATGATCCTCACGGTGTAGTTCATGGTTCCCGATACCTTGTTACAGATAATATAGGATCCACACGGTGTTGTTCATGGTTCCCGATACCTTGTTACAGATAATATAGGATCCACACGGTGTAGTTCATGGTTCCCGATACCTTATTACAGATAATATAGGATCCACACGGTGTAGTTCATGGTTCCCGATACCTTATTACAGATAATATATGATCCACACGGTGTAGTTCATGGTACCCGATACCTTGTTACAGATAATATATGATCCACACGGTGTAGTTCATGGTACCCGATACCTTGTTACAGATAATATAGGATCCACACGGTGTAGTTCATGGTTCCCGATACCTTGTTACAGATAATATAAGATCCACACAATGTAGTTCATGGTTTCCGATACCTTGTTACAGATAATATAGGATCCACACAGTGTAGTTCGTGGTTCCCGATACCTTGTTACAGATAATATAGAATCCACATGGTGTAGTTCATGGTTCCCGATACCTTTTTACAGATAATATAGGATCCACACGGTGTAGTTCATGGTTCCCGATACCTTGTTACAGATAATATAAGATCCACACAATGTAGTTCATGGTTCCCGATACCTTGTTACAGATAATATAGAATCCACACGGTGTAGTTCATGGTTCCCGATACCTTGTTACAGATAATATAGGATCCACACGGTGTAGTTCATGGTTCCCGATACCATGTTACAGGTAATATATGATCCACATGGTGTAGTTCATGGTACCTGATACCTTGTTACAGATAATATAAGATCCACACAATGTAGTTCATGGTTCCTGATACCTTGTTACAGATAATATAGGATCTACACGGTGTAGTTCTTGGTTACCGATACCTTGTTACAGATAATATAGGATCCACACGGTGTTGTTCATGATTCCCGATACCTTGTTACAGATAATATAGGCACCACACGGTGTAGTTCATGGTTCCCAGTACCTTGTTACAGATAATATAGTATCCGCACGGTGTAGTTCATGGTTCCCGATACCTTATTACAGATAATATATGATCCTCACGGTGTAGTTCATGGTTCCCGATACCTTGTTACAGATAATATAGGATCCACACGGTGTAGTTCATGGTTCCCGATACCTTGTTACAGATAATATATGATCCACACGGTGTAGTTCATGGTTCCCGATACCTTATTACAGATAATATATGATCCACACGGTGTAGTTCATGGTACCTGATACCTTGTTACAGATAATATAAGATCCACACAATGTAGTTCATGGTTCCTGATACCTTGTTACAGATAATATAGGATCTACACGGTGTAGTTCTTGGTTACCGATACCTTGTTACAGATAATATAGGATCCACACGGTGTTGTTCATGATTCATGATACCTTATTACAGATAATATATGATCCACACGGTGTAGTTCATGGTACCCGATACCTTGTTACAGATAATATAGAATGCACATGGTGTAGTTCATGGTTCCCGATACCTTGTTACAGATAATATAGAATCCACATGGTGTAGTTCATGGTTCCCGTTACCTTTTTACAGATAATATAGGATCCACACGGTGTAGTTCATGGTTCCCGATACCTTGTTACAGATAATATAAGATCCACACAATGTAGTTCATGGTTCCCGATACCTTGTTACAGATAATATAGGCACCACACGGTTTAGTTCATGGTTCCCGATACCATGTTACAGATAATATAGGATCCACACAGTGTAGTTCATGGTTCCCAGTACCTTGTTACAGATAATATAGGATCCCCAAGGTGTAGTTCATGGTTCCCGATACCTTATTACAGATAATATATGATCCACACGGTGTAGTTCATGGTTCCCGATACCTTGTTACAGATAATATAGGATCCACACGGTGTAGTTCATGGTTCCCGATACCTTGTTACAGATAATATAGGATCGACACGGTGTAGTTCATGGTTCCCGATACCTTGTTCCAGATAATATAGGATCCACACGGTGTAGTACATGGTTCTCGATACCTTGTTACAGATAATATAGGATCGACACGGTGTAGTTCATGGTTCCCGATACCTTGTTACAGATAATATAGGATCGACACGATGTAGTTCATAGTTCCTGATACCTTGTTACAGATAATATAGGATCCACACGGTGTAGTTCATGGTTCCCGATACCTTGTTACAGGTAATATAGGATCCACACGGTGTAGTTCATGGTTCCCGATACCATGTTACAGATAATATATGATCAACACGGTGTAGTTCATGGTGACCGATACCTTGTTACAGATAATATAGGCACCACACAGTGTAGTTCATGGTTCCCGATACCTTGTTACAGATAATATAGGATCCACACAGTGTAGTTCATGGTTCCCAGTACCTTGTTACAGATAATATAGGATCCACACGGTGTAGTTAATGGTTCCCGATACCTTATTACAGATAATATATGATCCACACGGTGTAGTTCATGGTACCCGATACCTTGTTACAGATAATATAAGATCCACACAATGTAGTTCATGGTTCCTGATACCTTGTTACAGATAATATAGGATCTACACGGTGTAGTTCATGGTTCCCGATACCTTGTTACAGATAATATAGGATCCACACGGTGTTGTTCATGATTCCTGATACCTTGTTACAGATAATAGAGGTTCCACAAGGTGTAGTTCATGGTTCCCGATACCTTGTTACAGATAATATAGGATCCACACGGTGTAGTTCTTGGTTCCCGATACCTTGTTACAGATAATATAGGATCCACACGGTGTAGTTCATGGTTCCCGATACCTTGTTACAGATAATATAGGATCCACGCGGTGTAGTTCATGGTTCCCGATACCTTGTTACAGATAATATAGGATCCACACGGTGTAGTTCGTGGTTTACCGATACCTTGTTACAGATAATATAGAATCCACACGGTGTAGTTCATGGTTCCCGATACCTTGTTACAGGTAATATAGGATCCACATGGTGTAGTTCATGGTTCCCGATACCTTGTTACAGATGATATAGGATCCACACAGTGTAGTTCATGGTTCCCGATACCTTGTTACAGATAATATAGGATCCACACGGTGTAGTTCATGGTTCCCGATAACTTGTTACAGATAATATAGGATCCACCTGGTGTAGTTCATGGTTCCCGATACCTTGTTACAGAAAATAGAGGATCCACACGGTGTAGTTCATGGTTCCCGATACCTTGTTCCAGATAATATAAGATCCACACAATGTAGGTCATGGTTCCTGATACCATGTTACAGATAATATAAGATCCACACAATGTAGTTCATGGTTCCTGATACCTTGTTACAGATAATATAGGATCCACACGGTGTAGTTCATGGTTCCCGATACCTTGGTACAAATAATATAGGATCCACACGGTGTAGTTCATGGTTCCCAGTACCTTGTTACAGATAATATAGGATCCATAAGGTGTAGTTCATGGTTCCCGATACCTTATTACAGATAATATATGATCCACACGGTGTAGTTCATGGTTCCCGATACCTTGTTACAGATAATATAGGATCCACACGGTGTAGTTCATGGTTCCCGATACCTTATTACAGATAATATAGGATCCACACTGTGTAGTTCATGGTTCCCGATACCTTATTACAGATAATATATGATCCACACGGTGTAGTTCATGGTACCCGATACCTTGTTACAGATAATATAAGATCCACACAATGTAGTTCATGGTTCCCGATACCTTGTTACAGATAATATAGGATCCACACGGTGTAGTTCATGGTTCCCGATACCTTGTTACAGATAATATAGGATCCACACGGTGTAGTTCGTGGTTCCCGATACCTTGTTACAGATAATATAGAATCCACATGGTGTAGTTCATGGTTCCCGTTACCTTTTTACAGATAATATAGGATCCACACGGTGTAGTTCATGGTTCCCGATACCTTATTACAGATAATATATGATCCACACGGTGTAGTTCATGGTTCCCGATACCTTGTTACAGATAATATAGGATCCACACGGTGTAGTTCATGGTTCCCGATACCTTGTTACAGATAATATAGGATCCACACGGTGTAGTTCATGGTTCCCGATACCTTGTTCCAGATAATATAGGATCCACACGGTGTAGTACATGGTTCTCGATACCTTGTTACAGATAATATAGGATCGACACGGTTTAGTTCATGGTTCCCGATACCTTGTTACAGGTAATATAGGATCCACACGGTGTAGTTCATGGTTCCCGATACCATGTTACAGGTAATATATGATCAACACGGTGTAGTTCATGGTGACCGATACCTTGTTACAGATAATATAGGCACCACACAGTGTAGTTCATGGTTCCCGATACCTTGTTACAGATAATATAGGATCCACACGGTGTAGTTCGTGGTTCCCAGTACCTTGTTACAGATAATATAGGATCCACACGGTGTAGTTCGTGGTTCCCGATACCTTATTACAGATAATATATGATCCACACGGTGTAGTTCATGGTACCCGATACCTTGTTACAGATAATATAAGATCCACACAATGTAGTTCATGGTTCCTGATACCTTGTTACAGATAATATAGGATCTACACGTTGTAGTTCATGGTTCCCGATACCTTGTTACAGATAATATAGGATCCACACGGTGTTGTTCATGATTCCTGATACCTTGTTACAGATAATAGAGGTTCCACAAGGTGTAGTTCATGGTTCCCGATACCTTGTTACAGATAATATAGGATCCACACGATGTAGTTCTTGGTTCCCGATACCTTGTTACAGATAATATAGGATCCACACGGTGTAGTTCATGGTTCCCGATACCTTGTTACAGATAATATAGGATCCACGCGGTGTAGTTCATGGTTCCCGATACCTTGTTACAGATAATATAGGATCCACACGGTGTAGTTTGTGGTTCCCGATACCTTGTTACAGATAATATAGAATCCACACAGTGTAGTTCATGGTTCCCGATACCTTGTTACAGGTAATATAGGATCCACATGGTGTAGTTCATGGTTCCCGATACCTTGTTACAGATGATATAGGATCCACACAGTGTAGTTCATGGTTCCCGATACCTTGTTACAGATAATATAGGATCCACACGGTGTAGTTCATGGTTCCCGATAACTTGTTACAGATAATATAGGATCCACACGGCGAGTTCATGGTTCCCGATACCTTGTTACAGATAATATAAGATCCACACAATGTAGTTCATGGTTCCCGATACCTTGTTACAGATAATATAAGATCCACACAATGTAGTTCATGGTTCCCGATACCTTGTTACAGATAATATAGGCACCACACGGTGTAGTTCATGGTTCCCGATACCTTGTTACAGATAATATAGGATCCACACAGTGTAGTTCATGGTTCCCAGTACCTTGTTACAGATAATATAGGATCCACAAGGTGTAGTTCATGGTTCCCGATACCTTATTACAGGTAATATAGGATCCACACGGTGTAGTTCATAGTTCCCGATACCATGTTACAGGTAATATATGATCAACACGGTGTAGTTCATGGTGACCGATACCTTGTTACAGATAATATAGGCACCACACAGTGTAGTTCATGGTTCCCGATACCTTGTTACAGATAATATAGGATCCACACAGTGTAGTTCATGGTTCCCGATACCTTGTTACAGATAATATAGGATCCACACGGTGTAGTTCATGGTTCCCGATACCTTATTACAGATAATATATGATCCACACGGTGTAGTTCATGGTACCCGATACCTTGTTACAGATAATATAAGATCCACACAATGTAGTTCATGGTTCCTGATACCTTGTTACAGATAATATAGGATCCACACGGTGTAGTTCATGGTTCCCGATACCTTGTTACAGATAATATAGGATCCACACGGTGTTGTTCATGATTCCTGATACCTTGTTACAGATAATAGAGGTTCCACAAGGTGTAGTTCATGGTTCCCGATACCTTGTTCCAGATAATATAGGATCCACACGATGTAGTTCTTGGTTCCCGATACCTTGTTACAGATAATATAGGATCCACACGGTGTAGTTCATGGTTCCCGATACCTTGTTACAGATAATATAGGATCCACGCGGTGTAGTTCATGGTTCCCGATACCTTGTTACAGATAATATAGGATCCACACGGTGTAGTTCGTGGTTCCCGATACCTTGTTACAGATAATATAGAATCCACACGGTGTAGTTCATGGTTCCCGATACCTTGTTACAGATAATATAGGATCCACATGGTGTAGTTCATGGTTCCCGATACCTTGTTACAGATGATATAGGATCCACACAGTGTAGTTCATGGTTCCCGATACCTTGTTACAGATAATATAGGATCCACACGGTGTAGTTCATGGTTCCCGATACCTTGTTACAGATAATATAGGATCCACACGGTGTAGTTCATGGTTCCCGATACCTTGTTACAGATAATATAAGATCCACACAATGTAGTTCATGGTTCCCGATACCTTGTTACAGATAATATAAGATCCACACAATGTAGTTCATGGTTCCCGATACCTTGTTACAGATAATATAGGCACCACACGTTGTAGTTCATGGTTCCCGATACCTTGTTACAGATAATATAGGATCCACACAGTGTAGTTCATGGTTCCCAGTACCTTGTTACAGATAATATAGGATCCACAAGGTGTAGTTCATGGTTCCCGATACCTTATTACAGATAATATATGATCCACACGGTGTAGTTCATGGTTCCCGATACCTTGTTACAGATAATATAGGATCCACACGGTGTAGTTCATGGTTCCCGATACCTTGTTACAGATAATATAGGATCAACACGGTGTAGTTCATGGTTCCCGATACCTTGTTCCAGATAATATAGGATCCACACGGTGTAGTACATGGTTCTCGATACCTTGTTACAGATAATATAGGATCGACACGGTGTAGTTCATGGTTCCCGATACCTTGTTACAGATAATATAGGATCGACACGGTGTAGTTCATGGTTCCCGATACCTTGTTACAGATAATATAGGATCGACACGGTGTAGTTCATGGTTCCCGATACCTTGTTACAGATAATATAGGATCCACACGGTGTAGTTCATGGTTCCCGATACCTTGTTACAGATAATATAGGATCCACACAATGTAGTTCATGGTTCCTGATACCTTGTTAAAGATAATATAGGATCGACACGGTGTAGTTCATGGTTCCCGATACCTTGTTACAGATAATATAGGATCGACACGGTGTAGTTCATGGTTCCTGATACCTTGTTACAGATAATATAGGATCCACACGGTGTAGTTCATGGTTCCCGATACCTTGTTACAGGTAATATAGGATCCACACGGTGTAGTTCATGGTTCCCGATACCATGTTACAGGTAATATATGATCAACACGGTGTAGTTCATGGTGACCGATACCTTGTTACAGATAATATAGGCACCACACAGTGTAGTTCATGGTTCCCGATACCTTGTTACAGATAATATAGGATCCACACGGTGTAGTTCATGGTTCCCAGTACCTTGTTACAGATAATATAGGATCCACACGGTGTAGTTCATGGTTCCCGATACCTTATTACAGATAATATATGATCCACACGGTGTAGTTCATGGTACCCGATACCTTGTTACAGATAATATAAGATCCACACAATGTAGTTCATGGTTCCTGATACCTTGTTACAGATAATATAGGATCTACACGGTGTAGTTCATGGTTCCCGATACCTTGTTACAGATAATATAGGATCCACACGGTGTTGTTCATGATTCCTGATACCTTGTTACAGATAATAGAGGTTCCACAAGGTGTAGTTCATGGTTCCCGATACCTTGTTCCAGATAATATAGGATCCACACGATGTAGTTCTTGGTTCCCGATACCTTGTTACAGATAATATAGGATCCACACGGTGTAGTTCATGGTTCCCGATACCTTGTTACAGATAATATAGGATCCACGCGGTGTAGTTCATGGTTCCCGATTCCTTGTTACAGATAATATAGGATCCTAATGGTGTAGTTCGTTGTTCCCGATACCTTGTTACAGATAATATAGAATCCACACGGTGTAGTTCATGGTTCCCGATACCTTGTTACAGGTAATATAGGATCCACATGGTGTAGTTCATGGTTCCCGATACCTTATTACAGATAATATATGATCCACACGGTGTAGTTCATGGTTCCCGATACCTTGGTTCAGATAATATAGGATCCACACGGTGTACTTCATGGTTCCAGATAACTTGTTACAGATAATATAGGATCCACACGGTGTAGTTCATGGTTCCCGATACCTTGTTACAGATAATATAGGATCTACACGGTGTAGGCCATGGTTCCCGATACCTTATTACAGATAATATATGATCCACACGGTGTAGTTCATGGTACCCGATACCTTGTTACAGATAATATAAGATCCACACAATGTAGTTCATGGTTCCTGATACCTTGTTACAGATAATATAGGATCCACACAGTGTAGTTCATGGTTCCCTATACCTTGTTACAGGTAATATAGGATCGACACGGTGTAGTTCATGGTTCCCGATACCTTGTTACAGATAATATAGGATCCACACGGTGTAGTTCATGGTTCCTGATACCTTGTTACAGATAATATAGGATCCACACGGTGTAGTTCATGGTTCCCGATACCTTGTTACAGGTAATATAGGATCCACACGGTGTAGTTCATGGTTCCCGATACCATGTTACAGGTAATATATGATCCACACGGTGTAGTTCATGGTTCCCGATACCTTGTTACAGATAATATAGGCACCACACGGTGTAGTTCATGGTTCCCGATAACTTGTTACAGATAATATAGGATCCACACAGTGTAGTTCATGGTTCCAAGTACCTTGTTACAGATAATATAGGATCCACAAGGTGTAGTTCATGGTTCCCGATACCTTATTACAGATAATATATGATCCACACGGTGTAGTTCATGGTTCCCGATACCTTGTTACAGATAATATATGATCCACACGGTGTAGTTCATGGTTCCCGATACCTTGTTACAGATAATATAGGATCCACATGGTGTAGTTCATGGTTCCCGATACCTTGTTACAGGTAATATATGATCCACACGGTGTAGTTCATGGTACCCGATACCTTGTTACAGATAATATAAGATCCACACAATGTAGTTCATGGTTCCTGATACCTTGTTACAGATAATATAGGATCTACACGGTGTAGTTCATGGTTCCCGATACCTTGTTACAGATAATATAGGATCCACACGGTGTTGTTCATGATTCCTGATACCTTGTTACAGATAATAGAGGTTCCACAAGGTGTAGTTCATGGTTCCCGATACCTTGTTCCAGATAATATAGGATCCACACGATGTAGTTCTTGGTTCCCGATACCTTGTTACAGATAATATAGGATCCACACGGTGTAGTTCATGGTTCCCGATACCTTGTTACAGATAATATAGGATCCACGCGGTGTAGTTCATGGTTCCCGATACCTTGTTACAGATAATATAGGATCCACACGGTGTAGTTCTTGGTTCCCGATACCTTGTTACAGATAATATAGGATCCACACGGTGTAGTTCATGGTTCCCGATACCTTGTTACAGGTAATATAGGATCCACATGGTGTAGTTCATGGTTCCCGATACCTTGTTACAGATGATATAGGATCCACACAGTGTAGTTCATGGTTCCCGATACCTTGTTACAGATAATATAGGATCCACACGGTGTAGTTCATGGTTCCCGATAACTTGTTACAGATAATATAGGATCCACACTGTGTAGTTCATGGTTCCCGATACCTTGTTACAGATAATATAGGATCTACACGGTGTAGGCCATGGTTCCCGATACCTTATTACAGATAATATATGATCCACACGGTGTAGTTCATGATACCCGATACCTTGTTACAGAAAATATAAGATCCACACAATGTAGTTCATGGTTCCTGATAGCTTGTTACAGATAATATAGGATCCACACGTAGTAGTTCATGGTTCCCGATACCTTGGTACAGATAATATAGGATCCACACGGTGTAGTTCATGGTTCCCAGTACCTTGTTACAGATAATATAGGATCCACAAGGTGTAGTTCATGCTTCCCGATACCTTATTACAGATAATATAGGATCCACACGGTGTAGTTCATGGTTCCCGATACCTTATTACAGATAATATATGATCCACACGGTGTAGTTCATGGTACCCGATACCTTGTTACAGATAATATAAGATCCACACAATGTAGTTCATGGTTTCCGATACCTTGTTACAGATAATATAGGATCCACACGGTGTAGTTCGTGGTTCCCGATACCTTGTTACAGATAATATAGAATCCACATGGTGTAGTTCATGGTTCCCGATACCTTTTTACAGATAATATAGGATCCACACGGTGTAGTTCATGGTTCCCGATACCTTGTTACAGATAATATAAGATCCACACAATGTAGTTCATGGTTCCCGATACCTTGTTACAGATAATATAGGATCCACACGGTGTAGTTCATGGTTCCCGATACCTTGTTACAGATAATATAGGATCCACACGGTGTAGTTCATGGTTCCCGATACCATGTTACAGGTAATATATGATCCACATGGTGTAGTTCATGGTTCCCGATACCTTGTTACAGATAATATAGGCACCACACGGTGTAGTTCATGGTTCCCAGTACCTTGTTACAGATAATATAGTATCCGCACGGTGTAGTTCATGGTTCCCGATACCTTATTACAGATAATATATGATCCTCACGGTGTAGTTCATGGTTCCCGATACCTTGTTACAGATAATATAGGATCCACACGGTGTAGTTCATGGTTCCCGATACCTTGTTACAGATAATATAGGATCCACACGGTGTAGTTCATGGTTCCCGATACCTTATTACAGATAATATAGGATCCACACGGTGTAGTTCATGGTTCCCGATACCTTATTACAGATAATATATGATCCACACGGTGTAGTTCATGGTACCCGATACCTTGTTACAGATAATATATGATCCACACGGTGTAGTTCATGGTACCCGATACCTTGTTACAGATAATATAGGATCCACACGGTGTAGTTCATGGTTCCCGATACCTTGTTACAGATAATATAAGATCCACACAATGTAGTTCATGGTTTCCGATACCTTGTTACAGATAATATAGGATCCACACAGTGTAGTTCGTGGTTCCCGATACCTTGTTACAGATAATATAGAATCCACATGGTGTAGTTCATGGTTCCCGATACCTTTTTACAGATAATATAGGATCCACACGGTGTAGTTCATGGTTCCCGATACCTTGTTACAGATAATATAAGATCCACACAATGTAGTTCATGGTTCCCGATACCTTGTTACAGATAATATAGAATCCACACGGTGTAGTTCATGGTTCCCGATACCTTGTTACAGATAATATAGGATCCACACGGTGTAGTTCATGGTTCCCGATACCATGTTACAGGTAATATATGATCCACATGGTGTAGTTCATGGTACCTGATACCTTGTTACAGATAATATAAGATCCACACAATGTAGTTCATGGTTCCTGATACCTTGTTACAGATAATATAGGATCTACACGGTGTAGTTCTTGGTTACCGATACCTTGTTACAGATAATATAGGATCCACACGGTGTTGTTCATGATTCCCGATACCTTGTTACAGATAATATAGGCACCACACGGTGTAGTTCATGGTTCCCAGTACCTTGTTACAGATAATATAGTATCCGCACGGTGTAGTTCATGGTTCCCGATACCTTATTACAGATAATATATGATCCTCACGGTGTAGTTCATGGTTCCCGATACCTTGTTACAGATAATATAGGATCCACACGGTGTAGTTCATGGTTCCCGATACCTTGTTACAGATAATATATGATCCACACGGTGTAGTTCATGGTTCCCGATACCTTATTACAGATAATATATGATCCACACGGTGTAGTTCATGGTACCTGATACCTTGTTACAGATAATATAAGATCCACACAATGTAGTTCATGGTTCCTGATACCTTGTTACAGATAATATAGGATCTACACGGTGTAGTTCTTGGTTACCGATACCTTGTTACAGATAATATAGGATCCACAAGGTGTTGTTCATGATTCATGATACCTTGTTACAGAAAATAGAGGATCCACACGGTGTAGTTCATGGTTCCCGATACCTTGTTCCAGTTAATATAAGATCCACACAATGTAGGTCATGGTTCCTGATACCATGTTACAGATAATATAGGATCCACACGGTGTAGTTCATGGTTCCCAATACCTTGTTACAGGTAATATATGATCCACCGGTGTAGTTCATGGTTCCTGATACCTTGTTACAGATAATATAGGATCCACACGTTGTAGTCCATGGTTCCTGATACCTTGTTACAGATAATATAGGATCCACACAATGTAGTTCATGGTTCCCGATACCTTGTTACAGATAATATGTGATCCACACAATGTAGTTTATGGTTCCCGATACCTTGTTACAGAAAATATAGGATCTACACGGTGTAGTTCATGGTTCCCGATACCTTGTTACAGATAATATAGGCACCACACGGTGTAGTTCATGGTTCCCGATACCATGTTACAGATAATATATAATTCACACGGTCTAGTTCATGATTCCTGATACCTTGTAACAGATAATATATGATCCACACGGTGTAGTTCATTGTTCCTGATACCTTGTTACAGGTAATATAGGATCCACACGTTGTAGTCCATGGTTCCCGATACCTTTTTACAGATAATATAGGATCCACACAGTGTAGTTCATGGTTCCCGATACCTTGTTACAGATAATATAGGATCTACACGGTGTAGTTCATGGTTCCAGATACTTTGTTACAGATAATATAGGATCCACACGGTGTAGTTCGTGGTTCCCGATACCTTGTTACAGATAATATAGGATCCACCCGGTGTAGTTCATGGTGCCCAAAACCGTGTTACAGATAATATAGGCACCACATGGTGTAAGTCAGGGGTAAATGATCCCTTGATACATATAACATATATTTAGGGTTTTTTAATATCATTATGTAATTAACCTCATTTCATTCTATTTGCACAATAGTTAATATCTCATTTCCAGTGAAATCATAATTATAAACAAGATTTGTGAAAAAATAGCACGGGTCAAACTTATGAGGCGACTGCTTCAGGTTTTCACCAAATGGGTGAATTCGTATTGGCACAGTTTGTCTTGTGCGTATTGGGTTTGTTTTTCCTGTATTGGCCCAGTTTTGCTGTGTTGGCCCAGTTGCCGACTCATATAGTCTTGGCAGTAAATACTGTATACATGCAATACGATTGATAAACTGAAGTACAAAAGAATGTTTACACCTCAATTGGTTTTATCATATGTTTGATTTTCAATTACAAATATCTATATAATATAAAATATATTTCATCTATACAGATGGTATAGGCTTCATATAGTGCAGTTCAGGGGTTAACGATGCCTTGATAAAGATACTCAACCCGGTCTAGCTTAGGGGTTCAATATGCCTTGTTACATATCATCCTGGCTCAACAGGGTGTACACTACTGTGCACAATTAAGTACACCAGATTTTGCAGAATGTTCACAAAATGTTCGCGAAATGTGCGCGAAATGTGAGCGAACACGGTGTACTTAATTCTGTACAATAGTGTATATCATGGTTAATGCTGCTTTCTACAGATAATATAGGCTCAACAAGGTGTAGTTCATGGTTCATCATGCCTGATAGATAATATAGGCTCCACAAGGTGTAATTCAGGGATTCAATATCCATTGATCAAGGTAATAAAAGCTCCAGTGATGTAGTTCAGGATGTATGATGCCTTGATAAAAATAAGGTAGGCATTCGACATTTATCAGGGATATCAAATACTGGCACAATGATTTAATTTTCATCGTACAAATGGGGGAAACAAAACTATTGATTAATGAATGTTAGTTAACATAAATATTCAACTGACATCATAATATCAACTTTGTTTTGGAAGATATTACGTCAGTGCCATTGGTATGTACCGGTAATATATGCCACTGTAAATGCAGAATTAATAGATGTTGACGTTGTCGGTATCTAGATTTCCCGCAATGATAGAAATTGTACAAATATCGTTTATAGTTCATGGGTATTTAATGCACCTATTAAATGCTTAATTTTGAATAATATATAAATAAGAACTTATTTAATATGTAGAATGTTTTATTTTTTCTTCTGCAGGTTATGTCCGTGGAAGCTGCAGCAGTTTCCCTTGCATGAATGGAGCATCCTGTTTCCAAGTACTCTCTAACGCGTACAGGTGCTACTGCCGCCCAGGATACAGTGGGCCCTTTTGTATGTCTAACAGTAAGTATTAAAGTTTAAAGGGGCAGTAGTACGTTTTTTCGCTCGAATAAGTTTATGAAATGTATTTGAAAAACAATGTCACTTATGGTAAAACACCTTTCTCTCTTCAGAAAATCAAGTTTAAAAATGAATGTACATGATTCGGCAAAGCCATTGGAATCGTTTTTGTAATTCGAAATAGTAAAATGTGTTCACATCAAAATGGCCGCCATGCAATTTTTGCTTTATACGCAACACCATTATATCACCTACGAATAATTGGTTTGTGTAATAAGATGTTTTACCTTCTAAGTAACTATAAATGACTATCATTATAAGAAGGAAATATGACAAAATTTTAAAAAAAGTCTCTTTAAGATCTGATAATATTTTTTTTGATTTTATGGAAACACTTTCAGGGGTATGTTGTTTTACATCTATTGTGTTAAGGTGACATGAAAGTGTATCTAATGACATGCGCCGACGATATATCAATTTAGCTCAATTTGAAGGGCATCCAATTGGTTCCAAGACCATCTATGTTGCATTGGTACGTAACGAGTACGGCAACAATGCTTACTGCTCAGTGTAGCCAAATTTTAACCATTGGGTACGAACTGGTTCTATAGATTCTTCTCCAAAAGTCCCGCGTATACCCCTATAGGCGCGTATTTTGTACAAGTTTAAGGCAGACAACACCCAGTCATTAGCTGACCAGTGACATCATACTGTTTAGATGATTGCCGGTTCGAACGCATTTGGAATCATTCATGTTTCTAAATTAAATTACACTTGTGAAGTCATCCTATTGTTCTTTCACTCCATTATTTTTCAGTAATGGACAGTTACACACCACATCATATTTTTTAAGTAGAAATTTAATTTCCTTAACTTTTTAGAGCAATATTGATAAAAGAGCAATAATTTGAGTGTAATTTAAGTAGGTTAATGACCTCGTAACTCTCCATTATTTTTAAGGAATGGAGAGTTACTCCGACATTAACCTTTACGTAACGAAAACAAACAGAAGATGACTGCGCTACTGGGCCGTAGCTTCATGCACCGAAACCTTGGCTGTGTTCAATAACAGCGAGCGCTTAAATTGCTCATTGATCGCTCAATGTAGCGCTCAAGTAGCGCTCAAGTAGCGCTCAAGTAGCGCTCATTCTCTCTTGTACGATACAGTGCAAATTCCTCGAAGTTTGCTCGCCTTGCTACGTAGCACTACATTGAGCAATCGCGTTCAAGAGAGGTAGCGCTCAATGAGCGATTATTAAGCGCTCGCTGTTATGGATGTTATGGAACAGAGCCCTATTGTTTGACTATTGATTGGTTAACTCAACGAGCCATCATCGGACTGTGAGGACAGGAAAACCAGGAGCGATATGAGTTCATATCCCATATGTTACACTATGTTGCGAATTTTGTTCCTCGAATTACACTCATTTTAATCATACTGTGCTCGTTGTATCTTAAGTGTCTCACACTAAGGGTTTTCACAATTGCCAAAGCGTTTCTCCAGGACATTTAATGTTGTGGAAGGGTATAAAAAGTAGGATGTGGCAGTTATCCTACTTTATCAACCTCCCAGCCATATAACGTGATACTTGAAACGACCTTTCTAAACCGTATCACCCGGTACGATGGACTTGCAACATTGTAAGTCCCTCCAGGAGGGTTTACACAGACAGTTGTAAACACTGTTAGGAGGAATTATAATGATTGTAAACCCTAAAATATTTGCTAAGATGACGGTTTGAAAGTAAAGATCTGAAGAAACTAACTAAGACTAATTTTGAAAAATGTCTTAAATTTACGACAGAATATAAACAGCAAATGTTCGAACCCGTATCCACTATAACCTGTAGTAACTGAGCTAACGCCTTAGTCTACTGCGCCAACGGGGAAGATGAGATTTCACGGTACAAAGGCAACTCATATAGCGCGGCTGTTAACAGGCTGACATCAGCCAGGGATCCTCAATATAACGCCAGGGATCCTCAATATAACGCGACAACAAGTAAAAAACCTGTTTTACACTTAAAAACGGTTGATAATATGGAGAAACCATTCTACCTCGGATATGGTAAGGTTGTAGACCCTGATATGTCCTATCAGGGTCCACAACCTTACCATATCCTCGGTATCATTGTTTCTCCTTATAGTCTTCGACTCGGTTGGTAAAGCTTCGGAATCGGGTTCGTTTCCCTTTTTGCATGATCTCATGATAACTTCTGTCACACTAGTTTCGTCTTATTTGTTATGATTTATCACGTATACTACATCACCGGGAATAGTATTTATTCAGTTGACTACCAACCGATGGATGCAAAATCTCGCTAAAGCAAAGGCTGCCGAGAAAATAAACACATCTGACCAATCTTCGTCAAATCAGAATTGTGGATGTTCATAATTTTGTACTGAAAATTTAATGAAATTGATAGATATGAAAATGTCATTGAATCGTCGATTTCTGGATTTTGAGGGGTTGGAAGACACACAGTGTTTCGTTATAAAAATTGTTCCTATTTAATAAAAACCAAAATGAAACCCAAAGGTTTAGTGAATTACGTTTGAACTTTTCTTCAGATAACATCACTGATTTCTGCAACAGTAGTCGCCCTTGTCAGAATGGCGGAAGCTGTTACAGGGCTACGAATGGAACCAAGGTCTGTTTCTGCCCTGATGGAACTTACGGCAGTCGTTGTGAATATGGTACGTAAGCATTTATTTCCAATATGGTCAATTACACCATATATACATTAGATGAACGTTTATTTGAGGCTGTAAGCAAAGGGCGAGTTCATTGGTTAGGAATTATGTTAAGAGTGTACTACAGTGAGTTTCTCAACTGTCAATTATCATTCGTGCTGTACGATCACGAGAAAGTAAAACTGACTAAGGTAAAATGCACAAATGAATGGCTCGGGGTAATAAGTCGATAACCCACAAAAAGTTACTTTTGAGAAAATCGAGTTGAAAGTTTTTTGTTGGATATCAAATATCAAACTTTGGCAAAAACATGATATACCACATACAATAATCGATGGTGAAAAATACAGTCTTTATGTAAAATATATCGTCAGAACTTTCATAGTCTGATTCCTGTGATGGTTTCACATTAGTTAGATCACGTTTGCTGTCATTATCATAGGTTAGTAATGACATTTCCGGCAATACAGAAAGCATGCTGGACGCAATGTTTTTGTGTGACCTATCAGATTCTTGCAAAAATGAAAAGGAGGAACGTGGCTTATCCTAAATATGGGAATGATGCAACTCATTTACCATTGAGTTCAGGGGAGACAACTGACTCTAATATTTTTTTTTATAATTTTATTTCTTTTTCAGATACATAGACATATATGACATGTTCAAAAAACAGCATTTTGCAATATAAACAGGTACAAATATTGAAACAGAGCAACTGCAAGCTAACATTGCAAATTCAATTGAAAAAAACGTAGAGGTGATGGTTTTTGT
Organism: Gibbula magus; assembly: GCA_936450465.1. NCBI lineage: Eukaryota > Metazoa > Mollusca > Gastropoda > Trochida > Trochidae > Gibbula > Gibbula magus. Next base: position 65,865,153 of record OW388290.1, on the reverse strand, counting down.
TCAAGTATTTATGGACCTGGCATTTCAATAGTTTCACCGAAGTTGCAGAGTGTCAATCTTTAAAAAGATTATGGCATACAGACCAGAATTTTGTGAACTTCGAATAATTGCAATCTGAGTAACAGATGCGTACTTTCCTTGTATGCTGGATTTAACCTTGCAGTCGAGCATGTGGCTATCACATCACACCCGAAAAATAGTGTTAATGGCATTAAGTCAATGACAAGATGGCTATCATGAACTATTCTGAAACATCCGTAAAATCACTATATTAAAAAATTATACTAATGATAAATAATTTTTCCGGAGTTAAAGAACTTGTAATATCTGAATGAGAGAGTGATGAATGTTTTCTCTTTTATTTTAATGTTTCTTTTAGAAAACATAAACTGTGCCAGCAGGCCATGTATGAATGGCGCGACCTGTCATACATCAAGCGATGGCTACAGTCGGTGTTACTGTAGACCGGGCTCCTATGGAACGTACTGTGCATACAGTATGTATTAAGCTTTCCATCTGATGATATTAAAATCATAAATCTTCGAGAATGGTTAAATATATTCAACAGATCAAACCGCCCTTTCCTCTGGAATTTGTACGTGTTTTCGCTCAAATAAGTTGATGAAATGTATTTGAAAAATAATATCAGTAATAGTAAAACGCCCTTCTCTCTTCAGAAAATCAAGTTTAAAAATGAGAGTACATGGTTCGGTAAAGCTATGGAAATCGTTTTTGTAATTCGAAAATATAAAATGTGTGAACTCACAATCTGCAGATTGTTCGAACGTATTCTGTACGTATTCTGTATAAGGCTGTGCAATTCTATTGCAATACCAATATGAAAGTGTAACTATTTGGATGGTTTTTGACAATGTTTTAATAGAAATACCAATATATTGCAATACAGAGATATGCAATAAACGTATTGCAATATGATTTTCATATCGCAATATATTGCACCAACAAATATTAAGTCAAATTTATTCATTTATCTTATAAAAGGCACATTAACTGGCTTAACTTGTATTAAGAAAATTATTTTGAAGTGCTAGAATGTGTGTTGGTCTGTATTACAAATGATCTTTTTAAAGATCTTTAAGTCATTTTATCAAATGTGTCATATTCAAACTGCAAAAAGAAGTATAAACGTTGAATGTAGAGTACATTTAGCATGTTGCAATATCATTGGCACTTATTAAAATGGTTTCTAGAGAAGTATCCCATTGTCAGAGGATCATGCAATATATTGTGGTACGTATTGCAATACATTACAGTTCAGCAATACGTATCGCAATACAAAAATTGAGGCAATACACAACCCTAATTCTGTACAAGTTTAATGCAGACAACTCCCAGTCATAAGCTGACCAGTGACATCATACTGTTTAGTCGATCACCATTTCAAACGCATTCGGAATCATTTATGTGTCTAATTTTTCGACAATAAATGAAAATATGACTGCATGGAGTTACTTGCCCCTAGCTCCTGGCCCCGAAAGGTTTTGTTTGAGCACTTCTGATTGGTTAACTGAACTTTCAACAATCTAACATAAAATATTTCTGTCGGATAAAGTCGAATTTGAATGTATTTTATGTAGATATATCTTATAAGGAAACTTCAGTCATGAGAATATATTAATATTTCACATCTGTACAAAATTACACACATGCTATTTTAAAGCTGACAAACTGACATGCATATGTTGCTAGAATGTCACCTTCAACACACCGACACCAGGTACTCATATGTACTGCTGAGTGAACACAGGCATATTTTGAATAATGTCATCGCCCAGAGTGATAGCATAAGTTGTTCAAGTCATATCTCAGTGTAGGACAGAGAATCACCCTTTAATCTCCCATGTTATCCAGTAAAGAAACGGGTCACCCATCCATCCAAATGGCCGTGCACATTGTTGCGAAACTTCACCGATAGCGGTCAGCTGAGCTACATGTATGTGTTCCGTGCAATCTAGAAATCATAACAATCTGCAGATTGTTCGTACAATCTAGGAATGTTTTACAATTCCTAAATTGTTTAAATAATCTGCAGTAGTTCATATGCAACCACATCTTGTTCTCTATTTTACCTATAACATGAAAGATGATGATGTTAATGTCATTCATTTTCTCGTCAGGAAATTTCACCGGAAGCTGCAGCAACACTCTTCCATGTTTGAATGGAGGAACCTGTATAAGAACATCCACTACCAAATGTATGTGTAGGCCTGGTTTTGTGGGGGCACGTTGTGAATACAGTACGTATACTTATGTTTTATCATAATATAAAGTTTATTACAGAATTACATATCTTACTTCGCTATATGTGCCCTAAGGCTTTTATTATATGATTTAGAAAGAGATACTCAATTCTATCAGTGAAATAAACCCTCTATCAAGCTACAGTGGCGATAACCCTTACCACCACTCTACTGAGTGACGATCAACTTTATCTCCACTCGCGTGACGTCATCGGACAATGTTTAGACGTCATATTGTCAGTTTGCGAAGGATGTATGTTTACCAATGAAATCACTCCACGTCAACATTTAACGCAGAAATAATTATATAATAAATTTAAAATCTGCTTTTCCTTGACAAATACAATGTGAGGATGAACATTGAAGTTGAAGATATTGCTGTTTAATAAATCTACAATGTTATTACACATTGTTTAATGACATCGCGTGCTGCTGATTGACATGACATGACATTTGCTCGATAAATACCAAACCAATCTTATGTTTCATAAATATATTATTAAACAGAACTGAGTTTAGTATTCTCTATATATTTCACTCGCGGCTGTGCCACTCGTGAAATATTTACTTTTCTACCTCACTCGATGAGAAAAACATGGTATTTGTCAAGAAGAGATAGAATCTGATATCGTCTATAGACGGTGAAGATTCTGATCAGTAGACATTAGTGAATGTACTAGTATAGAACAAGGTTTTGCTTCAGTCTGGTTAAAATCGACCTGGTTCCGAGGAATAAAATTTGCAAAATAATATATCTACCGGGATACGAACAGGTTCTGTAGATTCCTCGCCACAAGGTCTGAGAACAGCCCGTATAGGCGTGTGTTCCGAAAAAGTTTAGCACAGCAAAAGCCCAGTCAAATAGCTGACCAATCACATCGCAGTTTTTAAATAGTCGCTGTTTTAAAGATATCGGAATAGATAAAAGGATAGCTGTTTGGAGTTATCTGCCCCTAGCTTCTTGCACTGAAAGCTTTTGTTGGACGTCTTGTGATTGGTTTACTGAATTGCGTCAGAACATGAGAGTATACGGGCTGTCACCAGACGGTTTGGCGGAGAAACCTCCGAACGATATGAGTTCGTATCCCGGTAAATGCACTATTTTGCACATTTTTTCCCGCCTAATACCGCCGGTTTTAATCAGATTGGGTTTTGCTTTCAAATTGTAATAATTTTGAACATGTTTATTCCAGGAAATGAAACTTGCAGCAATGTTAGATGCATGAACGGTGGAACGTGTGTAAGTGGAATGTTTGGAACTGTCGGCTGTCTCTGTTTTGATGGCTGGACTGGGGGGCGATGTGAATTCAGTATGTATTTATTCTTTTAAGATCTAATTTGTAAAATTGAACAAAATCGAATATATTTCAAATAAAAGTGTTCAAAATGACACTTCAAGAAGGTTCGATTGTCATAGGACTACTTTGAAATATAATAATGAATTCATGTATCCTTATGGTTACATTATATGAATTAAAGTAAAATAAGAATGTTAAATAGTAATTTGAACTAAATTACATTGTATTATAACTATCCATTCCATTGTTCTGATATTATTGTCTATTCGTGTTATGATAAAATCAAACTGTCACAAATTTAAAGATTTATTTTATTTATGTGTTATCTGCCGATTCGATAATAGTGTAATGAACAGCGGCATATTTCGTCAGGGCTATCTGTTTTTATTTTTTTATCTTGAAATTTTAAGATTTAGTTGAAATTTCATTCAAGACCATAAGTTGAAATTTCAACATGCCCTTCTTGAAATTTCAAGATGATAAGTTGAAATTTCAAGATATATATATTATCTTGAAATTTCAAGATAATATAGTTGAAACTTCAAGATTGTTTATCAACTGACTCAAGTATAACGGAGTATCCTTATGCTTGAAATTTCAACTTAGTGTAACCAACAAAACTTGAAAACTAGGATATTAAAGCAAGTATTTTCTTAAATTTTCAACCTAGTATCTTGAAATATCAACTTAGTATCTTGAAATTTCAACTTCATCTCTTGAAATGTCAAGATACTTGCGTGATTTGTAAGTTGAAATTTCAACTTAGTATCTTGAAATTTCAACTTCCTCTCTTGAAATTTCAAGATACTTGCGTGATTTGTAAGTTGAAATTTCAACTTATGATCTTGAAATTTCAACTTATGATCTTGAAATTTCAACTTATGATCTTGAAATTTCAAATTATGATCTTGAAATTTCAAGATAAAAAAATAAGAACAGATGGCCCTAATATGCCACCGTAGTAATGTGCCAGTGATGCTGTAATTTGTTGTATATAATTCCTTTTAAATTATTTTTCAGGAAGCTCTTATCAAAACTGTTCTGCTAAAATTTGTCAAAATGGCGGAACTTGCAATAGGCTCCGAGATGGCAATTCCACGTGCTCATGTTACAATGGATTCTACGGACCTCAATGTCAATTCAGTAAGACACAAAACATTTCTCAATTTTGATTTGATAGAAATATGTTTATCAAAGTAATTTACATTTTAAGCATCTCTCGTTCTTATTTTGTAGAAAATATTCAGACATGAATGAATAATTTGTGTAGTTGTCTACGTAAGAATTTAATATGTATGAATTTTATATTTGTTTATTATAGTATATAATCATGATAATTTTTCATAAAGTTTCATAAATGTTTTGTACATAATATGGCTTCAATAAAGGTCCTATGAGTTTGATGTATATAAAACACTGGCGTGCAAAATTACTCCTAAATCGGGAACATTTTGCCAGAATTTGATGTTACCGAAATGTTAACCGACCCGTCGTACTTAATTGTATACAGCAATATTGTTTAAATGCTGGGTTCTACCCAACCAATAAATTTGTTACCAGGGGATGCTGCTCCAAGTTGTCTTAGGACCCCATGCAAGAAAGATGCTCTATGTGTTCTCCGAGATGGCGAATACGCTTGTCAGTGCATTTACCCACATACCGGATCCTTCTGCCAATATGGTATCCACTTTTATCATGACTTTTGTCATAAATGAACAAATAGAATGCATGCATCAAGTAATATTTCCATCCATTCATTTCTGTAGTGCAGTAGTATATGAATTTGTGATATTTTAGATTTGAATAGGTTAACTCTATTTCGTATTTGTGTGTTTCATGAGAGAATTGGATGTACTGTACCGCAGTGTGGTAAATCTCAGTTCACTGTTAACAGTTTTGGCAGCTTTTAGAAGTGACCCTGGATCACAATATTGAGTGTCATTTCTATTATTTTTCATCCAGTTTGTTTTGTGTGAAATAGGTTTCCGATATGCATTTCGAAAAAGCTTTCATTGTGTTAACCATTTGACTTAAAGAGGCAGTAGCACGTTTTTTGCAAATTTATTTTTTACAAATTTCCTATTTAGCATGGTAGTTTATGTGATTTATATTTTTAGGGTGTTTTACTATTGGTGAGATTATTTTTCAAATACATTTCATCGACTTAATTCAGCGAGAAAACATGCTACTGCCCCTTTAAAGTGTAGTAATATCTGACTCATAATTGACGTGCATCTGGTGCACTGTCTCTCATAACGTGCACATTAATTCACAGTCTATTCAACATTTGACCTTAAAGGGGCAGTAGCACGTTTTTGGCTCAAATAAGTTGATGAAATGTTTTTGAAAAATAATGTCACTAATAGTAAAACACCCTTCTCTCTTCAGAAAATGAAGTTATAAAATGATTATACATGGTTCCGTAAAGCCATGGGAATCGTTTTTGTCATTCAGAATAATAAAATGTGTTCACAATAAAATGGCCGCCATGCAATTTTTGCTTTATACGCAACACCGTTATTACCACTACGGATAATTGGATTGTGTAATAAGATGGTTTACCCTCTAAAGTAAATATAAATGACATAAACTATCATTATAAAAGGGAAATTTAAAACAATAAAATTTTCAAAAAACGTGCTACTGCCCCTTTAAAACCATTCTGTCAATGTCACCATGCCATAGTTCACATGCTTCTTTTGGGAATTGTTTGTTTACATGTACATTAGCATACGATGATGTTCAAATACTAGTACTACTACTATAATAGCATATACAAACGTTACGTAAAACTCATGCGACACTATTTATCTTACCTTTAAACTGTTTTGATATTTTAGAAAGAATCAGTGGCAATTGCACTCGCAGCCCGTGTCTGAATGGTGGATACTGTATGGTGGATCGCGATGGGAACACGTCTTGCGAATGTCGCATTGGGCATTTTGGAAAACGATGCGAATACAGTAAGTAAATATATATATATATATAAAAGTTTAATAATAATGGACAGATAGTACAGCCTTGCATAACACCTATTTTCCTGATCTTTAAACGTTTTTCTTTTATTATCATCTTATAAAGCCTTTGCTCCATGAAGCTTTACTGACTAAAATTCAACGAAAATATTGGCATTTGCTATTATTTTATTATCCGTTATCCAAAGTTCTATAACCTCTGATTTTCAATTTAGGACCAGACACTGGTGCATTTGGTGTGTGCAGTGTTCCTCGTTGTGAAAATGGAGGTACTTGTGGAACTAGGGGAGCAGGACAGTTTAGATGCTCGTGCCCCTATGGTTACAATGGAACATCCTGTGAAAACGGTTCGTCTTTATACCTTTTTATAATTTGAATTGTTTCTGTCGTTATATATGAGAGTCCGTTGGGTTTGAATCTCGGCTTTGAGCTGGATATATTAAAGGGGCAGTAGCAGGTTCATTGGCTCAAAAAAGTTGATGAAAAATGTTTGAAATAGTAATAGTAAAACACCCTTCTCTTTTCAGAAATGAAGTTATAAAATGATTATACATGGTTCCGTAAAGCAATGGGAATCGTTTTTGTCATTCAGAATAATAAAATGTGTTCACAATAAAATGGCCGCCATGCAATTTTTGCTTTATACGCAACACCATTATTACCACTACGGATAATTAGCTTGTGTAATAAGATATTTTACCCTCTAAAGTAAATATTAATGACAAAAACTATCTTTATAAATGGGAAATTTGAAAAAATAAAATTTTCAAGAAAAGTGCTACTGCCCCTTTAAACCAGTAACGTCAAAAGCTTAACATATATTTATAAAGGTTGATATATGGAAGTCACATTCAAAGGGAAATGAAATACTAAAATTAATATTTATTTTCATTTTCAACCAGAATATGAAACATAATTGTTCATTTGTTTGGAAGCTGTTGAGGTCGAGAATGACAAGTTGTTATAAAATGTTAACAAACTATGTATTATCACCCCCAAATTTCGACATATTTGATGTATATGATGAGACCAACACCATACTAAGGTGATTGCAATTTCAATCTGATTACTCAACATTTTTTAAGTCGACATATTTTTGCTGGTCATATATACAATTTATTAACTTGACATGTACTTTTTAAAGTTATATCTCCATTATAATTTATATCCATACAGATTTCACTTTGAGTTTTGCCTCAAAAACCATCACCCTGGAGTACGAAGAGCTAAACCCCTTAGGTAAGTATAATATATTTTGATAATTTGTTATTGATATACATATATAAACAACAACATCTAAAATGTTTGATAAATTCAAATGTCTACACCTTCATGTTGGGAAAATTTCTATACAATGTTTTTCGTGTACGAGGAGAATTCCTTTGACACGCATGTGTATATATTTTCTTGTATATGTCTAATGTATTATGGGTCAACTGGCCTTGAAACAATAAACGATTGAATTGAAAAATTGAATATAAACAAGTACTTTCATGTTATAAGAGCTGGTCTTCAAATCAAATTATATTCAAGAGAATATACCAACATATATATATAAACAACCAGATTTTTAAATTTATTATTATTTCATTAAATGTATTAAATGAATAGATTAGTACAGGAATTTAGTCTACACTCTTACATAAACATGACTACATGAACAATGAACAAATTATATGATCGGGTTTTATAAATAAATGTTTTAACCCTTTGATATCACGATATAAATGATCAGCAAAATACGCTGTTATATGATAGCATGATATACGATACGTAAAGGTACCTCGTATAAAAGTGATAATTCAATATTGAACACAAATATTACACCATTTTTAATTAAACAAAGGTCAACTAAACGCTCAAAACCATAAACAACTTAATTACTGTTTTTCTTTTTTTCCCCTTATATTTGTTTATTTTTTAAGCACATGTAAAATATGGTATACATCGATATTTCTACACTGACTGGCGTATACACTGGAAAAGATTACATAACGTTTATCGATCTCTTTACAATAATTGACAAAAAAGGTTAAATTGATTTCTATAAGATAAATTATTTACATTTAGTAGCTTTCAGTTTAAGAGCATCAAAAACATCATATTCTTTGCGTTTGGTTCCGAAAACAACCAACGACTAGCGAGTATCTACTTGTAGTTGAACAAGGATGTATCAATGCAGAAATAAAATTTAGTCATTTTGAAATAGTAAATGACAAATTGACCAGAATGTCATAAATTGTGTAATTACAAATGTACATGTTGAATATGCATTGCATTTATCAATATTGTATGCGTTTTGAAGATGTGATTGAGCTTGGTTTTATTCGAATATACTTCGATTTGAAGATGTTTTATTTCGCGATGACTATGATCACTTAATCAACTTAATTACTTAGTTGACGATCCGATCACAATTTTTTTAATAATCTTTTGTATAATGTTATTTTGTTTTGTTTTAGGAACCAGAGTCGGTACTCTCTTCGTTGATGACATGTTTAACGAATCTCCTCAATTGAGTATCAAATCAAATGATACTTCTGGTCTGCTCCGTTTCGATGTCACGGGAGGTGCACTGCGCAGAGGATGGTTTGTTACCCTTCAGAAATCTCTTGACAGAGAACAGGTAAAACTAGTTAATAACTTTACAATATCAATAAGTGTTCTTTCAAAAACGAAACGTTGGAAACATTTGGAAATGCCGTGTTTTTCTCCTGTGTTAAAACGGTTTGAACTTTATCAAACTAGAATATTACGAGAAGTGTCGTTTGAATGTAAAAGCGTTGTCAAATGAAATTATTTGATGAACTTAAAAGTAATTTTATTTGAAAATGTTTGGTATAAATGCATATTATCATATACAGAACTAACATTAATGTGAAATTATATACTAAATTTTCTAAGTTTTAAACAATTTTGAAAAACAAATATGTATTGCTTGTGTTATAACACTATTGTTTTCGAATTCCAAACTTTCAGTGATCATTTAATGCAGTAGTGTGCCAATGTCTTGTTTTTACTTCAAAATCAAATGTTAACAAACTCTTTATTTCTACCTTTTACAATTTGAAGTGCATTGCCATTTCTCCAGATTGAAATTATATTTTAACACTTATTCTGTATAAATTTGAAATTAAAACACATTGTATACTGTTCGTAACTACTTTAGTAGATTAATATTATGAACAATAATGTAAAATAACAAACATGATGTTGACATAATACATTGTTGTCATAAATGTCTTGATAAAAATGTTATTCCCAAGAAGACATTAAAAATAAATTTTATTTCGTCCAGAATTCTACTTACTGGTTCTACGTAAAAGTTACAGATGGGAGAAGAGTTGTAAGTAAAGGTTTATTTACATTCTTATAATCTTGACTGAAGTAAAATGTGATGTATATAAGTATCATTGTTCAAAAAAATATCTGACTGTATTTCCACGAGCCCGGGGGTCATGGGGTGCTAGGTAAATACAATCCGGGTCTGGAATAGGTATTTAAAGGTGCATCCATTGTGTTTCATAAAATTGTATTTGGCTTTAATGCGTTCGAACTACATGTGCTGTCTACAATACAAATAAATTCACTCATCCTGCTTATTTATCCCCAATCGCCAAATATATAATAATTACTATTTTCCAATTAAAATTGAGTAACATCATTATGCATGTGCAGAAACCGAAACCGCACGTCCCATTTACATGCAAAGTAGTTATGTGACCTATTAAACATTATCAACTCAAATTAGTATTTTTGTTTATTATGAATAAGGTTCCAAAATTACGTTTGACTCATTGACGCGCGCCACACGCTGTGCATTGTCCGGTTTTCGATCAGAAATCACTACTTTCACATTCATATCGTCAATATGCTAAGTCTACTATCATCAAAATGGTAGTTTTCGGTAACAGTCGGTACTTCTCGATAAAGTAACACCATTTATAACGTTTGCAATATGTGACCCCCAACAACACAATGGATGTACCTTTAAGGTCTACCGTACTCTCCCCGAATACAATCCGGGCCTCGAATAGAACCCAAGGAGTCAGGGGTGCTGAACGAAATATAACCTCTTGGTTGTATTCGAGGAAATACGGTAATTATATTTATCATAGTTGTGTTGATAATTTAGTGAGTACTGAAATACTGCCGTTTCCATGTACAAATTGCGTGGCCAATGCGCATATCGAATTCAGTTTTCTTGAATGTACAACATTTGTAAACTGTCCATTTCCAAACAATATTTTTTACATTTCAGGCCAATACGACCCTTGTGCTAAAAGTGAACGATGTCAACGACAATTCTCCCGTATTTTCAAGTACGACCTATACAGCCTCCGTTATGAGTGTAAGTCTTCATATTTTAGCATTTAATAATTGTATGTGGTCCTCAATATGAATATTTCATTAACAGCAAACATTAGACAAACCTTTTCTTCGTGATTAAATAATAAGTATCAAAAGTCAATCACGTCTAAAATGAACCGCCATTGGTGTACGTTTATAAACCTATCTGAATCGTTCTCTATTGAAGGGAGAGTTCTATAATTTGTTTTAACGGGACTGTGTTATAATTATGTTCCAATAGCATATATGTATAACGTGGAATCTAGCTCCAGACAGCTAGTAACCACTCCGTGACGTCACTAATATACTTGCTGCCATCAGAAGGTGTTCGGGTGAGAAAGCTCCAAAACACCGCGTGCACCGAGTGATTACCGTCACGTTCCAAAATACAAACTTCTAACTCTTAGGATGCGCAAAATAACTTCGTACAGCGACATAATAAAAGAAGCCGTCGTATTAGGATTTCCATAGCGTTATTGAAACAATTATTTTTGCCGAGGTTATTAAACATGATATATTTAACCATATACACAGCAACAATACAGCAACTTACTTATTCCTACGCCTGACGCAAAGGAACACTCTCGAACCGATTGATTGGTATGTTGACTAAGCCTTTGGTTCTTGCAATTGGCTATCCATAACCTCATATCCAATTGTTGTCAACTGGGTTGACAACAATGCCCTCGTACCGTAGAGCTACTCGAAGGGAGATCACCCTGAATTTGAGGTTGAACGAGGAATATTCAATCGAACCCCCTTTCACAAATATTAACATTTTCCTACTTCGCGCTTTGGTATATTTTATGTGCGCTTCATACTTTCATGCTCAAAACATTTGTGCATACAATTTTTGTATATTAACGAAATGCGGTATAATACTCGGAGAAAACACTTGTAGGAGTTTTGGTAAATATCAAAAATATTTTGGTTGAGGAAATAAAATGTAAAGCCCGCCTACATGTTACAAAACGTTCCAATTGAAACATATCACTAAGGGTAGTATTTTATGACATTAGATTTGACAATTTTACAAAACATAGCGCAATATTCATTCAAAAATATAAAAGTGAAGCCATTCACTGACCCAACGATTTTAAAACATTTTGCTACTAAACTGAGGTACAAAAGAAACTTTACACCCATTGTTTCATTCCTACGGTAAAAGTAACAAAATAGATAGAAATGATAGAACCGGGATAGTATTTAATGTTCAATGTTGACTGATTCCGCAAACAATCATACTCGTTTTGTTTTAAAAAATGCAGAGTTAGAGTCACTGAAAGGACCAAGGGGTATAAAATCATTTGACCCCTACCATGTTTATAATGTTGTAAATGTGTGCAGAATGAGGCACATTTATTGATTTACACTTAACAGATGCCTATAATTATGTACATGTCGATGAACAGTTGTGTTTTATCCAAATTATTTTTGGAAGAATTTATGAATTTAAAGTTTAATTTTTTCCAAAAAAAAATAAAATCACATAGAATTATTCCTTGGCTGGTGACTAAACGCCTGCACTTTTCAGTTTTAGAGTACGACTTCGGAAACATAAGATATTTGTAATTGAAAATCAAACCTATACAAACCAACTGAGGCGTATACTTTCTTTTGCCTGTAAAGTTTCTTTTGTACCTCAGTATATAATAATACATTGATCAGTCTAATACATTATTTGTTACTGTAGAAGTTTGTCAATTTTTATGTTTTATTATTATAACATTACAATCCAGTTGAAATTATCACTAAGGGTAATAATTTATGACATTAAATTTGACTAGTTGACAATAACAGCGTAAACATTCATTCACAAATATAACCAATGAGAAGTAAATCCTCGATTTTGAACACGTTTTGCTAAGACCCAACAAAACATTGTTGATCACTCTAATGACAAATGATTTGTTCCTTTGTAGATATGTCAATTTATTTGTATAATTATTATAAAATTGCAGTATTTTTCACGTAGAGCACAAACTCAAAATGGCTGCTACTCTGATATAATCCTCAATAGAACCATCCTATCTTGGTTCAGGAGTTATATGGGCTCCGTTCCATAACAGCGAGCGCTTATAATCGCTCATTAATTGCTCAATGTACGGCTCAAGTAGCGCTCATTCTCTCCTGAACGACACGGTGGAAAACCTCAAAGTTCGGTCGCCTTGCTACGTAGCGCTACATTGAGCAATCGCGTTCAAGAGAGGTTTAAAAGTAATCGCTAATTGAGCGATTACTTTGAAACCTCTCTTGAACACGGCCCAGGTTTAGAACGCCATCTCACGGCGTACGGACATGAAGGAACGGCATTAATGTTCGGAGATTGTGAAACGTGTTTGTAACTTTTAAAATACATGTTCATTATGTTTTTTTGTTTCCAGGATGCCATCCCGCGGACGCCATTATTGACTCTTAATGCAACTGATGCTGATGATGGCAATAACAGCAGAGTAACGTATACGATACAGGTACGTTTTTTTATTTTAATAGTTTTAAATGGAAATATTCGATAAAGTAGTAGCCTTCATGACACACTGTTATACAGTAGTTTGTGTACATATTTCTGTAATTATTAGGCGAAATCATGTTCCATGAAATTTGGTACTTCATACATTAAATTTTCAATCGTTCCATTCGCACCTTTATATATATATATATATATATATATATATATATATATATATATATATATATATATATATATAATTAAATTAAAAATTATCTTGAAAGGATGCACATGCACATCTCGTGAAATTTAAACATAACACTTGAAGTCGATGATTTATTTATTTGTTTCTTTGTTTCTTTGTTTGCTCATTCGTTCCTCCGTTCGTTCCTTCTTTTGTTCGTTCTTTAATTATTTTATTATTTAATTTCTTAATTATTCAATTATTTATTTCAGGGAAGCTCAATCGGTAGATCAAGATTTCGAATAGAGAGAGACACTGGTGTTTTCATGACCAACGACTCTCTAGAGAATTTCGCAGGACAACAAATTGGTGTTACAGTGATGGCACAGGTAGGATTTTCCCTTTAATCATTATTTTGCAAAATTATTCCTGATTTACCATGAAACTGGTGTCAAAATGTCTTTGAAGTTGTTTTTTTTTTATATATATGCAACCTTCTATTTCTTTATGATTTTTGTTTATTTAAGCACTAATAATTTTGGAGAGAGATTGGTTTGTTATCGCATTGCAAGTCTTTAAAGCTATGAAAAAATAAATATGAATCCTGATCATGGATCGATGTCAATACGCTGTCTATTCATACGGTAGATACGCATGTAAACTGCCAGGCAAAAGAAAGTACTCATCTTAGTTGGTTTAGACTCATTCAATATCTAAAAGAAATCAGATGCTTTTGACTATGGCGCGATACAATAATTCTAATCTGCAGTCGTTTGAATAAACTAATTTTACATAAAATATCTTAGTTTCATGAAGTTAGGGGTAAAAAATGAAATTTACACCAACATGACCCCTACCATATTTTAATGTTAATGTGTGCATAATCTGGCACATTTATTAATTTCCGCAAAGAATATGTCTTACATATGTCGATTAACAGTTGTATATCATCAAAATATAATATAAAATGAAGAAATTTAAATTTAAACTTTTCTTTTAAATTTAAAACAAAAAAACATGTAGATGTATTCTTTGACAGCTGACTAAACATCTTTATTTTTCAGTTTTAGATAATGACATCGAAAACTTGAAATCTATTTGCAATTGAAAATGAAATTAATACTTTCTTTTGTCTGGCAGTTTATCATAATAACACAAGACGTTATAACCTGAGCATGATGAAAATGCGTAAAATATTTGTACAAATTCCTATGATAGGTCTGTCATGTATATATATATATATATCCAGGATAATGGAATCCCGTCAAGATCAACGACTACAAGAGTGTTAATCAACGTACAGCAAGGTGGGTATTTAACTCCTTATCTTTTCTTACAATTTCCCAACTTTTTCCTAACGAGTAGTTACGGCATAATTTCTTTGTAAATGTTATTTCGATCTGAACTGTATGCTAATGCTACACACATTTCTTATAAAAAAAAATCTTTCTTTACAAATAAAAATTGACAATATCTTGCACAGTTTATTTTCTTATGCACATGCATAATGTTCTACACTACATTACTTAATGTAAACACATTTATAGATACCAATACTGAGATTGGGGTCAACAATAACTGTTACATAAACATCTTAAATCAGTAAATTCAAAATTTTTGTTTTCTTTACAGGTGATGGGAGACTGAAATTCAATCAAAACCGATTGGTTCTTAACGTCATGGAAAATTCCCAAAGAGGTAAGTACAATTCTACAATACGGCATAATGAGGTCTTTACAATATCAATATCAAAAGTGTTTTCATTCTGAGATAAATAGCATTTAGAGTGTTTGAACAACATAATAAACTTAGAAAATATATCTTAATATTTCTTAGAAAAAATCAAAAGCACCTGTTCGAATCCAATTGGAGATGTTTTGTCTGGATCTCAATGTGTTGTGTCCTTCGGCAAGACACCTATTGAAATTGATATTTCAAAATGGGTAGGACCAATATGGTCGCACGGAAAGCTTTGTAGCGGCACATAAAGTACAATTGCTTCAGGTAATAATACACATTATGCACGGCATGGTATGAAAGGGGCAGAAGCACATTTTTTGCAAATTTTGTTTTTTCAAATTTCCATTGATAGTTTATGTCATTTAAATTAACTTTAGACGGTAAAACATTTTATTACACAAACCAATTAACCGTATTTGTTAGATTTGCGTATTAAGCAAAAATTACATGCCGGTCATTTTATTGTGAACACATTTTATTAATTCGAATGACAAAAACGATTCCCATGGCTTTACGGAACCATGTTCAATCATTTTGAACTGGAGTTTCCGAAGAGAGAAGGGTGTTTTACTATTGGTGACATTTCATCGACTTATTTCAGCGAAAAAACGTCCTACTGCCCCTTTAAACATGGGGATAGCGCTATACAAATGGACTATTACTATATTATATCTATCCCATTACCAGTGGTAAACAGGCCAGGATTCACTTTCGTTAGATCATAAGGCTCGTGTCGTATGTGCGTGTACCACAATAAAACTTACATTCATTTAAAGTTGCTTTGTGTGAAATTAACCACCAAACTCTATGTGCAGCAACTTTATTATGCTTGATCAATGTATTTTCAACTCTTTTCAATTAACCCGTGAAGCAATACTATAAGCGATACTTTTAAAATTCCAGAAAGTCATGTTGACCTATAATATATATCTATACATTCATATGTAAATCTGAATAAAAAATAACATGTACGAAGTATTATATATAGTTGCCTTACATTTCAGGATCAATGGTCACCTATATTGCTGTAGGCCCAGTCTTTTCTGGTCGGAGGTTGACAATACGATCTAATGACTCCATCATCGGCGTCAAATTCATACAAGCTGCAAACCTTGCAAACGTTACTGTGTACCTCAACGCTATTTTAGATAGAGAGAGGGTTAGTTTTAATGAATGTCCACAAGTTAATTTCCTGTGGGGAATATTATCAATGTTCTCAATTTGCAAACGATTTCCTGGGTTAAATATCTTTTTATTTATGTTTCATTTTGACGACGTCCTCTGAATGAGGCTGCAGTGGTCAGTCGGTCTTTGAAAATTTACATTGATATGCACCTTGTGTATGGATATAGCGCTTTATAAATGCCCATTATTATTATTATTATTATTATTATTATTATTATTATTATTATTATTATTATATATTATGACTATCCTAATATAGGGAACATTACAATAATTCGAAAATGCCGTGTGTCGCACTCGCTCGAAATATACCAACGTTGCGTCGCTTGTATTGTACATATATTATGAAATGGCCTCTCATATATGATTCTCGGTATAAATGCGGTGTGAGATTACATTACAGAGATATGTGAATTTTTTTTAAAATGCCACTCAAACATTCCTTGACAAAGATGTAGTTGTAAATGGTACCATGACATAAACATTTACATTGTAATAACAACTAAATGTTCTTTAATTGGCTGATTTTAACAATGCGGAGGTTAAATGCAGAGTAAGAATATAAGCAGTAATAAAGGTATCTGCAAGGGGAGATAATTCTATAACCACGGTTTCGTTGATTTTCTTTTTGGAATACACTTTTCTGTTATATTAAAACACAACTTATTTAAAGCTTTTGTGTATTGTTTTGAATTTCAGAATTTACTTCAAAATATATTTAGGGTGTTTATTATAACGAGCTTGTATCTAAACTGAACCAAAAACATACATCATTTTTTTTTTTGGATCTGATTTTCAGAATTCCACCATTTACTTTGCAATCAACGCCACAGATGGATTTTCAACAGTAAGTGCACAAGAGCAAAATGATAAAAACAGGAAAGCTTGTAAATGGCATCCTGTGAATAACAACTGTATAATAGTTAGTGTCAGTCCTCTCTTTATCTGAAAGTTTTTTTTTATTATTGTGGTAACATCATTGCAATTCCAATATATTTGTGTTACATTATTTCAAACATGTTTTAAGTGTTCTTGTCTTAACAAAACTGAACTAATTTAACAATGTTTTGTTTGGAATCACGCAGTCTGCAGTAGTACAAATTTACATTCCTCTTGCATTAAACGATTTATTGATATGCTTTTACATTCTTCTTGCATTAAACGATTTATTTATGTTTTTTAAATGAATAGACATATTCTTTCAAGGGAGTATTTCTATGTCACAAAATGTTAGATGAAAAAAATTAACATTTATGATTTTATTAATCTAGATATCAATTAATCAGTAAATATCAATATAAATCAATATATAGTATCAATATTAACCTTTCGCAGGCCACAGCTACGGGGGTGGTCAATGTTCTTGACATAAACGACAATATGCCCAGATTTGAGAACAAGCGACCAGTCATCTATCTAAGTAGGGTATGTACAGACTTTATCTTGTATTGAGATAATTTTCAAAATAATGAATTTTAAAATGCTACCTAGTAGTAGATAATATTTGATACCTACTTTATCTTCCTTCCTGCCGGTAGAGGGTGTACGCATCTTTTGAGTTCAAAATCTAGCACTACTGTTTTGGAAACAGTGTTTTAAAGATTTATTACATGTGATTATTAAACTTCGTTTAGTCTGATCTCTTATGACCACAACTGCTTCATTAAAGACGATGGTGTGTTGATGTTCTCTAATAGGAATGCTTTGTTTTTGCTGTAAAAACTAATGTTCATGTTAAAGGGATATTGCAATTGAATTGAATTGAAAAGTGGATACATATTTGAATTTTGAGCAATTTTTAAAAATGTTTTTTGTCAATTATGGCTCAATTTTTATTATTTCATTCCTTAGAAAACGCTATTAAACTAAGTGAAATGTCCCTAATGATTCATTTACATAAAATTGATTCACATTTCCTCAGGTCGCTGAACCAAGTGAAGCCATAAGTAGAGTCTTTGCGTTTGATCGTGACGCTGGCAGCAATGGAACCGTGACATATGAAATCATTGTAAGTAGATTTGAAGTTTTTCATGAGTAAGTGTCTCATACATTTTCTGAGGTACTATGTGTTGCCCTTTCATTTAATTATTTTTTAATGCTAAACTTCGGTACATGGAAACGAAAAATGAATGATGCAAGAATTAAGCATGCATATATGTATTTCTTAAAATATAATTATTTGTGTAACATGTTGTGCTTTCATAATAAGCTTATATTGGATTACTTAAACCAGTTATTTCATATATGCATATGACGTTGAATATATTTACTCAAAGCTTATTTACTAATTCAAATTCTGTTATCCAATTTCGACAGAACCCATGCAATTTCGGAAAATGGTTGCCGGGTTAATTTGGGATTCTAAGTTAATCGTGACATGATATTAGATGAAATTTGGTGTGTATCTTCAAATTACCAAAGAAACAATGCACTTTTTTCAAAATGCTTCATTTTTAAACATTAGTTGGATGTAACAATTGTAAGTAGAATTTTTCAACTGATAGACAGACAGAAAAATTATTTTACTTAATGCCCTGGGTTGTTACTTGTTTTAGAATTTTTAAGGTCATTTACAGTGTAATTTTGATAATATGTTTTCAAAACTACCAGGCAAAAGAAAGGACACACTCCAGTTGATTTTATCATATGTATGGTTTTCAATTGCAATTATCTCAAGTTTCCGTTGCCATAATCAAAAACTGAAATATACAGGTGTTTAGTCGGCAGTCAAAGAATACATATTTATTAAAACAAATTAAGGTACGAAATTTAAAATTTAAAATTTCTTATTAGACATATTAGACATATTCTATGTGAAAATTGATAAATGTGCCTGATTCTGCACACATTTACAACATTTTAACGTGGTAGGGGTCATGTTGGTGTAAATTAAATTGTTTTACCCCTGTCTGAATTAAATAAAGATATTTAAACTAAAATTAACCACAGTCACCAATTAATTCATTCAAACTGCTGCAGAAAAGTTGTATTGTATTGTGCCATTGTAACATGCATCTGATTTATTTTACATATTGAATTAATCGAAACTGAGGTGAGTACTTGTTTTTGCCTGGCAGCTTATTTTCAATTTTATTCTATTCTTTGCAGGGAGGAGATATGTATTACGATGTATTCAACATATCAAGAAACACTGGTGTCATAGGTTTAAAGGGATATGTTGCCTACTATCCAGAAAATATAACATTTGTAGTCAGAGCAACGGTGAGTAAAATTGGTTATTATATAAGCTCGTTTTAAAGGGGCTGTAATATAAGTTGTATGCTTCTCCCTCGGTAATACGGTCTCATGTACAATCTTTGTACCAGTGTCGCCCGAGCCTTCAGGCGAGGGATGACACCGGTACAAAGATGGTACATGAGACTGTATTACCCGAGGGAGAAGTATACAACGTATTTATCTTTCCGTCATGTCAATAAAATTAGTATTATTATATTTATGGGGTTTTGGCTGCCGATGACTAATCAGCTGATATCGTTTGAATGACCTTGATCCTTAACCTAAACAAAATGGCGTCAACCGTCTCGACTGAAATGTTAAAAGTCGTATAACGTATTACTACAAGCTTTTAAATGTCTTAAAACGAGTTATTCTTTTTTAAATTGAGTGTTGTAGCAATGCAAAAAAAGATTTGTTTGTAATTAATAGACTCGTAAACAGCTGACGGAATTGTTCAAAACTCTGTACACCACGTTCATCATTTATAACGTCATTTGTCCATAATGCGACACCTACTCTTAGCTAGGAGCATTTACTATGGCAGCGGAGTACATGAAATTTGTACACTGTGAGACTAACGGGGTACATAAGAAAAAAACGTAAGGACCGTTAGCCAATCACAAACGAGTATTTTACTGTAAGGAAAGATAATACGTTTTATGCAAAACTAATCTTTGATAGTATTTCATCGACTTATTTGGGCGTACATGTAAAGACGTGCTACCGCCCCTTTAATATAGACGTCTCATAGATCCAGCATTCAAACTTAAAAAGCATTATTGACAAAAAGCAACTGAAAAATATGTTTGATGTACTTATACATAGTTACACGCAGAGGATACATAACACAATTCTTTACCATACAATTTCTTCAAACGTTGACATGAGTTGAGTTAAAAGAACAAAAGGACCTTAGCAAACGCAGTAAATCGTTAATCAGAGTGTGTAATGCACATTCAGATTTTTCTGTTCTCTAAAGCCCTGTTTATACGGCGAACTTTGCACATATGCAATATTGCTTATGGTAGTTATATATTCACGTGAGTAAAAGGAAATTTGCTATGCGTTCATATGTGTTTAAGTTCTGCCTATGCAAATGGGCTTCCAACTATTTTAATATAAGAATAGAGAATTCCTGAAACATACCAGTTACTTTTTATTAGATGTGAACTAAATACATGACACTAATTTATATCTGTCAACATTGTTTTGACTAGTTCGCCCTAATTATATAATGAAAAGGGGATATTCAGATGGATTTCGAAGGTCATCGCGTGCAAGAAGGAGATTATCCTATATATATAGAATTTTAAAAACAATATTAAGAGTTTCTAAAGTTATCTTATAAATTTCTCAACCTGGGTGAAGTCACTATGTCTGTATACGACGAACTTTAACTAGAAAAGTGAAAATACCTTATTTACTCACGGTAGTAAAAATTTGCACCTGCCCCTGACTAGGTTCAAATTTGCTTACGGTAGTGAAAAATTTGCTTAAGGTAGTAAAATATACATATGTGCAAATGCGTCCATACAGCGAAGTTTGCTCATGTGAGCAAATTTGCATATGTGTAATGCTTTACTCATATGCAAACACTCGCCGTATAAACAGGGCTTATCATAAACCAAGCCAAGGTAAAATATCAACTTGATAGATGTTACTCCTTGAATATGTCCCATTGGTCAATACATGCATATCGTAATATCAAATAACTTGAATTGTAAATTTTCAAATATATATTGAAATCTTATATCTTTGATAAACATATTTCTCACGGAATTGTTTTGTTTCACTTTCAAGTTACAATCGCATTTAGTCCAGTAAATATCCTCTAATTACCTTTTTAATTAACTGTTGTTCGACACACTGTAATAAATGTTCATGCTCATTTTCCTCCCTATGCTCTGGTATCTCTCACAAGACGATGTCTTCCAGATGCCGAAATTTCTAAACAATGGTTGACAATAACATCCTATATTGTATGTTCATCTTTATCATGTTCACATGCTTATCATGTTTTGTTAGGATGGAGGAAACAGAATTGGCATTGTCAACGTGACTGTTTGGATAAGATTCATGGGTAAGACCATCAAAACTATTTCAGTTTCTCTTATTCTTATTTATTATTGTTCATGTATTGAAAAATAAAGTTAGTTTATATATATAAATACATAAAAGATAATTTCATCTCATTGATAACACAACAATATTTATGTCCTATTTCTGAAACAAATTTAATTGTCTTGTAATGAAAGCTTTCTTATTTCATCCATATGACAAATAATATTGCAAAAATAAAGAAATATGATTTTGTTTTAATTAACCCATTATAAATGGTCTACTCCGTCACGTCAGTATTTAAGTCATTACATCACCTATTTGAGAACCACACGTAAAAGAAAAAATACAGAAATTTATTTAATGTTATTCTTTGACATAGAGTCCGAAGAAAAGCAACCGACATTAAGATAAAAAAATGTTATATTTGGATTTAAAATGAAAGGAACAAATTGGTTTGATGCAGTTGTACTAATATTTTATACCCTGCTCAGGTTGTTGATGTTCTATGATTTAGTTATTTTCCATTTTAAAAGTATTGAGAATCGTAAATGTTTTTTCTCAAATTTATTCAAGCTTTTGTGATATTTTTTGTTGCTGATATGTTAATGAACATTTATCGTATGATAATTTTATGATAATTAATTAATAATAATATTCTATAATGAAATTGTGAAATGAGCATTTTCAAGCTTATATTTCAATGTATATTAGTCTATATCGTCGACATCGTATATCATCCATGGTATATCCTGCTTTACGTTAAAATTATTGTGTTATTAATTTGCTATTTATTATTCTCCAGATGGCCCATGTTCGTCAAACCCATGTATGAATAGAGGTTCGTGTATAGAGGGATCCACAAGCTACACTTGCTACTGTGCACAGCCGTTTACAGGACATAACTGTGAAAGTAAGTGCTCACATTTCAAATAAAATGACTGTTATAAAACATAGATAGAGCCTTTACTAATGCTGCATACAACCGTTTACATATGTTTTATTTGAAAGTAAATAAGCACAATCCCCGTCAATTGTTACTTTAATAAAACCTGGAAAGAGCGATTAATGTTAATCTAAGAATGGTGAAATATTCCTAGATTGTGAGCTCACAATCTGCAGATTGTGATATTCCCTAGATGGTTCGTAAAATATATATTACTGTTGAGAGAGATGTATAATGATGTTACTGTACCCTATAGAGAGCATTTAATGCTGTGCGTATCAGTTAACATGAATTTACTTCACACAGTGCACAGATATTATTATCGTATTTTACAGGGTTTAAAGGGGCAGTTACATTTTTTTTTGCTCAAATAAGTCGATGAAATGTATTTGAAAAATAATGTCACCAATAGTTTAACACCCTTATCTCTTCGGAAACTCAAGTTAAGAATGAGTGTACATGGTTTGTTAAAGCTATGGGAATCGTTTTTGTAATTATAAAATGTGTTCACATTAAAATGGTCGCTTTGCACCGTTATTACCACTGCGGATAATTGGTTTGTGTAATAAGATGTTTTACCCTCTAAAGTAATTATAAATGACATAAACTATCTTTAACTGAAATTTTAAATAATGAAATTTGCAAAAAACGTGACACTGCCCCTTCAAGGTTTCCACCTGGTGATAATGAAAGGTATTTAATAAGTGATTAAATAAATACTGTAGATCAAATAACTCTCTTCTCAGGATTCTGAAATGCACATTTCAACAGGTAAAACTTCCCTTAGTGGTATCAGATTAATTAATCTTATTGTGATTAGTAATTGAGTAATGGGTATTACCTTGAACCTGAACAATTCTGAACATAAACTTTTTTTAAAGATTGGTAATAATTCATGTACAATTCAAGCATCCGTAGTAGAGTTTTATACCACTCCATTTCTTTAATTTATGTGCCTCGGCTCATAGGTCTCGGTTTAATTTAGGGGATGGTGAGTTACTATATCAGTTACTAACATATAAACACATTTCTTTCAGGGAACACAACGTGTAACAGCACGACTCCTTGTCGCAATGGTGGATCCTGTATCAGAACAAATGGAACCAACAAATGTTTATGCCCACAAGACACTTATGGAACACTTTGTGAATACAGTATGTATGATATAAACACACCGTACTGAGATTTGAAGGTTTAGAAAGACTGCTCACTGCAGTCTGACCCTTGTCTACGAACTGGTTCTATAGATTCCTCTCCACAGAGTCTGAGGACACCGGCATATGTGTTCCATGCAATCTAGGAATGATCTGCAGATTGTGAGCTCACAATCTGCAGATTGTTCGAACATATTCTGTACAAGTTTAACGCAGACCACACCAAGTCATAAGCTGGCGGGTAACATCATACTTTTTAGACGATCACCGTTTCGAACGCATTCAGAATCATTTATGTGTCTAATGTTTCGACAATTAACGAAAAGATGACTGCCTGGAGTTACTTGCCCCTAGCTCCTGGCCGAAAGCTTTTCTTTGAACACTTGTGATTGGTTAACTGAACTCTCAACAGTCTAACATAAATATTTCTGTCGGATAAAGTCGAATTTGAATGTATTTTATGTGGATATATCTTGTAAGGAAACCTCAGTCATGAGAATATATTAATAGTTCATATCTGTACAAAAACACACACATGCTATTTTAAAGCTGACAAACTGACATGCATGTTGCTAGAAGGTCACCTTCAACACACCGTACTTTTGAGTGAACAGAGGCATATTTTGAATAATGTCATCGACCCAGAGTGATAGTATAAGTTGTTCAAGTCATATCTCAGTGTAGGACAGAGAATCACCCTTTAATCTCCCATGTTATCCAGTAAAGAATGGGTCACCCATCCCTCCAAATGGCCGTGCCCATTTTTGCGAAACTTCAGTGATAGCGATCGGCTCAGCTACATGTATGTGTTCCGTGCAATCTAGAAATCATAACAATCTGCAGATTGTTCGAACAATCTAGGAATGTTTCACCATTCCTAAATTCTTTAAATAATCTGCATTGTTCATATGCAACCACATCTTGTTCTCAATTTTACCCATAACATGAAAGATGATAATGTTAATGTCATACATTTTCTCGTCAGAAAATTTCACCGGAAGCTGCAGCAACAATCTTCCATGTTTGAATGGAGGAACCTGTATAAGAACATCCACTACCAAATGTATGTGTAGGCCTGGTTTTGTGGGGGCACGTTGTGAATACAGTACGTATACTTATGTTTTATCATAATATAAAGTTTATTACAGAATTACATATCTTACTTCGCTATATATGCCCTAAGGTTTTTATTATATGATTTAGAAAGAGATTCTCAATTCTATCAGTGAATTAAACCCAATCAAAACCCATCAAGCTACACTGGCGATAACCTTTACCACCACCCTACTGAGTGACGATAAACTTTATCTCCACTCGCGTGACGTCATCGGACAATGTTATGACGTCATATTGTCAGTTTGCGAAGGATGTACGTTTACCATTGAAATCACTCCACGTCAACATTAAACACAGAAATAATGATATAATAAATAGAAAATCTGCTTTTACTTGACAAATACAATGTTTAGCTCATCTCGTGCGGCCGAAAAGTTAATTTATTACTAACCCGTTGAATATATTGCTGTTTAATAAATCTACAATGTTGTTACTCATTGTTTAATGACATCGCGTGCTGCCGATTGACATGATGGCGCTTTTGCTCGTTAAATACCAAACCAATCTTATGTTTCATACATATATTATTAAACAGAACCGAGTTTAGTATTCTCTATATATTTCACAGGCGGCTGTGCCACTCGTGAAATATTTACTTTTCTACCTCACTCGATGAGAAAAACATGGTTTTTGTCAAGAAAAGGAAGAATCTGATATTGTCTATAGACGGTGAAGATTCTGATCAGTAGACATTAGTGAATATACTTGTATAGAACAAGGTTTTGCTTCAGTCTGGTTAAAATCGACCTTGTTCCGAGGAATAAAATTTGCACAATAATATATCTACCGGGATACGAACAGGTTCTGTAGATTCCTCGCCACAAGGTCTGAGAACGGCCCGTAGAGGCGTGTGTTCTGAAAACGTTTAGCACAGCAAAGGCCCAGTCAAATAGCTGACCAATCACATCGCAGTTTTTAAACAGTCGCTGTTTTGAAAGATATCGGAATAGATAAAGGGATAGCTGTTTGGAGTTATCTGCCCCTAGCTTCTCGTACCGAAAGCTTTTGTTGGACGTCTTGTGATTGGTTTACTGAATTGCGTCAGAACATGAGAGTATACGGGCTGTTACCAGACGGTTTGGCGTAGAAACCTCCGAAAGATATGACTTCGTATCCCGATAGATGCACTATTTTGCACATTTTGTCCCGCGGAATACCGTTGATTTTAATCAGATTGGGTTTTGCTTTCAAATTGTAATCATTTTGAACATGTTTATTCTAGGAAATGAAACTTGCAGCAATGTTAGATGCATGAACGGTGGAACGTGTGTAAGTGGAATGTTTGGAACTGTCGGCTGTCTCTGTTTTGATGGCTGGACTGGAGGACGATGTGAATTCAGTATGTATTTATTTTTTTAAGATCTAGTTTGTAAAATTGAACAAAATCGAATATATTTCAAATAAAAGTGTTAAAAATGACACTTCAAGAAGGTTCGATTGTTAGAGGACTACTTTGAAATATAATAATGAATTCATGTATCCTTATGGTTACATTATATAAATTAAAGTAAAATAAGAATGTTAAATAGTAATTTGAACTACATTGTATTATGACTATCCATTCCATTGTTCTGATATTATTGTCTATTCGTGTTATGATAAAATCAAACTGTCACAAATTTAAAGATTTATTTTATGTATGTGTTATCTGCCGATTCGATAATAGTGTAATGAACAGTGGCATATTTGGTCAGGGCTATCTGTTTTTATTTTTTTATCTTGAAATTTTAAGATTTACGTTGAAATTTCATTCAAGACCATAAGTTGAAATTTCAACATGCCCTGAAATGAAATTTCAAGATAATATAGTTGAAACTTCAATATTGTTTATCAACTGACTCAAGTATAACGGAGTATCCTTATGCTTGAAATTTCAACTTAGTGTAACCAACAAAACTTGAAAACTAGGATATTAAAGCAAGTATTTTCTTAAATTTTCAACCTAGTATCTTGAAATATCAACTTAGTATCTTGAAATTTCAACTTCCTCTCTTGAAATGTCAAGATACTTGCGTGATTTGTAAGTAGAAATTTCAACTTATGATCTTGAAATTTCAATTTATCATCTTGAAATTTCAAATTATGATCTTGGAATTTCAACTTATATCTTGAAATTTCAAGATAAAAAAATAAGAACGGATGGCCCTAATATGCCACCGTAGTAATGTGCCAGTGATGCTGTAATTTGCTGTATATAATTCATTTTAAATTATTTTTCAGGAAGCTCTTATCAAAACTGTTCTGCTAAAATTTGTCAAAATGGCGGAACTTGCAATAGGCTCCGAGATGGCAATTCCACGTGCTCATGTTACAATGGATTCTACGGACCTCAATGTCAATTCAGTAAGACACAAAAACATTTTCTCTTTTGATTTGATAGAAATATGTTTATCAAAGTAATTTACATTTGAAGCATCTTTCGTTCTTATTTTGTATTCGGAGGTGGCACGTGGTCCTGTGCATAGCTCAGTCGACCGCTATCATTGCTGAATGAAAACTGAGAGTTTGAAGGGTGATTCCCTGTCCCACACTGAGACATGAGTTGAGAGGCTCGTGGTGTCACCTTGGGCAAGGGACTTTATTCGAAATGTGCCTCTGTTCGCTCAGCAGTACAATTGAGTACCTGGTTTGGAAGTGAAGGCAATGTGACAGATAACCTAGGAGCACCGTAATTGGCAGCCCAGGTTGCATACTCCAAAGGGAGTTGAGAATGAAAAATAGGAACGATGTTGGTCCTAACACCAGGGTAATAATGTGTGTAGCGCTTTGAGCGTGGCCCTTTGTGTTGTGGAGTTCAGCGCGATATAAGTATCCTCATTATTATCATTATAAAATATTCAGACATAAATGAATAATTTGTGTAGTTGTCTACGTATGAATTTAATATGTATGAACTTTATATTTGTTTATTATAGTATATAATCATGAAAATTTTTCTCAAAACAAAGTTTCATAATGTTTTGTACATAATAGGGCTTCAATAAAGGTCCTATGAGTTTGATGTATATAAAACACTGGCGTGCAAAATTACTCCTAACTCGGGAACATTTTGCCAGAATTTGATGTTACCGAAATGTTAACCGACCCGTCGTACTTAATTGTATACAGCAATATTGTTTAAATGCTGCGTTCTACCCAACCAATCAATTTGTTACCAGGGGATGCTGCTCCAAGTTGTCTTAGGACCCCATGCAAGAAGGATGCTCTATGTGTTCTCCGAGATGGCGAATACGCTTGTCAGTGCATTTACCCACATACCGGATCCTTCTGCCAATATGGTATCCACTTTTATCATGACTTTTGTCACAAATGAACAAATAGAATGCATGCATCAAGTAATATTGCCATCCATTCATTTCTGTAGTGAAGTAGTATATGAATTTGTGATGTTTTAGATTTGAAAAGGTTAAATCTATTTAGTATTGTTGTGTTTCATGAGAGAATTGAATGTGCTGTATCGCAGTGTGGTAAATGTCAGTTAACTGTTACCAGGTTCTTAGAAGTGACCTGGGATCACAATATTGAGTGTCACTTCTATTATTTTTCATCCAATTTGTTTTGTGTAAATAGGGTTTCAGATTTGCATTTCGAAAAGGCTGTCATTGTGTTAACCAAATGGGGAAGTACCACGTTTTTGCATATTATATTTTTTCAAATTTCCTATTTAGCATGGTAGTTTATGTCATTTATATTTTTAGGGTGTTTTACTATTGGTGAGATTTTTTTTCAAATACATTCCATCGACTTAATTCAGCGAGAAAACATGCTACTGCCCCTTTAAAGTGTAGTAATATCTGACTCATAATTGATGTGCATCTGGTGCACTGTCTCTCATAACCTGCACATTAATTCACAGTCTATTCAACATTTGACCTTAAAACCATTCTGTCAATGTCACCATGCCATAGACCACATGCTTCTTTTGGGAATTGTTTATTTACATGTACATTAGCATACGATGATGTTCAAATACTAGTACTACTACTATAATAGCATATACAAACGTTACGTAAAACTCATGCGACACTATTTATCTTACCTTTAAACTGTTTTGATATTTTAGAAAGAATCAGTGACAATTGCACTCGCAGCCCGTGTCTGAATGGTGGATACTGTATGGTGGATGGCGATGGGAACACGTCTTGCGAATGTCGCATTGGGCATTTTGGAAAACGATGCGAATACAGTAAGTAAATATATATATATATATATATATACATCTATTGTACACACGTTAACACAGCCACGTAGTGTTTTCGTTTTATACCAATGCCATTATTCAATGATATTAGCAAATGAAGGATAGTACAATCCTGTCAAACAGCGTCTGATCCCTGTTCAACAGCGTTTGATTCAATCTTTCTTACTGTTTTGATTCGGGGGCTGATACAACAAATGGTCACATCATGGTGCTCATTCAACATTAGTATTAATAATAATGGACAGATAGTACAGCCTTGCATAACACCTATTTTCTTAATCTTTAAACGTTTTTCTTTTATTATCATCTTATAAAGCCTTTGCTCCATGAAGTTTTACTGACTAAAATTCAACGAAAATATTGGCATTTGCTATTATTTTATTATCCGTTATCCAAAGTTCTATAACCTCTGATTTTCAATTTAGGACCAGACACTGGTGCATTTGGTGTGTGCAGTGTTCCTCGTTGTGAAAATGGAGGTACTTGTGGAACTAGGGGAGCAGGACAATTTAGATGCTCGTGCCCCTATGGTTACAATGGAACATCCTGTGAAAACGGTTCGTCTTTATACCTTTTTTATAATTTGAATTGTTTCTGTCGTTATATATGAGAGTCCGTTGGGTTTGAATCTCGGCTTGGAGCTGGATATATTAAAGGGGCAGTAGCAGGTTCATTGGCTCAAATAAGTTGATGTAATGTTTTTGAAAAATAATGTCACTAATAGTAAAACACCCTTCTCTTTTCAGAAAATGAAGTTATAAAATGATTATACATGGTTCCGTAAAGCAATGGGAATCGTTTTTGTCATTCAGAATAATAAAATGTGTTCACAATAAATTGGCCGCCATGCAATTTTTGATTTAATCGCAACACCATTATTACCACTACGGATAATTAGCTTGTGTAATAAGATATTTTACCCTCAAAAGTAAATATAAATGACAAAAACTATCATAATAAATGGGAAATTTGAAAAAATAAAATTTTCAAGAAAAGTGCTACTGCCCCTTTAAA
This sequence comes from Gibbula magus, assembly GCA_936450465.1. NCBI lineage: Eukaryota > Metazoa > Mollusca > Gastropoda > Trochida > Trochidae > Gibbula > Gibbula magus. The sequence goes on along the minus strand of OW388290.1, from coordinate 65,834,985 downwards.
CCAGTAACATCAAAAGCTTAACATATATTTATAAAGGTTGATATATGGAAGTCACATTCAAGGGGAAATGAAATACTAAAATTAATATTTATTTTCATTTTCAACCAGAATATGAAACATAATTGTTCATTTGTTTGGAAGCTGTTGAGGTCGAGAATGACAAGTTGTTATAAAATGTTAACAAACTATGTATTATCACCCCCAAATTTCGACATATTTGATGTATATGATGAGACGAACACCATACTAAGGTGATTGCAATTTCAATCTGATTACTCAACATTTTTTAAGTCGACATATTTTTGTTGGTCATAGATACAATTTATTAACTTGACATGTACTTTTTAAAGTTATATCTCCATTATAATTTATATCCATACAGATTTCACTTTGAGTTTTGCCTCAAAAACCATCACCCTGGAGTACGAAGAGCTAAACCCCTTAGGTAAGTATAATATATTTTGATAATTTGTTATTGATATACATATATAAACAAGCACTTTCATGTTATAAGAGCTGGTCTTCAAATCAAATTATATTCAAAAGAATATCGCAAGATTTTCTAATTTCGGTTTTTCCAAAGACACACTAATGTACGTCAAAGCTCAAAGTAAACAACCAGATTTTTTAATTTATTATTATTTCATTAAATGTATTAAATGAATAGATTAGTATAGGAATTTAGTCTACACTCTTACATAAAACATGACTACATGAACAATGAAAAATTATATGATCGGGTTTTATAAATAAATGTTTAACCCTTTAGAATCACGATATAAATGATCAGCAAAATACGCTGTTATATGATAGCATGATATACGATACGTTAAGGTAGCTCGTATAAAAGTGATAATTCAATAGTGAACAAAAATATTACACCATTTTTAATTAAACAAAGGTCAACTAAACGCTCAAAACCCTAAACAACTTAATTACTGTTTTTCTTTTTTTCCCTTATATTTGTTTATTTTTTAAAGCACATGTAAAATATGGTATACATCGATATTTCTACACTGACTGGCGTATACACTGGAAAAGATTACACAATGTTTATCGATCTCTTTTCAATGATTGACAAAAAAGGTTAAATTGATTTCTATAAGATAAGTTATTTACATTCAGTAGGTTTCAGTTTAAGAGCATCAAACACATCATATTCTTTTCGTTTGGTTTCGAAAACAACCAACGACTAGCGAGTATCTAGTTGTAGTTGAACAAGGATGTATCAATGCAGAAATAAAATTTAGTCATTTTGAAATAGTAAATGACAAATTGACCAGAATTTCATAAATTTTGTAATTACATGTTGAATATGCATTGTATTTATCAATATTGTATGCGTTTTGAAGATGTAATTAAGCATGGTTTTATTCCAATATGGTTCGATTTGAAGATGTTTTATTTCGCGATGACTATGATCACTTAATCAACTTAATTACTTAGTTGACCATCCGATCACAATTTTTTTAATAATCTTTTGTATAATGTTATTTTTTGTTGTTTTAGGAACCAGAGTCGGTACCCTCTTCGTTGATGACATGTTTAACGAATCTCCTCAATTGAGTATCAAATCAAATGATACTTCCGGTCTGCTCCGTTTCGATGAAGTCACAGCAGGTGCACTGCGCAGAGGATGGTTTGTTACCCTTCAGAAATCACTTGACAGAGAACAGGTAAAACTAGTTAATAACTTACAATATCAATAAGTGTTCTTTCAAAAACGAAATTTTGGAAACATTTGGAAATGCCGTGTTTTTCTCCTGTGTTAAAACGGTTTGAACTTTATAAAACTAGAATATTACGAGAAGTGTCGTTTGGATGTAAAAACGTTGTCAAATGAAATTATTTGATCAACTTAAAGGAATTTTATTTCTCAAGTTTGAAAATCTTTGATAAAAACGCATATTATCATAGACAGAACTAACATTAATGTGAGATTATATACTAAATTGTCTAAGTTTTAAACAATTTTGAAAAACAAATATGTATTGCTTGTGTTATAACACTATTGTTTTCGAATTCCAAACTTTCAGTGATCATTTAATGCAGTAGTGTGCCAATGTCTTGTTTTTACTTCAAAATCAAATGTTAACAAACTCTTTATTTCTACCTTTTACAATTTGAAGTGCATTGCAATTTCTCCAGATTGAAATTATATTTTAACACTTATTTTGTATAAATTTGAAATTAAAACACATTGTATACTGTTCGTAACTACTTTAGTAGATTAATATTATGAACAATAATGTAAAATAACAAACATGATGTTGACATAATACATTGTTGTCATAAATGTCTTGATAAAAATGTTATTCCAAAGAAGACATTAAAAATCAATTTTATTTCGTCCAGAATTCTACTTACTGGTTCTACGTAAAAGTTACAGATGGGAGAAGAGTTGTAAGTAAAGGTTTATTTACATTCTTATAATCTTGACTGAAGTAAAATGTGATGTATATAAGTATCATTGTTCAAAAAAATATCTTACTGTATTTCCACGAGCCCGGGGGTCATGGGGTGCTAGGTAAATACAATCCGGGTCTGGAATAGGTATTTAAAGGTGCATCCATTGTGTTTCATAAAATTGTATTTGGCTGTAATGCGTTCGAACTACATGTGCTGTCTACAATACAAATAAATTCACTCAGCCTGCTTATTTATCCCCAATCGCCAAATATATAATAATTACTATTTTCCAATTAAAATTGAGTAACATCATTATGCATGTGCAGAAACCGAAACTGCACGTCCCATTTACATGCACAGTAGTTATGTGACCTATTAAACATTATCAACTCAAATTAGTATTTTTGTTTATTATGAATAAGGTTCCAAAATTACGTTTGACTCATTGACGCGCGCCACACGCTGTGCATTGTCCGGTTTTCGATCAGAAATCACTACTTTCACATTCATATCGTCAATATGCTAAGTCTACTATCATCAAAATGGTAGTTTTCGGTAACAGTCGGTACTTCTCGATAAAGTAACACCATTTATAATGTTTGCAATATGTGACCCCCAACAACACAATGGATGTACCTTTAAGGTCTACCGTACTCTCCCCGAATACAATCCGGGCCTCGAATAGAACCCAAGGAGTCAGGGGTGCTGAACGAAATATAACCTCGTGGTTGTATTCGAGGAAATACGGTAATTATATTTATCATAGTTGTGTTGATAATTTAGTGAGTACTGAAATACTGCCGTTTCCATGTACAAATTGCGTGGCCAATGCGCATATCGAATTCAGTTTTCTTGAATGTACAACATTTGTAAACTGTCCATTTCCAAACAATATTTTTTACATTTCAGGCCAATACGACCCTTGTGCTAAAAGTGAACGATGTCAACGACAATTCTCCCGTATTTTCAAGTACGACCTATACAGCCTCCGTTATGAGTGTAAGTCTTCATATTTTAGCATTTAATAATTGTATGTGGTCCTCAATATGAATATTTCATTAACAGCAAACATTAGACAAACCTTTTCTTCGTGATTAAATAATAAGTATCAATAGTCAATCACGTCTAAAATGAACCGCCATTGGTGTACGTTTATAAACCTATCTGAATCGTTCTCTATTGAAGGGAGAGTTCTATAATTTGTTTTAACGGGACTGTGTTATAATTATGTTGCAATAGCATATATGTATAACGTGGAATCTAGCTCCAGACAGCTAGTAACCACTCCGTGACGTCACCAATATACTTGCTGCCATCAGAAGGTGTTCGGGTGAGAAAGCTCCAAAACACTGCGTGCACCGAGTGATTACCGTCACGTTCAAAAATACAAACTTCTAACTCTTAGGATGCGCAAAATAACTTCGTACAGCGACATAATAAAAGAAGCCGTCGTATTAGGATTTCCATAGCGTTATTGAAACAATTATTTTTGCCGAGGTTATTAAACATGATATGTTTAACCATATACACAGCAACAATACAGCAACTTACTTATTCCTACGCCTGACGCAAAGGAACACTCTCGAACCGATTGATTGGTATGTTGACTAAGCCTTTGGTTCTTGCAATTGGCTATCCATAACCTCATATCCAATTGTTGTCAACTGGGTTGACAACAATGCCCTCGTACCGTAGAGCTACTCGAAGGGAGATCACCCTGAATTTGAGGTTGAACGAGGAATATTCAATCGAACCCCCTTTCACAAATGTTAACATTTTCCTACTTCGCGCTTTGGTATATTTTATGTGCGCTTCATACTTTCATGCTCAAAACATTTGTGCATACAATTTTTGTATATTAATGAAATGCGGTATAATACTCGGAGAAAACACTTGTAGGAGTTTTGGTAAATATCAAAAATATTTTTGTTGAGGAAATAAAATGTAAAGCCCGCCTACATGTTACAAAACGTTCCAATTGAAACATATCACTAAGGGTAGTATTTTATGACATTAGATTTGACAATTTGACAAAACATAGCGCAATATTCATTCAAAAATATAAAAGTGAAGCCATTCACTGACCCAACAATTTTAAAACGTTTTGCTACTAAACTGAGGTACAAAACAAACTTTACACCCATTGTTTCATTCATACAGTAAAAGTAACAAAATAGATAGAAATGATAGAACCGGGATAGTATTTAATGTTCAATGTTGACTGATTCCGCAAACAATCATACTCGTTTTTTTTTAAAAATGCAGAGTTAGAGTCACTGAAAGGACCAAGGGGTATAAAATCATTTGACCCCTACCATGTTTATAATGTTGTAAATGTGTGCAGAATGAGGCACATTTATTGATTTTCACTTAACAGATGCCTATATGTACATGTCGATGAACAGTTGTGTTTTATCCAAATTAATTTTGGAAGAATTTATGAATTTAAAATTTAATTTTTTCCCAAAAAAATTAAAACCACATAGAATTATTCCTTGGCTGATGACTAAACGCCTGCATTTTTCAGTTTTAGAGTACGACTTCGGAAACATAAGATATTTGTAATTGAAAAGCAAACATATGAAAAACCAACTGAGATGTAATGTTTCTATTGTACCTCGGTATATAATTATACATTGATCAGTCTAATGATAAATTATTTGTTACTGTATAAGTTTGTCAATTTATATGTTTTATTATTATGACATTACAATCCAGTTGAAATTATCACTAAGGGTAATATTTTATGACATTAGATTTGACTAGTTGACAATAACAGCGTAAACATTCATTAAAAAATATAACCAATGAGAAGTAAATCCGCGATTTTGAACACGTTTTGCTAAGACCCAACAAGACATTGTTGATCACTCTAATGACAAATGATTTGTTCCTTTGTAGATAAGTCAATTAATTTTTATAATTATTATAAAATTGCAGTATTTTAAACGTAGAGCACAAACTCAAAATGGCGGCTACTCTGATATAATCCTCAATAGAACCATCCTATCTTGGTTCAGGAGTTATATGGGCTCCGTTCCATAACAGCGAGCGCTTATAATCGCTCATTAATTGCTCAATGTACGGCTCAAGTAGCGCTCATTCTCTCCTGAACGACACGGTGCAAAACCTCAAAGTTCGGTCGCCTTGCTACGTAGCGCTACATTGAGCAATCGCGTTCAAGAGAGGTTTAAAAGTAATCGCTAATTGAGCGATTACTTTGAAACCTCTCTTGAACACGGCCCAGGTTTAGAACGCCATCTCACGGCGTACGGACATGAAGGAACGGCATTAATGTTCGGAGATTGTGAAACGTGTTTGTAACTTTTAAAATACATGTTCATTATGTTTTTTTGTTTCCAGGATGCCATCCCGCGGACGCCATTATTGACTCTTAATGCAACTGATGCTGATAATGGCAATAACAGCAGAGTAACGTATACGATACAGGTACGTTTTTTATTTTAATAGTTTTAAATGGAAATATTCGATAAAGTAGTAGCCTTCATGACACACTGTTATACAGTAGTTTGTGTACATATTTCTGTAATTATTAGGCGAAATCATGTTCCATGAAATTTGGTACTTCATACATTCAATTTTCAATCGTTCCATTCGCACCTTTATATATATATATATATATATACTTAAATTTAAAATTATCTTGAAAGGATGCACATGCACATCTCGTGAAATTTAAACATAACACTTGAAGTCGATGATTTATTTATTTGTTTATTTGTTTCTTTGTCTGCTCATTCGTTTCTCTGTTCGTTCCTTCTTTTGTTCGTTCTTTAATTATTTTATTATTTAATTTCTTAATTATTCAATTATTTATTTCAGGGAAGCTCAATCGGTAGATCAAGATTTCGAATAGAGAGAGACACTGGTGTTTTCATGACCAACGACTCTCTAGAGAATTTCGCAGGACAACAAATTGGTGTTACAGTGATGGCACAGGTAAGATTTTCCGTTTAATCATTATTTTGCAAAATTATTCCTGATATACCATGAAACTGGTGTCAAAATGTCTTTGAAGTTGTTTTTTTATATATATGTAACCTTCCATTTCTTTATGATTTTGTTTATTTAAGCACTAATAATTTTGGAGAGAGATTGGTTTATTATCGCATTGCAAGTCTTTAAAGCTATGAAAAAATAAATATGAATCCCGATCATGGATCGATGTCAATACGCTGTCTATTCACACGGTAGATACGCATGTAAACTGCCAGGCAAAAGAAAGTACTCATCTTAGTTGGTTTAGATTCATTCAATATCTAAAAGAAATCAGATGCTTTTGACTATGGCGCGATACAATAATACTAATCTGCAGTCGTTTGAATAAACTAATTGGTGACTGTTGTTACATTTTACATAAAATATCTTAGTTTCATGAGGTTAGGGGTAAAAAATTAAATTTACACCAACATGACCCCTACCATATTTTAATGTTAATGTGTGCATAATCTGGCACATTTATTAATTTCCGCAAAGAATATGTCTTATATATGTCGATTAACAGTTGTATATCATCAAAATATAATATAAAATGAAGAAATTTTAATTTAAAATGTTCTTTTAAATTTAAAACAAAAAAACCTGTAGATGTATTCTTTGACAGCTGACTAAACATCTTTATTTTTCAGTTTTAGATAATGACATCGAAAACTTGAAAACTATTTGCAATTGAAAATGAAATGAATACTTTCTTTTGTCTGGCAGTTTATTATAATAACACAAGACGCTATAACCTGAGCATGATGAAAATGCGTAAAATATTTGTACAAATTCCTATGATAGGTCTGTCATGTATATATATATATATATATATATCCAGGATAATGGAATCCCGTCAAGATCAACGACTACAAGAGTGTCAATCAACGTACAGCAAGGTGGGTATTTAACTCCTCATCTTTTCTTACAATTTCCCAACATTTTCCTAACGAGTAGTTACGGCATAATTTCTTTGTAAATGTTATTTCGATCTGAACTGTATGCTAATGCTACACACATTTCTTATAAAAAATATTTCTTTACAAATAAAAATTGACAATATCTTGCACAGTTTATTTTCATATGCACATGCATAATGTTCTACACTACATTACTTAATGTAAACACATTTATAGATACCAATACTGAGATTGGGGTCAACAATAACTGTTACATAAACATCTAAAATCAGTAAATTCAAAATTTGTGTTTTCTTTACAGGTGATGGGAGACTGAAATTCAATCAAAACCGATTGGTTCTTAACGTCATGGAAAATTCCCAAAGAGGTAAGTACAATTCTACAATACAGCATAATGTGGTCTTTACAATATCAATATCAAAAGTGTTTTCATTCTGAGATAAATAGCATTTAGAGTGTTTGAACAACATAATAAACTAAGAAAATATATCTTAATATTTCTTAGAAAAAAACAAAAGCACCTGTTCGAATCCCATTGGAGATGTTTTGTCTGGATCTCAATGTGTTGTGTCCTTCGGCAAGACGCCTATTTAAATTGATATCTCAAAACGGGTAGGACCAATATTGTCGCACGGAAAGCTTTGTAGCGGCACATAAAGTACAATTGCTTCAGGTAATAATACACATTGTGCACGGCATGGTAGAAGCACATTTTTTGCAAATTTTGTTTTTTCAAATTTCCATTGATAGTTTATGTCATTTAAATTTACTTTAGACGGTAAAACATTTTATTACACAAATCAATTAACCGTAGTTGTTAGATTTGCGTATTAAGCAAAAATTACATGCCAGTCATTTTATTGTGAACACATTTTATTATTTCGAATGACAAAAACGATTCCCATGGCTTTACGGAACCATGTTCAATCATTTTGAACTGGAGTTTCCGAGGAGAGAAGGGTGTTTTACTATTGGTGACATGTCATCGACTTATTTCAGCGAAATAACGTCCTACTGCCCCTTTAAACATGGGGATAGCGCTATACAAATGGACTTTTACTATATTATTACTATCCCATTACCAGTGGTAAACAGGCCAGGATTCACTTTCGTTAGATCATAAGGCTCGTGTCGTATGTGCGTGTACCACAATAAAACTTACATTCATTTAAAGTTGCTTGGTGTGAAATTAACCACCAAACCCATTGTGCTGCAACATGATTTGGCTTGATCAAGGTATTTTCAACTCGTTGCAATTTACCCGTGAAGCATTACTATAAGCGATACTTTAAAATTCCAGAAAGTCATGTTAACCTATAATATATATCTATACATTCATATGTAAGTCTGAATGAAGTACATGTACGAAGTATTATATATAGTTGCCTTACATTTCAGGATCAATGGTCACCTATATTGCTGTAGGCCCAGTCTTTTCTGGTCGGAGGTTGACAATACGATCTAATGACTCCATCATCGGCGTCAAATTCATACAAGCTGCAAACCTTGCAAACGTTACTGTGTACCTCAACGCTATTTTAGATAGAGAGAGGGTTAGTTTTAATGAATGTCCACAAGTTAATTTCCTGTGGGGAATATTATCAATGTTCTCAATTTGCAAACGATTTCCTGGGTTAAATATCTTTTTATTTATGTTTCATTTTGACGACGTCCGCTGAATGAGGCTGCAGTGGTCAGTCGGTCTTTGAAAAATGAAATTGATATATTACGACTAACGTAATATAGAGAACATTACATTAATGCCAAAAGGCCCGATCCCGTGTGTCGCTCTCGCTCGAGATAATTTATACCAACGTTGTGTCGCTTGTGTTGTACATATATTATGATATGGCCTCTCATATATGGTTCTCGGTAAAACTGCGGTGTGAGATTAATTTACAGAGATATGTGAAATTTCTAAAAATGCCACTCAAATATTCCTTGAGAAAGATGTAGTTGTAGATGGTTCTCATTACATAAACATTTTCATCGAAATAACAACTAAATGTTCTTCAATTAGCTGATTATGATAACAATGCGGAGGTTAAATGCAGAGTAAGAATATAAGCAATAATAATGGTCTCCGCAAGGGGAGATAATTCTATAACCACGGTTTCGTTGATTTTCTTTTTGGAATACACTTTTCTGTTATATTAAAACACAACTTATACAAAGCTTTTGTGTATTGTTTTGAATTTCAGAATTTACTTCAAAATATATTTAGGGTGTTTATTATAACGAGCTTGTATCAAAACTGAACCAAAAACATACATCATTTTTGTTTGATCTGATTTTCAGAATTCCACCATTTACTTTGCAATCAACGCCACAGATGGATTTTCAACAGTAAGTGCACAAGAGCAAAATGATAAAAACAGAAAAGCTCGTGAATGGCATCCTGTGAATAACAACTGTTAAATAGTTAGTTTCAGTCCTCTCTTTTTCTGAATATTTTTGTTATTGCGGTAACATCATTGCAATTCCAATATATTTGTGTTACATTATTTCAAACACGTTTTAATGTTCTTGTCTAACAAAACTGAACTAATTTAACAATGTTATGTTTGAAATCACGCAATCTGCAGTTGTACAATTTTACATTCCTCATGCATTAAACGAATTATTGATATGCTTTTACATTCTTCTTGCATTAAACGATTTATTTAAATGTTTTTAAATGAATAGACATATTCTTTCAAGGGAGTATTTCTATGTCACAAAATGTTAGATGAACAAAATTAACATTTATGATTTTATTAATCTAGATATCAATTAATCAGTAAATATCAATATAAATCAATATATAGTATCAATATTAACCTTTCGCAGGCCACAGCTACGGGGGTGGTCAATGTTCTTGACATGAACGACAATATGCCCAGATTTGAGAACAGGCGACCAGTCATCTATCTAAGTAGGGTATGTACAGACTTTATCTTGTATTGAGATAATTTTCAAAATAATGAATTTTAAAATGCTACCTAGTAGTAGATAATATTTGATACCTACTTTATCTCCCTTCCTGCCGGTAGAGGGTGTACGCATCTTTTGAGTTCAAAATCTAGCACTACTGTTTTTGAAACAGTGTTTTAAAGATTTATTACATGTGATTATTAAACTTCGTTTAGTCTGATCTCTTATGACCACAACTGCTTCATTAAAGACGATGGTGTGTTGATGTTCTCTAATAGGAATGCTTTGTTTTTGCTGTAAAAACTAATGTTCATGTTAAAGGGATATTGCAATTGAATTGAATTGAAAAGTGGATACATATTTGAATTTTGAGCAATTTTTAAAAATGTTTTTTGTCAATTATGGCTTAATTTTTATTATTTCATTACTTAGAAAACGCTATTAAACTAAGTGAAATGTCCCTAATGATTCATTTACATAAAATTAATTCACATTTCCTCAGGTCGCTGATCCAAGTGAAGCCATAAGTAGAGTCTTTGCGTTTGATCGTGACGCTGGCAGCAATGGAACCGTGACATATGAAATCATTGTAAGTAGATTTGAGATTTTTCCATGAGTAAGTGTCTCATACATTTTCTGAGGTACTATGTGTTGCCCTTTCATTTAATTATTTTTTTATGCTAAACTTCGGTACATGGAAAAGAAAAATGAATGATGCAAGAATTAAGCATGCATATATGTATTTCTTAAAATATAATTATTTGTGTAACATGTTGTGCTTTCATAATAAGCTTATATTGGATTACTTAAACCAGTTATTTCATATATGCATATGACGTTGAATATATTTACTCAAAGCTTATTTACTAATTCAAATTCTGTTATCCAAGTTCGACAGAACCCATGCAATTTCGGAAAATGGTTGCCGGGTTAATTTGGGATTCTAAGTCTAAGTTAATCGTGACATGATATTAGATGAAATTTGGTGTGTATCTTCAAATTACCAAAGAAACCATGCACTTTTTTTCAAAATGCTTCATTTTTAAACATTAGTTGGATGTAACAATTGTAAGTAGAATTTTTCAACTGATAGACAGACAGAATTTTTTTTTTACTTAATGCCCTGGGTTGTTACTTGTTTTAGAATTTTTAAGGTCATTTACAGTGTAATTTTGATAATATGTTTTCAAAACTACCAGGCAAAAGAAAGGACACACTCCAGTTGATTTTATCATATGTATGATTTTCAATTGCAATTATCTCAAGTTTCCGTTGCCATAATCAAAAACTTAAATATACAGGTGTTTAGTCGGCAGTCAAAGAATACATATTTATTAAAACAAATTAAGGTACGAAATTTAAAATTTTAAATTTCTTATTAGACATATTAGACATATTCTATGTGAAAATTGATAAATGTGCCTGATTCTGCACACATTTACAACATTTTAACGTGGTAGGGGTCATGTTGGTGTAAATTAAATTTGTTTACCCCTGTCTGAATTAAATAAAGATATTTAAACTAAATTTAACCACAGTCACCAATTAATTCATTCAAACTGCTGCAGAAAAGTTTTATTGTATTGTGCCATTGTAACATGCATCTGATTTATTTTACATATTGAATTAATCGAAACTGAGGTGAGTACATGTTTTTGCCTGGCAGCTTATTTTCAATTTTATTCTATTCTTTGCAGGGAGGAGATATGTATTACGATGTATTTAACATATCAAGAAACACTGGTGTCATAGGTTTAAAGGGATATGTTGCCTACTATCCGGAAAATATAACATTTGTAGTCAGAGCAACGGTGAGTAAAATTGGTTATTATATAAGCTCGTTTTAAAGGGGCTGTAATATAAGTTGTATGCTTCTCCCTCGGGTAATACGGTCTCATGTACAATCTTTGTACCAGTGTCGCCCGAGCCTTCAGGCGAGGGATGACACCGGTACAAAGATGGTACATGAGACCGTAATACCCGAGGGAGAAGAATACAACGTATTTATCTTGCCGTCATGTCAATAAAATTAGTATTATTATATTTATGGGGTTTTGGCTGCCGATGACTAATCAACTGATATCGTTTGAATGACCTTGACCCTAAACCTAAACAAAATGGCGTCAACCGTCTCGACTGCATGAAATGTTAAAAGTCGTATGACGTATTACTACAAGCTTTTACATGTCTTAAAACGAGTTATTCTTTTTTAAATTGGGTGTGCAAACAATGCAAAATAAGATTTGTTTGTAATTAATAGACTCGTAAACAGCTGACCGAACTGTTCAAAACTCTGTACACCACGTTCGTCATTTATAACGTCATTTGACCATAATGCGACACCTACTCTTAGCTAGGAGCATTTACTATGGCAGCGGAGTACATGAAATTTGTACACCGGGAGACTAACAGGGTACATAAGAAAAAACGTAAGGACCGTTAGCCAATCACAAATGAGTATTTTACTGTAAGGAAAGATAATACGTTTTATGCAAAACTAATCTTTGATAGTATTTCATCGACTTATTTGGGCGTACATGTAAAGACGTGCTACCGCCCCTTTAATATAGACGTCTCACAGATCCAGCATTCAAACTTAAAAAGCATTAATGACAATAAGCCTCTCCAAAATATGTTTGATGTACTTATGCATAGTTACACGTAGAGGATAATAAACAGAATTCTTTAAAATACAATTTCTTCAAACGTTGATATAAGTTGAGTTAAAAGAGAAAAAGGACCGTAGCAAAGGCAGTACATCGTTAATCAGAGTGTGGAATCTAAATTAAGATTTTTCTTTTCTCTAACATAAACCAAGCCAAGGTAAAATATCAACTTGATAGATGTTACTCCTTAAAAAAAAGTCCTCTTGGTTAATACATGTATATCGTAATATCACATAACTTGAATTGTAAATTTTCAAATATATACTGAAATTTTATATCTATGCTAAACACATTTCTCACGGAATTGTTTTGTTTCACTTTCAAGTTACAATCACGTTTCTTCAAGTAAATATCCTTTAATTACCTTGTTATTTAACTGTTGTTCGACACACTGTAATAAATGTTCATGTTCATTTTCTTCCCTATGCTCTGGTATCTCTCACAAGACGATGTCTTACAGATGCCGACATTTCTAAACAATGGTTGACAATAACATCCTATATTGTATGTTCATCTTTATCATGTTCACATGCTTATCATGTTTTGTTAGGATGGAGGAAACAGAATTGGCATTGTCAACGTGACTGTTTGGATAAGATTCATGGGTAAGATCATCAAAACCATGTCACTTTCTCTTATTCTTATTTTGTATTGTTCATGTTTTGAAAAACAAAGTTAGTCTTCATATATATATATATATATATATATAAACAAAGTTAGTTTTCATTTATATATATATATATATATATATATATATATATATATATATATATATATATATATATATATATATATATATATATATATATATATATATACATAAAAGATAAGTTCATCTTATTGATAACACAACAATAAGTATGTCCTATTTAATGGTCTTGTAATGCAAGCTTTCTTATGTCATTCATATGACAAATACTATTGCAAAATGAAGGAAATACGATTTTGTTTTAATTAACCCATCATAAATTATCTATTCCGCCGCGTCAGTATTTATGTCATTACATCACCTATTTGAGAACCACACGTAGAAGAAAAAAATTAAGAAACCTTTTTAATGTTATTCTTTGACAGAGAGTCCGAAGAACTGCAACTGACATCAAGATACAAAAAAAATTATATTTGGATTTTAAATGAAAGTAACAAATTGATTTGATGCAGTTGTACTAATATGTTATACTATGGTCAGGTTGTTGATGTTCTAATATTCTGTTGTTATTTTACATGTTAATTGAGAATCGCAAATGTTTTTCTCAAATCTATTCAAGCTTTTGTGATATTTTTTTATGTTGATATGTTAATGAACATTTATTTTACGATAATTTGATGATATTGATTATAAATTAATTATAATATTCTATATTCATATTGTAAAATGAACATCGTCAGTCTTATATTTCAATATATCATATTCCATATCGTAGACATGGTATGTCATCAATGATATATTATCTTGCTTTTTAAAATTACTGTGTTAATAATTAATTAATTATTTATTATTTATTATTCTACAGATGGCCCCTGTTTTTCAAACCCATGTATGAGTAGGGGTTCATGTATCGAGGGATCTACAACCTACACTTGTTACTGTACACCAGAGTTTACAGGACGTAACTGTGAAAGTAAGTACTCACATTTTAAATAAAAGGATAGCGCAGTGGTTAGCGCGTTCGACTTCGGATCAAGAGGTCCGGGGTTCGAATCCCGCCAGAGGCTCGGCAACTTTGTCTGCAGTAGAAAACTGTTCTACACGCAGTAATGTTTGGGTGCAACGCTACACTGAATTTCAGTGCAGTACCACCCATGGTTCGCTAGTTCCAGCCGATGCTCGCAGGTTTCACTGCAATGCATAGTCATATGGCGTTGCGGGCTTTCTCCCTGCCATAATACTAGCAGCCGCGATATAAGTGAAATACTCTTGAAAGCGGCGTTAAACCCTAACTCACCTCACCTCACCTTAAATAAAACTTTTACTGTCAGTCAACCTAGATTGAGCCTTTAATTAAGAAGTAAAAGACGAGTTTCCGTGCTTTATCGGAAACTAAAACATAGCAGAGAACACAAAATACGACGGTCGCAACCCTGAGTGATTTATTCTCACGGCTATGTTTTATTCATGATAAAGCATGGCAACAAGTCTTCTATTTCTAAAATGAGATGCCCTTTAACAATTACTCACGTTCATATAAAAAAAACCGTTGAGATATTATGTTATTTGTATAAATTATATTTTGACAATATTAATACCTCCCGTCTTAGAACACATTCAGCATTTGAACAATCAAAGTGACGTAAAATATGACGTCATCCGCTTTTCGACGCTCTAACTGACATCCTAAATCACGAGCCCATTGACCGCCCGTGTTTTATTGTCGTTGGTTATATTGCTGCATACAAACGTTTGTATACATTTACTTCGAAAGTAAATGAGCACAATTCACATCAGTTGTTACTTTCATAAAACCTGAAGAGAACGATTAATCATGTTTTCTACCGTTTACAGAGATTTACAATAATGTTATTGTTAGGAAACCTGCATAGAGCATTTAATGATGTAAGTATCAATTAACATATATTTACTGTGAAAGTAAAGGTGCACATTGAAAATTAATGTTACTGTTATGAAGCCAGGATAGACCAATTAAGGCTCTATATCAGTTAACATGAATTTATTGTGAAAGTAAGCATCACTTTTCATGTTAAAATGTTACTGTAATGGAGATTAGACAGAGCATGTAATGCTGTTCTGACTGTACGCAACAGTTATTTACTTTGAAACTGAGAGATTGATTTCACACTAAAATCTTACTATAATGAAGCCTGGATGGAAAATGTAATGATGTACACAAACGTATATAGGGACTAACTGTGAAGATTTTAGTTTTCTTTAGATTGTTCTTAAGTGTTTCAGTGTTTCAAGTACATACTCATTTTGTGAACATAAATGAAAAATATCCATTGCTTGTGAAGACACCAACCCGTTTGCTGGTCTTATCTTTCTTGCGTGTCGCGTTATTTATGACATAATAACAATTATGTTCGAGGCAACGGGATTGATAGCCACAGAAAAGAAACATAGAAGGAGTTGTTTATTTTTTTAAATTGTTTGTTTCCGGCCAATTATACAAGGTTATAGAACATGATAAGTGTACAATGAACGATGCGCCGTAAAATAACACATTATTTTAATTACAGATATAAAGGAAGTTTAAGCATTCCTTGCAAGCTAAACATACAAATTTGTCTAAATTGCATACAAGCAGTTAAATCGATCATGATTACAAAAACATATTCATCCTGTTGTCGTCATCTTTATTTACAGCGTGCGAATCGAGTACGATGCCTAAAGCAGTAGAAATTGAGGTCGAAAAAGGCACACTATAACGTGTACCATTTCCAATGACAATAATGTTTTTTTTATTAATGTATTTAAGAGATAAACCTACTGTGTTTTTAACTTTTGTTTTCATTCGGAGTCGAACGCATCAGTGTAGTAAAAGCATGGCGAAGCAAGTATGCCATTAGAGTTTCGATGATCTACTCGTGGGAAGCCCTAACTGTTTGAAGCGACCCTCAACAACCAACACAGTCTCAGGGACTCCTGTCATGATCGGCTACTGTAATTTCGCTGTTTAAAATACCGGTCCAAATTAGAATAATGTCCCAAACAGATACAAATATTAAATTGTGTAAATGTAGAAGGAAACATGAGGGAAATCACAAAGCAAAGATTTACGCATGTTTATTTCAATTATATATATTAGCATAGAATGTTACGTCATCATGGGTCCAAACGCGGTAAATCGCCTTCCTCAAACATCGTGTTCGAACGATAAAATAAACCAATTAAAACAAGGATTTTAAACTGTAAAACTGGTAGAATTACTCTTATATTTAATGACACTTAAAGATGGTACAACATTAAATCTTAGATGGAGTCTTCACAAAGTGCTTTGATATTATAACCGCATGTTAGGCACCCCCCAAAAAAATAATTTGTTTCTGGTTTCCGCCCGTATCAAACGCACGCCTCAGGTCTTTTTTTTAGGGTTTTCAAAAGTAAGGGGCAGATAACTGTAATTTTTTAGCCTCAGAAAACATTGGATATAGAAAATGTCACTCGTTTCTTTTGAGATGGAGTGTAGGGGTGAGATTATAGACTATTTGGAATAGTAACACATATTTAAGAGGGTTTGTGCTTCATTTATATAAATAATTGTATACATTTTGTTTGTTTAACTCTTCATTCCCCAAAAAAATGTCGTAAAAAAAAAATCGCTTTATCGCATCATTTTTGTCAGCCATAAACATTTGTTTAGGCCTTACAGGGTTAAACCATTAGAGTATTATGTTCGTTTTTAACATTGACACATAACACTACAAGGAACATTGGTGGAGCCTGATGGTGTGTTGACACATTTGTGTTATTTTTCCAGCCCGCATACCGTGTTCATCCAATCCGTGTGTTAATGGAGCAACCTGCATCATCAATTCAACTGGCAACACCCAATGTCTGTGTCCTTTGGGGTATTCAGGGAATATTTGTCAAAACGGTAAGATACATTCTTTATATGATTATACAGTGTGATATTGGACACTTGGACAAGTATGAAATAACATGTAAACGTAATTACGTAAACATGAATGTGTTTAAACAAATTCTTACTAAATATATATTGAAAAACATTAGGTCATTTAGGTTTTTACGCATACAACAAACGGTGTAAAAAGCTTAATGGATCAATATGCGTTTAATTGTGTGTTTTCATGCTGTCTTCCTTTAGTAACTTGGTAAATGTGTAACTTGTTGCATTATGTATTGTATATGCATTGTGCATCCCTGTATGTGGGTCCATAAAGATAATGATGATGATGATGATGATGATGATGAACATTATATAACATATGTATTTACAGCTGCATACCGAATGTATGTTTACCTATATGTGTATGTTAGTGCACATATACTCATGGTAAAAATGGTTGACACCCCTAAACAGAAAATGGATGTAAGCAAATTAAATGCATGGACCATTAATAGTGTTCAGTATAATGGTATTATCGAAATTAAATGACACAAACACATGATGTAAACTACATAATACTTGCCATGTATGTATTGTGTGCGAATGAGACTCCATGACAGATTTTGTGTATATTTGAGTTCATTAGATTTTTTTTCAAATGCAACTTTTCATTTTTTATTAGAACCAAAATGAGAACACTCAAATATGTAAAAAAAAATGCCAATGCCGAGATCTCAAGACACAAGGAATGAAATCTTTTGAGTAAATTCATTTTTCTTATATTCCTCTTTCTTTGGTATTTTAAAGTACAAGTGGAGAAATAGCAAATGCTCAAGAACACTATTCACCCAAAGACATCCACTTGTAACATGTTTTACTAAAACAATAATCGAAACTGACACGTTACGTTGTTTATATAACATTTCATTCCTGTAACTTTTAGAGGGTGCCAACCATTATTACCATGAGTATATCATGTCTGTTAAAGGCCCATCCAATGTGTTGTTGGGGGTCACCTATTTCAAACGTTATAAATGGTGTTACTTTATCGAGAAGTAGCGACTGTTGCCGAAAACTACCATTTCGTTGATAGTCGACTTGGTATATTGACGATATGAAGGTAACAGTACTGATTTATGATCGAAAACCGGACAATGTACCGCGTGTGGCGCGCATCAATGAGTCAAACGTAATTTTGGAATCTTATTTAAAACAGACAAAATAACAAATTTGGTTTGATATTGTTGAATTGATCATATAACTACTGTGCATGTATATAGAACGTGCAGTTTCGGTTTATGCACATACAAAATGATGTTATTCGATTTTAATTGGAAACTAGTAATTATGATATATTAGGGAAGAATATGCAAGCTGAGTGAATTTGTCTGTATTGTAAACAACACATATGGTGAGTTGGAGCGTATTAAAGCCAAATATTTTTTTATGAAACACAATGGTCGCACCTTTAACGCTCATTGTTAATGTCAATAAACTTACATCATATACATTGGCAATGAATCATCGTATATTCATGAGTAAAACAATCATTCGCAAACAAATCCTACGATCATCACGGCAGTAATGCATGTTTATGAATTTGACATAATGAAATGGACAAAAGTGGTCAAATTCAACTTTAATTAATTTGCGATAAAAAGTTTTCATATCGACTAAATGAGAACAAATTCATTAAAAAAATTGAATGACGATAAGAGGAAATATATGATGTATGTTAGACCCAGCTGATCACTTTACTGAATAGTTCACAGCAGAAATAAAAACTGTATTTTTGAAAAGATTGACACCTTGTCACGTGAAAGAGCTGCCAAAACTGTAACTGTTATAAGATATCACAACAAATTATGTTAGGGAACACTCAACTGTCTTCTTAGATGCCAAAATGCCAAATGATCGGTCTAGTTTTCGCTTAGATATGATGCTTCAAAGGCATGCCAAATAAAATAACACAAGTAGGTGAACAAACTTTCGGTACGCAGCTGTAATATTATTTGTTTAATTTCTATTATCATTATGGCTTGTGATAGCCTTGTTTAGGTATACTGCTTTGATTGTGACATCCTTACAGAATTTGTTTTTCAGTGAGATGGTACTTATGGTATGGTTTGGTGTGGTTTATATTTAACGTTTTGTGTTACAGCACCGTCTTTGAGGTTCAGAACAAGGAACATGAACTTCACCGTCCCAGAAGAGGGATCTGGTAATATAACAATACTCCTTGTTTATCTGTTCAAGGTGGTCGTTGATCCTTGAACTCTGAACATCTGACACAAATATCTGTAATGTGTGTATGATGTGTAAGAGTAGGTTTTGTCACCATACACTTAAAATATTAAAATATAAACGTACATTTCAAACATTAAAACAATGGTATATAATACATCTTTTTGAATTAAGAAAGTGGATCTGAGAGGTTAACAAATGACAATGCCTCTCTACCATTTATCTGTATCTGTTAACCTTTCAGCTGATCATCGTGCACCAACCAGTGATGGAGACTGGCGAATGTTATGACTCGCGGGAAAATTTAACATACGCTCTAACACACAGTTCATTCACCAGTTTACACACCCCATCCATACATCTATCCGGACACCATCCCTTTCCTCCGTCCATCAATTACATTTATCTTTCAGCTACTATACTCGGGTTCCTACAAGTAGATGACTACATTCAGCCTTCAGTTGGCCAGGCCGTTATCAGAAGCAATGACTCCATCCTGAGGTTCGAAAGGTTTGACACATCAGCCACTGCCTCTTGGAGGATGATTATACAAAGGAGACCTGACAGGGAATTGGTAAGTCTGGCAATTAAAGTTAAAGAATTTCTTGTGTATAAAAACTCTGTCCCACATGCAGAAAAATACATATAAAATAATAGATAGAATACATATATATATAATACAACAATACAACATTAGAACACCATGATTGGCAATCCTTTAATTGTGTTTTAGCTTTAGTTCACATTTATATAAGATAAGAATATTGTATTTTATGCCTTTAAGGTACATCCATTGTGTTGTATTTTTAGAATCTTATGTACAACAGAAAAAATGACAAATTTGGTTTGATAATGTTTAATAGGTCATATAATTATTGTGCAGGTAAATGGGACGTGTAGTTTCGGTTTCTGCACATGCATAATGCTGTTACTCGATTTTAATTGGAAACTAGTAATTATGATATATTTGGCGATTGGGAATGAATATGCAAGCCGAGTGAATTTATTTGAGCTGTAAACAGCACATATGGTGAGTTGGAACGTATAAAAGACAAATAAAATGTTATTAAACACAATGGATGTACCTTTAATAGTATTATAAATGCCATTTGCATGACGTCTTTCTATGGAGCTTGCATCCTTTCAAAATTTATTGATCCACCTGATGTTAGCTGATGTTCAGATTTTAACGTCATGTATCAATTCCTTTTCCAGCAAGATGTTCACATTATCAAATTGACAGCAACCCTTGGAAACAGAAGCGTAAGTAAATTCATTCCATTTTTAGCTCATCAGGCCTGAAAGGCCCGATGGGCTTATGGCATGGGATGGCGTCCGTCCATCCGTCCGTCCGTCCGTAAACTTTTCACTTTTTCGACTTCTTCTCCAGAACCAATAACTCTAGGGGTCATAATCTTAAAAGCTATTTTCATCTTCTTCTCCAGAACCAATGACTCCAGAGAGCTGAAATTTTATGTACAGACTCCTTGGCCAATGGGGATTCTAAATTGTAGATTTGGTGACCCTGTGACCCCAAATAAGGGCCACAGGGGTCATAACCTAAGAAAGCTATTTTCATCTTCTTCTCCAGAACCAATGACTCCAGAGAGCTGAAATTATATGTACAGACTCCTTGGCCAATGGGGATTCTAAATTGTAGATTTGGTGACCCTGTGACCCCCAAAAAGGGCCTCACAGGCCATTACCTAAAATCCTGTTTTCATTTTTTTCTCCGGAACAAAAATATCTAGAAGGCTGTGATATTGTAAGCCAACTCTTTAGTCAATGGGGATTCTAACTTGTAAATTTGGTGACCCTGTGACCCCAAATATGGGCCACAGCCTAAAAAACCTTTGAAAATGAATTTTGAACTGATATTTTATGTGCACTTCATTCACTTTATTTGAAATATATGTCGACTTGAGATAACAATCTACATTGTGGAAATGTTTGTCAAATTGCTGTAATCAATGTGATATGAGAACTATTGAATAGCCTATGAACTGAAAATTGTGACAAGGCATAAAGGACTTAATTGAAGAGGATTTAAGAGATCTTTTATTTTACATGAGATATGTGAACTGCATATGACTGGTGATGAAATGATAGGATAAGATTATTTTCATCTTCTTCTCCAGAACGAAAAGACCTAGAAGGTTGTCATGTTGTGTAAAGAGTCTTTAGCCAATGGAGATTCTAAATTGTAGATTTGGTGACCTTGTGTCCCCAAATAAGGGCCTCGCAGGCCATTACCTAAAATCCTGTTTTCATCCAGAACAAACTAGAAGGAATATTTTGTTCAGAATGTTTAGATGTTTGGATGACAAGGCTTAGAACCGAGATTGTTTAGCCAAGGTGATTCTAAATTGTACTATGTACCATGAGATTCATCACATTGCCTGTTTTCTTTAAGCCTTATACAGTTAGATCAGTGCTGCCAGTGTTTAGTGCAAGCAAGAGTATATTACATAATTTGGCGGTAAAACACAAAACACACAGCTGGCTTGTAACCAGAGCCAAGGGGTCAGAATATTGCATAATCTCCTGTGTGTTGACATTGCTGAGTGCTCTCTCTCAATTTCAAGCATAAGATTTGTCAGGGTTAGGGATCGTACATTATATTGAGACAACATATTTCTGTCTTCATCATCAAACAAAATAAACTCTGATGAGCTACAGAGCCCATGGCTCTATTTTTATTAATTAAGTTAATAGGTAATGTAGCATATACACAAAAATTGTCATACAGAATGAAGTGAATAATCGTTATTTCTTGGAGATTACATCCTATGTAAGATGTATTTCTTCACTTTTCTTCACGTATTACACTAAAATGTTACCATAATAAAATAATAAAATAATTACCAACCAAGAAAGATATCCAAATTGAAAAATACAAACCACACGTTTTAGTAAGTAAGTGTCATCCAATAATATACTATCATTATACATTTCACTTTTTTCAATATTTATCATAGCATTTATTATTATATACTTTTTCAAAGTCATTTATGGATAATTTAAAATATTTTAATTTTATTTTCAGATCAGCACATCCCTTGTTTTGCGTATCTCTGACGTCAACGACAATGCACCAGTCTTCAACAAAACTCTTATTTCAGTTAGCATAACTAATGTAAGTAAGGCTTATGACGTATATAATTATCCCATTTACTGTCAAATGCAAACCGTGCCAACATGTCAACATGTGTGGTAAACTCATAAATATGATGATTTGGGCACACATATTTATTCCTTTTTTAATTTTCTTTTATTAATATATGTTTATTGCCCACGTACTTACTGCTCGAATGTCTAGCCCCATGGTCAATGTCGGGATTCATTAAAAGGGCTTCAAATACTTGACTTTATTTATTTTTTTAAATCGTCCGATGAAGTATTTATATACAACATTTTAAAACACTGCCAAATTATAGGCGACGGACGAAATAAAAAGGCTACTGTGGTTACCCTAACTTATCTGCTTATGTGACGTCACATCCGGCGATATTTCAATGTATTTAAGCAACTTTTTACTGGTGATTTAACAAACAAATCTTCATTCAAAACGACTCAAATCTTGGATAAATCGATAGCTTGTCTAACCAACTGACCATTTCCTAATGTTACAACGACATAATAATTGTCAAATAATTGTCGAATTGGAATCCCTTTTAATGAATTCCGGAAATTGCCATGGGTATGGTAGACCTTTAAAGTCGGGATAAAAAAACAACTAAATTCAGTGTCATCATTGTCAGGCTTCTAGCTGTTGCTATATACATATACATATACATATACATATACATATACATATAATTATAAATATACATTACTATACATATACCTATACATATACATATACATATAATTATAAATATACATATACCTATACATATACATATACATATATATACATATACATATACATATACATATACATATACATATACATATACATATACACATACATATACATATAGACATTAAAGCGCCAATATCCAGTTGAGCCTAGCATAGAAGAATCGTTATTTGTCTCAGGACATCATATGAACATTTTACCTCCATAAGTTTAACTTCGTAAGCAATAATACATTTTCATTTCATTGATGCATACATTATTTATATTGACA
This sequence comes from Gibbula magus, assembly GCA_936450465.1. Taxonomy (NCBI): domain Eukaryota; kingdom Metazoa; phylum Mollusca; class Gastropoda; order Trochida; family Trochidae; genus Gibbula; species Gibbula magus. The sequence continues at coordinate 65,811,175 of OW388290.1, read as the reverse complement.
TTGTTGCAGGATGTAGTTAGAGGGACTTACGTCACAACTGTCAACGCTACAGACCGAGATGCAGGCCGAAACGGGACAATCTCTTATTCTATAACTGTAAGTGTGGAAATATTTGGTTAACATTGAAACTGAATGTTTAAGTACAATTTTTCGTCTCGTCCTTAACCTATTTGCTCACTGTTAACTTTTATTAATTGAATCAGCAATGTTTCTCTACGAATTCTTCTTACTCTGTTTTCTTACATGTACCTCATATGTGTACCTCGATGTTTGCAAACAGTTCTTTTCATTTCTTCATAAAGGAGTTTTGATTTTCATTCAGTGTTCCCATAGTTGTATATTGTTTCCTCTGACAACCTCTCCCCCTCCCTCAGTATTCCTTCGTCTTAATTGTTATATCTTTATCCTATTCTCCTCAGTCTTCTTTCGTCTTTATTGTTTCCTCTGTATTTCTTTTTTCCCCTTTTTTCCCTTTCTTCTTTCGTCTTTGTATAGTTACCTGTGACTTTCTTGTTGTCAATCATAGTCTGTCTTCGTCTTTGTTAACGTTTTTATTGTTATTATTGTATATAATGTTTCTACTGCTATTTTCATAGGGAGGAAGTGCCGAAAGAAACAGATTTGCGATCAACAATAGAACAGGTGCAATCACAGTGACGTCATCACTCATCACATTGAATGGTCAACAGATACAACTGATTGTTACTGCACGGGTAAACATTATTGTTTATCTTTCCTTACAGTAAAAAACTCGTTTCTGATTGGCTAACGGTCGTTAATTTTTTTCTCTATGTACCCCGTCAGTCTAACGGTGTACACATTTCATGTACCCCGCTACCATAGCAACAGTTCCTCGCTGAGTGCAGGTGTCGCATTATGGTCATATGACGTTATAAAATGACAATAGTTAGTGCTTTGTTTGGAAACCAATCTTATTTGGCATTGCTTGCACACTCAATTAATGAAAGAATAACTCGTTTTAAGGCATTTAAAAACTTGTAGTATACGACTTTTCAGTCGAGTTGAGTGACGCCATTTTGTTTACGTTAAGGGTGAAGGTCATTCAAACGATATCAGCTGATCAGTCATCGGCAGTCTAAATATGATAAAACTAATGTTATTGACATGACGGAAAGATAAATACGTTGTATACTTCTCCCTCGGGTAATACGGTTCCATGTACCATCTTTGTACCAGTGTCGCCCCTCGTCTGAAGGCTCGGGCGACACTGGTACAAATATGATACACAAGACCGTATTACCCGAGGGAGAGGCGTACAACTTATAATATTCTAGTGCGTATCTTATGACTAAAGTTGACTTTTGCTTAGGCAGTATACCACCACTATACGTTTTGTTTCCTATCTAAAATAATCAAACGTGAATTGTGCTGTACATAAAATCCATATCGTATTCAAATTCATTAACTATAGTAAACTGAGGTACAAAAGAAACGTTACACCCTATTGTTTCACACATACAGTAAAAATAACAAAACGAATTGATATGATAGAACCGGGATATTATTTAATGTTCAATGTTGACTGATTCGGCAAACAATCATACTTGTTTTTTTCGATAACAAGCAGAGTTAGAGTCAAGGCGTAGAAAATCATTTTTACACCAACAATACCTCTACCATGTTTATAATGTTGTAAATCTGTGCAGAATGATCACTTTTATTGATTTTCACTTAGCAGATGTCTTATATGTCGATGAACAATTGTGTTTTATCCAAATTGATTTGGGAAGAATTTATGAATTTAAAATTTTATTTTTTCCCCAAAACATTACAACAACATATAATTTTTCCATGGCTGATGACTAAACTCCTGCACTTTTCAGTTTTAGAGTACTTCAGATATCAGATATTTGTAATTGAAAATCAAACATATGATCAAACCAAGTGAGGTTTAAACTTTGTTTTGTACCTCACTTTATATGTACCTGCAAGACGCCTTCACTCCTCTGACTCTCTTATTAGCCTTTGCTTCGTAATGCTAGTTTTAACCAACCAATGTCATGACTTTAGATTGGGTCATATTGGCATTGCCGGATTATGATATCCGTTGAGCATCGTAGTTTTAAATACAGATTGTCCCGCAAAACTATTGAAATTATGTACAAATCCTTCATTTGCCTTTATTTGATTATTTCTGTCATCTTTGGGACAATTGCACAAATGAACAATCCATGTCACTAGAACAGATTTTTACATTATCAATGATACAGTGCGTCCTCTCTAATCTTACAAACTCTTAAGACCAAAAAAATGTATTTGACCCAAATGTGTCTTGATCATATAGAAAGTTTTTTGTCCAGGTCCGAAACAATGTTGGTTAAGAGAGAGCACTTTAAAAGAGGAGTAGCACGTTTTTCGCTGAAATAAGTCGATAAAATTTATTTGAAAAATAATGCCACCAATAGTAAGACATCCTTCTCTCTACAGAACATGGTTCGTAAAGCCATGGGAATCGCTTTCATCATTCGCGAAATAATAAATTGTGTTCACAATAAAATGGCCGCCATGCACTTTTCTCTTTATAGGCAACATCGTTATTGTCACTACGGATAATCGGTTTGTGTAATAAGACGTTTTACCCTCTAAAGTAAATATAAATGACATAAACTATCATTATAAATGGGAAATTTGAAAAAATAAAATTTGCAAAAAACGTGCTTCTGCCCATTTAAAGGGACATTATCATGTTGGTGAGGTCACATCTATGTCAACTGTTATATTTTGTTTTATTTAGTTGAGAATGATCAGCTTTAATCGAAAACAATCAGTTAAAGGTCAATCACTTCAGTACATCGAAAATTCAACCATTAAAAGTTGTGGCCATGATCGAAAACCTGACAATGGACCTTGGTTTGCTACAGCCATTACGTAATTTTGGAAACTTTAATAAGTAGATTAGCGTTTGATAGGTCTTATAACGAGTACATACGTGAGATAGATCCATAATTGTCGGCCTCTACACATGTATGAGACCATTTCTTGGTTTTTATTGATATATATATATATATATATATATATATATATATATATATATATATATATATATATATATATATATATATATATATATATATATATATATATATATATATATTATTGATATATTAAGCACCTGAGGGTTATTATGAAAGTCGAGTAAGAAGATATAACCTAAACCAGCACATATTGCAATATGGTTTATTTTAGAACCAAATAAAATATAATGCAAAACTGATCTGATATGGTCTTTGTTTCAGGACGGCGGTACCCCATCTCTAAGTAATACAACATCGGTGTTCATCAGAGTTCAACAAGGTAAATTATGCAGGTGTAAATAACGTTATTTACAAATCTTTTCAAATTCTACGGTTTTAAATTAGATTAAAAGGATAGCTTTTTGAGATTTGTTTTATAACTTTGGTTCAACTTCTTTGAAGTTTGGATTGAGTGCTGTTTCTCTAAAATATTTAACTATTTCAAGGCTTTCTTGTATCGGTTTATCGTTATGTCTGCTTTTGCCGTTTTAAAACTTTGACATATGAAGGAAGCTTCCACATAGGTGTTCTTATTGGAAAAGAATAATATATCTATATATAAATATATATATATAGAATAAATATAAATGTTTAATTTTGTTAAATTCGTATCATTCTGCCATTCGGACGGTATCCATCATTTGTTTCACAGGAAATGGTCGTCTTAGGTTCGCCACACAGAGAACTGTTTTGAACGTCAGTGAGGGCACCGCCTCGGGTTAGTTCCAACTTTGATTTTGTTTGCTAGCTTAATAAACTCGCTGCAAAAGAAACGTACCATACACAATATAAGATATTTCAATCAACGACTACATATAACACAACAAAGTTACACCATGCCTTCAGAAGCTAGCAAAAACTCAAGTTAGATTTTCCAAACATTATCTTTCATATTTCTGAGGAACACATGTTTTAAGAATTCGGAGTTGAAGCGATAGAAGAGTCAAAAGGGGATACAGTAATGAAGTGTCAACAAATCTTAGTCAAAGAAGGTTATGTATGTCGACATCATTATTTATTAATTATATGTCTACGTTTTATACAATTGTAACTTAAATGCCCAACATTCTCGCAAAAATAAATGTGAAAAGCAATTTCAACACCCAAAGTGTATTTGAACACATCGAAATGAAAGTGTCATACTTTGGTATATGAAATTGTAAAAATGTAGGGACATTAATTTCTTCTGCACGTGAGTATACTTTCAGACTATCAGTATACTTATCATTTCTTCAATGTTCAATGTTAATAATAAATCTAGTTTTATAATACTGTAATCAGAGTACATTGCCATCAGTCGTTGAAGAGTCAAAACTTTCTTCAACCAGTGACACCGTCAGAAAGTCAGAATCAAATGTCATCCAATAAGCATTGTCGTTCTTAAAAACGTATTTAACTGAAGAGATTCATCAGATGTTTTATCGAACGAAGCACCACAACACAATTCACACACAACCTGTATATTTAATTTTATTGTTTTTTTATAACTATTTTTCATGAACATTTCAATATTTGACACTATGAATATGGGTTTAATAATTCAAATGTAAACATTTTAAAAAATTCAAATTCCAGGCACTACCCTTGTAGAGCTGACTGTTGGTCCTGTATTTGCTGGTCGACAAGTTTTCATATCTTCCAACGATAGAGGCATTATAACGACAAGTTTATCGATTTTGGACAATCAGGCTTCGGTGCTCGTACGCCTGTTTAGAAAACTTGACAGGGAACAGGTAAATACATTTTCAAACCATAACTACAGCTGCATACCAAAAGTCCCAAAAGCTCTGTTTTTTACGAGCTGGAAATTTACGTGGTGGCACGTGGTCCTGTGCATAGCTCAGTCGACCGCTATCAGTGAAGTTCAGCAACAATGGGCGTGGCTCGCTGGATGGATGGGTTACCCCCCCCCCCCCCTCATTGCTGAATAAAAACTTAAAGTTAGAAGGGTGATTCCCTGCCCCACACTGAGACATGAGTTGAGAGGCTCGTGGTGTCACCTTGGGCAAGGGACTTTATTCGAAATGCCTCTGTTCACTCAACAGTACAATTGAGTACCTGGTTTGGAAGTGAAGGCAATGTGACTGATAACCTTCGAGCGCCATAATTGGCAGCCCAGGTTGCATACTCCAAGGGGAGTTTAGAATGAAAAAAGGAACGACATTGGTCCTTATACCAGGGTAATAATGTAATTTATAGCACCACTGAGCATCTTGACGGTGGATATTAGGCGCTCTATAAATGAATTATTATTTTTATTATATAGTTCAGATGCGAGGTGGCGTATGACTGAATTTTTTTTTAACGTTTTGTTTTGTGAACGTCCAAATATGCTTGAATCTGTTTCGTTTTGTTGTTAACATATGAAACTGTGATTTTGAAGAATGGAAAAAAAACAGAATAAAAAAATATATAAAGAATCATCAATAATGTTTCTTCTGTTTATTAAAATCAATGTTTATATTATTAAAAGTGCTAACAATGTTCTGTTATCATCCATTTTCTATTTCTTTCAGAGCAATTTGGAAGTTATCACGATAACTGCAACTGATGGTATAGATCGGGTAAGATAATAAATTGATACACTGCAGTATATCAAATAGATAAAACAGTTTATGCTCATCGGTGTGAGACTTGATTTTTCAAACTGAGACATGTTCTACCTTCATCTCATTTGAATATCTCTTTCCTGTTTATTATTAAATTTTTTAAATAATTCAAGCGTCGAATGACATGTTAGTGTTAAACTCAACGTAAGACCTCGACCATTCAGGCAACACTGTTGCATTCTTTCTGTAGATGTATGTAAGACTGTTGATAACTAACCGTACTTCCTTAAATACAACCCTGGTCCCGATTTTAAACCGGGTCTCGAATATAACCCGGGTCTAAAATTCAACCAGGGGTCATAGCTTGGTGAGGTAAATATAACCCGGCCTCGAATATGAGTTTAAGGCCTATTGTATAAACTCGAATACAAGCTGGACGTCGAATTGAACCCGAGGGTAAAGGGGGGTGATGAACAAAATAGAACCCCGATTTTTTATTAAAGCAAATACGGCATTCCATCTTTGTCAGACTCTGTCGTATACCTTCGGAAGGACGCTGGTTTCGCATACGTCATAAATAATGAGATTTATTTATTTATTTGTTTTATTTTATTTTATTTTATTTTATTTTGTTTTATTTATTTATTTATTTATTCATTTATTTATTTATTTATTTATTTGACAATATGAACCATTCTCTCCTAAAAATGTTTTCCTTAACGTTTTCAGGTTAATACATCGCTGGTCCTCAACATTACTGATGTTAACGACAACCAGCCAATCTTCCAGTCAGTGCCAACCAAAATTGCAATCAGCAAAGTATGCAATTTGATAAACTCGTTATTTGTTTCTTATAGCCTCACAACTATCATACTCATGTCATTTAAATTGTGCAAATGTGTCATCTTGCAGTAATATGTGCAAGTGTGGTGTTAAATCAATTTTAAAAAGCAAGCTCAATGGAATAGTGAGCCATAAAATCTGCTGTAAATATTTTCTAAGAATAAGGAATTGGCAAAGTTCATAACTTATCAGCTATCATGTCTTTATCGTAAGATGAATGATAAAATGGAAAGCCAAGATTTCACATGTACTTAGCAAATAAAGTTTGTATAGTATATTGAAGGTTATCAATTCCTTCTTAAAATATCATTTTGTGAACACTATGTTTGCGCGACGATGATCAAAGGTATTTTAGCAACATGTTAATTGTAAATATGCACTTCGGAATAAACTTTTAAATGGGCTTTTAACTGAATCTGGAGAAGAACAGCAAGGGCACTTATCATCCCTCATCTCGATCTAGTTATCAATAATTCTCCTCCATATATTTAAAATCAAATGGTTCCTCATCCACGTTTTACCTTTCAGAATGCAAACATTGGCGCTAATGTGGCCAGAGTCATTGCCATCGACAGAGACGCAGGAGAAAATGGAACAGTAACATATAGTATTGTGGTATGTCAACTTTGTTATCTGAAGTATTAATTATCTGAATTATTTGAAGTACATGTTCCAACTGAAATAATAATAATTTTATATTGTTATTCTACTTGTTATCCAATTGTAATCACATTGATCAAGTACTACATGTAATCCAATTGTAATCACATTGATCAAGTACTTTATCACAATTATTAATGTTACCAAAACGGTCTTAAATCAATTAGTAAGCAGATGCTTTACACTGAATGTAGATGAAAAATATAAGTAGTTTTGGTCTTCATGCCACAGTTTTGTATAATTATATTGTATATTATATTGTATAATAATTTTCTATGTTGAAATGAAAATACATACCATGTAAATCCCACAATGTCTTTTGTTATGTTGATATTATGCAATAACAAACTACCGGGCAAAAGAAAGTACTCACTTCTGTTGATTTTATAATATGTATGATTTTTATTTGCAAATATTATAAGTTTTCGATGTCATAATCTAAAACTGAAAAGTACAGGTGTTCAGTCACAGTCAAAGAATACTCCTACTTTTTAATTTTAAAAAACAAGAAGTAATTTTTAATATTTAATTTCGTCAAAAATTGTTTTTGATGATACACAACTGTTCCTCGCCATATACGACATATTCTTTGTGAAAATTGATAAATGTGCCTGATTCTGCACACATTTACAACATTTTAAACATGATAGGGGTCGTGTTGGTGAAAATATCATTGCTTACCCCTGTCATCATAGAACAAAGATATTTTTACTAAAAATTAACCACAGTCACCAATTCATTCATTCAAACTAATGCAGATTAGTGTTATTGTATCGTGCCATAGTCAACTGCACAAAGGCACACATGTGGAGAAAACTTTTTCCTGAAAAAAGACAATGATTTATTTTTTTAAGAGTTCTCTTAAAGATCCTAGTTTACTAGAATTAAATAAAATATTCATTTTGTACATATACATATTGGCCTATAATAAAAAATATATATTGTGAATATAGTCTTCTCTTTCTGAATGTAATATTGGACATGACATTCTTCCCAAAGATCCTTTAAATTTCAATGAATACATTTTCTGTTATGAGCTTGGATAATAACTCACTCATTCCTTGCAGAGCGGGAGTACAGGTTCTACAAGCCTCACCATCAACAACAGAACAGGACTTTTGACTGTGAACGGATCCCTTGCCTTCTTCAATGTCAACTCTATACAACTCGTCATCAAAGCAACGGTGAACAGAGTTGTCTCTTCTCTACAGATAATATCATAACTCGCGCCAGTTGCCGTCATCGGCTAATTTAAAGGGGCAGTAGCACGTTTTTCGCTCAAATAAGTCGATGAAATGTATTTGAAAAATAATGTCACCAATAGTAAAACACCCTTCTCTCTTCGGAAAATCAATTTTAAAATGAGTGTACATGGTACTGTCCAGCCATGGGAATCGTTTTTGTAATTCGAAATAATAAAAGGTGTTTACATTAAAATGGCCGCCATACAATTTTTGCTTTATACGGAACACAATTTACCACTTCTGATAATTGGTTTGTGTAAAAAGAAGTTTTATCCTCTGAAGTAAATATGAATGACATAAACTATCATTATAAATGACAAATTTAAAAAAAAATTTTTTGCAAAACACGTGCTGCAGACCCTTTAAAGGGGCAGTAGCACGTTTTTTGCAAAATTTATTTTTTCGAATTTCCTGTTTATAATGATAGTTTGTGCCGTTTAAATTTACTTTAGAGGGTAAAACATCTTATTACACAAACTAATTATCCGTATTAGTGATAACGGTGTTGCGTATAAAGCAAAATTTAATGGCGCCATTTTAATGTGAACACATTTTATTATTTCGAATGACAAAAACGTTTTCCATGGCTTTACCGAACTTAACTTCCCAATGCTGGCATAACTCTTGCCAGTCTCCATTACTGGCTGATTTAGGCCTTGCAGTATTTCCTTTAAAAATCTGTGTTTAGAAATCCAGGCCCGCTATGCATTTCTGGTGCAGCAATTCACTATCTTGGCACAACAAAGCGAGGCAAATACCGCAAGGGTTAAATCAGCCAGTAATGCAAACTGGCAAGAGTTATGCCTTGCGTTTGGAAGTTGTACCGAACCATGTACACTCATTTTTAACTTGATTTTCCGAAGAGAATAGATCGTTTACGATTGGTGAAATTATTTTTCAAATACATTTCATTGACTTATTGGAGCGAACTGTTACTGCCCCTTTAAACCCATGCTGCATTTCGTTAACCTGGTTGTCAACGTAGTATCGTTTACTGTGAAGTTGAGATAAGACTTGATATGGTGCAGGTGGAGATGAAACGACATAACAGCGTTTTTTGTTGCATATTTAGTGGAGCCATTCAGAATCGCAATCTGTCGCACAAGGCAGTCTTATTGTAACAAAGAGATTGCAGGGTTTTATGAGCGAGCAATTAATAACTCACACATAAACTGTTTGAATCCTGCCTGTTATAGGATGGTGGCATGCCGAGATTTGAAACTACCACAAGGATAACAGTCAACGTAACAGCAGGTACTTGCACATGAAGAAAATGTCATGTTTACAAACATTTCCAAATTTGGAAAGATTAGGAAATCCGGAAAAGATTTTCAAATTTCGAAAGATTTGGAAATATGTTCATTTCTTTTGAAATATCATATTCACTTTTTCAAACGAATGAATAATTATTTTTACTTAAAGGAATGGATTAATAGTTATGAAGTCTCAGAACTTTAACATTAGTTTAAACCTGAATAACACCATTCGTGTAGTTTTCATTTACCTCAGATCTTTAAAATGAGTTTTCTAAATACTGTTAGATGTGTGATTTAGAAAAAGCAATGATAATTGAAATGATGGAATTGTCTATTAACTACTACAATTAAATGATGATAATTTCGCATACATATATGTTATATTTAGCCATTATTCCACACAATGTCAACTCAGTAAAAACATGTTAATTTTCATTGAACTCATTTTAATAAAGAAAATAAAAACTTTTTTCATACCTTTTTTTATTTTTGTATTCTAGCACCAAGGAGACTTATCTTCAGTCCTAGGACTTATGCAGCAACTGTTGCGGCGCCTTTAGTTCGAGGTATGCATTACATTATTTATGATGATAGTTATGATATTTTGATATAAATGCATAATATTTAGACAATAACTAACGAGTGACGGGGAATGACAGATTATCTTTCCCGAGTCATATCAATTACGTAATTGCCGAGCCTTGCGCGAGGCAATTACTTTATTGATATGACGAGGGAAAGATAATCTGTCATTCCCCGTCACGAGTTGGTTATTGTTTATCTTACCCAAATCCGTTTTCATTCTAAAAATCCGTAAAAAGAAATCAGCTGTTCCTCTATAAGGAAACCCGTAGTTGGGGAATCCCCGTATCCCTTCGCGTGTGATGAGACTAAATTTCTAGGAATTTCATCGCGTCACTACCTTTTTAAACAAATGCATTACGCGAGAACAAAAAGTTCCTTAGTATAATGTGTTATTCTTATCCTTAGATTATTGTTAGATTATGTATTCATGTAATTGTACATTAAATCGGTTTACTGAACCTAACTTCTTGCCTTTTTTTACTCATAATTGCAATTAAAACGTAATTTGTCGAACCATGTGAGGGGTACAGTCGGGTGTTCAATTTGAAGGCGAGACGTTACGTGTGACAGTCGCATCACATTGCGAGACCATCAACTTCGTCAAGATTGAAAATATAGGACTAGACAACGAACTACTCTTTCTTTATCTACAACAATTTTTTAAAATCAACTCAGACAGTGGTTTTATTTGACTGTCAACTTTTTAACAAGAAACACAAGGTGAAGAACACCGCGAACATTTGAATATATTGTTCAGTGAAATCGACCGGAAGTCGTGTATGCAGTAGGCCTACTGCATGACAGGATATTTGTCAAAGTTAAGTATCTTTCAAACTGGAACGTTCTCAAGCAGTTTATTAATCAGAATCAGAGCTTGATATCTAGAATGCGTCGTCGCTTCTGACCACTCTTCCCAATATGCTTCCATCAACCTTTACGAGGTCATTCACTTTTATCGGCGATACCGCGGATGACGCCATGTTTGTTTACATCGGCAACTCATTAGCAGACGAATTATCTTACCTCATTAAACAAAGTATTTTTTTGTTTTTCTAAAATATTATCAACAAGTGTGTAGATATAATAGAAACGTCTTTATCGCTAATAAAAAATAAATGTACATTTGGTTACGTTTTCCTTGTTCTCGTGTAGAAGAGAGTTTGAGTGTAAAAAATAGTGAATGAACTGAAAAGATGAATGAAGTAGTTCCGGCAACCAATGAAAAAGTTTATTTTCTGTAGCAGCCAATCAAAAGCCAGGAAAAGGTGTAACTCCCGTGTGACTTACAGAAAATATATTACCCTGTGTCTTTCTTCCCATATGGGTAAGATAATTTTATCTTTATGTAAAAGTTTTCATAACTTTTCGTGAAATTCATGCGAAACCTTTGTGAAACCATTATGTTGCTGATGGAAAACTCCCGTAAAAACTCCAGCAACTTTTCAAGACAGGATACTTTCTTTATTGGGAAACTGTATTTATGATATCATTATGATTATTAATGATGCTTGCTCACTTATCAACTCACAGTCGAACTGGTCGAGTGGCTCAGAATAATTAATAAGAATGATGCATATCAGGAGTTTCGTTTACAAATTTAGCATATAATTATGAAAAAAGAGTTTTGAAACTAACCCTGAAGATTTTATCTGATCAATATCATGTTTTACACAGTGAATATGTCAAGCTGCCTTCTGGAAGGAGATATTTACTACCGCGTTTTAAAACCAATAGATGTCAAAATACATTTATTCCTTTCAGTATTTTAAATGTTATTTAAATTGATTGTGATTGATTGTTCTAAGTACATGTACTATGTACTATGTACTATGTACTATGTACTATGTACAATGTCTTGTAACTTGTATTGTCTGACTTTATTGTACGCTCTGTCATGATACAAAATGATTTCTTTTCGGGTAATAAAGTATTATTATTATTATTATCATCATCATGATTATTATTAGGTTTTCAAGACATAGTCTGGAAGACGTATTGTTATTATGCGAATTCTTCTTATTATTATTTCCACAATATTTTGTTGGGACGTTCCAGAATTAACGGCTTGACCGATGTTCATGAAATTTTCAGGGATTGTAGAATTCATTAAAATCTGGTTTTGTCTTTGAGCGGAATTTTGAATTTTTTCCTCATTAAAGGTGCAGTTCGATTTTAAATTTCGATTTTTAACATGGGAAAACATTTCAAATTGCAGCTAGAGACTTGCAATTTTTTTCAAAAGATGCGCAATGACAATGCGAGCAAAAAAGTAAACCATGGTGAATTCGTAGGTCACGTGGTTTGGCCGCCATTTTGATTTGTGTCACTTTTTAAAAGTGTCCGACCCCATGTACCTTTGACAATCGTCTTCTCTGAAGATACTTGCACCACGAACCTGACATTTATTTTTGTATGTAGCTGAAGCATTGGTGAATACATGGTGTTGTTTTTCATGAACGAACTTTTTGCACAGTCACCTGTCAAAGTTGGGCGATTTGTTACAATAGACCTACTTTCCGGTCTCACAATTACATGAAATTTTCAGGGCTACTGGATCAATGTAGTGTCTTTAGGAATCAATAATAATATCGCTCGCGAGCAGTCATTTCCGGTCACAATTAAGGTTGAAAAATGACAGAAAATCACGATTTCGAAGTTTAACATGGGGAAAATTTTCAAAATTGATATAAAGAGTCAATGCAAAGTCAATGCAAGCAAAAAAGTCAATCATGACGAATTCGTAGGTCACGTGGTTTTCGCGCCATTTTAATTTAAAATGAAATTTATGATTTTTTTAGGTTTTCTCAGTACATTATAAGATGTTACGAATGGAAGTTTTGACAGAACAATGTTTGTGACATTCCTAGATCAAACATGGAGCTGAGGGTCAAGCAGAAGTCTTGAAGACCTAAGTATTGACGCGTCAATCCTAGTTATTATTATTATTATTATTATTATTATTATTATTATTATTATTATTATTATTACTACTATTATTATATTCTGTACTTACAGGAATGCTTATTACGTCTGTTGTTTTGTTGGATGCTGACTTCCAACATTCTGGAGCCTTTGTGGCTTTCACTGACCCAACTCGTACAGTTGAAGCACGGAGTGTATTCATCCGTCGTGCTACTAATACTACGACTATCCCTGTGTTACTTAACAGTACTTCAATAACCGAGGTAATGTAAATTTTTTGCAATAGCCAAAGCATTGAAACCTCCATACTTTTAAAAATCGACTGAAACTAAAATCTTCTTCAATTTTCAGAGTTCCATCTGCTATCAATATAAGGTTTTATATAAATTGAAATCATTACATCATTCTGAAAGAAGAGAGCGATATATATATATATATATATATTATGTGTTAACCATATCTGTTTACCACCATTTTGGAGGCGAAAGCGTTTGCCCTCTCATGGAAGATAAAAATAATGTTTTTGATATCTCGATTCTATTGTGAGGCTTTTTATGTTGTTTCAGATGTTTGTGTGATATTAATATTTACATTTTTCATTATTATTGACACTTCACAGGTTTGTGTGCATATCATCTCCCTTATTTAAAAGTACGGCACTGTCATTATAAATTCTGCTAAGATATAGATTACATACTAAAATGCACGATTCAAGATAAATACATATTTATTTAGTTAAATAGATAAAAATATAGTATAAATATATTCGAGATGAGAACTTATATATAATTACGTATCAAACTTTTAATAAAAATGTCAATGGATTATGTCAACTTAATTTAGTCTTAATGTTGTCGTTATGTATTAAAATCATACATTGAAATCAAAATATTTATGTTTCTTCTTTCAGAATCTGAGAACCATAACGCTGTTTGCAATAGTACCAAATAAAGGGGTAAGTTATGTTAAGTTCATAAATCAACCCATGGTGAAATGTAGCGACCCACAAGAAAAGTTCAATCCTCGAATCACCATTCATATTTTGTAAACTCGTTCTCAGATATTCGCCAATGAAACTGATTCTCCAGTTTGATTTCGGAACCAATGACAATACGACTTACAAAACCAATCATTGAAGAGCTATGAATCGACATACTTTCAATTCAAACTTCACGGAACTTGACAATCTTAGATCATCTTCTGTCAAGCCTTTTGTCATTGGTTATGATTTTTCATAACAAGCATAAGAGATGAACTACTTGGGTAGTTCTAAGTTTCCTTACGATCATCAAAGGGACATGAAAGGGAAAACTTATGAAAGAATTACTGAATATGTATGCTTTGTTAAGGTGTTAATGAAGTCATATTTAGTACTAGCACCTTTCGGAAACCTGACAAGGGCCATGTGATACGAACGGAGTAACTTAAAGAGGCAGTAGCACGTTTTTTTGCTGAAATAAGTTTATGAAATGTATTTGAAAAATAATGTCACTAATAGTAAACCACCCAGAACTCTTCGGAAAATCGAGTTAAAAAATGAGTGTACATGGTTCAGTAAAGTCATGTGAATCGTTTTTGTCATTCGAAATAATAAATTATGTTTACAATAAAATGACCGCCATGCAATTTTTGCTTTATACGCAACATCGATATTACCACTACGGATAATTGGTTTGTTTAATAAGATGTTTTACCCTCTAAATTAATATATATGACATAAACTATCATTATAAATGGGAAATTTGAAAAAATAAAATTTGCAAAAAACGTGCTACTGCCCCTTTAAGTGCTATATTTAAGTAACATACCTGTAGATGCTTCAGGGTAGTGAGTGTTTTGTCATATTTGGTTAAATTCCTCAAACATCTGTCATAAAACAAATTTAAAAATCAATTCATCTAAATTCAAATATTTAATACATCAAATAATTGGCATATAAACGTCCCTTTATATGTTATGCACTAATGTAATGGACTAGATATATGAGATTTAAGAATTTGAAAAACACCATGTCCACTCCGACTGCTTCAAATGAATTTTGTAAAAACGTACCTGTAATTATACCTTCGCAAGGTGCGGATCAATTGTACCATCATCTTGTCAATCGCGGGAGGCAGTATCAACCAGTTTGCTCCTGTATTCAACTCCTCATTCTACAGAGCAACTATAATGGCGGTAAGTTTCAACTAACATCATCGTAAGATGGGATGATAGTGAGGTTGAATGATAATGGTTATCATTACCCATATGGTTGAAAATAACCGAGTTAATATTATTGATATGAGCACATGCAACGATGCACTAGCAACGATTGTTTTACAGCGGCTTCCCGTATTTCGTTGTCTGTGACGTCATAAAACGAGTGTTCGTGACGTCACTGTAGTTTGCCGTCGCAAAGGAAGTGGGCCATATCCTGGCTAATTTTACGCGAATAAAATGGAATAGAATGGGTAATAAAGAAATTATTACACTCGAAAGTGTGCCATATGACTTTTACGAAACTCGTGCAAATTTATGTATAACCCTCGCTCTCGCTCTCGCTCAGGCAATACAAAAATTCACGATCGTTTCGTAAAAGTCATATGACACACTTCCTCGGGTAATAATCTCTATTTACTCGCCCGTGTAAGATACAGCAGTGTAATAGTTATACGGCAATATTAAACTAGTGTAATACCGAGTAACGTCGTCACATTAGCATCGAACTTGCAGGAATCATAGTTTCAGAGCCATGTCGGCTTTTTCGCTGGATTATGGGTGGGAGAGAAATAAACAGAATACTAAACTTCCTTCTATTTAATACCATACTCGCATTCGTTCATTTTATACAAAATTATTAACTCGTTTAATAAAAATGGTATTAAATAGAAGGCCGTTTAGTATCCTCTATGTACTTATATGGTGCAGTTTTCCAACCACTAGTGCATACTCAAGGTATCATTGTAAGGTGGGATAGTGTTGGGTTGAATGATATCACGTTAGTTTGTATCATTGTAAGGTGGGATAGTTTTTGGCTTGAATGATATCACGGTTGTTGGAAAAATTCTAAAGTGGGATGGTGTTAGGTTTGAATGATATCATGGTAGTTGGAATAATTGTGAGAAGGGATGATATCAGTTTTAATGATATCACGGTATTTCGTATAATTCGGAGGTTGGGTTTTAATTATATAACGGTAGTTGGTATCAGTGTGAATTTAGCTTATGTAGGAAGGAAATACTAGATTTGCGAAATGTTACATAACAGTTAAGTCCCTATGAACGGGATATGATGTTTGTGAGACAATTTTCTTTAAACATGCAATGTATATTCTTGAAATGTGGATCTATGTTTAGTTCCAATCACTTCATTTCCCCTCTTATTCATGTACATTTTCAAGGTTATAGAATTATATCGCTTCAGGTAATCATCCTACATTCACAAAATTGATATAATCTGTTTATATGTATTAATTTGAGAGATTGGAGGCATTTTAATTATTACTTTTATATTGCGTTCCTTATATTTTTTCGTTTATATTTGTGTTTATCTATAATTCGTTTATTGTTTACAGACACACAAAATCAATGCATCTTTCTTGGTAATCGGTGCTAGAGACAGAGATAGTGGATTGAATGGAGAGATAAAATTCAGCATGACAAAGGTAAGAGATTGAATAGAGAAATCAAATATATATAACATGGCAGAGGTAAGTGATTAAATGCATGACAAAGGTAAGGGATTAAATCGAAATATCGGATTCAGCATGACAAAGGTAAGGGAAAACAATAACAGATCAGATTTGGCATGACAAAGGTAAAGAGATGATATGGAAAGATCAGATTCAGCAAAACAAAGATAAGGGATTAAATAGACAGATCAGATTCACCATGACAAAGATAAGGGATTAAATGGACAGTTTGATTCAGCATGATAAAGGTAAGAGATTAAATGGACAGTTCAGATTTAGCATGACAAATTTATGATTAAATGGAAAGATCACATTCACTATGACAAAGGTTAGGGATTAAATGGACAAATCAGATTCAGTATGACGAAGGTAAGTTTGGCATGGACACTCATACGATATATTTACTTTTTTATTTGATAATCGTATGATCAGGTACATGATATATGCAAAATGTCGTACGTGTACATCACGCATTGTTTTTGTATTGTACTCGAAGTAAATAAGTTCCAGATACACAAATATAGCGTTCTGATTATGATATGTACCTTCTTCTTATTTGTTTTATTATTTATTTCAATGAACTGGAAAAACATAACGCGCAGTGATATACAATATGCAACAAGATGATGCCCTGACGTCACAAATATATGACTCCACCTAACTATATAATTATGATCTCATAAAACCTTCATGAAGTTAAAATAAATGTTATAACGAAATCTAAAAAATATTTTTCACATGAATTTAATTATGTTTTAGTGATATTTATATTGAAACTCATTATGTTTAAGGGGTCTTTTAAAAATATGTTTATGTTTCAGGGATATTTCAAATGAATTTTATTATGTTTTAGAGAATATTTCAAATGAATTTCACTTTATTTCAGGGAAATACAACATTTGCTATCAATAGTACAACGGGAGCAGTGTACCCCAAGATCTCCCTTGCTGGTTTAGGTGGCACTGTACAGAATCTAACTGTCCTGGCTACTGTAAGTTTCAATATGTCTAGATTTAAAAAAAACATATGTTATAACTGAACACTTTTAAATGCACTATTGCAAGTGTTTCACTTTTTAATATGTTCAAATTTGCCATTTATAATACAAATTATGCAGTATATATTAACTTAAAAGGAGGGTTCTATCGGGAACTTTTTGTGGAAACGAAATTTAAGTGGATATCCCCGTTTATGCTATTAATATATGATTAAAACAGTCAAATTGAAAGTTATTAATGAAGTTAATACTTTGATGACTTTAAATTTCACAACTTGATAAAGACAAGCGCACATTTTTTGAAAAATCAAAACAATGAGAATTGAAGCCATTCATCGGCGCTGCGAGTGGGGGAAACTTCGCTACGGTCCATCAGCGTATTGTTTATAACTTTTATGATACTTCATGTGTTGCGATGTGAATATTCTATATCAGTGAATATGTTTTGTTATAACAAAAGTTTAAAATTTGGTTCAATATAGCGTGTTTTCATTTCACGAAATGTCAAGGATCCAATATGGTGGATGCTACCGGTAGGTCGTTGATAGAACTGTCCCTTTAAGAGGCTAAAATAGCCCATTACAAGGCCTTATTATCAGTAGTCGTAGAAAACGGTGTCACGTAAATTAGAGTTAAATTATTCATCAGCTATGAAAATTTAATATTCAAATAAAGTTTTCATTGTTACAGGATGGAGGTCAACCTCCTAAGTTTGCTCCTGTAAACGTTTCTGTTGTGATTGGTCAACCGGGTAAGCTATGTTTTAATACAAATATAAACATGAATTTCTTACTGTACAAGACATGCATTTGGTTCTTTTCACGCATATCTGAAAAGTATTTATTTAGTTATATCCGTAATGATTGTCAACAGTTTTAATGAAATCCAGGTAAGTTGAAAACATATATTATAAACATATTTGATGTTTTCAAAATATACAGATGTGTTTCCTGATTGATAAAATATTTCATTTCTTTAAAATGAGTGAATTTAATTTTAATTTGCAAATTTTGACATCACTTATTTATCTTATGGTGGATAGTTATTTCATTTACACAATGGTAACTCAAACAATTAATATTTGAGAAACATCAGTTAATTGATTAATTTAATTAGTCAGTGACTCCTCTTAAGGAATAGGTACTGCTCTATGAAAACGAAAGTTTATTACCCATAAGTATCTGTCATGGACACAATACGATACTTTCGTTTCCAGAGGATCCAACAAACACTCCGCCGTCATTTTCGCAGCCATCTTACTTCTTCAGTGTCTCTGAAAATCAGCCAAATGGTTTGTATGACATACAGAAATTTTTCTAATAAAAAGTTTTTATATCTACTGAAGTTAACGAAATTCGTAAAATTGGAGCATCAGAAATGATGTATACGTCTGTGGCTGTTTTGATTGTTCATTTTTCTTTCCTCATAAAAAATGTTATATCCTCATCAGAAATGTACATGTTCTATCCTCATTAAAAATGTAAATGTTCTCCCCTCATCAGAAATGTACACGTTCTATCTTCATCCGAAATATATATCATAAACAATGAAGAAGATGTTGGCATCCATATTATTTGTCTTTTACTACAATATACTTGTGTTTATGTTTTATTATTGATGAGGAGCATGAACTGATAAACTGATCATCCACAAAACCTATTTCAGGAACATTAATTGGTAGTATCACGGTCACGGACAACGATAGAGATGCAACTGTATTCTTCAGAATGTTGGACAGTTCTGCTGACGCAATTACTGCCAGAGGACAGACAACTAGTGGCAACCAGAAGATGTTCCCAATATTTACTAAGGCCATGTTGGACAGAGAAATCGTAAGAAAACATAGGTGGCATTGAAAAACTTAACTTTTATATTTTTTATATATATGATAAGTATGTGGGTAGTAGTTGTTGGCATAATGTACCAGGATATGTAAGATGTCATAAAACAGGTAAAAAACAGTGTAACTCTCCCAGCTCGCCTGACTAAGGAGATTTAAAAACGACGATTTTATTAAAGCCGTGTTTTTCAGAAACATGAACAGATAATGTTTCAAGTTTACAAATTAAAGAGACATCGAATGTGCTGATAGACATAGCGAATATTACAAAAAATCTTTCTCAACAAAATTTTATTTTATCAGATATTTTCAACTAAAAATAATTTGATAATGGCAGTTATTAGTAAAGGTGTTTTCCCGTCTAAATATAGATCAGGTCTATTATTTTCAAGCGCAAAGCATTGTGGTCTAACTCATACAACGCAAACAAAAGAGAAACATAGCATATGAGATCTCACAGAAATGTTAATTTACAGTTTTTGGCGTTGCTTAAGGTATAATTTCTTTCGATTATGTAGTTCCTAAAGATTTTGAAATTAAAGTTTACCCAACTAGGTATTTTGCTTTTGTTAAATCAATGAGAATATAGATAACATATGTGTCATAAAATGCTGGTATAATCACATTTTCACATCACATATCATTTAACCGGTAAAGTGTAAATAATGTTTATACTCACAGGACATTTAGAAACATGTTAATATAACAATTGTCACGTTCAGTAATGTGTGACAAGGGACGAAAACAGTCGAGAAACAACACGAGATTTTCGTGGGTTGCTACGACAACCTGTGAAATTGATAAGTCATCGTGCTTGGAATCGAAGTTAATCGAAGAAGTGCTTGTCTTTGAAACAAATCTCATTGGATTGTCGTGATATGAAAATTATATACTGCATGAATTGTCTTGATGGAGATAAAAAAAACAAATTCCCTAGCAATTGATGTGATAAGTAGGTTTTTCAAAAGCATTGTTTATTTGAAACACTAACATACTCGATGGCTCTTTAAGTTTATTTGGATTTAAAAACATGGTGTTTCAATCGTATCTATCCCTCGTGGAATAAAGGGGCAGTAGCACGTTTTTTGAAAATGTTCTTTTTCAAATTTCCCATTTATAATAACGGAAACATGAACACTCATTGTTTAACTTGATTTTCCGAAGAGAGAATGGTGTTTTACTATTGGTGAATTTATTTTTCAAATACATTTCATCAACTAATTTGAAAGAAAAAACGTGCTACTGCCCCTTTAAACTATCTTGTACTTTTTTTGTATCGTTTCGTTTGCCATTCGTGTATATAACAAGTCCGAATTAACTTCAACTAATGCATTTTCCTTGAAGAAATACCAATCGAATTAGTTCTACAATACCCTCTCAATTTATATTGTCCCACGAAAGAAGTAATCTTCAATTTGTTAATTTGACAACTGTTTGTTTCTTTCAGATAGACACATACACTCTAGAAGCTGTTGCTATAGATTCCAGGTTTACGGTATGGTTGAAATATAGATTTTTTATTTACTTATGAAATTATCGTAACGCTAATAACAATGATTTTAGAATATGCGAAAGTAATTTTAATGGAATAATAGTTTACTGTTTACAATAGCAAAAACTGTAAACATCCACACTTAATCAATTAAAAAAGAATCCTCTTCAATTTAGTTCAACGCTGTATGTTATCGTTTTAAGGTGTTATACAAATGCATACATGCATTGAACAAGCATAAAAGAAGAGAGCTACATTGTTTGTTATATTATATGTATTGCATCAATATATACTTTATATACTTCATAATATAATGTTTCACGCACACAGAGCTCTAATTCTTGCATTGATAATTTGAATAAAAGAAAAATAATCCAATGTGTTTGTGTATTGTCATATTTATATACATTTTTACATATTTACAACTTCCAAACGCAAGGCATAACTCTTGCCAGTGACCATTACTGGCTGATTTAGGCCTTGCAATATTTCCCTCGCTTTGCCGTGCCAAGAAAGGGGGTCGCTGCACCTACATATTTGCCTCGATTTCCAAGCACAGATAACAAGAGTTATGCCTTGCGTTTGGATGTACGTTGACATATATAATGCTTAAAAGAGGCATGTTTTAACGGTGTTTCTCCATGTTTCACCAAGGCCACTGCACAAGTCACCATTCAAGTACGCGATGTAAATGACAACGCACCTATCTTCTCCCAGAGTGAATACACGAAGGATGTTCCAGTTGTAAGTTTCTTCTGAATGTATATATACCAATCATATTGTAACAGCTTCAGAACAACAACAACAACAACAACAACAACAACAACAGCAATTCCACTCTTTGCGATCAGCACTTGTGCAGTTGATGCAAGAAAAACATGTTGTATATGATCCAACAAATCCCCATTATATAATTATATAATAGATTTCATATTTAAATTTTTAACAATTCATTTCCGTCCTTAAGGCGGGTTGTATCTAGCCAATGTACTTCAAACATTTTTAGTTTGATTTTTAGGACCGAAATTACAATAAGAAAGTGAAATATGAAAAGAAAAAAAATTTCAATTATGCCTGTTTTTTGGGGAAAACATCGTCAGTCCTCATGACATGTTTTTAAGAGAATGTTTGTGTAATTGTATTTGTGGATTTCTATATTACCCGAGTGAGAACGAGGGGTTTACAAGATAAGACTGTAGCTAGACAAAAAGTGCGTATGGTACACACTGATGACATGTTGTTCAATTGTTGTCTAACAACATATGGGAACTTGCTCTTTGGTTGCGTGTCATAAGTGATATGTGCACATATGATTATTATGACATTGATTAGGGTTTACCTAGTGGGTAATACGTGAAGTCTATATTAGTTTGATGGAAATGTTTGTTTTATTTATATCATTCAAATGCAGATCAACAGTAATCATTTACTCAAGATGTATTGATTTTTATAACAACTGTACACCTGTGCATTTATTGATCATGAGTTCATTAATTTAAGGAGTGTGCATCTAGTTAAATGTATTGATATTGTTATATCCCTATATAAATGTATATGCATACTATTAAGATACTTACCACATAAAATTTTCACTGAAAATGAAATTTAGAAGTTTTTATTAGCTTTTATGTTTTTGTTTTTGTTTTATTTCAGAACACTGCACAGTCCGCCATTGTTGTTACACCAGAAGCTGATGATTTCGACATTGGCAGCAATGGCGAAATTCGCTTCAGGAAACAGGTAACTTTCATTTTCGATAATTAGATTTTATTCTGGAAGTCCTTCAAGATTCCATAGAAAGGCATAACACCCTGGATATCAATCGATGCAAAATGTTATTTAACATGGTTCCATATGGAATGAGCACACTTGCCTAACTTATTCGAATAAATAATATAAAAATATAATAATAAAAATAATAAAAACATTGGAAAGGTAACACAGATAAGTTTAAACCATGTACTTAAAAGGGAACCAGTAATTAAATTTATTGGCCATACGCTGAGGATCGGTAAACTCGTAAAGTCAACTTGAAACATGTTTTGCCATAGATACACATGTCAGTTACCCACCAGCCATTTAAATTGCATCTGTATGCCAGCGTTATTATTAGCGGTGTTTTATCCGTGCGTCCGTCAATCACATGTTCACTTAGTGTTCCTCAGACGCTAATTGATCAATTGACTCAGTTTTCGACTTAATTTTTTTCATTGACTCAGTAAGGGAGTAATTTTGTCTGAATCATATCTCCCCAAACAAAGCTGTCAGCTTCATGTTTCTTTATACACATGTCAATCATATTACTAGACCTGGGCTCCGTTCCATAACAGCGAGCGCTTATAATCGCTCATTGATCGCTCAATGTAGCGCTCAATGTAGCGCTCAAGTATCGCTCATTCTCTCCTGAACGGCACGGTGCAATTTCTCGATGTTTGATCTCCTTGCTACGTAGCGCTACATTGAGCAATCACGTTCAAGAGAGGTTTAAAAGAAATCGCTAATTGAGCGATTACTTTGAAACCTCTCTTGAACATGGCCCTGAATTATGTTGTGTGGTTTGGACCAAACTATGACTTTGTACTCTTTCTTAATATATCTCAGAAATATCACACTTTTCTCACATTTGACAAATACTGAAAGCGGGAGATATTATATTTAATGTGCTGTGTTTACTAATACTCCACATTACCTCAAGGTAGTTATGCACAACATATAATGTAGGTGTATTTAGTTGAAAAGACATACCCCAAGGAAATAAGTATAATAAGTAAGACCACCTTTGTCAGCGTCTATGACAAGGAACTCATTATGACACAGGAGAAATGTTTTGAAACTATGACCAGTGATGTATTTACCATAAACTTCCAGGCGAGTGCCACCCCGGACTATTCCGGTCCATTCTTTGTGGATGCAACAACTGGGAGAGTTATTTTAGGAAGTCTACTTTCTGGCCAACAAGGACGACTTGTGGAATTCGATATTGTGGCTACTGTAAGTATCTATACCAATATAAAAGAATACCTGACCGTTAATAAAGCCAAGTAGATAGAGCTTTGGAAATTTTAAAATTAACAATTGCAAGAAGAGTAGGGTTCGATTCCCTACCAAAAAAGCGCCAAGGAAACCAAATTATCTTTTTACAGTTAAGAAATATTATATGTTTTATTCCTAGGAATTGTCTGATTCTGACTTTTTGAATGGTAGATATAGATAAAATCCTCATTTTATAAGTGAAATGATAATTTCACTTCCCCTTAATAATTCAATAAACGTTGTTTTCTAACATGTATATTCTTTCATAACGTTTATTTTAAATCAAAGTTTGTTTACAGGATTGAATCATGTTCATGCTAACACAATATGTATCGATTATCATAATTAATTTATTGATTTGTCAATACACTGTAGGACCTAGGAACACCTTCTCGGAGTACAAGTGTCCGGGTTAAAATCAACATTATAGGAGGTATGTGCGTGCATTCATCAATAAATTGATATACTTTTAGACCGAAACGTCGCACTCTTGCAATAAATCAAAAGAACTAAATTCTCATTCACCTTACCAATTTCTGCCAAATACCTGTCCCGGAACTATGATAATGATTCCAATTACGAGTTATGCATAAACATTGTTTCAGTTGCCGCCAACCAGCCTCCACAGTTTATAGGTCTACCTGACACCATCACTGTCAACGAAAACATCGAATTTGGTAAGCAGTTTATCAACTTATATGACCTTTGTGTGTAGCGATCATCAGTAGTTTATCTTAATGACTGATTCAAATTGCTACCCTTTCACATCCCCCACAAAAAGCCTAGATCTACCATTGCTTTCAGTATTTAAAGACTAGAGGCTGAAGAATTTTCATCTTTTCGCCAATTCTCCCGATTTGTATTTTTTGTAAATATTTTGAATTATTTTGAAATATTTTGAAATAATTGGAAATATTTGGAAATATTTTGAAATATTTTGAAATATTTTGAAATATTTTGAATTATTTGGAAATATTTGGAAATATTTGGAAATATTTGGAAATATTTTGAATTATTTCGAAAGAACCTGTATAACCCCTTTGAATATACTAGCTAAAGATTGTTCAACTTATAATCTTTAAGATATGACATTGAAAAGGTGTGTCCTAGGAAAAGAGTGCACTTTGCTAGTTTTCCAAATTTGGAAACTTTTGGAAACATGACTCATTACTCATTCAATTCAATTGCAAAAGGTATTCTATCCTGAACCAATGTCAAAAAATAAAGAATGTTAAAGATCTCGATACGCTCTTACTTGCTTTCTGTTATAAAATTACCACTGAAAATTCAATGTTTTGTTGTATTGTCTGTATACACCATTGGCATACATGCATCATGACGCGAATCCCAGATTGCATTGATCACGATCATATTACCCTATTTAAAAAAAATAATCAATAAGTTTAGCTTTGACTATATTTCGTATGTGTAGCCTTTCATTATTTGTTGGAATAATCTTACAGATGACAAACGAGTTCAGGTACCTTCGTGTATGACGTCATGATGGTAGCTGGTTTAATTCTTAACAAACAGTAATATCACTTAAAATCTCTTACACTATAACCATAAAATGATATGATGATGTGATATTTTCGTAATGTGCAAGCATGGATGATTTCATCATATTGTTATACTCATTTTGTTGTGAACAAACCATTAAAGGTGCCAGACTTCTGATGATTACGTTGAAGGACACTGATGGTCCAACACAGCCATTGCTCACTTTCCAAGACAGGGCATCCGAGGCCGCTGTAAGCTTATCAACTTTCTCCAGGAACAGCACCCATGTACTCATTGCCCTAGAACGCAAGGCATATCTGGATAGAGAAACGGTACATTATAATTTATCACAATTCTTTGAATCAGTCTTCCATTGGTGAATTTGCTAGTTTGACATTTTGATTTATTTTTATTTCATCATTGAATTAATACGCAAATCAATGTTAATGTGTCATAGTGATGCAATTTGATTTGGATTACGCAAAAATATATTGATAATTCGTTTATTGCAGTTTTTAACCAAAAGTGTCAATGTGTTTGTAAATAAGAATTTTATGATAAGAACTTATGTTTGTGTAATTATGACTACTGCTCAACAGAACAGCAGGCAATGACATGTTTTAAATGGACTATGTACAAGATACGTTTTATGATATAGAGGATATTTGTCTTTTCTTGACTAATACCATCTTTATCTCATCGAGTGAGGTTAAGAAAGGTTTTATTTTCACGAGTGCCGCAGCCACGAGTGAAAATATATAACTTTTCTATCATAGTATTGCCAAGAAAAGATTTATTATATGACCAAATCCTTGCATATTCACCGAAATCGACTACAGTGCAACAGTGTGACGTCATGAACGTGTCATGACGTCAGAGCATTGTTTCATGACGTCAGGTCATTGTTATATCAGTCACTAATGACTGATAACACGTTCCATTGTTATTTTCACTAGTGACTGATAACACGGTTTATTTTCATTGATAGATCACGGTATTTCACCTGCAATCATATAATAAATCATTTTTAACTATCTGATATACGTCATATGAATAATTGCATTTGATTAATCGTTATGATTTAGATAGTTAAAATAACACATACATATTAGACCATTTAATTGCTGTTACATTTTAGATCAATTAATTACGGTTACATTTGAACTAATTTAATAATAGTTATATTATTATAATATTATTGATAATTTAATGTAATTACAGGACTCTGAAAAAATCGTAAGACTAACAGCATCAGATGGGCTTGATACGGTAAGTAGAACAAAAAGTGCCAGGCAGAAGAAAGTACACACTTTTCTGTTGTTTGTATGATAAATTTATGTATGATTTTCGATGCCATAATATAACACTGAAAAGTACAGGTGTTTATTCAGCAGTCAAGGAATACTTCTACATGTTGTTATTTTTGTTTTAATTAAAATATGAAATTTTTAACTTTAAATTTCTTCAAATTTAATTTTTATGATACACTACTGTTCATAGACATATCAGACATATTTTATGTGAAAATTAATAAATGTGCTTGATCCTGTACACATTTCCAACATGTTAAACATGGTAGGGGACATGATGGTGTAAATTTCATTTCTTACCCCCGTCTTCATTAAACAAAGATTTTTAAATAAAAGTTTACCACAGTCACCAATTAATTCATCCAAACTACTGCAGATAAGTATTATTATACCGTGCCATAGTCAAATACATCTGATTTCTTTTAAATGTTAGATCGAAACCAACTGAGGTGTGTACTTTCTTTTGTCTGGCAGTTTAGATCAAGACTTTGTTGTCACGAAAATATTAAAAATATTTGTTGATATATGACTGTTCATGTCTAGGATGAAATGTAAAACTTATTTCAACCGAATAAAATAAACAATTATGTGTAAAATAAAATCATTGAGTCTTTGAGAAGCTTTTAGAAGCGCAGTATCTGATGAATACCTGATGAAGAAGTAAGCATATACTCCGAAACGTCGTTTATCTGCACTATAAAGAAATCTAGGTTTCTTCTGTTCATTACTAAATTTAGAACTTTAAGTCAGTCTTACTTTTTTACACTGCGCTTACTAATAATTGTGTACGGCGGGGAAAGTACAAGTTTGCAATCGTTGGAACAAATTGGTGTGTAAGTCGTTTCCTGTCACAAAATATTCACATGGTTTACTTGTTTCCTTCCAGACCAACAGAACGATACGGATCATTATCAATGACATCAACGACAATGCTCCAAGATTTTCTCTTCGTTCCTACAGTGCCGAGATTTCAATGGTATTAAGTGTTTATATTACATGGATAAGAAGGACAGAGGAAATGTTGTAATAATCATTAATAGAGGTTCAACATTTTAACAAAGTTTTATAGCTTGATTTTTCAAGGCTTGATGTACATACTGAACACAATAAATAAGGGGTCATAACATTTATATGCAATGCCATCTGTATATTTGTTGACGTATTGCTATAATACGAAAACTGTAAATGTTTCAGATTGACACCGAGATATTTGATATGATACGTTTAAAACTATATGTACCATAACTACGTGGTAAGTTAGTTTGTCCAGTGTATATAATGACGAATCACTTCCCTTCGTGTTAGCTGCATTGTATCATGTATGTCATTTTTTGCTTAAAGGGGCAGTAGCACGTTTTTTCGCTGAAATAAGTTGATGAAATGTATTTGAAAAATAATGTCACTGATAGTAAACCACCATTCTCTCTTCAGATAATTAAGTTAAAAATGAGTGTACATGGTTCCGTAAAGCCATGGGAATCGTTTTTTGTAATTTAGAATAATAAATTGTGTTCACAATAAAATGGCCGCCATGCATTTTTTGCTTTATAAGCAAAACCGTTTTACCACTACGGATAATTGGTTTGTGTAATAAGATGTTTTACCCTCTAAAGTAAATACAGATAACATAAACTATCATTTTAAATGGGAAATTTGAAAAAATAAAATTTGCAAAAAACGTGCTACTGCCCCTTTAAGTATCTTTTTACGATATGTCAGATTGTTGTCAAAATCTTTTCATCAGAGCATGGGTTTGGGTGAGACCGTCCGAAGAATTTTGGCCAATGACTCTGACCAGGGGCTGAACGGTCAGGTTGTCTATTCCATCCAGGTAATTGATTTACCTTAATTATTATTTTTAAACAGTAATATTTTTCTAAATATTTATTTCATGAAGTCACGTTAAAGTGTTCTTATTCACTATCTTAGTAGCAAGTTCTGGCCATGTCAGTACATTCTCCTCTGAGAAATATTTGACTCATTTCTTGTTCGTCCATTGAATGTTCTTCAATTGTGAAACAAATATATACTTTTTTATGACTGATTCAAAAGTTTTGCCTCTATCAAAGTGTTGCAGTCAAAATTGTACAAATTATATAAAATCACATCTTTCATCAACCATCAATGGTTACACGTGCAAAAAGGGTGGTTGTATTCAAAGTTGTTAGATAACTTCATGAGTAGTTCCAAATTACGTTTTTGAGAGCTCACCTAATTGAATATACAATAAAATGCTAAAATGATATCTTCAATGCTATTGATATTTTGTCACATGGTAGTGGTTAATGATATCATTTCGTTTCTCGTTTTCAACTTTATAATAATTTATTTCAGACTACTGCAGCCCCAGGAGTATTCTCCATTGATCCGAATACAGGAGAGATTAAGCTAGCCGGTTCTCTAGTAGGATGGAGTGGTAGGACTATCGACCTGAGGGTAGAAGCGAGGGTAAGTATACAGTGGCTGATACAGACCTAGGGGTTGGGGGGAAGGAGAGGGGGGGTATATTGGTAGATGGGTTGAGGGGAAACGGTAGTTCGACCATCGCATTCCCCCGTTTGAACTTTTTCGCGAAATGTTGATGGTCCCTTCACCTTCTTTACGTTACGTTAACCATCCCGGTATTTGTTTGGCGACATAACATCCGATATTGTAAACGTATATGTTGTCATGGAAATAGTATACTTTTCTGCCTTTTGCGCTTTGGTCGTGATGTTAATTTCCAGTTGTTTGACGCATGCTTGTAGGGTGTCCTGTCTCTTTGTATGGAATACTCGAGAGGATTATTTGCATTATATGTCCTCGTTATGATACACAGTATCCTTCAGGGCCATGTTCAAGAGAGGATCCAAATGAGCGATTACTTTTAAACCTCTCTTGAACGCGATTGCTCAATGTAGCACTACGTAGCAAGGCGAGCAAACTTCGAGGAATTTGCACTGTGTCATTCAAGAGAGACTGAGCGCTAGTTGAGCGCTACTTGAGCGCTATATTGAGCAATTATACGCGCTCGCTGTTATGGAACGGGGCCCAGATGTAACAGCCTTTTTCAATGTAATATCAGTTTACAGCTACTACTACTACTAAGTTTACAGCATTCCTAAGCCAGTGGTTCTTTTTTCGGGGTATAAAGAAAAATTGATAAAATAACTATATAATTTCATTAACAATACTAACCGTGTTTCGATGGCTTTATATTATAATTCGTTTGGAATTATCAAAGTATGAAAATTATGAAAACATTTGTCTTTGCTTATAAATGTTAGTATTTCGAATATCACGAATATAACAAATGTATTAATATAGTAATTTGTCAATTTAACTTCTGAAACACATTGATATGAACTATTGTAGTGTTCATAATTTCCTTTTTCTATTTATCATATTCTATTGTGTATAACAGATATAATTTGTTTAATTCGGAAATGAAATTTGTTTTAATCTGATCACAATAAATCTCATGAGGAATATTGATACTGGCATTTTTTAAGTAAGTCAAAAACATTGACAATTATATTTCAAATATTTGTAAATGGGGAACTAGAAGCTTAGTCGTTCTGTGTGGAGCTCCGTGGAATAGTGGTTAGTGTATTGAGGCTCGGGTTCCAATCCCAAAGAGAGTTCTTAATGGACCAAGTGATAAGAGAGTCACCGTTTATCGTGCTGGAATCGCCGGAACCTTCCGGATTCTTCCAAAAGTTGGCGGATAGAATCCGGAATAATCCGGCAAACGGATTCCAACACTTTCTGTCCTGTGAAACTAATTCAATGAAGATTTGTAGTTGATATTTATATTAAAGGCGCTGTAGTAAGGTTTTTGCTATATCTTATTTTCTCAAATTTGCTATTTATTATTAAAATGTATACACTTTGTTGTTTTAAGAGGGTAAAACGGTTATACGTATTAAAAGCAAATGATGCGACGTTAAAAGCGACAGTGGTGTGGAACTCTTCAGTGTGAGAGGTAGATTTGTAGGTCTCATGCGAATTTGAGAGTTCCGACAGCAAGATGTTTGACCTTTCTATCATGGTACCATATGTACAAGTATACACAGTGGTGTAGTGGTTAGCGTGCTTGCTTCTCACCCCGAAGTCCCGGGTTCGAATCCCGGTGGAAACACCAAACATTTGTGACCTGGGTCTCATACTGTGTTGTGTCCTTGGGCAAGACACTTCATCCACATTGCACTCACTCCACCCAGCTGTCTAAATGGGTACCTGAACAAGGGAAGAACTGACCTATACGGTCGCGCGGAGCTAAGTAGCTGCACCGAAAGTACAATTCCTTCAGGGTAATAATGTACCGCCAATGAGCAGCATTGCGTTAGATATTAGGCGCTAAAATTGTTATTATTATTATTAGTAGTAGTAGTAGTAGTATTAATTTTATTTAGTGTATAAGTGTTTAGGTATCGCCACGTGAGTCAGATCACTCAAAGTACCTGAACACATTAAAATGGCCACTCGAAAGGAAATGGACTCGCATGGCTTAACCGAACCATGTATATTCGTTTCAGAACTCTTTCTATTGATTCAGGAATATTATTCTCCATTGGTTACACTTGCTTAACTTTTCGAGTACTTTATTTCAGAAAGAAAAACGTGCTACAGCGCTTATAAGTGGTCCTTAACTTATATGTGTATATGTACACCGATGAATATTGATTCCATATTCATTCATCTTTCACAAGTTTACAGTTTATGATATGATAAAGTGCGTGAGTGGATGAGTGTTATTATTTAATCTCACTTGGACAATATAGCAGCTTTTAGCAGCGTTTAATATGATATGGTTTAAACAATTTAAAAACCCTTTTCCTGATTTATAGAATCTTGTAAATATTAATATTTCCTACTTTCATTGCAGGATAATGGGACTCCATTGTTGAGCGCTTCTGTATCTGTTTCTATCAAAGTCAATGCTGGATCGGTTTTTCGTATGCAAATTTTATTTCGTTATTAAAGTTTTAATTTTTTTTAAAAAGAAGTCTTTTAAAAAATTATAAATGTCTAGACAAATATATTCAGCTTATCTAAAATTATATCATTTTGATGTAAAATTTAAGACTTTTGTCAAAACCGAGGCTGATTATCTTGTTAACATAATTCTTATTCTAAGCATCGACGCAAGAATTAAACTCTCTGCTTTGTGACACAAATTTCTAAATAGCAAACATTAAATTGAATACAGTATTTTGTGATTTGATGTTTTCTAGAGAATATATCACTTGTATAACGTATGTTCTTTTGAATACAATTATATCATTGTGTCTTTTTCACTGTTTACGTATATTATTTGATAACTCAAATTCACAATAGTTAAATTGTTTTTCAGTTCTACCAAATGATGCTCCACGATTTACATCGGAAAATTATACTATCAAGGTGCCTGAAAACAGGATTGGTAGGTTTGTTAATGCAATTGAAATCACTGTCAATTGATTAATAATTAACTACAATTGATAATGCTGCGTTATTGCAACTATAACGAAACTGGACCAGAAAACCACAGATGGCATGTATACGGCATTTATGGCCTAGATCATATGATTCGACAACTGGACCAATACGGGGAAACTGGGCCAATACGGGAAAAACTGGGCCAATACGAGACAAACTTGGCCAATATGAGGCTGAGCATGCGCAGTTGCACATTTGGTGAAAGCCCGAAGCTGTCGCTTCACAACTTTGACCCGTGCTATTTGACCAATCTTGTTTATATTTATTATTTCAATATGAATGAGATGTCTAGTGTTGTGCAAATATAATGAAAAGAAGTTAATTAATAAAATTGTCATTAATTAAGTATTTCCGTATTGGCCAAGTTACAGGTCCTCGGTCCGTTGTATTGGCCCTCGACTTCGTCTCGGGCCAATACAATAGACCTCGAATCTGTAACGCGGCCAATACGGAAATGATTAATTAATAACATTATAATTTATCTTACACAGAAATGATCGCCAACGTAAAGATAGACGTGAAAGTAATTGCTTAAAGAGCCTTTGAGTATATTGTTTGAGTGACATAATGTCAATGTTACAAATGATAAGAACGGGAAGATTTTCTGGATAACAACTTCTTTAATGTGAAAATACACGACGTTTCGGAGCGTATGGTCACTCCTTCATCAGGTGAAATGTAAGGACATAACAAGATGTAATTCATTTTTATTACTCAACCATGGTGAGATCACTCATTAGATAACAATGAGTTGGTTACACGCATGTGTGATACCACCGCTTGCTGCCGTAACGTCATAATCGGCGCATGACGTCTTAGTCGTTTTTGGTTGACGTCACAATGTTAGCCGCGCGAATTGAGTAATAAATAAAATACTAAACTCGGTCCCGTTTGATAACATGTTTATGAAACTCTTGAATGGCATCGGTATCTAACTCGCTTTCGCTCGTTAAAATAAGTAAGTACTTGAGTGGTCAATATAAAAATGACCTGTAAGCTTTATTGAAGATGTAAAACAAACAATAATAACAATTGATTGGAGAGAGGCCAATGGATGATGTGGGTGGCTTTGAAGTTGTTTGTCGGTGAAGTTGTTACAAATGATGTTATTGAATGTTATCAAGTTAATTATCCAAAATTCTTTCAAAAACTAGCCCTGTACGTCGGCCGATTTTTTTATTTTCGACTTCTTTAATTTCTTGAGTCAAAACTTCAGCTAATCAAACTAATCACGATAATTTCACAAAACCTTCACCAAAGTGTGGGTAACAACATTCCCCATAGATTAGGCAGATAGCGGTTTTCGGCCGTAATAATAGATTTTTTGCTTTTTTCAAAAAACTGAAAATTGTGTGCACTTTCGCGGTTTTGAGGGTATGTGTCTTTGAAAATCTTATCCTCACTAACGGCAATACTATGTAGTGTAGCTCATTTCGAAGCTGAATAACTTGTTCTTTACGTGAGTCCGCAAAACTTTAGTAATTCACAATTTAAAATCGTAAATTTTAAAAAGGGCGAATTTTGGCCTCCTGTTCAATGGGAAATAACCTGTCGAAAATGAAGATATGTCAAAGATACTTATTGCAATCTGTTTCAGATACCTTACGCAACATTTCTGTCGAATATCTATATCATGTAAAAGTTGATAGTTTTGCCACAATTTAACCATTGACCCAAAAATTTGAAATTCCGTGACTTTTCGAGGGGTATATGCTTTGGATAATTTTCGATCGTAAACCACTATAGATAGCAAAAAATTTTATAGCTCAATTTTAAGTGGAAACATCATGGATTAAGGAAAATAACGTTCAAGTATGTATCTGTCATAGTTTAGAAGATAGAAGATTATCATTTTTCGAAAATCCCCATTTTCAGCAAAGTTGAAAGGATCATGATTGCTTAACTAATTACCTTATTGTAATTCTATTCACATCTTCGGATGCACAATTTTGTTTATGCTGTACTCTTTCATCAAAAAGTCGATAGTTAAAGGGGCAGTAGCACGTTTTTTGCAAATTTTATTTTTTCAAATTTCCCATTTATAATGATTGTTTATGTCACTTGTATTTTCTTTAGAGGGTAAAACATCGTATTACACAAACCAATCATCCCTAGTGGTAATAACGATGTTGCGTATTAAGCAAAAATTGCATGGCGGCCATTTTATTGTGAACACATTTTAATATTTCGAATGACAAAAACGATTCCCATGGCTTAACGGAACCATGTACACTCATTGTTAGTTTGATTTTCCGAAGAGAGAAGGGTGTTTTACTATTGGTGACATTATTTTTAAATACATTTCATCGACTTATTTCATTGAAAAAACGTGCTACTGCTCCTTTAAGCTTCCAACATCGCTAACGTTGTCTAAGGGTCCAAATTTAAGCATTTTGAGTATTTTCTTGAATATTCATAACATAACTATTACTTAAATGATGATTACATCTACTCAAGTGAAAATTAAAGCACAACATTTTTTATGTAACACCTTAGTATGAAAATATTAACCATTTTGTCTTAATCGTGAAAATGACCATGTAGGGGTTCATTAATCAGCGATTGTTCCATTTTCAGAGGGGTATTTTCTTAAAAGAGTTTTTGTAAAACAACTGAAGTTAGAGACATGTTTGATAGCTCATTTTAAAGCAGACAAACTTATGAAAAACCGAGAGTCCAAGGCAAACACTGAGTTCAAGGTCAAGCAGAAGTCTTTAAGACCTAAGTATTGACGCGTCAATTCCAGTTTTGTCGGTTTCTATGGTAACAATTTGGACCTGGTCTATTTGAAGGGTAGGGTTTGTTTCCGGAGCTGATCTCTAAAACTATTTGACCACACCTCACCAAATTTGGTATAGTGCCTCCCCATATCATGTAGATGTGCCTTTTGGGGGTTTGACTTTTTGTAATTTATTATTTTCTGTTTCCATGTCAACATTTTGTACATTTGACTTTAAGTAATGTAACAAGTTTAAGTGAATTGGGGAAGCAGGGAACATCTGTTTTTACGAGCAAAAACACCTTATAGTTTTAATTATATACATCTAAAAATGATTATTCAACTTATTTTGGGCCGGGGGGATAAGTCATCTCTCCTGATGGCTCTTGTTCAGTATAGTATATGTGGGACGTGTAATTTGAGTTTCTGCACATGTACAATTTCGCACATGCTCGATTTTCATTGCAAAAAAGTAAAATTGTCGTGTATTTGGCGATAAGGTATTAATTTGTAAGTCAAGAGAAATAATTTGAAGTTAAATTGCACAATTGGCCTTTTGGCACATATGAAAGCCAATTAAATATTATGAAAATACTCCATGACTCTTTAAATTAAACAATTGTCTAAACAGCCCTTATATATTTAAGAAACTCCTAGCTATTGAGCATTATTAAAAGGCATTTTCGATCATATTATAGATCATTGCTTAGGTCATGTCAATATAACGGACCTCGCTTAATATAACATATATTAACATATATATTTCACTTAATACTTTTGAGGCTTAAACCTTTTTGCATCGATAAACAGAACATTCAAAGAAACACAACCACATTTTCATTGAATTGCTTTTGGATAAAGTCGAATTTGTATACCTTTGATAGGCATATGTTTTGTAAAGATATACTTAAAATTTCATTCATCGGGGAATGAGACTTCTATTTATATGTCTGTCCAAACATACAAATGGCGCTGAAATCGCTTTTTCAAGATAGATTTTGGTCAGAATATCAAGTTAACAATTTATGAGATTTTTTAATTTGATTACTAACAGATATTGACGACATAATTTGCCTTTACGAACTTTAATTCGTTGACGCATCATTACTGTAGTACGTCACAAAACTAGATAATCCCTCCTAGTCTTATAATCTCTCCTAGTTATGAAAAAACCCAAAAAGACATTTTGTAGGAGGCGTGTTTTTTCAGAACTATGAACCGATAATATTTTTTAAATTACAAATTAAGTTTAGTTGGTTTTTAGACAGATGGTGTTACTATGTTACCGTCATGTTCATCACTCGTTGAGTGAATCTTGCATTTTTGTTGGTATCGTTCCTTTTGCCCCTGAGTGTATGACTTAACAATGTTTCAAGCGGTCTTGTGTCTTCAGGTGCGTTCCGTCAACTGGACGCCACGGACGATGATGGACCTCAAGGAGTGACTTTCAGAGTGCCTGAAGGGTCAACCGATTCCATCGAAATCATTCTAGCGCGACCTTTCGGCAGTAACAAATGGACAGCTTATATACGGACTGTCAGACTATTTGACAGAGAGGTAGATACCTAAATGTTCAGTGTTATATACCATGTAGATTATAGTACAGTAGACCACGGATATAACGAACTCCAAGGGACCAAATAATTAGGTTTGCTATATCCGCTGTTCGCTATTCACGTTTGGCATCTTATGGGGCCTTTGACCGGACTAATACATTTGTTCGCTATATCCGTATGTTCGCTATATCCGTGTTCGCTATATTCGTGTGCTACTGTAATTGTATTACAACAACAGAAAGATATATGCAAATACTGTACTTCTACATGTAACTGATATAAGTAACTTGAGACTTGGGAAAAATAATGAAGAAACTCAACTAAACCTTTCAAGAACACATGTGAAACTTTCGAGAAACTTAGCTGAAACTTTCGAGAAACTTAGCTGAAACTTTCCTGAAACTTAGCTGAAACATTAAGAAAATATAGTGAACCTCCAACGTTTCATGAAAGCTATGCCTGAGTTAACATAAAGGTGTTTCGTGGGATAACCAGGTAACATACTTTATTGGACAACTGTAGTTTCGTATCATGCATATATAACAATGGAATGTCGCTCAGTTGGTAGACCTACCGTTCATCACTTGGAAGGCAGAGGTTCCTCTCACAGCTATTAAACTACCGGGCAAAAGAAAGTACTCACCTCAGTTGATTTTATCATATGTATGATTTCAATTGCAAATATCTCAAGTTTTCGATGTCATAATCCAAAACTGATAAGTACAGGTGTTTAGTTAGCAGTCAAAGAATAATTATACATGTTTTTTAATTAATTTTTTTAAAATGAAATTTTAAGTTTAATTTTGTTTTTAAATTATTGTTGATGATACACAACTGTTCATCGACATATTAGACATTTCCTATGTGAACATAAATAAATGTGCCTGATTCTACACACATTTGAAACATTTTAAACAGGGTAGGGGTCATGTCGGTGAAAATTTCATTCTTTACCCTGTCTTCATTACAAAAAGATATTTGAACTAAAATTTAACCTCAGTCACCAACAAAGTCATTCAAACTACTGCAGATAAGTATTATTGTATCGTGTCATAGTCAAATACATCTGATTTCTTTTAAATATTGAATTAATCGATATAAACTTAGGTGAAAACTTTCTTTTGCCCGGTAGTTTATATGCATGATACGAAACTACAGTTGTCCAATAAAGTATGTTACCTGGATAGTTTATATCAAAAAATATTAAACGATGGGAGTTATGGCTAGGACAATATGAACTAGGACAATAAAGTGTTATTATCATAGAGTGTAACATCTTCAAATGTTAAGTGGATACTTTGAAAAGAAATAATTCCAAAATTTTAAATATTTATCTCATATATATAGATAAACGGGCTTAAACTTGTATATCTGGAGAATGCTCTATCAAGATAAATTGTTGTGTATTATCTGGTTAAATTGTTGATTTGGCACATTTTTTGGATAATGTGTTTTATGGTACAGGAAAAAACCCTTATTTTAGTTATATCCGATGTGTTATTTCAATAAATATATTTCATAATGCTTTCTGGCATGGTTTGAAAAGTTTGAGTTCTTATCAACGGCATTTATACGAAAGTTTAACTTGAACTTTTTATCTTTTTATGAGGCAGTGATCAAACTCCAATTATTCCATTTCTTATAAATTCTAACTTATCATTTTAAGGGATATTTCAATCACTAAATTGAATTGAAAATTACAGTTGGTTGATAAACGTCTACAGTTGTAAAGAAGTGTTTATTCTTTGATCAAGTTTGCCGCCCACAGAAGTACCTATTCATATTCATATATAATACCTCACACAAAACGAATTTCATATATGAGTCTGGAGAGGTTTGCATTGTTGTCAGTATGTGATATCTGGATTCGCAAACAGAATACTTGTATACATTTGATCAATATTTGATGAACCCTGTGAACTCCAGATATCAACATAGACTGTAAGTCCCCCCCCCCCCCCCCTAAAACCGTTTTACTTTTCAAGGAATAAAGCCTTAAAATCTGAAATGCTGTATGCAAACACCAATGTGGATTATCAATTGTAGAAGCGTTGACCATATGACGTCTACTTCTGGAAATTTTCAGTTTTCAACCTCTTGTGATGTATTATTTAAATCCTGACGAGATACAGAGCCAATGACTCTATTTATTATTTTTTTTCCTTATTGATGAACAATTTCTAACATAACTTATTCAATATTCTTAATTGCAGAAAAGCCCAAGACTTGAAGCTCAAGTCATAGCAAGTGACAGCCAATCCGAGGTACGTTTTGGACATGTTTCAGTTATCCTGTTTATTTAGAACTCTTTAAACACTAATGATGAAAATAATGTTGATTTTATTTTTAACTTACTTTTAAAAAATTATGTCAATATTGAATAATGGAATATAGTTTTTAACCAAAGGAACTCGATTTCGCAATTAAAACGTACATAGAAACTAGGTAAAAAAAAACTGCACCCTATCTATTTAATGTAGGGTGTAGGTTTTTTTTACCTACGATTTATCTACGTTTTAATTACGATTTCGAGTTCCTGTGAAGCGAACATAGAAGTAAAATGCCAATAGCCCTTGTGGAAAGCCTCTCTGAACACGTGTGTTTTACTTGAGTTTTGAAGGCAGAAAGGTCACAACAGTTTTAAAGATTCTATGGAGGTTTGTTCCAGGCCATTGGTGCTAGAGAGACACGGACTTAAGTCCGTTACAAAGGTTATGTTTCTGAACTAAACTGTTTTGGATCTAGGGACAACTAGCAGATTATTTTAAAGGTTTAATTCTGATATCTAATATAAGGAGAAACCATGATACCGAGGATGTGTAAAGGTTGTGGACCCTGATAGGAAGGGAAAATCCGAGGATGCGACGCATCCAAGGGTTTTCCTGACTATCAGGGTCTACAAAGTTACCATTTAGCCGAGTTAGTTTGGTTTCTCTATATTATCAACCGTTTTAGGTGGAAAACAGGCTTTGTTATCGCGTTATACTGAGGATCCCGGGTAAAGATCCTTGTTTGGAACCTGATATCCCTGTATACAACCTCGGAATCTCATCTGCCTCGTTGGCGCAGTAGACTAAAGCGCTAGCTCACGTACCACAAGTGTTAGTGGATACGGGTTAGAGACGCACTTTCTTCGAAACATTTGCTGTTTATAATCTGTCATATATTTGAGAAATTTTTCAAAATTAGTCTTAGAGTTTCTCCAGATCTTTACTTTCAAGCCGTCATCTAAGCAATTATATCAAGGTTTACAATCATTGTCATTCCTCCTAACAGGGTTTACAATCATTGTACCGGTTGATGGTTTAGAAAGGTCGTTTCAAATATCACGTTATAAACCTAGTAGGTTGATAAATGAGCTTCTTCCTTCAGACGACAGCCACTGTGACGATCGTTGTGGAAGATATCAACGACAACAGTCCGGTTTTCTCCCAGTCTCAATATACTGTTGACTTGACCCCTGTAAGTTTTTCTTTGAAATATCTATACCAGAAGATTTAAAATACGTTGCTTTTTTGTGTGAGATAGTTCACATTGTTCGAAGTTGCATAAGGCAACTCTATTCATATTTTTAAACCTTTCTACTTCACTTGATGGTTTGGTATTCATAAAGTTTCTTTAAATTCTCCGATTTTAATGTTATTAGGCATTTATATTCGTGATACATGTTTATGCCCAAACTTCGACAGTATGTTGTTTTTCAATAGTCTATCTGGCCGTCCAAATAAATTTACCGTGACAATAACTAATGATCGGTCACTGATTGACCTATGAAAACGTGACACGTACAGTGTTTAGGCCTTTCAGATGAAAAAAGCTAATTGACCAATTGACCAGGGTGTTATCTCATTGATAGTATGTTTGATAAATAAATATATATTTTTTTATTGAGGGTGAATATCAAACACACCGTAGCACATTTTTGGCTATTTTTATATCTTCATGATCAATTTGCCATTTATATTATTAATTTATACAGTATAATTTACTTAAGAGGGAAAATCAGTCCATTACATGACCCGATTACGTTTTTTCGCTCAAATAAGTGGATGAAATGTATTTTAAAAATAATGTAACCAAAATACAACACCCTTCTCTCTTTGGAAAATCAAGTTCAAAATGAGTGTGCATGGCTCAGTAATGTTATGGGAATCGTTTTTGTCATTCGAAATAATAAAATGTGTTCACAATAAAATGGCCGCCATGCAATATTGGCTTTATACGCAACACTGTTATTACTACTACGGCTAATTAGTTTGCGTAATAAGATGTTTTACCCGCTAAAGTAAATATAAATGACGCAAACTATCATTATAAATAGGAAATTTGAAAAAATCAATTTTGCAAAACTGATTGAATTCTTGAACACAATACTGATATCGATGACTAAACACACAAAAATAATAGAAAATCGGTTTTACGGACAATTAAACTACCGGACAAAAGTAAGTACCCACCTCAGTTGGTATAGATTAATTCAATATTTACAAGAAATCTGATGTATTTAACGATACAATAACACTTATCTGCAGTAGTGTGAATGAAATAATTGATGACTGTGGTTAAAATTTAGTTAAAATATCTTTGTTTAATGAAGACAGGGGTAAGAAATAAAATTTTCACCAACATGACCCCCACTATGTTGAAAATAGTGTAAACATGTGCAGAATCAGACAGATTTATTAATTTTCACATATTATAATATGGCTTACATGTCGATGAACAGTTGTGTATCATCAAAAATAATTTTTGAAAAAAATATAAAAAATTCATTTTTTCCAAAGAATATTTAAAAAAACATGTAGTATTCTTTGACTGCTGATTAAACACAGGTACTTGCCGGTTTCAGATTATGAAATCGTAAACTTGAGATATTTGCAATTGAAAATCATACATATGATAAAATCAACTGAGGTGAGTTCTTTCTTTTTCCTGGCAGTTAAGAAAATCGGTTTTACAGACAATTAAAACATAAGTGTTTAGGCAGTTTGACCATTAATTGAGTCCAAGTCAATAGTTGATTAATTCTTATTTAGTATGGATATTTAATGATTGATTTTCTTTGGCACCCAGGATGTCCCAATTGGCACGGGAATTCTGCAAGTCCAAGCCACAGATGCAGATGAGGACTTATTTGGACAAGTTTCCTACTCACTGGCTGTAAGCTGAATTTGAACTTCAAACATTAATTTCCTCATTTGCGAAAGCCTTTTTTGTATCTGTATGATTATTAATAGATCTAATGATAAATTCATACCTATGAGTCAGCAAAGTTAATTTTTTAAAAACGATGATATTAAAATTTTTGTTGATACCATTATCATTCATATGAGATATCAATTCATTTCACTTCAATTCGCTTCACCATTCACCTCATTTTACTTCATTCAAAAGTATTTTGTATTTTTTAAAAATCCCCACTCATATCTGTCGTCATGTCATTTTTGGTATTTATGAGTAATGTAAATTTACCATCTATAGTATAACTGTATGTAAAAAAAGTATAACTGTATGTAAAAAAAGCAAAACATGATATACTATTTGACATATTATTATTATTATTATTAACTAGCCAACTATGAGTGGTACTACGCTGAATTTCAGTGTAAAATTGCACCCAAACCCCATGTGTAGAACAGTTCTCTACTGCAGACAAAGTTGCCGTGCCCCTGGCGGGATTCAAACCCCGGACCTCTTGATCCGAAGCCGAACGCGCTAACCACTGCGCTATCCCGCCCCCTCTATCTTCGTACCTGTGCAATTATGTATCATACTAAGAGATCTGCCTAAAACAGGAAAATACCAGAAGCATAGACAATTTGCAACATATATCTTGAACATTTGGCATTAAGTTAATTTTCTGTGGATGTCACTGATTTAAGCCTTGCTGCATTTCATCCCCAATTCTGTGCCAGGGATGTCTGATTACACTGGCAAATCCAGGTGCAGCACACAGCTATGCTGTCACAGAAAAGCTTCCGCAATGTAGCAAGGCTTTAATAAGCTAGTGGTTAAGACTGTCGCAAACGGATGAAGGTTACAGTACTATATCATTTAGATCGAATACTAAAGTACTTTTAACAGGCTAGGAACATTTAGAAGGACCATTTAAGAGAATGCATAAATATGTCATAATTCGTTTAGTTTCACTTGTACAATGGTATATCTGTCATTTTTCTCTGCTTTAAAAGTCTGGCCAGGACACATTCCGTATTGATGCAAACTCTGGTGAAATCTTCTTGACGAGATCTCTGACTGAGTTAGCAGTGCCTGTTGTTGAGTTTACTGTCACCGCTACCGTAAGTTGTGAAACAGCTCTAGGTTTCGAATCCCATACAAGCTCTAAACAATTTATTTCATTATATTTAATTCAATTTTGTTAACGTTAAAACTATCCCAAAGTATCATGTATCCTATTAATATTTAATATGAAACATACAATTATGAATCTTGATAGGATGAAAATATGTTTTGTGGTTTTTACTTGATTACTTAAATGTGGCCTCCACATCAGTTTTCTGTAGACTACCATTTTTAAAGAGCCTATTAACAAATTCTAACTAAAATTGTTTGAACAAATATGTTTGGCATTTGCCCACGTAAAACGCAACACAATTTCTTCTATGTATGGTATGCATGCTTGAATTTAAAACTGGTTGAAGCTCCCGTAAAATCTACTCATATTGGTCTTGTTCATTTGTGAAAATGTATTGACGTGATAATGTATAAAGTAGTGTATTTGATTATTCTAACATACATTAATAGTAACATTATTTTCAAATTAAAAATTGACAACATATGTTCGTTAAAGTAACTATATGTAAGTTTAAAAGA
Source organism: Gibbula magus (assembly GCA_936450465.1). NCBI lineage: Eukaryota > Metazoa > Mollusca > Gastropoda > Trochida > Trochidae > Gibbula > Gibbula magus. Next base: position 65,767,670 of record OW388290.1, on the reverse strand, counting down.
ATTAGATAATTTGGTTGATCATAGATTTCAATAAGTCAGTTACTCAGGTCTTTTTGAATTATTTAAAATTTTGTAATATTTTCCAGTTATGCCAATTTAATAATTTTCTTATATATTTTACTTAATACGCTAATCGACAGATCTTTGGGATAATTTGAACAATTCTATAATTTTAAAATATCTTGTTTATGTTTTCAGGATTCTGGGAACAATTCTGGGAACAAATCAACAGCTACTGTTTCGGTGTTCATTGGTGATCCAACTAATTGAATCAACATCAAAATGACAACCCTGTGAAAATAATGGAAAAAAAATCTGTGTAATTTCTTCTATATTTTTATACTTGTTCAATAGTTTCTCATCACATTATTATTTTGTAATTGCAGAATATACAGATTTTATGGATCAACTTCTTTAAACTTATCAATAACATCATTGTTTTCTCTATAACCAAATTCTAGAATGCTTGTCAAACAGTTCTTTTGTATTTCATACTATTATAAGTTGCAAGACTTGGGCATAACTTAAAAGGGGCAGTAGCACGTTTTTTGCAAATTTTATTTTTTCAAATTTCCCATTTAAAATAATAGTTTATGTCATTTATATTTACTTTAGAGGATAAAACATCTTATTACACAAACTAATTATCTGTAGTGTTAATAACAGTGTTGAGTATAAAGCAAAAATTGCATGGCGGCCATTTTATTGTGAACACATTTTATTATTTCGAATGACAAAAACAATTCCCATGGCTTTACGGAACCATGTATTCATTTTTAACTTGATATTCCGAAGAGAGAAGGGTGTTTTACGATTGGTGAAAATATTGTTCAAATATATTTCATCGACTTATTTGAGCGGAAAAACGTGCTACTGACCCTTTAAGTCTCTTCATGTATTCGCATGTATTTCATCTTTTTAGTTCATTCTTTTGTTTTCTTGAAATTGCTTGTTTAATTGCTGAATTTACAATGCATTCACTCATTTGTATTTAAAGTTTATAATCATTTTGTGATGTATATACTCTTCTTGCACATATAAATAGTTTGTTAAAACACCTCATTCCTCCAATAAAATCTTTTTTAGAAAGCACGTTGTTAATGTTATTGTGATAATACACTCACGGGCAAAAGAAAGTATACCTTCTTTTCAAAGTCAAACGCAAAATATTTTATTCCTGATTTTGAATGTTTGTGATGAGTGTATATCTTGTTAAGAGATAAACACAATTTCATTCTTGAGAGTATGATACTTAACATCTTATATCTGTTCAAGCACACGTGGGGTGCTGAAATAGCAATTCGTCCCATGAGAACCACGTTGTCCTATCTCCATTTTTGTCAAAACTGAGTTAGGGTGTTCTGACTACTTTTGGTGGTTTATTCTATCTCCACAGCAAGTTTCATGGCAGTATATAGCTTAGAAATTGGTTTTCTATGTATTTTCGCGGTTCTAACTCCAGATATTTCATACATTTGCTCACATCCAAAGTGTTCTATGTATCATCACCCAATCCAATAGAAGCTTTTGGTCACGTGACATGGACATAGAACAGTTTGGAACTAATGGTATCTTCATAATTTACGGCTATTTTCCTCCCTTATACGCTTATTTCAGGTCAAATATCGATAAACTGATATGGAAATCCCTTGTTTTGAAATGCTTTACAAACAGAATATATAAAATGTTTTGTAATATCCATGTGTACAAAGATACCAGTTAGAACAATCTGGAACTAAACTTATTTTGAGAAAAATGAGATAAATGTTCTATGTCCAAACAGAAATACGAATATTTACGAAAACGTATGTGTTTTATCGAATATCTGTCAGTTGTTTTACATTATGGATGCAATTTTACATATGCGTAATTTTTTTTATTAGATTCCAATGAGTATTACAAATATTATGAACATTAGAACTTTAGAATGGCTGTAGCTCCAAAGTAACTTTTCTGGAGTTGGAACAACGTGGTTTTCATGGGACGAATTTCAAAAGGTATTTTGGGAAATAATGTTAAAAATAAAAAAATATTATGAAATATGGAAATTATGTTAGTCCAAGATGTTGTTGGCATAATGTACCTCCTTTGACTTTAAATCAATGAATGCCTGGTTAAGGAGATTCTACAACAACAATTAAAAACGCTGTGTTTTATGAACAGATACCGTTTCAGAAATTACAGATTTAGTTAGTTTGCTTTTAGAGACTAGGCCCATGTTCAAGAAAGGTTTCAAAGTAATCGCTCAATGAGCTCAATGTAGCGCTCCGTAGCAAGGCGAGCAACCAACTTCCCAATTGTTACCAATGTTGCCTACCGAGATCCGCCCACGGATACATGAACATATTCAACCCGCATCTGCTATGTGTATAGTGTACAAATGACCAAAATCATTCTTCAGCAATACTCATTGGTAACACAGACAACCGAAACAAAGTGAATTGATAGTGAACCCAGTATATTGACCAGCTAGGGTACTGATTTTCAGAATTTGACACTTTAAGAACAGGAATATTTTGTGGATGACAACTTCTTTAATGTGAAAATACACGACGTTTCGAAGTACAAACTCACTCCTTCATCACCTGATTATTAAAGAAGTTATCCACAAAATCGTCCTGTTCTTATGTATACTACTTCTAAATTGACACTTTAAAGGGGCAGTAGCACGTTTTTTGCCAATTTTTTTTCAAATTTCCTATTTATAATGATAATTTATGCCATTTAAAATTACTTTAGAGGGTAAAACATCTTATTACACAAACCAATTGTCCGTATTGGTAATAACGGTGTTGTGCATAATGGAAAAATTTGCATGGCGGCCATTTTATTGTGAACACATTTTATTATTTCGAATGACAAAAACTATTCCCATGGCCTTACTGAGCCATGTACACTCATTTTAAACTTGATTTTCCGAAGAGAGAAGGGTGTTTTAAGATTGGGAAATTATTTTTTCAAATACATTTCGACTTATTTGAGCGAAAACAAGTGCTACTGCCCCTTTAAAACCTTAATTGGCAGCTAGGTTCTATACTCTCAGGGAGTTGAGAATGAAAAGGAACAATGCTGATCGTTACACAAGAGAATAGGCGTGTAACAATAGATCGAACTATCGATTTATCCCAATAGTTACTATGTCAATAGTACTTTATGGATATTAATTTCAAAATATGATCAATAGCATCGATAGCATGGCTAGCTATCGATAGTTTCCATAGTTTATTCACTCCAGTTGTTTACATGAACCTGCAAGTAAATTTGAACACAAATGCGGCTTTTAGATCAAACAGATCTAGACAGCTAAAAATAACAACAGCAAGATGTACGAGTTATCATTCTTGTTGCTTTTGCACTAAATTCTGTCACTTTTGAAGAAGAAAGTTCAATGTAAAGACAGTAAAACACTGTTTATTCTAGAATTTGCAATATTTATTGCAATAGTAGGCCACAATCAACTCCCAAACGCAAGGCATAACTCTTGCCAGTTTGCATTACTGGCTGATTTAAGCCTTGCGGTATTTCCCTCGCTTTGTTGTGCCTCGATAGTGAATCACTGCACCAGAAATGCATAGTGGGTCTGGATTTCTAAGCACAGATCTCTTAAGGAAATACTGCAAGGCCTAAATCAGCCAGTAATGGAGACTGGCAAGAGTTATGCCTTGCATTTGAAAGTTGGGCCACAATAGACTATCGCTATATATAGTCACTAACAATAGTTTCCCCTACCAGGGAATAATGTGTGTGTGCTTTGAGGATGGTCGTTAGTGGTAAAAGCACCTGTCATTCTTACTGATACATAATTTGTATCTTGGTGATGATGGTTTCCTGCACAATATCAGCATCAACCTCTCACAAGAAGTTATGTGTTCGAATCCTGATGATGGTGATATCAGTTGCTTTCTTTAATAATAATAATAATAATATATCTGCTTCTATAGCGCTGGGTTCCATGCATGCATGCTCAAAGCGCTAACAATGTCCAAGAAATTGACTAAAAAGATGGGTTTTCAGTTTTTTCTTGAAAAGTTCGCTGCTCTCTACTGATCGCAGATCAACGGGAAGCTGATTCCACAGTTTGGCTGCTGCATAGTGAAATGTCCTCTAACCAAATGTCTTCATCCTTGGTTGCTTGACGTCAAGTTGAAGTTTGGAACTGGAGCGCAGGAGCCTTGAGGGTGTGTACAGTGTGATCAGGTCCTGCAGGTATTCTGGTGCTCTTTCATACACGCAGTTGTGGACCAGTACAAGGACTTTGAAATCAATCCTGAGATTGACGGGTAACCAGTGAAGTTCATGTAGGATAGGTGACACGTGGGAATCCCTTTTGGCCTTCACAACAATCCTGGCTGCAGTGTTCTGTACCTTCTGCAGACGTTTGATGTTCTCAGCTGATGTTCCAATCAAGACGCTGTTGCAGTAATCCAGGCGACTCAGGATTAGTGATCTGACAACCCTTGCTGCAGCTGTGTCAGTTATCAGATGTCGGATTCTTCCAATATATAGAGGATATCTGTCCTTTCTTGACTACCATGTTTATTGCATTGAGTGAGGTAGAAAGGGTATATTTTCACGAGTGACTGAGAGTGAAAATATTTAAATGTTCTGCCTCATGAGATGAGATAAACATGGTATTTGTCAAGAATTGTCAGATATTGTATTTATTATATAATGTTATCCTTGTAATTACACCAGAACAGGATAGTTTTCATGTTGAGTGGCCGCTAGGAACATCCCGTCTTCACAGTAACAATGTGACGTGATCACAGTAACAAGGTGACGTCATCACTGTAACAATGTGACTTCATCAGTGTTACAAGGTGACATCATCACTGTAACAATGTGACGTCATCACAGTAACAATGTGACGTCATAAGCCAATTCACTGCGTCAGACTATTGTTTTATGACTATTGTTTTATAGCGTCAAATTGTATCAGTCACTGGTCACAGTGAAAATACAAGATATTCATCATCATAGCATATAATAAAAAGTAGCTTTGAAAGTTTCCAATCTCTAAACGAGACGGCCAGTGAAACTGAACTAGCTGTTACCTTGCCCAAATATGGAATAATCTTAAAAATAATAAGAATATTAAGTGCCATTTTTGCAACAATGTCGTACAAAGTTTAATGAAGAAACAAACAATTAGAGATATTTTTTTTATTTTCATAAGGTTATGAAGAAGAATAAATAAAGTCAAAATGAGGAAATTAAAAGAAAAGGTATTCCATAATGATTATTATTAGGATACATAAATGAGTCATTGAAACGTAAACATTGAAACATTTTTCGTCCAAAGAGACTTAAAGGAAGTGAACAGTTTATTAAAAATATAAATGCATACTGAACTAACCTACAATTGAGAATATGAAAACATTTAATAATTGACCCCTAAACCAACATAAATTTATTTAATGAGATTACTAAAATAATTTTTGAAACCTCTAACGATGAAAAGCAGAAGAAAAAGGTGACTTTCAGTAAGAAAATGACTTTCTGAAAAGAAAAAAAATTCTGGAATCGCTTGGATGTGAATTACCATGAATAAGACAGAAATAAAAATAATTATTAAAGAAAAAATTCACAAAAAAAGTTTAAATGATGGATTTCATCCATGAAGACTACAATATCAAAAAATATTTTTCAAATTAAAAACACCAAAAAATGAATAAATTTCTAAATCACAACAAATTATACAATAAACTATACAGCACACTTATTAAATTATTTGTATTTCTCTGATCTAGATATACACTCATTTTGTTTTATCACTAACTTAAACAAATTCATGAACAATTTATGAATATAAAAGAAGACAAAAAAATTCATAAAGATACTAAACATTAAGATATAAATGTATCTAAATCATTTCAAATTCAATTTTTTTTTTTTCAAGTTTCAAAATGCTTATTCAAAATTTTTAAATTTCAACAAAAAGTCCTGTTGCGAATACAGAATTTGAAATGTTCCTTATTGAAAAGTAAATAAAAAGTAGTAACATGTTTCAAAAACATTTTAAATGCTGTTATATATACAATATAAGCTGTTTTGATGCCAAGGACAATAAAACATCAAAACAAGTATTTAAGTCTTTGATTTCATTACAATGCAAAATTACAAATTCAGTTTTCACATATTTTCTTGCAAAACAGGAAACTTCATAAGAATTATTAATATTGACATCAATAATAAATGCTTCAGCTCACTTGTTTCAAATATATACGAAGCATTTTGTCTAAATTGTAATTTTAAAGAACATTTCATATTTGCTGAATCAGCAGAAAAAGATAGATGAGTTTGCATAGAAAGGCAAAAAAGCTATAAAAGATATATTAAGTACATGTTGATTACCTGATTAAAGAAACGACAACCTGAAAACTGTTGGAACATTCTAAAATGCTAGAGGTTAGTTTGTATGAAATATTAATAATTTTCAAAACTTAATTCTTAATTCCTAAAAATGAAGTTATCTTTCTTGTTACATTTGCACTAAAAAGGCACTATCACTCCAAACATGTTAATTAAATAGCAACAATAAACATTATTTATATCTAAATAAACAACAAGTCTCACTCTGAAGCCCCACTGCAAATTCATTTCATAATGCTAGATTCAAATTGACTTAAATTAAAATATGATCTTTTATTTTATGAATTTGATGAATCTTTTAATCTATTTTATGATCATACATGATTTACCTAAAAACATTTATAAATATTTTTTAATAATTAAATGTACGATCAGATTTCATATCATGAAATGACATTTTCATATTATTAGTAATATTTTTTATTTATCAATATTGTTTACAGTCTTGACTAATCTTTGACAGTTGATAATAACAATCAGTATCATTCTGAATAATTGACATATCAATTTTGTTTACAATCTCGACTAATCTTTGACAGTTGATAATAACAATCAGTATCATTCAGAATAATTGACATATCAATATTGTTTACAATCTCAACTATCCTTTGACAGTTGATAACAGAAATCAGTATCATTCAGAATAATTGACATATTAAAATTTAAAATCACCAGATCAAAATATCAGTGTCATACAGTAATATTCTTGATATGTCAAGATTGACAAATCTGTGTTATTAACAGGAAACATTATAATAAACTTATCAATATTGACTAATGTCATTAAGATCAATTTCAATATTGATCATACACACCAGTAGTCAACCACAATCTTGACTTTTAAAGTATTTTTGTTAAGATCAATATTTTACTTTTCAATGTTGTTAAGAACAATTTTGACATATCAAGAATACAAACATCAATATCAACCGTGACATACCAGTATCATTACATTAACAATTCTGGGCATATCATTAGCATAAGAACAATCCTTGTATGTGACTTAGAACAAATATTGTCATATCATCATAGTTACAATTCAGAAATATCATTATTACAAACAATATTGATACATTATCAGTTTAAAATCATCTACTGTATTAGGAAATATTTTTCATTGTTAAACAATACAAATCATTTAGTATTTCTGTACAGGACTTTGGCTTGTGAAATCTTAGTACTTCTTCTTGTGACCGAGGACATCAACTTTTTCTGAAAAATTAAATATAAATTATTTACGATATTATCAAGTTAGAAATTAGAAATTAAAGTTAATAAAGTTCATTCTTTTTGTTCGGTCATGACACATAAACCAGCAATGTATAAAAGGCACATATCAAATTATTTCAGACATAGATTGTTCCGCAGGAGAGTAAAATAAATAATGACCTGATTGCCTCGTATTATGGCAATAAACTCTACTTGGGCCAAGGCCCTTGCAAGTTGGTATACCTTAACACCTCAGCACCAGGCCCCATATTTTCGAAGCTCTCTTAGTGCAAAGATAGTCGTAAGTCAATGTTAATGTATGGCACTTACGACTATCTTAGCGCTAAGAGAGCTTCGAAAATATGGGTGCAGGTCATTTACTACTTATTAACAGATACATATTTCACATTAAAAGATTGATTCACAAGAAGTTTATTCTCAGACAACTTACCACAATGAGCACGAACCCTGGATTTTGTTTTTGGGATTTCGTTTCCGTTGAGATCCACGCACCAGCATGTTCTGCTCTCCATGGTGTGTCCACGACATTGTTCCTTCTCAAAGTATCCCTCACGATCACAACGGGGGATGTAGGCAGCTGCAAAGAAAATTAATAAATAAGAAATTTTGATATTTTCACAACTCATGCTTGAACAAAAATGGACCAAATACAGTCCTTTTATCCGCACAATTTGTTTACAGTTGAAAATCCTATGGATAGCAAGACGTACGGTTAAACGAATCACCATTTGCATAGAAATGTACAGAGGAGATTTGAAATACTACTGTGTGGATGGCCGGGTTTCCGGGAATATACTAGGTCCGGTTAAATGAGGTTTCACTGTACCTGACTTTATATATTAGAAACTCTATTCTCTACAAATAAGGCTTAAGAATTTATTAGTCACATCATTCTGTGTAGCCCATTTACAGGAATGGTAATTCATTTTCAAAAGGGAATATCATATTTTGCACACAGCAGAGTGAGGGTAAATAAATGTTGATTTTTCACTCCTTGCTTACATTAATGGTTCATCTACAAAGCGCATATATGGGAGCGTTGTTAATATAATCTACACAGCTTGTTTACCAATCCCAATTCATTACATGAATAAAATATGTTTAAACCATTTACATAGTGCATATATAAATGCACATTACATGCTCAAATCGCTGGTCGACATATTACCCCTGGTAACGAGTACACTCCCTGAGGAGAATACGACCAGTCGCCTGTCAGGTCATCCTCGGTTACCCAGGGTTTTTTATATGCTCTGTTACTCTCCACTATATCACCTATGGGAAACCTTATCAGAAGAATCTGTACTCAAATTACCCGCCCTTGGCCGGCGTGAGAGAATCAAACTGTTACGCAGCTTGGACCTGCGAGCCAATTACAATTTATATCACTTCGTTGCAAAGCATGCGAGATCATTTTGTTAGCCATCTGTCACCGGTTATCTCCCATGACCATTTCCGTCTTATCCTATTGAGCATTTTCTTTGGTTACTGACTTCATCACGCCGGCCAAGGGCGGGTAATTTTAGTACAGATTTCTCTGATAGAGTTTCCAATGGGTGATATAGTGGAGAGTAACGGAGCATATATAAAACCCTGGGTAACCGAGGATGCTGTCAGGTGTGCAAGGTTCAAATTCAGACTACCATCGCATTATACCAGGTACCCAATTTACAGAGGGACACTACGTACTAAGTCACTGACCAAAGGTGACATCACAAGTCTATTGACTTCTGTCTCATGTGTAAGTATTTTTCATTTTCAATTGAAGATATATTACACATTGCAAGTAGACAATTGATTTTCGAGAGCGCATGAAATTGGCTTGAATTACACTCAACCTCAAAAGAAACGTCACCACATTTTTAATGGTGTAAACAATGAAATACTGCTGCCAGACAAGGACTATTTTTAATGAATTTTATAGGGACAAGATTGTTAAAGAAGTACTCGCAATTCCATCAATCAGGGAATATTACTTTTAAACTTGTATGTGTTCAAGTACACTTGGGGTGTTGAAATCGCTTTTTTTAAATGTTATTTGGCCAGAATACTGGGTATCTAACTAAACAATTAATAAAATGTAGAAATTATGTTAATCTTAATGTTAATATGTTTATGTTAAAGTTGTTATGAATATAAATAAACTTTTTTTACTTCCATTTTTTTACGCGTTTTTACTGTATGACACCATTAAACAAGCCACAAAAAGCCCTTTTTGACTCTTCTATCTCGACTAGTCAAGGAGATTCAAAACGATGATTTCTTTAAACATGGGTTTCTCAGAAATATGAACACGTAATGTTTTGAAATTTCAAATCCAGTTTAGTTGGCTTCTGAAGACATGATGCAACTTTGTCTCAGTCGCCTTAATTATGCGTGGATTGAATTATCTTGTACTTTGTATGGTGACGTTTCTTTTGCGGTTGAGTGTATTCTTGTACATTGGTTAAAACAGCCATGTCACTTGACTAAATCTCAAGATATCAGGATTCCTTCTAGTTCAGATTTCACACAATTTGCCGATATTTTAGTAAATACTTTTTGAGGAGCACAGTGGTGTAGTGATTATAGGGTGCTGGCCTTGGCCCGAGTTCGAATCCCGGTGGAGAGACCAAAAAAATATGGCCTGGGTCTCATACTGTGTTGTGTCCCTAACCAAAGCACTTCATCCACATTACACTCAGTCCACCTGGCTGTTTAAATGGGTACCTGAACAAAGGTACTTGGGACCTATAATGTCATGTGGAGCGCTTGGTAGCGGCACCGAAAATACAATTCCATTTGGGTATAATGTACATAATGTACCGCCACTAAGCAGCATGGGTGCTGGATATTAGATGGTAAAATTATCATCATCATCATTATTATTATTAAACCGTATACCAATTTTTCAGCTTGATTACAACGACTCATTTCCAAGTAAACCAAACACCACAAAATCAAAACAAGATAATTGATAATTGTATATCCCAATAAGGCGTTAGGAAATTCAGGAAATCTCATTTCTCTTACAAGATTACCAAACAGAGAAGGTCAAAATATTAAACACCATAAAATCAAAACAAGATAATTGATAATTGTATATCCCAATAAGGCGTTAGGAAATTCAGGAAATCTCATTTCTCTTATAAGATTACCAAACAGTGAAGGTCAAAATATTGACACACAGCTAAGTCTAAGATATAAAACGGAAAATGAGAAACCCTGGACAGCCGTTTATCTTCTGGAGACACCGCCAGATCTCTGGTAAGGTTTGTGTCTGGTATTCCTGCAAGCCTGCTACGAGAGATTTGCATATATATTACACTGGCCAGGCTCCTAAATTGGCAACTAAACAAGTCTGAAGAATACTTGCAGGAATTGTGCCAGACAATTTCTAAACCTATATGCTCATATTACCCGAAGTGGTTAGTTTGTTCTGTTTCACTTAAAGGGATGGTATGCATATTTTTTTGTGAGTATAAAATAAAAACATAAATGCACCAAATGGAGTATCTCTGGCATTTTGTTTCCATGCTTACAGTTGTAGTTGTAGTGTAGTATCATTATGAATATTTTAGATTTTTTAAAGTCATGTAGTATGATCTTAAAGGGGCAGCAGCTAGCACGTTTTTTCGCTGAAATAAGTCGATGAAATGTATTTGAAAAATAATTTCACCAATAGGAAAACACTCTTCTCTCTTCGGAAAATCAAGATAAAAATGAGTGTACATGGCTCAGTAAAGCCATGGGAATCTTTTTTTGTCATTCGCAATAATAAAAGGTGTTCACAATAAAACAATAAAAACGTAAAACAACAGAGGTTAGGATTGGAAATCTGAAGGGAGTAACCTCTGTGGAAGAGAATGACTATAGCAATGAGTTGTTTGACTCGAGAATCAGGGTACACTCGTAGGGTAGTAAGTTTCTGACGAAAACAAATATATAACACTTCTTACCTGTTTCCAGTACTGTGTTTCTCTGGATTTCTCTCAACTTCTTGTAGCAAGGGGCAACTAAAACATAAAATAGGGCCATTGGTTCTGTAGCTCATCAGGATTTGCATGATTTATAATATACAGTTGAAGCTTTAAACAAAATGTTTTCACATAATACATTTTAAAAACTTTTGTCAAAATAACTCAAAAGTCTGTGTATGAATCAACCCAAGTTCAGTCAGTATGTAACCCTTGAGTATTAACTTAAACATCAAAAACGACAAAGTTTATTTGTCTCTTACTGCCTATATTTCCAACTAGATGTAAATCTGAGAATTTTAATTTTCGGAGTCTCCTTATACTAGATAGAACAGTCAAAAAGTTTTTAGCTTGTTTACAACGTCCTTCAGTAATGACGCGTCAGCAAATTTAAGTCCAAGAATGTTATTTATGTCAACAACATATTTTACTATTAATTTTGAAGTTTAATCCCAAACATTACGGCCAAAACTCATTTTGTAAAAGCAATATCAACACCCAAAGTATACTTGAACAAACATAAAAACAACAAGTAGTTGTCACTAAGGTGACATGATCCCCCGCCGAAAATTAATACTTCAAAATTTAAAAATAATGTCAAGATCAGCAAAATCGACTGTCAAACATGTCGAAAAAGTCAAAGCTCCACTGTGACCTTGACAGAAATGTCAAGGTCATCAAATCTAATCAGCCCTTTGTCTTTCCTAGGAGGTGCATTATGTAAGATAATGATGGAATTCCGGTGAATGGTTCTTGAGATATCCCGCTGACAACCTTTACATGTACATTAACATGTCGAAAAATTAAAAATTCCGCTGTGACCTTGAGAATAATGTCAAGGTCACCATAATCTAATCAGTCCTTTTGCTTTGTGTAAGATATGATGAAATTCCGGTGAATGGTTCTTGAGATATTCTGCTGACAACCTTTACATGAACATTAACATGTCGAAAAATTCAAAGTTCCACTGTGACCTTGAAAATAATGTCAAGGTCACCAAAATCTAATCAGCCTGTCGTCTTCCCTAGAAGGTGCTTTGTGTAAGAAATGGTGGAATTCCGGTGAATGGTTCTTGAGATATCCCGCTGACAAGCTTTACATGTACATTAACATGTTGAAAAATTCAAAGTTCCGCTGTGACCTTGAAAATAATGTCAAGGTCACCAAAATCTAATCAGCCTGTCGTCTTCCCTAGAAGGTGCTTTGTGTAAGAAATGATGGAATTCTGGTGAATGGTTCTTGAGATATCCCGCTGACAAGCTTTACATGTACATTAACATGTCGAAAAATTCAAAGTTCCGCTGTGACCTTGAAAATAATGTCAAGGTCACCAAAATCTAATCAGCCCGTCGTCTTCCCTAGAAGGTGCTTTGTGTAAGAAATGATGGAATTCTGGTGAATGGTTCTTGAGATATCCCGCTGACAAGTTTTACATGTACATTAACATGTCGAAAAATTCAAAGTTCCGCTGTGACCTTGAAAATAATGTCAAGGTCACCAAAATCTAATCAGCCCGTCGTCTTTCCTTGGAGAAGCTATGTGTAAAATATGAAGAGAATCCAGAGAATGGTTAATGAGATATCCCGCTGACAAGGGTAAAATAACAAAGTCTCGTTGTGACCTTGAAATGAAGGTCAAGGTCACAAACCTATGTAAGAACATTACTCTTCCCATGATAAACCCATATGCAAAATATGAAAAGAATCCAGTGAATAGTATTTGAGTTATTCCATTTCGTATGGACGTACGTACGGACGTACGGACGGACGGACGCAGCCGAATACTATATCCCCCGCTTCGCGCTAAACGCGCGGCGGGGGATAAAAATATCATACTCTGATGTATGAAATTGCAGGTACTTTGTACTCATGTCGTTATAAAAAGAATCAAAATTTACTTTCTCTGACAGCATTAATTTCCTCTTTTACACTGTTTAAAATATGGTAACTTTCTTTTGCGTTTGAGTGTAAATGCAGACTTACTGGCATCAGCGAAACAGCATCTCCACTCGTGTCCCGAGATCATTTTATCTTTGTTGATGTCACATGACTCGATGAAAGGGATGAGGCAAGGTTCGCGGGTGTTGCTCTCGATCTCGGACAATTCAGCATTGGTCAAGTGGTGGTCAGTATCAAGGTCAAGTCGATGGAACTGCCACATTACAGACGGTTGAGCCTTGCACTTGCCATCTGGTCAGAGGAAAGTAGATCAAAATTTGGAACATACAATCTCATTGAAATCAGATTGAACATAAGACTTGTACCTTGCTGTATTTCTGATCTGAGTACTGTACCATAGAGGCCATGTCAGGTGACCTTTTACTCCGGCCAATCAGCATTGAGGTAAGAAAGTCATTGGATCAACATGAGTTGACATAAGAAACACCAAATTGAGCCATATCTAAGAAGGCCTCTGATTGGCTGAATTCATTGTCACCTGACATGACATCTGCAGGCTAATACTGAGAACATTCCATAATCATGTGGTAAAGCCCTGGACAAAGTCGGAGTACTTCCTTTATAGAGGAATTCCAATTCCTGTAAATCAGCCAATGAGGAACGGTTGACCACTTACTAATACAGGAAACAAATATTAAAGGGAAATTTCTATCACTGTTTTATCGGCAGCATCCGCCATCTTGGTTTCTTGGCATTTCGTGAAATGAAAACACGCTATATTTAACTGAATTTAAAATTTTTGTAATAAAAAACATATACACTGATAGAATATTCACATAGTAACACAAAACGTACCATAAAACTAACAATCAATATGCTATTCGGCAGTAGCAAAAGTTTTACCACTCGCATCGCTGATGAATGGCTTCAATTCTCACTGGTTTTATTTTTCAACAAATCGTGCTCTTGTCGTTATCAAGTTGTCAAATTTAAAGTAACTTAATTTAAGTAAAGTAATTTAAAGTGTTAACTTCATTAATATATTTCAATTTGACCGTGTTTAAAACATGTATTAACAGCATAAATGTGTAAACGGGAATATCCTCTCGAATTTCGTTTAGAAAAAAATACCCCAATAGAACCCTCCTTTTAATGAACAAACCCCAACCATATCAAATGTTGGTGATGAAGTTGAGGATAAATCTGTCAACACATGGATTTATATAACTGAATCTGATGAAGGGCCCCAGTAACACCAGAAACATGCAACTCCAAAAACTTGTGTAGCCTAACACTTAAGACTCTGAAAGAAATATTTTATTTGATATCGAAAAGTAGCCTTCAGAAATGGGATTTTAAGAAAACCACATTTCTCATAGGCTCCTTTTCAATATTTAATAATATGGTGATATTTTACAAATAAATACTTTTTTCAGAGTCTGGGTGTCACATTACTCCATGATTGATGATTAATCCTCCTCGTAATTTTTCCCAACTTCTGTTGACCTTGTCTCTCCGTCCTTGGATCCACATGATGTTGTCACGAGCATACCAATTTAGACAGGAGGTCAAGCACCCCGGTCAGTATGCATTTACGGAAAGTGCATATAGTGCATTTATAGTTTTTTGTGGCCCGATGCGTGCGGAAGATGAGCGCCCCCTAGACATAAGAAATGTTTGCAAATCCAACTGGACACTCACCATGGTGATCCCTAAGCTCCTTCTTGACGGACAGATGGTGGTGCTTCTTGTGGTGTTGTCCACGGTGGTTGTGTCTCTGCTCCCTCTCCTGGGCGTGGAGGAGACGGAACCAACCCGTCAACCTCTGTCTCATGTCGGAGAAGTCGTCAAGTGTGCATACTGGAACAAGGCAACAAAAAATTTAATAAAATTTGTTAAATCAGAATTCATATTAATGTTCAAAGATGTGGTCATTGTGCTAGTATATTTTATGTTTATTTGTGATCAGATCATCATTTAATGCTTCAATAATTGTCATCTTTTGGTTCATAGTCATCATTGCCACCATGTCAATTTTATATGTTAGCAAGACTATCATCACTAAGATCATTATCACCTTCTTCATTGGCATGTTCATTATCAATGTCATCATCATAGTCAATGTCATCATCAATGTCATTATCATTGTCAATGTCATCATCATTGTCAATGTCATTGCTATTAATTTGTCATCATTGACATGATGAATGTCATTGTCATCATAATTACTGGCAATGTCATCATCATTGTCAATGTCATTATCATTGTCAATGTCATCATCATTGTCAATGTCATTGCCATTAATTTGTCATCATTGTCATGATCAATGTCATTGTCAATATAATTATTGTCAATGTCATCATCATTGTCAATGCCATTAATCTGTCATCATTGTCATGATCAATGTCAATGTCATCATTATTGTCAATATCATCACCATTTATTTGTCATCATTGTCATGATGAATATCATATCATATATGTCATCATCATCACTGTCAATGTCATAATCACTGTCAATGTCATCATTATTGTCATGATCAATATCAATGTCATTATTACTGTCAATGTCATCATAAATGTTATTCCTTTTCATTGGCATCATTTTGCTATTACCACTATCATTCACAGTGGACTTTTCCCTTCAGTTGACCTTTTCTCTTTCTTCAAAATAAGAAGTATGATGAAAGAGGACAGGGAGTCTGAGTCTCATTAAATTATGGAAGGGTTTTCTTAAATTTCAAATTTAATTGGCTTCTTCTTTAGCATATTTCAAACACAGTCTCTTTCCACAATAAGGATTTAAGGATATATATTGCAATACCATGAGATTTCTTGCTATGAGCTTGGTGATTCATGAAACCACTCTTCTGGTGAGATTCCAAGATTCTGAGACTCTGCAAACAAATATGTAAAAATTATATCATGTCACACAAATAATGTCATTAAATTCATTATAAACCACTAAGCTATTGTCACAGTCATTACCCAGTCTAATACATACAGTTTGTTAGAGAAACAATTATTTAGTGAAAATACGTCTTTCATTTCATGTTTTGCAAAAAAGCAAGAGGGCGGACAATCAGCGAAAGAACTGCCTCTTTAAAGGGAATGTTCTATCATCGATTTATCGGCAACCTCCGCCATCTTGGATTCTTGGCATAATATGAAATGAAAACACGCTATATACAACCCAATTTTTCAATTTGGAAATAATAAAACATATACAATGATTGAATATTCACATAGTAACACATGTCATATAATAAAACTGAAAAGCACTATGGTGTTAGGCCTTAGCAAAACTTTCCCCACTTGCAGCGCCGATGAATGGCTTCAGTTTCCATTGTCTTTATTTTTCAACAAATGTGCGCTTGTCTTTATCAAGTTCAAAGTTGTGAAATATAAAGTCATCATCACATTAACATCATAAATATAGATTTCAATTTGACTGTGTTTTAATCATTAATTGATAGCATATATATGCGTAAACGGGAATATCGTCTCGAATTTCATTTCCACAAAAAATACCCCATTAGAACCCTCCTTTTAAGAACAGTACAATGTTTAGGTATTAAGCAATTAAGCATCTGGTTCTTCACCAAATTGTCACTTAAATCTACGCACAAATCAACATTAACGTTAATTAAATACTAAAACACCTGCTCAGGTTAGGAATAGTGAATAATCAATAAATGACATTCTTAATCAGTGGAAGACACTGTTGAACCAACTATTTGGGATGACAAATTTGTTGGAGGAAAACGCTTAGAAAAATTTATACTTTCTATAAGGACATTAGGAAAATATTTATAAAACAGAATTCTTTTATTATTTTAAAGATGCTTTAGGTGCTTTCTTCTTTTCAGACTGTCCTGTCTGGGATTTCATTATGACAGAAAATTTTGCTCATGATGTTTAAAAATAGAGCCCTTGGCTCTGTAGTTCATTATAGGCTTTAGTTGTCAGAGGGTTCACAAATCTACAATTTATAATCCACATTGGCCAAGGTGTCTGCTTTGGTTTTAGTTAAGGTTTAAGTTGTTGTTAAGAAAACATAACAATAAATATCAAACATTAATGTCAATGATAAAGGATGCTTACCTTATGGTTAACTTCATTATGATGCTTATTGTTAGGATGCTTCATCTCATGATGCTTGTTGACTCTATAATCCTGATCATGATGCTTGGCATGGATGTTGATTTGAACGTCATGGGGTCGCTCGATACGAGCTGATTTCCGTGGTGATTCATGTATATTTGGATGATGTTTCTTGAACTCGCGTAGTAGCCTTTGTCTGAAGAACAAGTGTCACATTAATTTCAATCGAACATTTACAGCATCCACGTGAACAATAGATTTCTATTTTGGGTATATCATTTCGCTATGAGCTTGGAACATTTGACATTTAAGCCTTTAATTAACTTATCCACACAATATTAAATCTGAAAATCTTATGTAAACTCCTGGCAACTATATCTGAATGTGATTTGGTCATCAATACCAGGGTCCGTTTCCACAAAGCAATCATAGCGTTACAATGAATTGCAGCAGTGACGGATTGAGGGGGTGGGGGGTGGTGTCGGTTAATATCTCCTTTTGAGCATTTTTGCATTTATTTTGATGATCCAGAAGGGTGAACCCCCTTTTCAATGAGTGACCCCCCTTTCAAAATTTTTGGATCAGCTACTGCCCATTTTTTTAAAGGTACATCCATTTTGTTTTTGGCGGTCACATATTCCAAACGTTATTAATGGTGTTACTTTATACAGAAGTACCGACTGTTACCGAAAACTACCATTTTGATGACAGTCGACTCAGTAAGTTGATGATATGAAGGTATAAGCAGTGATTTCTAATCGAAAACCGGACAATGCATCACGATTGACGCATGCTAATAAGTCAAATGTAATTTTGGAATCTTATTTATAACAGACAAAATGACAAATTTGTGTTGATAATGTTTAATAGGTCATGTAACTACACTACTGTCCATATAAATGGGACGTACAGTTTTTGGTTCTACACATGCATAATGATGTTATTTGATTTTAATTGGAAACTAGTAATTATGATATATTTGGCGATAGGGGACGAATATCAAGCTGAGTAAATTTATTTGTACTGTAAATAGCACATATGGTGTGTTGGAATGTATTAAAGCCAAATAAAATTTTATGAAACACAATGGATGCACCTTTAACACTTTAGTTACAATCTATCATAGCACTACCATCAATTGCAATTCTACCATAACTTTGCGAAATAGTCGTTTCTGATTGGCTACTGTGAAAAATCAGAGACGATTTAATTTGGTTATACACATCTTCCCACGGCAAGGTGAAAATGTATCGAGATCTCTCCATTTTTTACCTTGCCTTCAACCTTGACAGAAGTGGTGAAACGAATCAACTACACCTATCGTGATCACGAGTTACGTCCCTTACCATCTGCTAACATACAGCCAATGAAATCGCCGTTTACATTCGGAACCATTTCAAAATAAGCGACGATCGACGCAGTCACAGAGGCAATACAACTGTCTTCTGATTGGCTTATCCGAATAGCCTGCAGTAATTTAAAATCTTAGCACTGAAAATGCGAGGGTTGAGGTCAAGGGCGGAAGGAGAAGATTTCGAAATCTTTTCGTTACGCCTGTGACGTTGTGAAGATTGGTTATACAGTGCTCTGTTTACTTTGTCTTTTGCACAAGAATCGACTTGTTGCCAGGCAACAATAGCGAAAGCATTAATTCTCCAAATACTTGCATGCTCGAATAATTTTTTATATCAGCTGTTACTGTGAACAAAATGACAGAAATAAAATAATTTTGATAATAAATCTGAAACCGATCAAAATGAGACCCGAAACGGCGAAAGTTACAGTTCGAAAAATCTGTCATTGAACAACTTGGCATTTCAGAACCGTTCCTGAATAAACTCAATTCAGATGACAAAAGGGTTAAACCTGGACAGTATATCACCTGTAAACTGTCGGAATGTAGAAAAAACCTACCTAAAACTTTATTTAAAAAAGTGACGCAATAATAACTATGTCAATTTTGAAAATACTGAAGAAATTTAATTTGAAGTAGAACGCGTAGCGTGAGGCTTAAACGGATAATTTAGAGCTATAATAATTAAGTTATATGCCGCTGACACAGTATGTTTATCTCCTAAGTGTTGACCCACGTATATTATTGTATGGGGTGGGGTGGGAGGGTTGGAGGGGTGGGGGTTGTTCTCATCTTGTTCTGTAAAGGTCACTGAAGGTTGAAAATATCTATGAAATGTTTGAAAGGGGTCCTGGATTGGATCCATTTTTGTCAAACACATGATGATTGTATTTGACATAGTTTCAAATTTTCTTATATTCTTAAAACCTTTCACAAACATTAATGTAGGCAAAATATCTTTTAAAACAAGCACTGACAATGACCTCAAATAGGTTAGGAACCGTACTGTTCCCTCCCAACATTTATTGTCTAATACACTCAACCGCAAAAGAAACGTCACCACATGTTCAACAGTGTAAAAACTGAAATACTGTTGAAGGAGAGAGAAGACTTTGAATGTATTTGATAGACACATGTTTTGTAAAGAAGAACTCACAACTTCATATACACAAAGAGTATGAAACTTTTATTTTTATGTCTGTTCAAGTACACTTGGGGTGCTTAAATCACTTTTTCAAAATGGGTTTCAAAATGGGTTTTGGCCAGTTTGTTTGGCATTTAACTTAGAAATTCATAAAATGTATAAATTTAATTACTAAAAGATGTTGTCAACATACATAACCTTCTAGTAGTTAAATTTGTTGTCACGTCTTTCCTGTAGGACTTCATACAAGAAGCCAAAAAAGCCCTTTTTGACTCTGCTATCTCCCCTTGTTAAGTAGATACGAAAATGACGATTTTTAAACGTTTGTTACTTAGAAAAGGAAACAGGTAATGTTTTGAAATTTTAAACTTTGTTCACTTGGCTTCTGAAATCATGGCGAAGCTCGGTTTCAATCTGGTTTATCATTCGTTGATTGAGTTATCTTGTATTTTGTATGGTGACGTTTCTTTTGCGGTTGAGTGTATATCTTAAAAGTAAAACACGGTAAACAAACTATCCATAAATCTTAGTTTTCCTTCATATTTTTTCGTTCGATTGAAATAAAACTACATCGGCCATGATAAGAAGCAATGGAAAACTATGGACTATATTTCAAAAGTTATTTCTATCATATTACGAAAATTGCTCAAGATATTTAATACTAAGCAATCCTACCACATCCTAATGAGAAATATTTTGCATTTTTTGTATACATTTAAATTGAAAAGATTAAAACATCGGCCTATATATCACATCCTCAAGCAATATCTACTCAAATAACATTTAAGTTTAAAATCTGTTACATTTTTCATCTAACCGGAGATGCAATGCAATGCAATACTATGTGGAATGAAATAAATAAATGAGTTTTTTCATATTTATTTATCTTCTGAAAGCAAAACAAAGTAAACAAATATGTGTCAATGTTTTATGTGCACATCCAAGACATAAAACTCTGTTAAAGTGTTACTCTATAAGAAATATAACAATTCAAAGAAACACATTTAAATGAAAGTCTTTTTAAAACAGTAAGCAAATACGAGTCAAAAGTTATAATTGCATATATGAAAACATGAGACATCCAAAGCAGCTTATGTGTTAGTTAATGGGAAATTAAACATATTTTTAAAAATATTTCAATGAATGGCTTTTTCAACCAGTAAGCAAATGTGAGTCAATTTGAGTGACATTTACATAAACTGAGGTGCAAAAGAAAGTATATCACTCTGTTGTTTTCTATTAATTCAATATTTTAAAGAAATTAGATGCTTTTGATTATGGCACGATACAAAAACACCTTTCGGTAGTAGTTTAAATGACTTAATTAGTGACTGTTTCATTTTTTAACTTAAATATCATTATTTAAAGTAGACGGGGGTAAGAAATGAAATTTACACCAACATGACCCCTACCATGTTCAAAATGTTGTAAATGTGTGCAGAACGAGGCACAATTATTGATTTTCACACAGAGAATGTCTTATATGTCGATGAACAGTTGTGTTTTTTCAAAATTAATTTGGGGAAATTTCAAAAAAAAAAAATTTAATTTAAAAAAAAAAAAAAAAACGCGTAGAGGTATTCTTTGATTGATTTAATGTTTTGGACTAATTTGCCAAACTAGTCAGTTTTTGAATACGACGTCGAAAACTCAGGTTATGTGACTTTGAAAATTATACTTATGATAAATACAACTGAGTGATATACTTTCTTTTGCACCTCAGTTTATATGCAAATATGAGACATTCAATGCAGCACATCTGTCACTTTATGGGTGATAAAAACACTTGAAAGTATCAACTGTTTGAGAGGCGTTTAAGAAGTTGGTGTGATGAAGAAAACAAGGATTTTATTGATGATCAACTTCTTTATTAGCAATAGCCACGTTTCTTGATAGTGGTATAAGGATCTACACCGAAACATCGCTATTGTCGATAAAGAAGTTGTTTTTTTGTTGTTTTTTTATTTCCATTTTTTCAGTACATTTCCATTCATATCAAATAAAGTATACATACATGTGCATAAGTACATACATTCAATGTCTTATCATGGAGTTTTTGCAGAATCTTTGAAAATCATATGGAGAGAAGACCAGAACTTATAGAAACTTGAATATGTACAATTTGAGAAAGCAATAAATCTTGTTATTTGGTAATATCTCGTTAATTCTAGTTGTAAAGGTTTGAAATTTGGTTGAATTTTTTAATATTGCATTTGTAAAGAAACAATTTTGTTATGAGAATAATTGCATTCAATGGGTTATTATTCTTACCTCTAAACCCAAACAGTATTTTCTCCTCATTCAAATTGATAAAGAAGTTGATCATCCACAAAATCAATGTCTTCTTTATTTAAAAGAATATCACGTCAATGAAATTTTTTTTTGTCTGTCCTATTAGCACAATCTTTTTTAAAATAAAAAAATATATATTTATACAAAAGCTTGGAACTAAAAACATTTTTGCTTTTTAAACGAACAATACAGATGTATTTCAAACCATCCCTAGAAGCAAATCCTGTTGGAAGGAAGACATTTCAAAGAACACCTAATAACACAACCAATCCTTATAATTGCTTGAAGCCAAGTTTGACTGACATAATATGCTGACTTGGCATATTTGTGTCCCGTTGAACTATTAAACTGAAAATCCCATTTTGTTGAATAATTATACCCTTAAGAAAGAACCTACATTAAATGACATTTTCGTTGAACAGAAAGATCATAATTATCATACTTGGACCAAGAGTCGTCAAATATGAATAGAAATTCAAATAAATATGTTACTGAGGTTTTTTTTTTATATACTGGACAAAATAAGTTTGGGATATTAGATGATTTATGATTTCATTAGTATGTCAAGTAATATACATCAGTATTTATAATTCAAAAACTTCAATATATCCCTAATTATTTTTGTCCAGTATATTTGTTATACAATACAACTATTCTATATTTACAAAACAGCCTCAGTAAAACTTTTGCTTCATCGAATGTTTTCATTAAAATTGTTATAATTAAAATCACTATTCACTTAGTTATTCAGTTCTTTTTCCTGTAAATTGATGAATCAGAATCTTAAGTGCTCGGTAGGAACTTTCCAACAAATTTAAGAAAAACCTAAAATGATAACTATCCTGGTTACAGGGCCTGTATACATAAGAGGAGGTCTTGAATAAAGATGGTTATCTGTATTTTTTTTATAGGGCGGTAGTTTTGATGATCAACAGCGCTTTCAAGATTATATATGGACAACCAATATTTTTTTCTGGAGAAAGCCTGCAGCCCCAGTGTGGTTATACAATGTGATGAAACCTGCATCCATTGTCTAACTTGTCAATCAATGGTCGTACAGCACTGAAGGACAAAGCCAAAACCCAAAACCATGTTCTCTCCACCCCCCCCCTCCCCCCTTCCTGCAAATTGACAAATCAGAACGATTGGTAGAGGAACTTTCCCACAACTTTAAGAAATACCTAAATTGATAAATAAATATCCTGGTTAAACACTCCCCCCCCCCCCCCCCCCCTCCCCTCCCCCCCATTTTCTGAATCCGTTTAAGCTAGCCAATCCTATGCCATATCCTGTTACAAAAAATGCTTTAAGTGACATATTTTGCTGACACAGCATATTTGTGTCCTGTTGGCTATCAATCACCTGTCACAGGTATACTCTGACAAGCACTTTTGTGTCAACTTACCCTTGTTTGAGGAAGTGTTTTTTGACACAGATTGGTTTCTTTGTGTTGGACTCTTCAATACAGACTTCCCCATCAGCGCACTTGCATCCACTCACTGAAAAACAATAATATATCATCAACAAAAACATATCTTTAAAGGCGCTGTAGCATGTTTTTTGCATGTTATGTTTTCTCAAGAAGCTGTATCCATTGAAAACAGTTTTTCCCGAATGAAAGAAAGAGGTGCGACTTGTGATGCGACAATTCTGTTGAACTCTTCAGTGTATAATGTAGATTTGTACGTCTCAAGCGATTTTGAGAGTTCATACAGCAAGATGGTTAATGATTCCACCATGGTACGATAACTAAACTCTACTCTGAGGGTTTAGTTATCGCTACATAAGTCAGATCACTTGAACTGACTTCGAGTGTTGCGTATAAAGCAAAAATTGCATGGCGGCCATTTTATTGTGAACACATTTTATTATTTTTAATGACAAAAATGATGCCCATGGCTTAATGAAACCATGTAGACTCATTTATAAATTGATTTTCTGCAAAGAGAAGGGTGTTTTATCATTAGGGACATTATTATTCAAATACATGTCATAAACTTATTTGAGCGAAAAAACGTGCTACTGTCCCTTTAATGTGAACATATTAATAAGACCACTCGAAGGCAATGGACCCGCATCAGGTTTAACCGAACAATGTACATTCATTCTCTTCTCTTTTTTTCAACTCTTTTTATTGACCCAGGAATGTTATTTAGCCATTGGTAACACTTATTTACATTTTTGTGAGAGCACTCTTATTTCAGGAAGAATAACGTGCTAATTAAAGCGCCTTTAATCACAACATTTTGCCAAAAATTTTGTTATGCCATTGATGTGATGTGCCAACAAAAAAATAAGACTGCCTCCTTTTCCATTAATAAAGTATTTAATACTTCATATCAATACTTAACTATTGAGGTGTTCTGCAACTTTATTTGTTGAGTATAGATAAGAAGACATCAGCTAAAAATTATCCTTATGAAATCCATGTTTACAGTCATTAACAAGTGAAAAGTATATATATTAAGAAAGCATAAATTTTGAAGTATGTATTCCTTTAATTCAGATTCAAATATTACATAAATCAAAATACTAGGTGATTAAAATTAAATTCTTAGCACAATACAATATTGACTATAAGTTGTTCCCTGTTCTCAAACTACCAAATCCTTGTCAAAATGGTATGTCATATAACATACATAATGTAACCATAGCTTTTAAAAACCTTAATTATTGCAGAAATGGTATGTCCTAAAAGTAATACAATCTTATATGTAACAGTATTACAATATAACACATATTACAATAGCTTTTAAAGGGGCAGTAGCACGTTTTTTGCAAATTTTATTTTTTTAAATTTCCCATTTAGAATAATGGTTTATGTCATTTATATTTAGTTCATCCTCGATAATCCAGCGCTATTGTTCCGATAAATCTACACACAAGCGCTGGAAAACAGTAAGGGTATTTATCCCTAATCTAGTTACCTCCTCTTGGGTCCATGTTATCCAATCAGAAACGAAACGCAGACACTATCTGCGTAAACAACTCGACCAATCAAAACGCATCACTACCGTTGTTTATAGAATCAAACATAGCGACGGTCGACTCACTCGATTACGATAAAATTTGTAACACATTCAGCGTAGAAAACCTGACAGAAACTCAAAAGAAAGTTTTAAGAAGTCTGTACGAGAAGAAGGGTGTATTCATGTCCATCAAAACGGGTGGAGGTAAATGATTAAAATCCCTGTACTGCGAAAGCCAAGATCCTGACACGAGAGTGCTTGTTATTTCACCCTTGATTTCAAGTGATCTCATTGGTTGTTAGCAAGCAAGCGTTTCGCTGAGTCATTACGAAGGGAGGTAACTAGGTTAAGGATAAATACCCTTACTGTTTTCCAGCGCTTGTGTGTAGATTTATCGGAACAATAGCGCTGGATTATCGAGGATGTATTTAGTTTAGAGGGTACACCATCTTATTACACAAACCAATTATCCGTAGTAGTAATACCGGTGTTGTGTATAAAGCAAAAATTGCATGGCGGCAATTTTATTGTGAACACATTTTATTATTTCGAATGACAATAACAATTGCCATGTCTTTACGGAACCATGTACACTCATTTATAACTTGATTTTACGAAGAGAGAAGGATGTTTCACTGTTGGTGAAATTATTTTTCAATTACATTTCATCGACTTATTTCACCAGAAAACGTGCTACTGCCCCTTTAACCTTTGTAATTATCATCATTATATATATACTTATTTTCCTGCTAAGAAAACTACCTAATGTATATATAACACACATATTTATTAATAAAATTTTTGTTGTTGAATATGCCCAAACAAAATTTATTTACTCCATTCAACTTCCCAATGGAAGTCATAATTCACACCATTCTCCATCACTGGCTAATTAAGCATTGCAGCATTTCCTTAACTTTTCCATGCTAGTGAATCAGAGCCCACTATGTATTTCAGGTGCAGCCAGTGACAGAAACTGACACGAGTTATGCATTGTGTTGGGATGTTGTAGTCTAGTCAGTAAATTAAAGGTACATCCATTGTGTTGTATGGGGTCAAATATGCTACACGTTATAAATTGTGTTATGTTATCGGGAAGTACTGACTGTTGCTGAAAATTGCCATTTTGCTCTTAGTAGACTCAGTATACGGAAGATATGTAGGTAAAAGTAGTGATTTCTGGTCGAAAACCGGACAATGTATCGCGTGTTGCGCGCGCCAATGAGTCAAACGTAATTTTGGAATCTTATTTATAACAGACAAACTGATAAATTTGGGTTGAACGTGTTTAATAGGTCACATAACTACTGTGCATGAAAATGGGTGGGATTTCTGCACATGCAGAATGATGATACTCTTTTTTAATTGGAAAATAGTAATTATGATATATTTGTTGATTCGGGATGAATATGCAAGCCGAGTGAATTTATTTGCATTGTAAACAGTACGTATGGTGAAACGGGACATATTAAGCCTAATAAAATTTTATGAAACACAATGGATGCACCTTTAAAACACATATTGTGTCGATTACAAATTTGCCTATAAATTTTATGGAACCCTTGGATGAACTCCATTCACCTCCCGATCCCCCACCCCATTTTATCATAGGGTATCATCACAAATATTACTTTAGAAATTTGTATAAAGGAAGATATTAGTTTAGTTAATTAGATGAACTTATATTCTAGAGTAATTTTCAAGTTTAATGCATCTTCCCATATTCGGTATTTACTTTAAACATTACATTCAGTCTTAGAGATTATCTGTAATTTATTAGCAGACATTTTAGCTATTTTTAATTGATATCTTGTTACTGTTAATCTTTTGACAAGCCTTAAAAACCCTTAGGCACAATCAAGATAATCCATTTAGACACTTTAATTCCCTCAACCTTGCTAATCTTTTACTTAACTAGACATGCCAGTCTATAAGAGTAATTAACCGTCGACTATATTTATTTACTGTCAACCTCATAACTCCTCGCATCAACGAGGCATAACCATCTCTTTTGCTATATAAAACCTGACGGGACATCAGAGAAAGTAGATTCGCTTTTGGAGCTCAAGCATCAGACTCTGACATGTCTTTAAGTTGGTTCTTGTCTCAGGAATAGGACTATCTCAGCTCCAGGGGTGAAACTCTGTATAAATAGCCCCTGGAAGCATCAGCTGTTATCTACAAGTTGTACTCAGGCCTGTAGCAACTTGCGGGGCTGGGGGGGCTTAGCCCCCCCACAAATTTTAGGGAGAATTTTTTGTGGCTCTCTATTCCAAAGTGGTTTTCAACCTGAAAGACATTGCAAATAACTTTGTGAGAGAAAATTCTGATGTACGTAACGTTTGCATGTAAGTTACAAGTATCGTGTCTGACGTAGGCTATCTAAATTGACAATGACAATAAACACAACTGGCTCTATATACTTTGTAAGAAGTGAAGATAGGATGTTTAGTTTTGGAACTGAGCTTACAAATTCCAAATTCCAGCCCCCCCACTCCCGAAATTGGTGCTACGGGCCTGGTACTTGTTACTATGTTGTTATAATCGTTCCTGCAAATAAATGTGTGCAAAACTGTTTCAAGGACTTTTGATTTCTTCTGCCTATTCCCCATTATATCTAGACAGCCCATCAACAAAAATATTGTATATTTGGATTACAACAAGTGAGACCTTGTCCGAACATAAGATCATTTTGTCAAATATAAAGTCATCAAAATATTACCTTCATTAATATCTTTCAATTGGAATGTGTTTTAAACATGTATTAAAAACATTTTTGTGTAAATGGGTATATCCTCTTGAATTTCGTTTCCCCAAAAAATACCCAAAAGATTGTTAACCCTACTTTTGAGCCAATGTTCACAAGTTTCAATGCAATGAAGAACCACCATGGTATTTCTCGCTCATACCAGTTGATTATAATGATGCATTACTGAAATACTCTTGAACAGAGTGCTCAACTGTATATCACCAAACCTGCTTTGGAATGTCCTTTATGCATAGGACTTAACCTCTGACCCTCTTAAATCAGACCCCATTTATTTAATTGGGGGTTGTCGTTTCATGCCTCTACCACACATAAAGGTTGGCAATAAATTTTATATGGACTTAATATAACCCAGAGAAGCAACTTGCCTTTAAAGTTTTACTAAAGTTGACATATAAACCATAAATAAAGATGCTGCATCAATTTCTGTTATTGCATCATATCGATTTTTGTTGATTTGTGAGGAATTTTAATTTTGGAAATTGCTTGTGGACTTTTAGGCTGGTTTATGTGTATTTCTATATACAATCTGTGCAATATATCTAGCATATGTTCTTCAAATTGTATATGGACGGCGACCAGCAAGGCAGAGAAAAATATTTTGACACTCAAATCAATACTGCATTGTATGATTAACCTTTGAATAAGAGCTAATGGCTGTGTAGCTCATCAGGCTTTTTAACAAAAATATCATTGCAGTATGTTTTAAATTATGAATATTGTAAATGAAGTGCATGTCATGAGGTTAAACTTCTCTTAAATATGCTTTTGCAAGAATTATTTTTGAAAAGGAGATAGCGATTATTTATTTACATTTGCTAAATTTAACATGGCAATTATTCAAGGCAGGCGATTATTCAAGGATTTATGGTATATTACTTCAATTCCTAACTGAAAATTTAAATGTCAGGCGTTATGGTTGAAAGTAAAAATAAAGCCATTGGCTCTGCAGCTCATCAAGTCTTGTATGATTTATAACAAGCAATGTCATTATGGTGACATGATGCCCTATCGCAAATTAAGACTTCAACATTAGAAGATAATGTCAAGGTCACCAAATCGACTGGGCACTGAATCTTCCCTGAGAGAGTCTGAATGTAAGATAATGAGAATTCAGGGACCTTGAGAATTATGTCAAAGTCACCAAAATCTAATCAGCCCTTTGACTCTCTTTGGAATAACTATGTGAAAGATATTTAGAGAATCCAGCAAAGGTTCATGAGATGTATTGCAAACAAAGGTACAACCTCCTACACAAGGCATAGCTCTTGTCAGTCTCTTAACTAGCAGTATTTCATTATAGGTACATCCATTGTGTTGTCGGGGGTCACATATTCCAAACGTTATATGGTGTTACTTTATCGAGAAGTACCAACTGTTACCGAAAACTATCATTTTGATGATAGTAGACTTAGTATATTGACGATATGAAGGTAAAAGTAGTGATTTCTGATCGAAAACCGGACAATGCACAGAGCGTGGTGCGCGTCAATGAGTCAAACGTAATTTTGGAATCTTATTTATAACAAACAAAAAGACTAATTTGAGTTGATAATGTTTAATAGGTCACATAACTATTGTGCATGTAAATGGGACGTGCAGTTTCGGTTTCTGCACATGCATAATGATGTTACTCAATTTTAATTGGAAACTAGTAATTATGATATATTTGGCAATTGGGGATAATTATGCAAGCTGAGTGAATTTATTTGTATTGTAGACAGCACATGTGGTGAGTTTGAAATATTAAAGCCAAATAAAATTTTATGAAACACAATGGATGCACCTTTAAGATTTAACATTTTTACATGAAATCGGGCAGGGAGGGAGCACGCACCCTTGCACACACCAATCTAGTTTGGGGGGGGGGGGGGGGGGGGGGGGGGGGGGTGGGTATGATTTATTTGAATTTTTGTCTAATGTTAATTGCCAAATGTTATAGCTTCTATTTATAAAAATATGAAAAGTTGATTGATTACCTCTTTTCAGATGAAGTGGATTCTTCTCATGATGTTTCTGAAAAAACAAAAAGGGACATTAAAATACAATTTAATTTCACGCATACTATTGGTTAAAAGATATTTGTTAAAATCAAATTTGTCATTAAAAAAAATCATTAGCTCATTTATGCAAATTATTTCAAAGTAATTTTCAAAAGTAATATTTTGAAAAAGCTTATAATCAGCATGCAACTGATCTCATCTTATTGGATATTTTATTTGAAAAAGGACTGCATTCTTGCATGCAAAAGATTTTTTTAAAAACAGACAAAGAATGCCAAAACAAAAAACTTTGCAATTTGAAAGTTTTCCAAAGAGTTTGACAATGTAAAACGATATTCAATTTCAATTAAAGTCTTTCACTGCAAATTGAAACTTACAAGAATACAATTTATATGTAAATGACGTCTTAGTTTTTGTTCTCTATGCAATTATTACACAACAGGTTTTAAACCATGAAAGTCAAACAATCTCAAAATAAAAATACTAAGCTAACAACATTTCAATGAAACAACATTGATGAACATAAACTTTTTAAAAAACATTTTAATCATCTTTTATCCGATTTCAAGATTCGAAACAAACATAAAGCAGAAAAAAAATTCACTTCAAAACACAGTTATTGATTTTATTCTATAGTGTTCATATCAATTTATTTAATTTCATCCATTTATGTACACATGTAGTAGTTTAGATTTCCTAAAATTCTTACTGCCAAAGGCAAGGGTAATCATTTTCTAGTTTTTAATAAAAAAAAACAACTTCAGAACAGTTTCATAATTGAAATAAGAATGATCCTCTACAATTCGATATTTTCTATGAAAATTATTGGCATATTGCCGCTGGTTATAAAAAGTAATTTTTATTTCATTTCTCCTGGTGGAAATAATCAATACCAATTTTTTTCAAAAATACTTAAATCCATATTTTGGGGATATTAAGCATCCAAATATGAGTTATAATGAAAAATTTAAGATACAAAATGAAAATTGTGATATTTGCTGAATTGATTTATAAAATTAATACTCAAAATTGCACCTTTTTCACAATTTACAAATAAGTATAGAATTTTAATTTTTAAAGGAGTAAAACTCAAAGTACAGAAAAATTAATACTAAAATGATTAATTTAAGGATTTTTTCACATAATGAAGGGACCATCCATGACATATTTGATTTCAATACATCATAGCGTCACGACTTCAACACACATGAAGTTAATTAGCAGTGTCCAGATATTTTTCATTGTCATTTTCATGTGTTTTCGCTGAAATGTATTTGAAAAATAATGTCTTCAATAGTAAAACACCCTTCTCTCTTCGGAAAATCAAGTTCAAAATGAGTGTACATGGTTCGGTAAAGTCATGGGAATCGTTTTTGTAATTCAAAATAATATAATGTTCACAATAAAATGGCCGTTATGCAATTTCTGCTTTATACGCTACATTGTTATACTACTATGGATAATTTTTTGTGTAATAAGATATTTTACCCTCTATTACAGTAAATTTAAATGACATAGACTATCATTATGAATGGGAAATTTAAAAAAAATAGATTTGCAAAAAACGTGCTACGTGAAAAGAATAACTTTGAATTATAAATAAAATCTCCCCCTTGAGTTTAACTCAGATATCAGATATACAGACAATCATTGATGTATTTAAAGAGGCAGTTCTGTCGCTGATTGTCCGCCATCTTGCTTTTTTGAAAAGATGAAAAACTAGAAAAACTAATTTGAAGGATTATTCATAAAATACCACATGCAGTATCATTAAACTAATCAACAATATCGTCTTGTGCATAGGCATAGGAACAATTCAAAAGTTGGAGGGGAAAGATTTTGAATTTTGTAAGCGGGAGATTGTGTGTTTTAGAAGCGCCAAGGTGTAATATAATACCAGACCATATTTATGGGGTTTGACAATGCTGTTTTAGTCCAAAAGGCCTAAAACTGTCATTTTTGTCAAGGTAACTGCAAAATGAAAGTATTTGTTATAAAATATCTGGATTTGCGTTTAAACCATGATTTTGATTTTGAAATTTCAGGCCGGGAAAAAAGTGGGGGGAGGCAGTGCTCCCCCTGCTTCCCCTGCTCCCCCTGCTCCCCCCCCCCCTCCCACCCTCCACCCGGTTTCTACGCCTATGCTTTGCCATAGGAAACCTTTCCACACTAGAAGCCCCCATGAATGGCTATACTTATCATTGTTTTTTAATTTTTTAATGAATATGTGCTTGCCTTTATAAAATGTTGAAATAAAAATCCATAAAAGTTTTACCCACAGTAATATGTTTCACAAGGATTGAGCAATAAGCATGTATTAATACAATATATGAGTAAACAGGAATGTCATCTCGAATTTTGTTTCCACAAAAAATACTCAATAGAACTCTCCCTTTAAAGGGACACTCTGTGTGTTATTGTAGTCACATATGTCAAAAGTTAGGGTGTTATTTTATGAAGAGGTATTAACTGCTGTCAGAAATTATCCTTTTAGAGTCAGTCTTTTCAGTATAGTGACAATATTGAGATGTTTAGCAGTGATTATTTCTAAAACCAGACAATGAACAACGGCTCGCGTGTCAATCTGTCAAAAGTTATTTGGAAAATTTCTGTGTAGCAGACAAAGAGACAGATATTGGTCAAACGTAATTGGGAAAACATACATGTACCAGACAAAGAGACATATATTGGTTGGTATTGTTAAATGGATTATTAAATGGTATACTTAAAATGGGATGCTTGAGTAAGCTTCTTATCACTGTATTAAGCTTTTTTTCATTGAAAACAAGCTATCATCAAATTTTGCCATTAGAGGATAAATAAGTCGAGTGAGATGATTTGGATCTCACTTGATATTTTGGCATGTATAAAAGCTTAAATTTAATTTTCAAAAACACTCAAGTGTCCCTGAAACAGACGTAGTGCCGGTGATGAGATTCCTGTAAAGTGGCCACCAAGAAAGTTAATTAAGACTGTAATTAGTTAATTTAGCCGATAAGATGTTAAAATTTAATCCACAATGTTAGACACTCAAAGTAGTTCAAATTCCAAGGGTTAAAACTTGACATCTTGTATGCCTTTGGCATCTTACAGTACAATGTTTAATATTCCTCTGCCTATGAAAGGGTCAGACCTAAGAACAGTTGAAGGTCTTCAACAGGATTAGTCAAGGAGCTGTTGACGGAAGCATGCAGGGGTCTAATACAATTAACCCTGATGTCCTTTTGCTGCCCTTTGGTGTGGATAAGCTGACCCACTGGCCAGACTGGTCAACACTGACCAATCCCATTAGAAGTCTTGTCCTTTGCTGGACATACTGTCAAGGTCAGAGTGAATGGACAATACTGACCAGTTGATTGATGTTTGTAAAAAAATTGATTTGATAAATATTTGTTTACTTTTAGGTTGGGTAGATGACATGGGCTTTTATATCACTTACAGGATTAATTCATGTACCATATTTCCTCTAATAGACGCCCCCGGTGACTTATTTTTCCAGACCTCCTTCAGCCCTGGCATTTATTCAAGACCTGCATCTATTAAGTTTTCGGCATATAAATCATCAGACTATCAAACATAGAAATGCAAAAATGACAACCTTTCTTAAATATGAGTTTGTGTTGGTGAATATTTATCCGTCATATTGAACGGGAACATATATACATTACATTTTAACTATGCACATGATATTACCAGTCGTGTAGGCCTAATTGAGACCCGACATCTACTGAAGATCTGTTTTTAAATTGTACAATCGAAAATATAATTACATCTCAGTCAGTAAAACGTAATTTTGTAATTAATTCGTATATTCGGTTTATACCGAAACATCACGTTGATGTATCGTGTACCGAACCGAAAGCAAAATACTGCGGTTCAACAACAGTAGTTGTGAACCTTTTCACCCCTTGAAATACGGTATGTCGAATTATAGCTTCACATGTTCCAGCTTTTATTTTCTCTTCTAAAGCTTTACAGCGAGAGTACAATGTCATGTATAATGAAACACTAATTTCCATTAACCTACTCTCACATGTATTATTTACCATCAATCCCATTACAAAATTACTTATGTGTCATCGACCATTTACATGGGTCGGAGTAGACCGGGCTAATAACTGACCATCATTAATCATAAACTAGCATCCAGCGAGCTCTTATAGTGGTCAAGGATGATAAATCACCTATCAATGGCCGGAAGCAATTATTGAATGGACGTCGTCATTGATGGTCAATTATGGCTGTGTCCATTTTCACACTTTGCAGTAAAGCTTACGATAACCTAGTTTATATTCATCAGTTTGGATAGTGATGAATGGTTTAAGAGAAAAGCCATTTTCAATTTGTCACATTTGTGCATGTCCAATTTCCAGTCTACATTACTGGCTGATTTAAGCCTTGCTGTATTTCCCTCGCTTTGTTGTGCCTAGATAATCGCTGCACCAGAAATGCAAAGTGGGCCTGGATTTCTAAGCACAGATTTCTTAAGGAAATACTGCAAAGCCTAAATCAGCCAGTAATGGAGACTGGTAAGAGTTATGCCTTGCATTGGGAAGTTGGTGCATGTCAAGCTGAAATGTTGACCAACTTTATGGATTTTTTAAATTTTAAAAATATGTTGAATGTTAAAATAAAGGTTGCATTCATTTTCACAGTTGCTTTTTCTAACAAATTAAAAACAATTGTATTACAATTTGTTCTCTTATACAATAACAGAAAATTCACCTGTCACAAAAATGTTCACTTTTATGCTCAAATTTACAAATATATTAAGTTGACAATAGGTTTCCCTTAATTATTAAATTGTTAATGGCCTCGTTACTCTTTCATTAAAAAACTGCTATAATTTTTTTTTTAAATTGTTATTAGGAATAACATTTATGAGTAGATCCATTTACAACTTCCCAATGCAAGGCATAACTCTTGCCAGTCTCCATTACTGGCTGATTTAGGCCTTGCAGTATTTCCTTAAGAAATCTGTGTCAAGGAATCCAGGCCCGCTATGCATTTCCAGTGCAGCGATTCACTGCCTCGACACAAGAAAGAGAGGGAAATACTGCAAGGGTTAAATCAGCCAGTAATGCAGACTGGCAAGAGTTATGCCTTGCGTTTGGAAGTTGATCCATTTATGGATATTGGTCTACTTGGGTTGCAGATCTTTTTTAAAAAGGCGATAATAACTTTCATAATATACTTTCAAAGAAAGTTAATGAGAGAAATAAAATATTTAATCCCAAGTTGATGTGAATTTTATTATTCATCTACCACTCTATCATTGAGCTGAGAAAATGTCAACTATTTCAAGCCTGTACTTAGAGCGCTCTGCCCATATGCTAAGTAACATAAACTTTAAACCTGTGACATTAATATGTACATCAAGGCGAAATTGACATTGATATATCTCCATAAACCTGTCGCAGATATTTGAATATGCGTGATTCTTATTTGATTATAAACTTAACATTTGAAGACAGTTTGCAAAATCATGTCGGCCATTCAGAGGTCCATCATAGGAATAAATATCTTATTTATCTCCTTGAGCCTTCAAATGTGATAATTAGATTAAATGCCTGTTAGAATTCACTGTTACAATGCTGTTTAGCAAGGCAGCCATCTTTGACTATGGAAGCCATTTTGTTATTATAAATTTTGAAATGCGAGTTCTGAGTATATTTGTAAATTTTAATATTCAGTGATGGATCCAGAGGGTCAAATATTAAATTTTTTAAATTTTATGGACCCCCAAAGGTGCACATCTGTCGGCCAACCCCTCTCCCCCCCCCCCCCCCCCCCCCAAAAAAACCCCTTTTTTCATTGAGTGAACCACCACCTTTTAAAATTTCAGATCCATTTGAATATACTTATTGAAGATGAAAATGATTGAAATTGAATTCTAATGAATAAATCAGTAATAAAGAAAATTTTACTATATCACATGTTAAAGTCTTAAAAACTGATTTTACTTATGTTCTACACAACATATTCATAAATATTTTCATAGGCACAAAATAAAGTGTTAATGAATTATTTTGAGGAGTAAGTTTTTTAAAACTTTCTGTCAGATTAAACTAACATTGTAAAATCTAATTTATACTTAAAGTATTCTATAAGCTGCAATGTCACCAGCTAAGGTGCAACACATTTTCAATGTATCAGTTTGACGGAGGGATTCTTTGTTGAGAAAAGTGTTGAGCTTATACTCCCCTTTGGACTTTCATATTAAATACACAAGTGGAAAACAGCTCACCCTGCTCTGAACATCCAGAAAGCTTAATGTTTTCTTGCTCTGTAGGGGCCTGTAGGGGTGAAAGGGTTTTATAACAAGTTTGATTATGTTGGGTTTCTGGGTAGTACAAGCATTTCTGCATAAACAAAAGTATCCCTTGGGAAATAGTTTCCACAAAAATACCCTGTTTTGTTTAATGTAAACTGCAATATGGTGATTTCATAATTGGTATCAATTTTCAATATCCATTTTATGAAGCTGGATCATACTCATTGCATTCAGTAAACAGAAAATTGTCATATTTCCTTGGTCAGCCATTTTCTGCATGAGCAGCCATCTTTAATTATAAAAATAGTCATACAAAACCTTGGAAACCGATGGATTAGACGGACAATTTGGCACTTCTGCCAACATCTTTGCAGTGTCTATCATGTTATTTCTTCCAGATTCCTATTTGATTGATTAGGTCCCAACTTTTGCAATTTTCTTTCCACTTTTTACTGAGAAAGGGCAACATTTTACAGAGACTCAAATTAAATTTCTGAGTCTTTTTGATTGATGAAAAGGTTTTAATTCAAACAACTACATTTGGGGGAATATTTACAAAGATTTGTTCACAGAGAAATGGCCAAAGAGGTCTTTGATTGAAGCTTCTGCTTTTGAAACTCTATTACCCTTGAAATGATGATTCCATCCTCAAAAAGTACCACTGGGAATTCATTTGTCATCAGTTTAAGCTCCCAATTATCCTTTCATCAATAAAGAGCAGCAAACGATTGTTTCCTGAAAGTTTGGGTTAAAAGATTTCACGATCTAATTCCAAAGTTTAATTTCAACGCTTAATTGGGAAATGTTTTTGGTTCTTTATAACAACAAGCTTTGGTTCAAGCAATTATTCAGTAGAAGATTAAATACTTTTCTATTGTTCCCAGATATTTACATTCAATATTAACCCTTTATATGCCAAATTCATAATCTGAAATTCGGGGTCTGTGACTCGTTACCAGACACGTTAATCAGCATAGGTAGATAAATCTGATCTCATATTTATCCTCGATGCAGTGTCCCTTTAAATTTACTGAGGAAACGTACCAAGCAAATAAACTGCTTAAAGTACAAATGTCAATATCTATGTCATCCAATTTTTTTAAAGTGGAAGTATAATGCATTTATTTTGCTTGTGGAAGTAATTTACTTACATTCTAATGGAATTTTTAATGAAATTTGCGATATCTAAAAACTAATCATTTAAAGTCTTATTTTACACCAATGTCAAATGAAGCTAAAGAATACATCAATTCATACTGTCCATTTTTTAAATTACAACATACAATACATTTCTTGCAGCTTTAGGG
Organism: Gibbula magus; assembly: GCA_936450465.1. Taxonomy (NCBI): domain Eukaryota; kingdom Metazoa; phylum Mollusca; class Gastropoda; order Trochida; family Trochidae; genus Gibbula; species Gibbula magus. The sequence goes on along the minus strand of OW388290.1, from coordinate 65,730,001 downwards.
AATACTTTACAGAACGAAATTACTCATACATACATGAACAACTTCAAGACATGCATCTTTTATGTAGAAAATACAATCCCATAGAATCCTTTTCGTTCAATCAATATTGATTTTTGTGAAGAACCTGTCTAATTCAAAAACATGTGAGGTGAGGTGAGTTGGGTTTAACGCCGCTTTCAAGAGTATTTCACTTATATCGCGACTGCTAGTATTATGGCAGGGAGAAAGCCCGTAACGCCATGTGACTATGTGAAACCTGCGAGCATCGGCTGGAACTAGCGAACCATGGGTGGTACTACGCTGAAATTCAGTGTAGCATTGCACCCAAACCTTACTGCGTGTAGAACAGTTCTCTACTGAACAGAGTTGCCGTGCACCTGGCGGGATAGGAACCCCAGACCTCTTGATCCGAAGCCGAACGCGCTAACCACTGCAATATCCCTTGTTATATCAAAATGCATAGCTCCTTCCAACTTCCCTTGCAGTTTCCTTCACTGGCTAATTTAAGCCTTGCCGCATTTCCTTAACTTTTCCATGCTTGCGTAGCAGAGTGCACCATGAACTTCAGGTACAGTGTGCTGCTATGCCACCACATAAAAGTCAATGAAATGCAGCAAGGCTTAAATTAGCCAGTGATGGAAACGACATGCGGGGAAGTTGAGCTCCATTCAGATAATTGTCTTACCGTCCAATGCATCCATTAAAAACATGTCAGAATTTAAGTCTAACTATTTCAAATCTATATTCTATATACAGTTTCTTTAATAAAAGTACTCTTTTCAAAACAAAATATTTGAAATTTTATCAACAAAATTCTAATCTGAAATGTTGAATCTAACAATGGATATTTTCAAAATTTAAATTACTATTATATTTCTGTTATATAAAAACCATTTACGACAAATGAGTTGTATTCATAACATAATAATTTTGATATCTAGAAATTCATATGAAGATTTAGAAGACAAAAGCAACAAAGTCCTAACACTTGCAAGCTAAATGTTCTAATATTTATAATTTTAATGTAGCATAAAAATCAAACTTATCATAGCACAGCAAGTGTCAAATCACCATATAAATATTAAACATTTTGCATCAGATGAAAGTGCAGCCACTCGAAAATCCCAAACAATTATAACAAATGCTTAATCAATCACATTTCATCAACCCTCATCAATTCTAATAATAACGAAATTGACATCCAACAGATCCATGATTTGTATGGACAGATCTGTACTTGAAAGAAAATTCCTTTTCATAATCCATTGTGCAGATTTCCAGAAAAATTCTATAAATGATGTCCAAAACAAAATCCCTTCTGAGATGTTCTTTGTGTCCTAAAATCTCCCTTCTAAATGTTAACCGACATATTGCGTGAACACAAGTGTCCATACGCAAGGTCATTTCTCTTTCTCGTAAGATTTTCTTTCACATTTCTTCGAATTATCAGCCTCGAGACGAAACATCAAATGAGCGATAGTTGTCAAACTTTATCGTCTGTTGGTTTCCTTACAGCTATGTGTTTGCGATTGATTTTTCGTTTAAATTGGATTGCAAGTGCGGTGAGGTGATAACGCTCATTTAAGAGCAGCCATTATTGCAACCGCCAGTTTTTGCATGATATATTCCCGATTAACTCTTCCTATCAACTTGTGGCAACATTTTGGAAATTAAAGTAAACATCTGCCACAGATTAAAACTCGAAGGGTCAATATGTGTGAGATAATTTATGCCATAAAATTACCAATTTGGAACTTTACACTTTTATAATGACAGCGATAAAAAGAAAATTGTTTTTGAGAATGTGATAAAGGATTTTCATCAACAGGATGTGATGTTGAAAGAGTTCGAAAGTATCATTTGTTGGAGTAATGAGCCATAATGGAAATCATGCGAATCATAAATTTCAATTTCAAACTGATCCATTTTAAAATTTCAGGGTTCAAAGAAAATGTCAATATTCATAAATGTTACCCTCAGAATAGTGAAGAAACATCTTAAAATGATAATATTGACTCTACTTGAAATTTAAATGTGACTTCTCTCATATTATGGAAATAATAAGTAATAAAATGATTTGGGCAAAGAAATCAATATGAGTTTGTAAAACTATCAATATCCTATTATAATTCAATATTCATACACATTTTTTTCTCTTAAAATAGCTGTCAGTCATATATTTTGTCTATGGAAAACAATTTTTTTTAAAAAATAGTTTATTATTTAGTATCCAAAGGACAATCAAGAAGGGGAGGTTCAAATAAGGTATTTTTTTTTAAAATGTCATACGGCAAAGAAACACAACAAACTTGCAATATTTTGCATAAATTTGTTTATTGCTTACAAAGGCAATCATATCGGGGTTCATATTCTTCATAGTATGACCTAGGGCAAAATATCACTTTGTCATGGTGACATGACGTCATGAACAATGCTTTGACGTTTCACGTCACGTCACGTTTCATTTTTGATGTTGCGTTTCAAATGATTCGACAGCCTATCCATGAAAGTGGATTTACCGTATTTTCAGTAATTAACAGAATATTTTCTCCATGTCTGTGTCATACTATATCAACGACTCTCGTGCCTGAACATCAGTATATTCCTCGCTCTCACGCTCAGGAAATACTTATATTCAGGCACACGTGTTGTAAACATAGTATGGCATCGACACTCATACAATATCCTCTATGTAGTCAAACAAACTTTGTTGATAATTGCGAAGTTTGAATCTATATTATATGGAAACTTAGAAACTTGGAAACATGGTAATCCTACTTTAACAAATAATTAAAATGTCCGAAGGGTACGATCATTGTAGAAATCGGATGCAGGTGTTTATCACCCTGTGGACAAGATAAACTCAACGAGAGTTGCATCAAGAAATGTAAGACTGATTGGAAGTGTTTTTAAAAACTTTTTTTCTGGACAAATACTTCTTGGTTAATACTGTAATCATTACCACTCTTATACGAGAGATTCATGAGATCACACGTAATGATCAACAAACGCTAAGAGGATATTTGTATAGAACGCTTAAGAACGAGGTAAAAGATACTGAAGGATAACTTTCTGAAACAGTATTAGGAGTTTCTTCAAAATGATAATTACAATGGTAATCAGGTCATCACATTGACAATGACGTCAACTTTGATTGCAATTGTAATGAGGTGATCACATTAACAATGATGTCATCAGTGATAGCAATGGTAATATGGTCATTGACAATGATGTCAACATTGATTGCAATGGTATTCACATCATCACATTAACAATGATGTCAACATTGATTGCAATGGTAATTTGGTCATCACATTGACAATGATGTCAACAGTGATAGCAATGGTAATTTGGTCATCACATTGACAATGATGTCAACAGTGATAGCAATGGTAATATGGTCATTGACAATGATGTCAACAGTGATAGCAATGGTAATCAGGTGATCACATTGAAAATGATGTCAATAGTAACACAGACAGTAATTATGACAATTATGACAAAGTTTTGTGGTCTAGCTGTTACATCATAAAAAGATTATTTATGATGTCACTGTAGCTTCCTGTCCCAGCAGAAGTGGGCCGTTTCCTGACTATTTTGACATAAAATGGGTAATATGATTCAAATGGAATAAAATGGGTAATAAAGAAATTTTTACCCTTGAAAGTGTGGCATGACTTTTATGAAACTCTTTTCTATTTTTCATTTATTATGACATCTGAGCTGTAAGGAAAAACCATGTTAGAAATCTCTGCAATGTTGATGGCAGACCTGAAAATACTGATGAACTTGCCAGACAATCAATAATGCAACTAACGATCTGTGAAATTGACAAGATGGAAAGATGCTTGATTTCATCCTGATAACAATTTGATCACAGGAAAGAAGACTTAATTTCTATATATTCAACTTGACCATAAACCATCCAAAATATTCCACTACAGCCTCGCTATCTTTACCACGAGTGACTTATAATTGACCTAACTGGGACTACTGTGATAGCGATATTCTATTGTGACTTACTATTGCGATAACTATTACTATATTTTATCAACAAATTCCAGAATAAACTGTGTTTTATTGTCTTTACATTGAAATGACTTCTTGCAAAGCGACGGAAGTACTTAATTTTTTAGCTGTCAGTGATCTGTATCTAAGTTTTCAACATTTTTCAAATCTACAAGCGAATCTGAGTGCGAATTTACTTTTAGAGTCAGGTAAACAGTTCTATTGACTGAACTATCTAAAGTGTTAATGGCAAAGACACTTTCGCAATAAATCAAAAGTTTGGCCTATAATTAGATCCCTAATCTTTATCGCGGCAATGTACTTTCCCCTTAGGGAAAAGTTGTTATTCCTGTAAATTGGCTACACAGAATAGAAACAAGAACAAGAAATTCAGCAGATAAAATCTTCCTTCAAAGCAGAAATGACAGCAAAGAGAATATTATTATTTTCATGACATTGTGGACAGAAATCATATTTTTAAAAGTATTGCATAATGATTGGCAACTTATGAGAGCACCCTGACAAATCCCAAGCTTCGGTCTGTCTGAATATGATCTGTATGGATCCGAATATAATCCACTAGATCACTGATGTCGGAAAGATCAGCCCGATAAAGTCGTTGATGACATATTGATCGAGAGTGGCCAAGAAAATGCTGACTTCGAGAACTCTTCTCTGAGACAAATTCAAAATTATTCACGTCTTCTTACAAGGATTATGACATGGTTATTTATTGTGGAAATGAAATTTGATTGGATATTCTTGTTCCTGCATTTATGCCATTAAAGGCACTGTCACACGTTTTTTGCATTTTTATATGTTCAAATATGTATAAATTTTATACAATGCAAATTTATGCAGTACGTCTTCACATATTTAAGAGGGTAAAATGGCCCATTACACGATCTGATTATCTGTAATTGTAGCAAACAGTGTTCCAGATGAAATGAAAACTGCTAGCGGCCATTTTAGTGTGAATACCTTTCAATAATTCGAGGATGGGAACAAATATCAGGGGATATTTTACTTTTATAAATGAGTTGATATATTTGATATAAGAAGACACAAATGTGGCATTCTATTTATCATCCAAAATCATTCTTCATTAGTTTTCAATGAAAACTGTAATTCTCTAAACACAGTTCTGTCTTTCGACTTGCTGCAGTGAGTGGGTCTTAGCATTGTGACATCAAGTTCATGACGTCATAGCATTGTGATGTCATTATGAGTGGAAAATTAACAACAAACATACATCCTTCAATTGACAAAAATAGAACAAGTTAAAAATAACACATTTGAAATTAAACGTCAGATAAAAGTCAGAAAGTTTATAATTCCTGTAATTCTGCCACTCAGCAAAAGTTTTATAGAAAGTAAAGGGTTAATAAATGGACTACGTTGAGAAAAGCCAGATTTAAAAGTCAATTGTTTATCATGTCAGCTGATAAAAGATTAATTCAGTCACTTGTGACAAAGTTTCTCAGAAAGTCACTTAGGGTTAACAAATGTGCTTCAATAAACAGAAAACTCAACAAGGTGAGAAATGCCAGCTTGCAAAAAATTGTTTCCTGAGATATAACCAAGCACATACTATGATCCCCGAGATTGCATATTTCGGAGTGATTGACTCGATAAAGTCGTTGATGACATATTGATCCAGACGGCTACATCACTTTCGACTTTTATTGATCCACTTTTGATTCATTCGGTCAAGTGAACAGATTGACAAGATTTCATGGATACATTGTGACAGGTGAATAATAAACACAAACTTAACGATAAAATATACGACTGTTTTCCCCAACTATCAAATTGACATTGTTTTTTTGTCATCACGGTTCGTTGAATGTTCTGCTTTCATTTCCTCTGATGTAACCATCAAAGAAGAGGACATTGGACAAAATCTGGATCTGTCTGAATACAACTTCCTCCATTATGCATAAGTCGTGCCAGTCTCCGTCAATGACTAATTTAAGCCTTGCAGCATTTACTGACCCAGGTAATGTTTCTGTACTAGCCAATCAGAGCCCACTATTAAGTTTTGGTGCAGAGTTCCACTATGTTAGCATAGGAAAGTTAATGAAATAATTCAAGGCTTAAATTTGCCAGTGATGGAGATTGGCACAAGTTATGTCTTGCAGAGGTAAGTTGGTCCAGATATTAATGAAGGCTTTATATTTGCTATATAAATGTACCATATTTTGCAGTGGCGGATCCAAGAATTTTGAAAGGGGGGGTCCACCAATTGAAAAGGGGGGGTCCACAATTTTTTTCCCCATACCAGCCAATGCAAAAGATTTTGAAAGGGGGGAGTGAGTATGTACTCAGAAACATCGTGTATTTTTCACATTAAAGAAGTTGTTATCCAGAAAATCTTCATGTTCTTATGTATACCACTTCTAAATGCCCTTCAAAGACCTGATGCACAAGTTATGTCTTGCAGAGGTAAGTTGGTCCAGATATTAATGAAGGCTTTATATTTGAAGGCAAAATGTTGAGGATTGTATTGTAATGTTAATGTAACATATTCGAACCAAAGTATCTAAGCTCTAAGGGGTAAGATTCTAGTAAGTGCCATGTATTAATATTGGTTTACGACTATCTTAGTACTAAGAGAGCTTTGAAAGTCCAGGCCCAGGCTCTTCAAGATCATATGCTAGATGTGTAAAGAGAGCTATGTGTTTTCAAAATTACACAATAATCACACATAGAGATATTGAGGGTCAGAATCTAAATATCGATATAAATACACCTTTGTTGGCCATCTTGGATCTTGAGCAGAAATGGAAACTAACAATGGATAAGTCTACGAATTTTACAAAGTTTATTTGACCCAGCAAACCAGTTCAACCATTTGATGTCCTATGGCAGTATCCAAGTTGGCCATATAGGTAGGTAGGTATATGTTTAGGGATCGAGCTGTGATATTTGCATAACGCCAATATCCTTTCTCTTTCCTTAGTCATTAATTTCAACACCTTGATTTTTTCAATCTAAACTTCACTATAGGTATCTTGAATAACTCAAACGTACTAAATTACTGGCATCTGTGCCTCTATACCAGGTACCATTTTAGTAAGGTAATCAATCCACAAAATTGCCAAGTTTAAAATTTTCATAGCAGACAATGCGGGAATCGAACCCGCAACCCTTCGCTTTGTAGCCAAAGGCTCTACCGCTAGACCACGAAGGATTGGTGACTGAGAAAGGTTGATTGTTGGTCAATATTCTGCTGTTAGAGAATTCCATATTTTATGTGCGCTTTATTTTACTTGGACCACCTGTAGTAAAACATTTAGACGTTAGTTTGTTTGTCTGTTGCGTTTCTTTTTGGGGTATATAAAATAGATAACACCCTCATCCTCTGGTTTTCTAGCAAAAAGAGGCCTTTGCCTACGCGAAGTCCCTCGGGCAAGGTACTCCCTTTGCTAGAACGCCCTCGCATTACTTAAAGAAGGTTACCTAAAGTGAGAAACTTTTTAATATCACTTTCTTTCTTTTTTTCACATTGAACAAAGACAGTTACAACTTGTCATGAAACCAAAAATAGGATGTTTATGCTACAAGTACAACTGTACGCAAAGGTGGATTCCTGTTAAAAAAGTATGTCTAGACTTGACTGAGTTACAAGAAAATGTCAAGGTCTGAATGTTAGAAAAATTCTTTTGTTGAATAACAATGAATGAAAAAAGGGTCTTATAAAGACATTCAAAAGTGACAGATATATAAGAAATCCTTATGGATGATCAACTTCAATTTTATTGAATTTCAAAGTATTGTGAACAATTTATTTCAACAAGTAAATTTTTTCGCATAAAAGTTTTTAAAGTGTTCTAATGATGTATTGTGATGAGAGATTTTTAATGAAATTGTAAATAATTCTTTTACATTTTTACATATTGTTTCAGAAATTGCTCTAATTATCAACAATTCCAACTCTAACAAAAATTACATTTAAACTGAAAAAAGTCGTTCAAGGGCAAAGCTCTTAGAGAAAAAAAAGAATGCATCTATAAGATACAAAAGAAGTCACTTTGGTTTTATGTGAGGTCGAATTAAAAAAATATTCCATGTTTTTAAGCCAGTGAACAAAAAACATCTCATTACGTTCTTCACATTTTGGGCTACTTCTTTAGAACATGAAAACTTTAACCTTTAAAGATTTCAAAGTGTAAAAGTTCTCCAAACATGATTCATCTAAACCTATTGAAGTCTCTGTTGTATCATGATCAACACTCTGATCCTTCAATAATGAACTAATCTCGTTAAAGCTGTTAAAGAGGTGCTTACCGGTAATTGTAATTACAGTACAAGAGTGTAATGATATTCATAGTTGAATGCCTTGTAAAAAAAATTCTGGTACTATAAGAGACTGTTTTGCTTCACCCGTATAAGTTAACTACATAACAACTAAGCTGCGAAATCAATTAACCCTCGTACGACTTAACAGTGTTTATTGGACCCCGGCTATATGTTTTTTTACCCGTATTTATAAAGTTAGCTAAGTTAACCTACTTTTGTGTACATTCAACTTAACCATATTTACACAAGAAAAAATATTGATGCCTGTTTATCTTTATTACTTACAAATGTACATAATTTTAAAGTCACACACCCCCTTCCCCACCAAGTGGGGTCTATGAGACCCCAGGGTTAATAGGTTACGAATGGCATATATTAACAATATTCATTAAGAAACTCCAAGATGCCTTTCTTAGCTGTATCTTAAATATTTTAGATGTATATTTGACTGAAAAATGTACCATTTTAATTTTTTCAAAAATTTAAACTATGGTGTGAAATAAAAGGCAAAAAATGAGTAATTTTTTTAATATCATCCAAAATCAATCAAATTTGGTGTGTGGATAAAACAATTTTTCAACTACAATATAACAATTTTGTTTTCAATCCAAAATGTTTTATTTAAAATATATTTGGACTCCAGGAGACCCACCCTCAAAAACAAAAAAAATGATTTTTATTTCATCCAATTTTCTTCAAGGTTGGAATCATTTGTAAATATTTATATACTTCCAACAAATACATTTGAGTAAGCAATGGTAAACATTTCTGTGAACCGTTGGTGCCATTTGTGTCAGAAATTCTGATGGGTCTCCTACTTAGTGTAAATATTTTCCGTGAGTCTTAAGAGGGTTAATGATTAACGTCAAGGGGTTAGCTGTAGGCATTCCTAGAATATTACTGTATCGATATGTTATTTTGGCTAACTATTAGTTTGTTCAACATAACAGGGAGGGACCTTAAAGATGCATCCATTGTGTTTCATAAAAATTCATTTCGCTTTGAAACAATTTTACTCAATTTGCATATTCATCCCCAATCGTCAAATATATCATATTAACCCCTTTCCTATTAAAATCGAACAACATCATTATACATGTGCAGAAACTGAAACAACACGCCCTACGTACATGCACATTAGTTATAAGACCATACAACATCCTCTACCAAAATTTGTCTTTTTGTCTGTTGTAAATAAATAAGTTTCGAAAATTACATTTGTCTAATTGATGCGCGCCACACGCTGTACATTGTCCGGTTTTCGATCAGAAATCGATAGTTTTACCTTTTTATTATATGACGAGCAGTGAAATACTGGGATTTATCAGTGAAATAAACTGTCTATCAAGCTACAGTGAAAATAACTTATATTTTCACTGCGAACGGTGACTGATATAATTTGACGTCATAAAACAATGGTCTCGCGCGGCGATTTGGCTTATGACGTCACAGTGTTACTGTGGTGACGGGCTGTTCCTTGCGGCCGCTTGGCGTGAAAACGACCCTTTTCGGACGTAATTGCATGGATTATATCATATAATAAATAGAATATCCGTCAATTCTTGACAAATACCATGTTTATCTCATCTCGTGACGTAGAAAAGTTATATATTTTCACTCGTGGCTGCGCCACTCGTGAAAATATAATCTTTCTACCTCACTCGATGACATAAACATGGTATTAGTCAAGAAAAGACAGATATCCTCTATATATCGCCGGTATACTGAGCTGATTATCATCAAAACGTCAATGTTCGGCAAAAGTCAGTACTTCTCGATCAAATAACACAATTTATAACGTTTGGCCATGTGACCCCAAACAACACAATTGATGTACCTTTAATAGTCAAAATGTTACCATTTTGCATGATTGAGATTTGGATGTTAACGGTTAATATCATTAAAAAATGACATAAAATTTAAAGAGATGCAATTGACGTCAAATATCCGAAATATATTCATATACGGCATTACTGGAATATTACTGTATCAGTAGGTTATGGGTTAACCACTAGTTTGTTCCGGGTAAAGGCAAAGATATTTCCATAGAGATTGGCATGTTAACGGTTAATATCATAAAAAACATTTTGAAAATTTGAAGAGATGTAATTGATGTCAAATGTAAGAAATATGGTTTTTATATACTTATTTCAACATATTATCTTAGAACATGTACATGTAGTGACACATATCATTAACTTAGTTAAAGACCACAGCGGTGTATAATTGTGTTCTTCTGTGTTACAAATGTCAAACGTCTGTGTTGAGCAATTCTTCTCCCTTGTTGACTAATGTGTATTTAGCAGGCGTGTCTTGCGCAAAAGGTCATAAACGTACTTAGTCACAGGAAATGCATACAACAGTCAGACCATTGTTTTTTTCTGGAAAATATTTTTTCTCACATCGTTGCAAAATGGGATCATGATATTGGGATCATAAGTTAAACTTAGTAAACTTTGATCATAAATACATTTAGAAAACATCACAGAAATCATGTCAATTTCACAGTACTGATGAAAAACATTTTGAAAGGATGTTAATTTCTTTGATTAATTTTACACATTAAACCTCAGTAATTCAATAGATATAGACATATATGTTTGTTTACATAGTTAAAGTATAGTGACTTTAAAAAAATATGATGTTTGATAGGGCTTTCCTAAGAACATCTATTTTGCTCATAAAATTTCACTGAAATTTCAAGACTTTCAAATTCAAAATAAAAACCCAAATTTACTTTGTCATGACAAAACACAGCCACTTATATAAATCCTTGGGCAATAATAACATGATTTGTCATGACTAGGTAATTACCATTGTCAAAACGAAATTGATCACACAGCTTGTAAATTGCAGTATGCATCAAAGGGATATCGACGAGCGTAAATTTCACAAATGAATATACATCTAAAGTCATTGATTGATGCTGGTAGCCAAGTTGAAGCTGGTGCATTTCGAAAAGTTGTCATTAATCAATAAAATGCTTCATTAAGTCTCAGTTATGCACATATTCCAAAGTGATTTGCCAAACAGAGAATGATCACAAATCATTTGGTTGTACTGACAATGTACCGGAATTGATCCCATGAATTCGACAGGGTTTATTTTGAAATAGGCGATCTATATATTGACGTAACAACATTATACTTTCAAAGATCCCTGTTTGCATAGCTAATGTAACAGCTCCTGTATAAATGATCAATAACTAAAGCCATTGACTCTGTAGCTCATCATTACTAAGTTGAAGACTTGCATATGGAACAACGGTCAATTTACTGGTTGATATATCTAAAAGAAATTCAGCAATCTACTGTTTTTTCTTATATTAGCAAACAGGGAGTGATCCCAGGACTTGTAAATTGTGACTCAACGAAAACATTCTCATTTATTTGCTCTTAAACCTCGTCTCTTGCTAATAGGCCGAATACATTTCTAAAGCCCTAAATAGATTTAAAATCGTTTTAAAAGTTTAAGTGAGGTGATTTTGGGTTTTTAATGCCACTTTAAAGAATATTTCACTTATATCAGGCTGCAAGTAACAGACAGGGAGAAAGCCTGCAATGCCATGTGGCTATGCATTGCGGTGAAACCTTCAAGCATCGGCTGGAACTAGCGAACCATGGGTGGTACTAATCATTGCACCCAAACCTTACTGCCTGTAGAACAGCTCTACTGCAGACAAAATTGCCGTGCTCCTGGCGGGATTTGAACCCTGGACCTCTTGATCCGAATCCGAACGGACTAACCACTGCGCTATCCCCCTCACCCCCCATTTTAATGTTAGAAATAGGCAAATATAATTGTACCCACATGCCTCCCCCATCTCAACTAGAACTTTTTTCTTCTTTTTTTAATTGACAATTTTTAATTCCAAAATCCCTGAAAAACAGAGAAGACTTGGATTCTGGGTAATGCAAGCCTCTTTGAGGTGAAGATAACTGATATGACAAGAGATTCAAGACTTTTTACTACTATCATTCATACATTCACACTTTCAGACTTACATTCATTCATTCACACTTTGTCAATGCAATATGGGAAACTAAACCAACCATTGACTAAGAGAGTATAACATATAGCCATGGTGCGACTTGTATAGTGTAACAATGGAAATAATTTTTCTTAGAAATAAAACAGAAGTATTAGTTAATTTAACATAAACAACAATTTCCTTTATTTTTAAAACATAATTAACTAATTTCAAAATCAACCAAACCAATAAAACAATAAAGTTTTTAAAGAGAATATGAAAAAGACATAAACTTATCCAATTAAATCTATTCTTAAGAAGACAAAGACGTGATTGATTCCACAAACACTCAACCAGGAATCTGAGTCAGGAACTCAAAACCAAACACTCCTCAAATACTGACAACCAGAATCCAACATGAGACCTAAGAACCGTTAAATCGAAGAATGGTTCTTCAAGCACTGGCTGCCAAGTCTAAGAACGGTTCTTGAAACAATATCATCCATCCTCTCGGTCAGATCTCAATTGACCACTTAAACCAGATGACCATTAGGGCAGTCTCATTAGATTATCTCAAGTATGTGACGGTCAGCAAGACCAGTTGCTGGTCAATGGTCAAACAGGCATGAGTATCACTGACAGTGAGGCAAGATGTATGTGGCGGTCAGTACGTCCAGCTACTGGTAAGTATGCTCAGTTGCTGGTCAATGGTCAAACAGACACTTTGTTTCACTGACAGTTCAGATCTATGTGGCGGTCAGTATGGTCAGGAACTGGTCAATGGTCAAACAAACACTAATATGTGGAGCATAATGGCGTTGTGGTTAGCATGCCGGCCTCTCCCGTTAAAGGCCAGAGTTCTAATCCTGGTGGAGACACCAAAACTTTGTGGCCTGAGCCTCATACTGTGTTGTGTCCTCGGGGAAAGCAATTCATCGACATTGTACTCAGTCCACCCAGCTGTTTGAATGGGTACCTGCACAAAGGTTGTACGGATCTATACAGTTGCATGGAGCTCTTGGTAGCGGCACCAAAATTACAATTTCTTCAGGTTAATATTCCGCAATTGAACAGCATTTGTGCTGGATATTAGGCTTTAAATTATTATTATTAATATCACTGACAATGAGTTAAAATATTTGGGCGGTCCGAATGGTCAGCTACTGGTCAAAGGAAACTAGTATCACTGACAGAGTAAAGGAAATCAGCAATAATATACCTACTGTATAGTTAGAATTATTCATAACGACAGCCATTTCTATATTCATACCATAAAGACAATTGGTAACAGTCTACAATGAACTAGCTAATATGATGGAAAGATTAACTATTAATCATGTGGCAAATTAGCCAAATTGCCGCAGACTGACTGTGAAATATGTAACTAGAATTCACCGACCCAGACAATTACTACATTCAAAGGAAATTATGCATACGCTCTACATGGCATAGTCAAAAGGAGTGTATGATCTTGTAACATCACAGCTGAGCCGGGAACTAAGATGTTTCTTATGCTGGTGAAATACATACATTCTATTATTGATGAGATGTAGTGGGGAGGGGGGAGGGGGGAGGAGGGAGGGGGGAGGGGGGTGCCATATACACTACATTTTGTCATTTGGTTTTGGTTTTGGAAGACATTTTGAAATAACATTGTCAGTGGTTTTAGAAGTGTCTCAGGGACTATTCCCCCCCCCCCCCCTCCCCCCCTCCTCCAGAACAAACATTGTGGATCACCCAGTAGTTTCAACTAGTGGTAGGTCTTTCATGTCCAATATACTTTGAGATGGGAGTTGTTGTTATCTGTTTGTATGGTGAAAATAAGATTTAAAAATTACGTTTGACCAACTGACGCACGTCACACGCGGTGCATTGTCCGGTTTTCGATCAAAAATCGACACTTTTACCTTTATATTGTCAATATACTAAATTGACTGTCATTAAAATGGCAATTTTCGGTAAAAGTCAATACTTCTCAAAAGATTAACATGCATTTATAACGTTTGGCATATGTGACCCACAACAACACCATGGATGTACCTTTAAATGATGTTTTAACAGCATTTATTATATGATGGACGAGTGTTCTGCTTTCTGATTGGCCGAGACGGATGGTCATCGACAATGATCAAACATTATGTTGACCGCGGGAAACGTCACGCGAGGTCGACATAACAATCCAATGACCTGGAGCTAAAAATAGATCACAGCTGCGAGGAGCGCTGTTTAATTAATGCTTTGTATTCTATCAAGTTATTAAAAAATAAAGTTTTTGTTTTCAATCGAAATCTATTTTGTAGGTTTACAAGTAAAATTATAAAAAAAAGAAACTTTTTATGAAAAAAATAATTTTTGAATTTTTTAAAAAATTTTTTAAATGAATTTTCGGAAAAAATTGAGACTTTTATGGATCATATAATAAAACAGTTATTGACTTCAGTTATCGGTGAATCAAATGGTTTATCGACCTCGAAACAGATATGTTCACCTCGGCTATCGCCTCGGTGAACATACCTGTTCCGAGGTCGATAAACCATTTGATTCACCTCAACTGAAGTCTATAATTGTATAATATTTGTAAACAGGAATATCCTCTCAAATTTTGTTTCCACAAAAAATACCCCGATAATTACCCACCTTTTAAGTCCCAAGCCACTTAGTTCACTTTATGTTTAAATGACGCAATTTGGATTGGATCGGTCAGTGTTTTAAAGAGTGTTTGATGTGCTTGTAAGAGTTTTCACATTGCATATTACGTCAAGTCATATTTTATAGAGACTTTCAAAGAGGAAGTTTGTGTTTTGAATTTTGATGACAGGAGACTTTATAATTAGTTTATCCCTGTTTTGGAAATGTCACACACTGCCAATTATATGTCAGAAATGTTAACATGTTTTTGTCTTGAAGTTGGTTATGGCTATGTGATAAAAATTCAAATACCAAAAGACATTTCTTGTAAATGTTTTTTTTTAGAATATTATTCAGCTGAGATGTTAACTGATATATAAACTTACATTTTCATGTAAAATATTTTAAAAACATACTAAAACGTCCTCACAATCACAAAGGGGATATAACAAACTCTTTCACTTCTTCTGATTTGAACTTTTACAAGGAGGGTTCTTTCGGGGTATTTTTTGTGGAAACAAAATTCGAGAGGATATCTCCGTTAACACAAATATGCTACTAATAAATTATTAAAACACAGTCAAGTTAAAAGATATTAATAAAGGTAATATTTTAATTAATTTATATTTCACAACTTACTAAAGACAAGCGTACATTTGTTGAAAAAGAAAAACAATGAGAACTGAAGCCATTCATCGGCACTGCGAGTGGGGAAAAGTTTTCTACGGCATAACAGCAAATTGTTTATTAGTTTTATGACACGCTATGTGTTACTATGTGAACTTTCTATCAGTGTATATCTTTTATCATTAAAAAGTTGTAAAATTAGGTAGGATATAGCGTGTTTTCATTTCACGCAATGCACAAAATCCAATATGGCGGATTGTGCCGACAGAACGGCCCCTTTAATTGTAGTACACAAGAAATATGCACTATTATTATTATCATATACAGATTTCAAGCACTCCTCAATTCTGTCACTTCCTGTATGTCAGTAACAGAAAATTAATTTATTCTTAAAGTGACATGAAGTATTTATCAAAATATTTTTATATTAATATTTAATATTTAATTTTATACCATTAAAACAGGGATTTTCAGTGGGTAGATTATTGATAAAATAACACTATTTATAATGTTTTGCAAATGTGACTCTAACAATAAACTGGATGTCCCTTTAAGAAATATCACATCTTCACATCTACTTCAAAGATCCTATCAGCTATGGTTAGGGTCAAGATAGATTCTGGAATGTTCTTTGCTGTGGTTTGGTGAACTTGTCATGGTCTGGCGACATGACGAATATACACGGTCAAAAGGTCAAGTAAGTAATTAGGTATCAGGTAACCTTTTTCATCCCAAACCCATGGCAGTGTATGGAATCATGTCCAATTGTCCAACTTACTGAGCAGGGTTGCAGATTCAAATTTTTACCAGTCGGACATCTCCTCTTTGACCAAAAAAGACGAACCCGGAAGTTCCTTTTTTATGAATAAAGAATGAGAAAGTATTACTATTTGTTGGCTCTTTATTTATTGCATATTATTAAACATAACATGATAGCAAGTAACTAAAAAATATTAATTTATCAATGACATGCAAAAAAATGGTTTATAATTTAAAATCAATGTTTACCAGTGGACCAACTACAATTTACCGAGTTTGAGCGAGTTTACAAGTGAATTTGCGTCGAGAAAGACGAAAAAAGTTTTATGATTTAATCACACCAAAGTTCATTAAAACTTCAAATTATGGACCAAATTATATGTACTTTCTAAATATGCATTTTAAAATCCAAACAAACTCGTTTGCAGGAATATAATTTTCGTAAACTCAACTCGGCAGAGCATGTGGTCCAAGTATTCACGATACGACTTATTTCCTATTCAAGATGTAGTTACTAATTTGAACTTATTCTAATAAGATTACTTATTTGGAGACATATTTAGCTATTTTAAAAGAATGAGTAAGTATACTCATGGTAAAAATGGTTGACACGTACCCCTAAACAGAAAATGGATTTTAGCAAATTAAATGCATGGACTATTAATATTGTTTGATATTATGGTACTTTCGAAATAAATGGCACAAACACATGATGTAAACTATATAATACTTGTCATGTAGGTATTGTGTGCGAATTAGACTCCATGAAAGATTTTGTGCACATTTGGGTTCAGTAGAATTTTCTTTTCAAATGCAAATGTTCATTATTTATTAGAACCAAAATGAGAACACTCAAACACTGTAACAATATACCAATGCCAAGAACTCAAGACACAAGGAAGTAATTATTTTGAATAAATTTATGTTTTAACTTATATTCCTCTTTCTTTGGTATTTTAAAATACAAGTGGAGAAATAACAAATGCTCAAGGACACTATTCACAAAAAGACATCCAGTAGTAACGTGTTTTACCAAAACAATAATCGAAACTGACACGTTGTTTAAATAACATTTCATTCCTATAACTATAAAGGGGTGTCAACCATTATTACCATGAGTATATTTTTCTGTTTCTTGCTTGTTCTGAATTTACAAAGGTGGCAGCAACTTTCAAATGTTCTGAACTCTACCATCAACATTCAAGTCAAGATTCTTGAATTTCCTTGCTTTATCAGCGATCAGCATTCCATTCTGTTCAGGTAATGTGTTTCCATTGGACCAACATTATCACTGCCACGAAAGTCCAGAGACTCGAATTTTCTCCCTTATCTGGTATCAACAGCACTTGAAAACCTCAAGTCAGGTTCCGAATCAGAAGTGATTAAGTCAATCACAATAAACGTCCTTCACAACAGAGCCTGGAGGGAAATGATCGGAAATCAGAGACTGATGTCGATTTATGCCGAACCTCCCCAGTAACTACCGGGCACTTGACAAACGGACGTTACCACGGTGATAACTGGAGTGGTAACGAGAGGGAGAACTTGTTTACTTGGTGACAGAAGGGCTTTGATTTTTTTACTTTTGCTCGTGGAAGAAATCTTTTAAGACATTTTTTCAGGAACTTTTTTTACTCTGAAGTGACCTTGAGCAACAAATGGATGTTACTCGTGTTTAGGCTGTTTAAAACAAGTGTAGAAGCGAGCACAGCTCACATACCCCCGCTTCCAAATATAGATGAAAATAAGACAGGCACATCTATGGTAAATGACTTAAATGTGTGAGAAGTTGAATGAATATAGAATGTTTCAGAGTTTCAGAGAAAGACTTTTGACAGTATAAGAAGTAGATCACCTGGAACACCTGGCTTGAAGCTGCTTCTCCCAAATCAAATTCCCATTATATGTATACACAAAACAAATATGTCAAATAACACTGTCATTTATTCCAACACATAAGAGCATTAACATTCAGAACAACTAATTGATAATGTACAATGTTTGAAAAAAATGTGATTACAATTAATATATTTCCATGACAGTAACAACAAAATTAACAATTCAAATGACAAAGACATTTGTATAGATCTGCTCCGCACAAAATGACTTCCTCAAAGAGTCGCTTTTTAGTCACGTTTCCATGGAAACCGCAAAAATTAAAATTCAGAAATAGTTCTAACCCTCAAAAGGCACAACTAGGGATCATGGTTGACATTTGTATGAAGTTTGATGAAGCTAGCATGCATAGTTTTGGAGATCTGCTCCGCACAAAATGACTTTCTCAAAGAAACACTTTTTAGTACTTTTTAGTCACGTTTCCATGGAAACCGAAAAAAATGAAATTCAGAAATAGTTCTTACCCTCAAAAGGCACAACTAGGGATCATGGTTGACATGTGTATGAAGTTTGGTGATGCTAGCATGAATAGTTTGGGAGATCTGCTCCGCACAAAGTTTTGGGACGGATGGACACACGGACGGACGGAAAGAATGAACGCTATATACCTTCGCTACGCTGTAAGGCGGGGGTATAAAAATGCTTTGTTCTCGGGCACAATTTTTTAAAGTGATGAGCATGGTATGAATTTATTTCTATTTTTTATTGGAAAAAATAATGACGCGGGAGGTACAATTTATTTTTTTCCATCAAATTATAGCTTGGAATTGGTAGAAGTATACAAAATGGAAGCACATCTGATCCTGCAGACATCTGGTGGACAAATGAATTTTTGGTCTTGGCATATTTGATGCGGCCAATTTTTAATTTATTTTTTCAAATGGCAATAAAAAGCTTTCATGCACACAAATAACTGATGCCTGAGAAACAATACATTTTTTTTTTATTTAGCCTCAGTATTGGCAAAAAGTTGCTTGATGCATTTTTTCATTTTTCATTTATTTGAGAATATTTAAGAAAACAAGATTTTCGCGATAACAACTTCTTGTTACAGCTTTCATCTTATTGTTATCTCATCTTGTTGTCTTTGTTATCCCATTATCATACTAAAAATGTTTCATGTATATAACCTCTGATTTTATCATCTCTCCCATATGCTTGATAACGGTATAAGGATCTATACCGAAACGTCGCTATTGTTAATAAAGAAGTTGATCATCCATAAATATTTGTCTTCTTCAACAACTTCTTATTTCGTAGGTTCATAATATTTTGGAGTGTACACCCCCGGCCAAAAGAAACGCCTACTTTATGTTCCTTAAAATGAAAGATGCAATAATTTCTTAAATATAATTAATGGCGGTCTCCACGTTATGCTGAAGCAATAACTAATATGAAAGTCCATTGAAATCGTGAAAAACTGTGATTCGAGTCAATTACATTCATGAAAACCACGCCAAAAGAAGACTGCTATTTTCGGTTGATTCACTTGCGCACCTTAACCACATACATCGGTAGCATCATCACCACTTCAACGCGAATGCGTGCCTCTATTGTTGCTCGTGGTTGTATGAAAATCTTTTTAAAATGTTTTTCTGATCAAGCACTGATCGAAAACTGAAAATTATTATTTTCTCCTTTCAAAAATCGCCCTTCTTTCGTGACATGATCTTCTGAAATTCAAATATATAATGCAGAAATGGTGCAACTTCATTATGTTATAATATTGCTAAACTGTTCATAAATTTTTTTACAATATCTGATAAGATATCTAGCAGGCGTTTCTTTTGGCCGGGGGTGTATGTTCACTCCTTCATCACTCATTCCACCTGATGAAGGAGTGAATAAATACTCCGAAACATCATGTATCTACACAATAAGAAACTTTTATTCAGAAAATCTTGTTTTCTTATGTATTCCACTTATGAATGCCTCTCAAAGAATTGGGAATAGTTGTTTTTGCCTTATTTTTGCTGTGATAGCTTTAAAGGGGCAGTAGCACGTTCTTTTGCTGAAATAAGTAGATGAAATGTTTTTGAAAAATAATGTCACTAATAGTAAACCACCCTTCTCTCTTCGGAAAATCAAGTTTAAAAATTAGTGTACATGGTTAGGAAAAGCTATGGGAATCGATTTTGTCATTCGAAATATTAAATTGTGTTCACAATAAAATGGCCGCCATGCAATTTTTGCTTTATACACAACATCGTTATTACCACTACGGATATTTGGTTTGTTTAATAAGATGTTTTACCCTCTAAAGTAAATATAAATGACATAAACTATCATTATAAATTGGAAATTTGAAAAAATAAAATTTGAAAAAAACATGCTACTGCCCCTTTAGGAGTGATTACAAAGGCAAAAATGTTTTTTATCTGGTGACTTATATGTTGTATTTTTCTGATGCCTGTTTTTGTCATATCGATTCGCAAGTTTTGACCAATTGAACAACGGATGTTCAAATGCTAAATAAGAAAGCAACAAATATACAAAGTTTCTTGTTAACAAGTGTACTTTTGTTTTTTCAGCTTTAACATTTTTTTGGTACTTTTTTGCAAGTTTGTTTGAATCATTCAAATTTGTGTGTATTTTTTTTTCTAATTTGATTTAATTCTGCTCCAAGATCTAATTTGATGTTTTTATTTTTTCGGATGACTTTGATTCAGGTTGTTTACAATTCACCAAGTTTCCTTGTACTTTTATTGCTTTAGAACATCATTTGTGTTGTTTGTTTTGGCCAATTGTTGAAGGCAACTTTTTAGCGATTTTAGCGCCTTGTCTAATTCTGGAATATTTCTTTGCACTTTGAACTTTTTCTGTTCAGCTTGAGAAAGTCTTTGACAAATTTGTTTGGAACAACTTTGTGTGTAATTTTGTCCATTTTTCTTTCATTTGTAATCTAATTTGGGAACGTTCTTGAAGCATTTTTTAAGGTTTGTTTATACTTTGTTTTTGCAACATGTCCTTTAGTCTTGTTTTCTGTCAGAGTTTGTGTCAATTGCTGTTTTCAAAGGTTTGAAATAAAAGTTTTGATTAAAAACATTTTTGAAAGATTTATTGACGTCTGTTTTGTTTTAAATGCTTCCTCTTATTTCAACTGATTTGAAAATATCGGTTAAAACATAAAACTGTCATTTCAATTTAGAATACAAGCTGATTTTCATTCTGGAAGTAGGATTTCAAAGTTTGACATTTAAATTTTACAGGAATTTGATACATAATTTTATTCACAAAGAAGGAATGAATGTATATAGCTGACAAACTCTAATACAATAACAAAGTCTTTCGTCTTCATATTACAAAACACAAACTCTTGATTTGACAGTATAAAAACACTACTTGACGTTATATGTAACTTGAAAACTCTTACGCTCACATCAAACATAAAATGAAACTTTTAACCGCAATTCTATACAAATTTGATATACGATAAAAACTATTATCAAGTTCTGTGTCGCTGTCTATAATCCATAAACATAACTTGACGTAATTTGTAACGTGAAATATCTACACACACATCAAACAAGAACTGAAACGTTACACTCTGTCTCAATCCAAAAGTCTATTTAACGTTGTGTCTATTCTGACTTCTTCTTAATCGCTGTCTGCTGTATTTACGAAATGGCGACACAAGCTTGAACGCAAATTCGTTTATTAGATAAAACAGGATGAAAAAAACGTTTCTCTCCAAAAGCTCGAAAACATGCGAAAGACAAGAAGGTCTACAAACGCGGACATCAATTTCTCTTTTTATTGATTCTTGCCTACCGAGCACCTGTAAGGAGTTTGTGTATGTGCTGTAATCATGCTAAAAGTGTATGAGCTCTGCGCAGCTCCTGCAATGCACATCAGCGTAATCACCCCCAAGTTTACATTTCCTTCAAATTCAATTGCAGGCGACAGAGAATGAATTAGGCAACGTATAGAACAGTTGTGGGCAGGGGTGATATTGACTAGCAAACTTCATTAGTCTCCAGACATCAGACACACGCCCGTTGGCGCCCTGAACTATGGACAGTGTCAAAGAATTGATGATGCTTCGACCCCAGTGCGGAAAGTTAATTTACGGGAAAATGCAGGGTTCCAAATTTGACTTGACTGTTGCCATCTTGTGCAATTGAAGAGAAGAGAGTTCATTCATTGGGTAATCATTCTTGGAATCTTGCAAAAACAGGAACGTCATTTACAAAGATATATTCAGTTCCACATTTGGTTTGACTTCGTCTCCTTGGAAGATCGAAGGCAAGATTTCTGCTTGTCTTGTCAAAATAGAAACGTTATTTTCAGTTCCAAATTTGGTTAGACTTTGGCTTCTTTGCAAGAATATAAGGAGGTCGAGAGCTTTCAAAGTCTTGAACTAGAACGTTTTTTCACGGGGAAATATACATTTCTAAATTTGGTTGACTTTGTCAAGTAGAATCTGAAGGAAAGAGAGCTTTTAAGGTTTTATCAAAACAGAATTTATTTTACAAGAAAATATAAGACTCCACGTTTAGTTTGAACAGGTCCCAGCAGAGAGTTCTAGATATGTTCAAAACATGGTTATGCGAAGGAAGATAAGAATTTGACCTGTCTGGGTTTCACTCAGTACTAAAAGAAAGATTTAGTTTCAGAACTTTCACAAAGGTCATTTAAAGCAAAAAATACAATTTCAACTTTTAATGATTTTTGGTTCATTTGGAATTTAAGAATGCAGAGGTCAAAACATAAATGTTATATAAGGGAAGATAAGAATTTGACTTCTGGGGTCTGGGGTTCTTTCAGTACTAAAAGAAAGATTTAGCCAATGGTTTTCAGTTTCTGAACTTCCACAAGGATTATTCAAAGGGAAATTTACATTTTCAACTTATAATGAGTATTATGTCCTTTTGAAAATACTATAGATTATTTAAAGGGAAATATACATTTTCAACTTATATTGAGTTGTGTGTCCTTTTGAAATCCAAAAGGGCAAAGGTCACTGTGAAATGATTTTCACGTTTTTGAGAAAACTTTTATGTTTTAAAGGAAAATACAACATTACATGTTAATTTGTTTTTGTTTCGAATCAAAGTATTTTTTTATATACAAAATTTAGAATTAAGATGTAAGAAAAAAAATCTAAGATTTGTGCAAGATTTTTTCGATTTGAACTATAATTAACCGCAGTTGGAACATAACACAAGAACATCCTTACGAGTACCAATTAATTAACTAACGGAAGAATCGAGGTATGTCTCTCTGAACTCATTTACGTGACTGAAATTACTTTTTTTGTTTTAATGATGACCATTAAACATCTAAAATGGCAAACTTGCAATTAGCGTCTGAAGAATATTTCTGCCAATTTGCTAATATAATAATTAGACACATTTTACTGGCTGGAGCAGATATATATAGGTTAGTGCCAAAGTTGTCTTAACAAGAAATCCATTTTTTTACAATTTAATGCCACAATTAATTTATCGCAAAAATAAAGATTAGTCCAAACAAAAAATCCTAAAACTTAATGCCTTTTCTTTGTTGTTTACTTATCATATTAAAATGTAAACATCGTAAAATATTTCGCCATTATAAATCCTCTTTTACATACAAGACGATAGCGAAAGAAACTGTTGTAAATTTCATGTTTTCGCAGTTTCCATATTGTTGAGAGAGAATCTGTTTCTAATCTAATGATGTGTAGCTTTTACTTTTAACAGGTAGTTTTGAAGAAGAAGTTTAATTTACTGGAAAATGTGGCTTATTTTCAGGTCAAAAATCAATTGAAATGAAATCAATGGTGTCAAATTTGTTTTTTTTGTCTTTACTGTTTCTCATGAACTAACAAATGACTATTCTATGGGTAATGACGCATAACTTCCATTAACTATTGAATCTAATCTACCAAAAAATTTTGAAATGATATTTTTGGTTTTCTTCTCCTTCTAGAAGTGGGAGAGTTATTGTTTTTTATATGTCTCGAAATAGGAGATACAACATTCTTAATTAGCCCCCGGGGGATTAGGCGTCAGAGCGAAGCCCAACAAAATTGGCCTTTTGTAAAGCTAATTATCGATGCGTTACGGGTCAACAATGCACACGCAAATTGGTGTGAATTTTGCTGGACATTTCGACCAGACATTGATCAAAGTTTCATTCTCATGGCTAACCGCGGAGCATAAATACAGTCATTCTCATGGAGCGACTCCCTGAGATAATAAACTCGCAGCCCGTTGCCACGGCTGTAACTGAGCAGATGGCAGTGAATTATTCTAAGTGTTGTATCCGGGATCCGTAATGGGACACCAGTGAATTGCTTATAGCCCTCTCGGATAAGGCCGGGACCCGCAAGTTAAGGGTTAACTGAAACTTTAATTTAACAATTATTTCATATTTGTATAAAGAATCTTAACTATTGATCTTTTTAATTTTATTTCATTACCACAAAAAAACTTTCAATACCATATGCTATTTTACACCCAAAAAAAAACATTCAAAAAGGCCAAAATGTCTAATTACCTCATACAATATCAGTGTACGCAAAATTATCTTTATTTTAAAAAATGAATGAAACATTTAAACTACACATATATATACCAAGTCACATATTTTAACATATCAAGAATTCATAAAAAAATTATTTTGCAATAAATTTTTAAGAAAAACTCAATTTCAATTATATGAGAATAGATGCAAATTGACAACCAAACATAATCATCAAACTACAAAAAAACAGAAACTTAAAAATTCTTAAAAATTCCAATTTCTGGATGAAAGCCAACAAAAGATTAGGCAAACAGCTTGACTTTCAACAAATCAACATCAAAATCTCCAAATAATCTGATCCCATTTGATCTCATATCACAAAAATCTCCAGGATACTAAAAGATTAAACTATTTTCGTATACAGATCTTGACAGGCCTCAGATGACATCTCATTGGAAAGAGACTCTTTCCAGTGAACAAGAAACTTACGTTTCCGCATTAAAGCAATAGTCAGACCAGAGTAGTTTTTTAGTCAATGACATTTGCTTCTTATGTGCAACAAACGATTAATGTTCATCAAATTAATCATAAGCAATAAGTTTCAAATTTTAATCAAATTAATTATAAGCAATAAGTTTCAAATTGATGGTATTTAATGGTATTTTAATTGAAATTTAATACTGGTAGTATAAATTCACAAATTAGAGTATTTCATGAAAGTCTCCATGAAAACTAGTGCAAAAGAGATATTAGGAATGGATGATGTTTTGTTGAATTAGTGATGAAGTCACTGCCTATATACTTGTTTTTCACTTGAAGAACAATGTCTAGAAATAATGCAAATGCATGATGGCATTGGGGCATGGTGGCATGGTGGTAAGGTGGCATGGAGGCATGGTGGCATTGGGGCATTAAGGCATTGGGGCATGGTGGCATGGGGCATGATTGCATGATGGCATGATGGCATTGGGGCACGGTGGCATGATGGCATTGGGGCACGGTGGCATGATGGCATTGGGGCATGGTGCTTAGTTAGGCTAGCAATCCAGCGAGCTTGAGGTGCTGGTTTAAGCCCATCTGGAACCAGGTGTCAAAACTTTTGGAGTCAACAACTTTGGAGATACAAGAACATGATACGACAATAACCTAACAGGAAAATCTTTGAGTGGGCCAATTCTTCCAAAAAAAAAGAACTGGAATCATAGAAGAAAAACAATCTAGATAATATTGCTACTTTCCGCCGTGTGGAAATCCACCTACTTATCAACACCGTTAAGACTAAGGTATTACTATGGACGAGTACACTACTTCCTGAACAGAAAGCCAGCTCCAATCAGATACCAGACGAAACAGCAGAAACAAACTCCGGACATACAGAACGTTCAAGACAACATATTCCACTGAACCCTACCTAAAGTGACCAGTATTCCAAGACACCACAGACGTGCACTTGCAAAGTTCAGATGTGGTGTTGCACCCCTATGCATTGAAACTGGTCGATATGAAAACTTGCCTTTGGACAGTAGAAATTGCTTCAATTGCAAAGACAAACTTGAAGATGAACTGCACACTCTTTTAATACGCCCTGTTATTGCCGCAGAACGTGAGAGCTTTTTGAAAAGCCTGTCATGATATCTGGGAGGATTTAAGCTTTTTACCAGACTGTGATAAATTTATCCGTATTTTAAGCACACCAGATAATGTATCTTATACCTGTCATTCTATTTTAGCCAAGCGGAGAGAGCTTTTATATAGTTAATTTATTGTAGATATACGTTTAACTTGATGTATGTTCATAAACTATGACTTTTAATATAATGTACTTTTCTTAGATCATCTCTCATAAATCGCTCAGAGCGATTGATAGTGTACGTTTTAAATATTTTTACTGTTTATACTTTTATTTGTAAATATACATATGTATGTACATAAGTGAGACGGAAATAAACTTTTGATTGATTACTTGCAGTGTTGTCACAACACCTAGAGTACAGTAGATGTTCTATAATAACAAATCACATGGCCAAGAAACTGTAGTTTCCTAGATCATTTTAGTTTGGAGAAAACAAGCAGAATGTGTTTTTCAGAGATGCCCTTTGTAGCTAATGTTTGGGTTGAGATAGTCACCAAAGAACAATTTAGGATTTCAATCAAAGGGGCATAATCATGTTGGTGGGGTCACAATTATATGTCCAATGTTATAATTTGTGTTATTCAATTGAGAATTATCAACTTTAACCGAAAATAACCAGTTTAAGGTCAATCGCTTCAGTATAACGAAATTACAACCATTCAAAGTCATGGTCTTGATAGAAAACTGGACAATGGACCTTGGCTTGCTGCAGCTTTTAATTCAAACGTAATTTTGAAAACTTTAATAAAGTAGATAGGAAGACAGATTTGCTTTTATAACGTTTAATAGGTCTTATAACCAGTACATACCTAAAATAGAACCATAATTGGCGGTTTCTACATATGTATGAGACCTTCCTTGGTTTTCATTAAAACAGATAAATTTTATACATTAAAGGGGCAGTAGCAAATGTTTTCTCTGAAATAAGATGATGAAATGTATTTGAAAAATAATGTCACCAATAGTGAAACACCATTCTGTCTGTGAAAAATCAAGTTAAAAAACGAGTGTTTATGGTTCCGTAAAGCCATGGGAATCTTTTTGTCATTTGAAATAATAAATTGTGTTCACAATAAAATGGCCGCCATGCAATTTTTGCTTTATACGCAACATCGTTATTACCACTAAGGATAATTGGTTTGTTTGATACGATGTTTTACCCTCTAAAGTAAATATAAATGACATAAACTATCATTATAAATGAGAAATTTGAAAAAATAAAATTTGCGAAAAACGTGCTACTGCCCCTTTAAGCATTTGGGAGAGACTATGAAAGTTGAGTAATAAGATATAACCAAACCAACTACTATTGTAATTTTGTACATTTTAGAACTAAACAAATATCATGCAAAACTGATCATGCATCTTTAACCTTTTTAGACATTAGTTTTATTGAGTCAGTTGTTTAAAATAATTATTTGGAAAAGTTCAATTCTTTCAGTTGGATAAAGATTGAACACTTTTCAATACTAGGCCATAAGCCATTTAAACTTTTAAAGGTTTGATGACCTCAGAAAAACTCATACAAAAGTTTTCCATTTACTTACGTAACCTGACTCGTAGTAAATCTTTAAAACAAATTGCTAAAGAAAATTTCTGTGCCTTATCGTGGTCGATTGCAAATCTTTAAAACAAATTCAACTGCTAGACAAAATGAAGGAAAATGCACTAGCTTATTGATCTATGTCCGTAGTCAAACTTAAAAACAAATCGGTACTGCCCATCGTAGAAACAAATGCTTGGTCAATGGATACACTTCAGAGAGAAAATTAAAACTGCTACAACAAGTACAGACAATTAGGTAGCTTCTAAATGTTGGCATAGAGTAAAACTTATAAATACATGCTTGCATACAATTCATAGAAAACGTAATATTACAATTTTGTCCATTAAATCTTTAAAAGGAAGGTTTTATCAGTGTATTTATTGGGGAAAAAAAATTCGAGAGGATTTCACATTTACAACAAGAAAAAAGTGAGCATGGCTCACATACCCCCGCCATCTGCTATCCGTCCATTGAGAATTATAGATGTGAAGGTTACTATGTTTATAAAACAGCTTCAAGCATCATAATATTGTCCAAAAATTAATTTAGGAAGTGACTGTTGTTACAAAATTTCATTCACCCAGCTGTAATATTTTTCAGGTAACTTAATATTTCCAATTCGAGCATCACACCGGTAATTTGTACCAAGTTCAATTACAGATTCAAGGGCCATAACTCCGTAAAAAATAATATTTCATCTGGTTTTCGAACTCATTGAAGAGTATCATCTGGACTACCTCCATATTAAATTTCAATCACCTAGATGTAATAGTTTCTGAGAAAACTTGTCCCCATTGGAGCACCAAAACTCTTTTGGTACTAAGTTCAATTTCGGATCAAAGGGCCGTAACTCTGTAAAAAGTAATATTTCGGAACTGGTTTTCGAACTCGATAAAGAGTATCATCTGGACTATCTCCATATTAAATTTCATTCACCTAGATGTAATAGTTTCCGAGAAAACTTGTCCCCATTGGAGCATCACAGATGGTTTGGTACTAAGTTAAATTTCGGATTCAAGGGCCATAACTCCGTAAAAAATAATATTACGGAACTCGATAAAGAGTATGGTCATGAGTACTCACAACCAAAATTTCATTCACCTAGGTTGAACGGTATCCGAGAAAACTTGTCCCCATTGAACACAATAAAACTAAGTCCAAAAAGTGACGTTTCCATGGAAACGACAAAAAATATAAATCTCAGAAAATTAAAAATTGTCTGTGCGTGATCAGAGGAACATGGTTAACAACTGTACAAAGTTTCGTTGATGTACCTTTGACGGTTTTTGAGAAAATTGACCGGACAGAAGGACAAACGGACGGACGGAAGGACGGAAGGACGGATGGAATGACCGCTATATACCCCCGCTTACTTCGTAGCAGGGGTATAATTATATGCTATTAATATATGATTAAAGCATATTGAAATTGAAAGATATGAATGAAAGTAATATTTTGATGACTTTACATTTCACAACTTGATAAAGACATGCGGAAATTTGTTGAAAATTAAAAACAATGAGAACTGAAGCCATTCATTTGCACTGTGAGTGGGGAAAACTTTGCTACGTATTAACAGCAAATTGTTTATTGGTTTTATGACACATATTCTATCATTGTGTATCTTTTATTTTGAAAAAGTTGTAAAATAGGTACAATATAGCATGTTTTCATTTTACTTAATGCGAAAAAAAAAAAGAGGGCGAATATTGCCAATTGACTGTGACTTTAAAGAGGGAATATAGCTGGGATATTGAAACATTCGAGCAGTCTGTTTGTGAATTTATGATATTAGTGCTGATAAAAATTAACCATTAACCATGTCACAAAAATAAGGTCGGGTCTATCATGAAAGAGAATTTATGTACAACAAAACCCCCAAGTTTAACACAAATGGCTTCAATATACAGCGAAAAGTTCACTAACTTCTTAGTTGCTTAAAATTCTAATCATGCCTCCACACACTCAAGTTGATCCCGAAACCACTAAAGGAGAATTCAGCATGGCAAAACAAAGGAGCAATGAAACTTGAGTAATTTAAGCTACTGAATGGGTGTCGTCTTATTCACTTAATGTTTGTAAGATATAAAGGGGGGTCTTGTTTCTCGATGGATTTAGACTTTCGTCTCCGTTACTCAATTACGAATTTTTATCTCATAAAGGCCCTTTCAATGAAAGTTTTAGTTATATAAGTGTATATTTCCTTTTTCATCTATTACGAAGAAGATTTGTTTCTTAGTCGGTGTAGATTTCATTGTTGTAAATTACTTTATTACTCTTTATTTCTTAATCCTCTTCTTGGAAATGGAACTTTGTTAATGATAGTGTAGAATTGCTTTTTATTTAAATATTAATTAAAGAGTTTTTGCTTTTTATACGATTTCAATTTTGTCTTTGCAATTGGGTACCTCTCTGAATGTTTTATTTTACAATGGAAGTTTTATTAAAGAAAGTGTATATATCCTTCTTTATATATAATGAATTAACTAATAGTATATTTCTTGTTGAATGAAGAATTAATCTTTTTGATTCAAGTACATTCTTTTTATCTAAATGCTCTTCAAAGAAATGTATATAAATGTGAATATTTGTATATCAAAAGTATTCCATTTTGAGACACAATGTAGCTTTTTTCCCTATGTTATTTTTTGTTCCAGGCACGTTTTTACATACGACAGCCTACTGAAAAAAAAAAATCACACACATCTTGACATTTAGACTTAACTGTATAAAGTCAAATATTCTTTTTAGCTCCAAAATTCATATAAATGAATCGGGTGGATCAGGACCAAATGTTCAAACTTTGATCCCTAGGTGCACAAAATTTCAATTTTAGGGGTGTAGCGGTTCAAATGAAGTCGATAATAAGAAAAGTTTACGGACGACGGCCCATGACATTAGCCCTTTCAGGCATGGTGAGCTAAAAATTCCAAGCGAATTACTGCTTAACAGATTTTAAAATAATCAATACAAAACGGTATCTAAGTCATCTATCCATCGAAACCAAAATATTATTTGAGGGTTTTATGTTTCTTTAGTCGTCCATCCAATTCTTGCTTACAAATTTAGATGTCACTGATATAGCTCCGACAAAACGTCTGCGCGCTGATGTACATTGCATGTAATTTCCTCTACACCTTCCCTAATGTGATTTCCTTGCTATATACGTGTCAACATGTCAATCACGTTGATCCCTAACAGGGGAGGGTGCTGAAGCGCAAAGCAATCTTAAAGTGAGAGATCTATCACTATCCGCCATTTTGTTTTTTGCATTTGAAATGAGAAATACGCTGTATTTTCATAAATTTTAAAACTTTGAAATAATTCAACATATGCTTTATAGAATATCCACAAAATGTCAAATAAGTTATCAAAACTTATTAAAACTATTCAACAATGTCTTGTTATTCCGTAGCAAAATTGTTCACACTCACAGAGCTGATGATTTAATGGCTTCACTTCTCATTGCATTTATATTTTTTTGAAATGTGTACTATTCCTTGTCAAATTGTCTTGAGTCA
The DNA here is from genome assembly GCA_936450465.1 of Gibbula magus. Lineage (NCBI taxonomy): Eukaryota > Metazoa > Mollusca > Gastropoda > Trochida > Trochidae > Gibbula > Gibbula magus. The sequence goes on along the minus strand of OW388290.1, from coordinate 65,698,661 downwards.
CCAAAATGTTACAGTCAGTAATATGTTTCACTTGGATTGCTTCAAAATCATGTATTCATAACATATAATGGTATATATAAATAGACGCCAACGCCAACGCTGGCGAAAACTCAACCAAAAACAACATGTCTCCCAATCCTTCGGGGGGGAGACATAATTATCAACCCTACCCTAAAGACCAATTACACAATGTGACTAATTTGTGACTTTATCACGACACACCCATAACACTCAATTCCCACCCTTCCCAGCAATCCCCCCCCCCCCCCCCCCAACCCCCTTCCAAATCTACAACCCTTCCCAACCAATTAGCATACTGTACGTATATTCGGTGCTATGATTGCAGCGATGGTAAATATCAACTTGATGTACACTCATTGAGATAAAATGCCACAGTATTCAACCACGCCAGACTTGACTTAACAGTTCTGATTTATATCTCTCTTTCAGTCAGAGCTGCGGTCGTAAATCAACGCTAGAATTCCAAATATTTCGGTCAGGATGAAAATATCAATATGTTTGATATATTTCGAATCTCAATATAACAAAATCCTGTTTAACTTTCTAACCTTTAATAATTTTCTTTTTTTTGACCTTATTCGTACATTTTTTCCATTGACTCTTATATCTTGAAGATCTTCATCTTCTATTTTTCTTTTTGTTTTCTTAGAGATTACTTTCACAGTTCTATAGATCATTTTAGATCTTATAGATTCAAGAATAAGATAAAATCTTTGGAATAAGGGCAAGATTTTGTGGATTTTAAAAAACCAATGCTTTTCATATGTATTTTTCTAAATGCCAATCAAAGACTTAAATCTTTCCTATATTAATCTTTAAAGTAAAAATCATCAAATAATAACATTTTGCATTTTTTAAAACCTTTTTACACTTAACTTAAATTTACCATACTTAAAATAAGTAAAAGAAAAATGCAAATTAGTAATGCATCTAATAACAATTAAAACGTGGCAGTGTACCAGTATTTGTGTAACATTTATCAATGTTCACATAGAATGAATGTGAATTCACATGAATCATCAAAAATAATTTTTGAAGAAGTTTAAAATTTAAAATTAAAAATTTGTTTTTTAAATTAAAAAAGACATATAGAAGTATTCTTTGACTGCTGACTAAACACCTGTACTTTTCAGTTTTAGATTATGATTTCGAAAACTTGAGATATTTGCAATTGAAAATCATACATATGATAAAATCAACTGAAGTGATCAATTTCTTTTGCCGATGAGTTTAGTCATTGACAGCACACATGGCTTTAAAGAGTGGGTGTTATATGTAATGGCTAAAAATATGCCAATTACAATAAACGTTTTTATCACTTTGGTCAAGGAAGTTGAGTTGAACCAATCCCAAATGGCCTAGTTATATTATCAGGAACATACTACAAACTGCAGGAGAGCGTTTCTCTTATCAAATTACCAGATGTTACCATATGTAAATACATTTTAGTTCACATTTTATCAATACAAAATTTTCAAAAATACAAAACCTGGTATCTTTGAAAATTTGAAAGTTATAATTTTGTTTTCACATAAATATAGTTCAGGTCAACACCCCTTATTATTTAAATAATATATAATTGACAACTTTTTAAAAATTTCAATTCTTTACAATTCTAATGTAACTTAATCTCTGCACTTTTTTGCCAAAAAATTCCACCAAAGTCACAAGTATAGACAATTAAACAAAAGCTTCCTATAAGCTTTTAACTACCATACACAAGGCAAAACTCTGTCACTGGCTTATTTAAGTCTCAATGCATTTCCTTCACTTTTCCATGCTAAGATAGCAGAGCACTGCACCTGAAATGCATGGTTGGCTCTGATTCGCTAGCTCAAAAAAGTAAATGAAATGAAGCAAGGCTGATACAAGCCAGTATAGTAGAGACTTGCACAAGTAATGCCTTGTGTAGGCAAATTGATTTACACTGTCGGCCAAAAGAAACGCCTACTTGATTTTCCTTAAAAATGAAAGATGAAATAATTTCCGAAATATGATAAATGGTGGTCTTCACTTAACCCTTAAACAATAATTAATATGAAAATCCATTGAAATCATGAAAACACTGTCATTCGAGTCAATAACATTCATGAAAAACAGGCCAAAAAAAGACCTTTATTTCTGGTTAAGCCTCTCAGACCAATTGTGTTGTTGTTGGCTTCTGTAGGCTTATAACTTCCAAGTTCTTTGGCTCTGTTTTTCAAAGACAATGGCACCATTGAGAATATTTGTTTCTGCTAATTGGACCTTTAGCTCTTGACTAGTTTTTAGACTCACTGTACACTTGTAGAGTCATCATCAATTTAATATGTATGTGTGCCTGTATTGTCGCTCGTGTTTGTATGAAAATCTGTTTCAAATGTGTTTCTGATGAAGCACTGATCGAAATCTGAACAATTTATGTTGTCTCATTTCAACAATCGCCACTTTATTGTGACATGAAACTTCTGAAATTTAAATATATTATGCAGAAATGGTGCAACTTCATGATGCTATAATATTGCTAAACTGTACATTATAGTTTTTACGAAATCTGATAAGATATTTGGTAGGCGTTTCTTTTGGCCGACAGTGTATATCATCCTTTGAGAATTCTTGATGTCATGTCAGGTGATTTATATTTAACCTTTCCTTCAAAATCTCTGATATTTATCATTTTACATTTCAAAATGTACATTCTGTCAGAAAAGTCAGTTGTGTAATTTAATTTGATTTTAAAACTTCAATAGAAATATGTTGAATATGTTCTAGTTTTGAATGACAGATTGCAAAACAATATTCTGATTAATTACGGTAAAATTGCCTTGTTGCCATGGGAATTTCTTCTAAAATGGTCGTAAAACTTTCAAATATCGATTAAATGTTTTCATCATTATATAACCCTTTTATTCTATTGTTATACAATGAATTTTAAACTTTAAAAGGACAAATTTATTATTTTTGTGTCAATTCCACTTCAGTTTACAAGGATTACCTACTAAAACTTAACATTAATCTAAAATATTTTTTAAAGTAGCCATCACGATCACAAGGGAAAAACCTTCATCAGGATCATTAAAAAGTAGCAAAAATGTTTTCTCAGGCCCACATCGGATAAAACCCGTTTGGTATTCGAGTATTACCTTTTGGACCCTTGTGACCCCTAAATACCATCCTAGGTGACTCTTATAACACATAAGCATTCATAAATTGCAAACATATTTTCTTCAAATTTTATAACCTTACTAGCTTTCCGCTAAAGGTTAAACTCTCACAACTCAAATGACAAATTGTCACGTTGTACTAATCCTCACAGAGTTTGTGTCATCATTTCTTAAACCCGTTGTCAAAATGGCTTCATTCTAACTGTGAACCTGACACATTGTGTCCCAAGTAAATATCCCTGAGCACATTAACGTCATTAGTATAAATAATAGTCGCAGGCTTAGTTGTAACAGACAATCAAGTTCTCTCTAGAATGTCATTGTCTTAGCGAGGCGCCATTCTTAGCAAGGCGGCATTGTCTTAACAAAGATGTCATTGTCTCAGAGGCACCATTGTCTTAGCATGGTGTTGTTGTCTTAACAAGACATCATTGTCTTAGCAAGTCACCTTTATCTTAGCGAAATGCAATTGTCTTAGCAAGATACCATTGTCTTAACAAGGTACCATTGCCTTAGCAAGGTGCCATTGTCTCAACAAGGTACCATTGTCTTAGCAAGGTACCATTGTCTTAGCAAGGTTCCATTGTCTTAGCAAGGTACCATTGTCTTAGCAAGGTACCATTGTCTTAGCAAGGTACCATTGTCTCCGCAATGTGCCATTGTCTCAGCAAATACCATTGTCTCCGCAATGTGCCATTGTCTCAGCAAAGCACCACTGTTTAGCAAGGCACCATTGTCTTAGCAAGGCAACACTGTTTATCAAGACACCATTGCCATATCAAGGCGCCTTTGTCTAAGCAAGATGCCATTGTCTTAGCAAGATGCCATTGTCTTAGCAAGGTGCCAATGTTTTAACAAAGGTATCACTGTATTAGCAAAGCGCCATTGTCTTAGCATGGCACAATTGTCTTAGCAAGTTGCCATTGTCTTAGAAATGCACCATTGTCTAGCAAGTTGCTATTGTCTTAGAAGGCACCATTGTCTTAGCAAAATTGACATTGTCTCAGCAAGGCATCATTGTCTTAGCAAGGCACCAATGTCTCAGAAAGCAACAATTGTCTTAACAAGGCATCCGAGTGTCTCTAAATAGTAAAATCGGAAAAAGCAATTTATCTCAGGTTCTCTCAAAGGTATGATTATCTTTAAAAGTTCTCTTGAAAGCAGTATCAGAAGGACTTCAACATTTAAAACCGACAGAATCAACACCAAACCTCACACACGGACAGTGAGTCTAAAAACTAGTCAAGAGCTAAAAGTCCAATTAGCAGAAACAAATATTCTCAATGGTGCCATTGTCTTTGAAAAACAGAGCCAAAGAACTTGGAAGTTGTAAGCCTACAGAAGCCAACAACAACACGATTGGTCTGAGAGGCTTAAAATAGTAAAACGCTCAAAATCAAAGTTGCAGTAACAAATTTCTCTCAAAGGTACTCAAAGTTAATGAAAAACAGAATCTAAAGAAATTTAATTTGCAACAACACAGATATTGCTTAACCTCTGATTCTTGAAATAGTACATAGCTTAACATCCAGTTTCCAGCAATCAAATTCTTTCAAAGGTGCCTATGTCTTTAATTGTTCTTGAAAAAAGGTAAACGAAAGAGCTTGATGTACAAAATCAAAGAATATCTGAACGAGGGACTTGAAATAATAGAACACATAGCTCAAAATGTAATTTGCAGTGACAAAAAATCTCCATTTTTGTGCCATTATCTCTTGAGTCTTTGAGAAACATAAGCTACTTCTACAACTGTAGCATCATTTTCTTATTGAAAACTCATAATGTTTCAGTTTAAACATATTTTCTTAAAATTCTTGAAAAAATAACTTTAAAAAAACAACAACAATTAATTTATTCTATTATTTTTAAGATAACTCTGTGAGTCTAGAACAAAAGAGGAAGTAGTAAGTTAGTTCAAAGCATAAAAATTCTATAAAACTGTGTAAGTTCATGGATTAAAGAGGAAAGAAAGATCCAGACCATCTTTGACCTTTTTGAAAACCCTAACTCTTTAAAAAGATTCAGTTTGTCTGATTTTGTCAAAGAAATAATAGCAAACCTATACATAAAAACATTATTTCATTTTTTCAAATTATTTTAAATCTGAAGAATCCACCCCTTAGTTCCCCTTTAAAAATTTGACTCCAAATTAGTCAAAGAATACCTGAAGCATGCCGCACCAAAACATAATGGCTGTAATTTCCAGGAAGTCCTTCAATAAGGTAACTTTTGAAAAAAATTAATTCTTTGAAACTATTTGGTGAAACTTATAACTACAATTTTTAACAATTATTGACTTTCTACTCAAACAAACCATTTTTACTGAATTCATTTTTGTGGCATAAAACTGGCAGCCTTATTTTCTTTTACCTGTTATTGTCATGTTTTATTAAGAAATTTTTCAATAGAATTGTTTATGTTGACAATTTCGACAAACCTTTTTTCTAAAACATATCAGTTTTATTTTACTCGTTGAAATTAATTGTAGTTCATTTTTCTGGAGTTTAAAAAAATAGAAATGGTAATTTTGTTTTACATTGTTTGTTCAAAAGTTTCATCATATTGGAATGACGCCAAAACTGCTCTTAAACTTTAAGACGTTTCTACAGTTTGATGTCAAATGTAATGAAACTGAGTGCAAAGACATTTATTTTTTAAATTCAAAACATTTAAGATAAGATGGCTTTCATTAATTATACAAAACTTAAATTTGTTTAGTTTAAGAAGTTCACCAAAATGACAAAATGGCTAAAGAAATTGTTCAGGACTTTTAAAATTTATAGAATTTTTTGTTTGTTTGACGAGACACTAAAATTCGCAACGTGGTGCAAAAACATTTTAGTTTCTTTCGAAAAAAGACTTTTCAATGATTTATTCAAAATATAAGTTCATTCGGTTATACAACTAAAAATCAATCAAAAAGGTCTGAAGAAATTATAAAAGTTCATTCAAACATTCGAACAACCAGAAAAAATGGTCTGATTAATCATACTCTTTGTGTCTTTATTATATCTATGGCTTTGGTAATGTACTTGCCAAGTAAAAATTCTTAAAAATCAAATTTAAAAAAACAAATTGTTATTGATTTTTGTAGACAGCATGTCTTCAAAACTGTTTGGCTATTGTTTATCAAATGCAGACATCGAAAAGATCACACTGTTCTCAGTGGGGGATCCAGAGGGTGGATTCAGGGGCTTTGAGTGAGTGAGTGAGTGAGTGAGTGAGTGAGTGAGTGAGTGAGTGAGTGAGTGAGTGAGTGAGTGAGTGAGTGAGTGAGTGAGTGAGTGAGTGAGTGAGTGAGTGAGTGAGTGAGTGAGTGAGTGAGTGAGTGAGTGAGTGAGTGAGTGAGTGAGTGAGTGAGTGAGTGAGTGAGTGAGTGAGTGAGTGAGTGAGTGAGTGAGTGAGTGAGTGAGTGTTTAACGCCGCTTTCAAGAGTATTTCACTTATATTGCGGCTGCTAGTATTACGGCAGGGAGAAAGCCCACAACGCAATGTGGCTATGCATTGCGGTGAAACCTGCGAGCAGAGGCTGGAACTTGTGAACCATGGGTGGTATTACGCTGAAATTCAGTGTAGCATTGCACCCAAACCTAACTGCGTTTAGAACAGTTCTCTACTGCAGACAAAGTTGCCGTGCCCCTGGCGGGATTCGAACCCCGGACCTCTTGATCCGAAGCCATTTCCGCTAACCACTGCGCTATCCCGCCCCAGGGGGTTCGACACTAACATGTCTAATAATACAAAACATCAAAATATCACCTTCATTAGTATCTTTCAATTTGATTGAGTTTTAATCATGTATTAATAACATATATAATGTAAAGAGGACTATCAGATTCCACAAAAAATACCCACCTTTTAACAGTAAACTCTAAATATTGTCTCTATCTTTCGATGTAACATTTTCTCCCACAGGGCTACTCAAAATATATTTTGTCCACATACCATTTCACAAATGGAGCATTTTCTTGGCTAGAAATAGAGAGTTTTTATTGTAATCTAAGTTAGTTGTGCAATCAGTGATGTTGTTTCAAACTGAGTACTTTCTTTTTTTCTCATGTAAATCATTGATTGTTATTGCTAATCCACTCACAGACATGTCTACTCCTTTTTGTAAGAAATAGTAGGAGCACCTTTAATAAATAGTAATTTCAGCAAATTAATAGTAAAGTAACTATTTTATGAGCACTACAGTAATTATAACAAATTAAAGCTCGTTTTGATTTGGGGCTTTAGTTTCGTTGCTTCGAGACAAACTCGGGATAACAGGATTATTACGAATGGATAATTGAACAATCATGCGCACTGCCATATTTATAAATTTGTTTACTTCCTAGTTTTGACAATAACTGTTGATTTGTGTTTACATAAGTATTACTAGCCTTTCGGTCATCAAAACAGTTAATAAATGACAAACACAGGTAAGTTCACACACAGAATTTATAAGAGATACAGACGATTTATGAAAAGAGAAATAAAATTAAATTTATTTTGATTTATTAGATTTTATCGTATTTTTTTCTAGTCCATCGTAATACCCCCATCACACCAAACCCGTTCTCACTACGTTCTTGTTTTTTTTGGAAAACGGGCTTGAACTGTGCTCGAACTGTGCACAAACGGAGTGGACGTAATGGCAACTGTTTACAAACTTTATGGACGGGCTCGAACTGGGTAAGAACGGAATGGTGCTCCAGAACGTTGAACATGTCCAACGTTCTCCCCGTTCTAAATTTGGACGGAGTAGGAACGTAGTAAAAACGGGATTGCCGTACTAAGAACGGAATTGCCGTATTGCGAACCTACTAAGGACGAGTAAGAACGTTGTGCAGTCGGGACGCGATTGCAATACGTTTGTGCACAGATTCCACCCAGTCCATGACGTCCTCAGTCAGATCGAACTCGACCGCAGTACAACCATAGTCAGTTGCTCTAACGTCCAAATATGTGTAAATAAATTAAATTGTTTCGATTGAGTTCTTAGTACGTTCCTACACAGTTATAAAAGTTCGCATTAGGTTGTCATTGCGTTCTACTCGTTGTTAGTACGTTTGCGAAATCTCTACACAGTTCTTACGACGTTGGCAGTACGATGCGAATGAACTGGTATAAATACAGGCGTGTTAATACGTTTATCACTTTGGTTATATTAATGACCAGAGAACCATGAACAGAGTTACTGCTCTCAGTATGTTGAATGTAGGGTTTCTACAGTTTTTGATGGAAGCAGAACAACAGTGGAATTTGGTCTTTGCGCAAGAACAAAGAAAAAGAACAAGAACTTGCTGGGTGAGGACGTGGCAGAAGACTCGGTCGCTATGACTTCTACAGGGGTTGAAGATATTGTATTTGGTTTTCTTTGAACCATCTTCTTCTGAATACACTTCTTGTTCTTCCTGGGAGGCATGATGTTTTCACCTTGAAGTTCAGAACGGCAATGAGAACGGACAAGAACTTTCTGGGTATTTATAAAAAAAACGAGGCAGGACGTGACGAGCACGCACTGAGAACGGAATGAGGACGGAGTGAAAACGGAGAGAACTGTCTTAAAACGAGTTAGAACGGTATTGTGCGTATTAAGAACGAGATAGGTCTAGTCAAGAACGACTTAGGACGGAATTGGACTGGCTGAGAACGTTGTGAAATCGAGGTGAACGGTCAATATTATACAATCTAAACGTGGTACCAACTGTCTGAGAACGGCGTAAAGACTAGATGGACGTTCTGAGAACTGTTTGTGAAGGTACTGGGGTCGTTGTTTGATATACAGGAAACAAAAGTTGCTCGTTTCTATCCCGTTCGAGGCCGTTCTACAATATTTTTTGGACGGAGTAGAACGTAGTGAGAACTACCTTGGTGTGACTCAGGCATAAGGTTGTAATTTGACCAAAAAATTAGTAAGGCTTACGCCCAAATCGTATGGGTAGGCATGTCTGCACTCACAAAATGTATATAAAACCAATATCATTGGCCAACTCATTACACCTGCTTGAAACTGGTATATAGGGTAATAATACAGTGTTGTTCCTTTAGGGGGTCTTGGGGAAATGTGCCCTCCCTCCACATGTTGTCACATGTTGTCACATGTTGTCCATGAAAAGTAGGATGCTTCTACCAATCAAAATTGGGTTCATGTTTCAGAATAAGCCATGACTTCCTCACCTGATCACCTAGGAACAAAACTAGAATAAGGAACTCAACCAAAAGGTCGCCTTTTACATAAACAGTCAGATTCTATTTATCTGTACTATTTGGTTACAGTTGAAAATTGTCCAGAAAGCCAGTCGTGCGGTAAAGTTAATCGTCATTTGCATATAAATGCATAGAGAAGATTTGAGATACCAAATTTGTCTTTTTGTCTTTTGCAGATAAGTTTCAAAAATAATTTTTGACGAATAGACGTGCACAAGCTGCAGTGCATTGCCCGGTTTTTTATCAGAAACTACTACTTGCAGCTTTGTATTGTAACAATACTGAGTAGACTATTGAAACGGTAATTTCAACCAGCAGTCTGATTAAAATCAACGGTTTTCCGAGGAATAAAAATTACAAAATAGTGCATCTAACGGGATACGAACTCATATTGTTCGTAGGTTTCCTCGTTAAACTGTCTGATAACAGCCCGTACGCTTGCATGTTCAGTCACAATGTCAGTTAACCAATCACAAGACCTCCAACAAAAGCTTTCGGTGCGAGAAGCTAGGGGCAGATAACTCCAAACAGCTATCCTTTTGACTGTTCCAAATGCTTTCAAAACGGGGACCGTTTACCAACTATGATGTTAATGGTCAGATATTTGACTGGGCTTCGTCTCCACTAAACTGGTTCGGAACATTCACCTATACGGGGAGTCCTCAGACCTTGTGGCGAGGAATCTACAGAACCAGTTCGTATTCCGTAGATGCATTATTTTGCAAATTTTATTCCTCGGAACAAGGTCGATTTTAATCAGACTGTTTCAGCCAGTATACTTCTTGATAAAATAGCACAATTTATAATGTTTTTTCCATTATGACCCCAACAATTTACTCATTTGCTCTTCAGTTTACCATAAATGTCTGTCATATCCAATCTTCAATGAAAAATAATTTTGAGAAAAGTTGCAGAATTTCTGTGGTAGGGGATAATCTTAACAGTTTAAAAATTACTATTCTTAAAACATGTTTTGAAATTGTAGTAAACATTTTGGATTCATCATGTAATATTTAGGATTGGAAAATAACATTTTACTAAAAAATACCCTAACAATTACACAATAATGACTTGAACTCATCAATGATCAGTTAAACATCTAGTCATTTTTTAAACTTAGGCCCAACTGCTCATATGTTATTCAAAGGGATGTAAAGTGATATAACAGTAATGTAAGCCTTAAAACATTGTTCATAATTGCTTAGAAGCAAGTAATGCTGAAGTAGATACTTGAAAAAAAAGACTTTTAGAAGTTTCCAATTCATTATGGTTAACACTAAATAAGCATCAAGGCAATGAATGAATAAAGTTCATCATTTTGAGAATTCTGACTTTGATAAAAAAAAATATTCATTGATCATACATAACATTAAATATTTTAAAACATTGAAATGAAACATTGAATTGCAAATATGCTTTGAGCATGAATGTTATTTAAGTATAACAATATTGTTCAAAACTGCATATACATCATTGATTAATAACAAACTGACGTCAATCAATAGAATCATAAATTACAATAATTTTATAAAATTCATAATTTTTTTAATCATCCATTTTTAAGGCGCCAGGGTTCGTTTTATGATAGACTATATATAATATAAAAGCAAGAATGAAAAAGATATATTTAGTGGCAGATTCAAAAGTTTCAAAGGAAGGGGGGGGGGGGGGGGGGGGAACGACAGGGTCCATCAAATTTTTATATGCAAATATTTTCAAAAGGGGGGAGGTGGGGCCACTGTTTATTCCATTTTCAAAAGAGATAAACTTTTGAGATGGTTCTGTTTAATCGGTCATATTACTAAGTATACATGTTGTAAATGGGGCATGTAATTATGGTTTCTACACACATGCATAAGAATATTGCACTAAGTTCATTGAATAACAAGTAATTGTCACATGTTTGGCAATTGGGGTTGACTATGCAAGTTGATTGAGATGATCTGAACTTACTATAAGCGCATATGTTATTTTGCCTCACATCAAAGCCAAATAAAATTTTATGAAAAATACTCTCTCGCTTTAAGTCTCTCTAGGGTAACGGGGTTCTCTTTAAAGCAGGCAGGTATATATAGCTATAACACTGGCCGAGACAAGCAACGCACTGATTGACATTACAATAGGGCTCAACAAACATTCGTGTCCCATTTTTCGGCAGTATGTTCGTGTCTCCGTTTGCACAGAGTGGCAAAACTAAGCCACGCAAACCCAAGAGGTGAAACTTTATAGATTTTGAAGGGGCATAAATTCCTTTGTTGTTAAACTAGTAGCTAATTATGGACTTGACGAAATCACAAATGTGCGAATGGATTTGAAACTTTAAAATAGACTTGTAAACACAGACTTTACGGTTGATTATAGTTGAAATGTCAGAATTTTGTGATTTACCCCTTGTCTCGACAGGTGGTGCTTTTTGGTTGTTTTTTTTTTAAGTGTTTGAAACAAGATGTTAAAAGTGCACTTATTAATTTTTCGATCATGTTAATGTGTATTAGATCATAATTTCGAGTCCCCGAGTTTTTAATTTTTATTTTCAACAAAGTTTAACATTTTCAACATAGTGACAATTATCATGGTAAAATGTGTGTGATATCGTGTATATTTCACATGTTGAAATCTCTAGGTGTCACAATCACTGGAAATCATCATTGCATGACATATTACAATCGCGTGACACGAAAGCCCTACCAAGGGCTCGAACCACTTCAAAACATGAATGTACACTATGATGGATAATGTACTTACCGAATTCCGGTGATGTTTCGGGGATTTCTCATGATGCTGAACGCGATGCTTTTTATGCTCTCGCTTCACCCTCCCAGCTTCGATCGCCAAAAAGAACACAGCAAAACACAAAAACAAAATTGACCAACGCATTGTCAAACCCTCGCCTCGACCGTACTTATCCGTAAACTCCTATTTGACAAATGACACGGTCCAAACAGAACTCGGGCGATCCCGTTACTGACATCGACAAGGTCTCGCCGGCTCCGTGTGGACGAGTCTATTTCAGTGGGGGTGTAACCTAGTTTCTCGAGAATCAATACCCATCTAGGTTATGCTAGAGCATCGCTTTGCTGATGGTATTCCACAGGCGTTTTTAATACCTTCCTTTGAACATAATGATATACGTAATCTAGGTTTAATCGGCGTTTATTGTGTCTAGACAGAAGGATCCACAACCCATGACCTACTTAGAAAAAATGGACTCGCTTAAAAGAACTTAAGACAGTAGCGACCTCTGATGCGGCGAATCAAAGGGTTTCTGGGGAAGTAATTCTCAACAGCAATATCTTCGGCGGAGAATCATTATATTACATCGAACTTTTTTGTAAATATGTCATCATGTGTTACAGAATTATTTCTTTTGATATTTCAAAAAACTAATTTTCTCCTGTTTTGAGTTTAATATAGCATAAGCTTTGGCATTAAGGACCTTTCGTAAAATAATGTTCAAAAAGTCGCAGTGGATGAAAAATTAATGTTAACTTTAAAGATATTTTCCACATGTCGCGTACATATATTTTTTATTCAATGTAAATACACATTATGAGTATAGGTCTACATGTGTTAACATGACACTCAGTATAGATGCGCACTCGGGAGATAATACTTTTTGATGTGTCATAGAATATATGATGTCATCAACACGATGACGTCACGACAATCAGTAAAAGGAAAATTGAAATAAGATCATTAGATTCTGTATCGTAAATTCAATAACCATATTTGAGTGAAAATATTCTAAAGGGCATTCTAAAAGGGGGAAACTTATTTTTAAAATCTCTCCCCTCAATTTAGTCAAAAAGCTCATGGGCTTATCAGACGAGACAAGTAAAGCTGTAAATCAGCCCATGTCTGTACCGGATGAGCGCTCTTGATTTGCAGACTGTAAATAAACAGCCGCATTAAAAGACTGGCGAGAAGAAGGTTAGTGACACTCCCAAATGCCACGTGACTCATCTCCGAATCAAAAGCGCTTCAAACTTGTCACCCGTCTATAGTTTGTTTCAAACTTTGACCCACAGGCGCCAGACCCTAAAAATATATACGTATATCTACCTACCTATATAATTATATTATAATATAGGTAGAAATGTTCTTTTATATGTAAATGTATATGCCTTGATTCTAAAGTCACGAGTTTGGTTCTAACTTTCATTGATTTTTTTAAAAATATCAGTTTAAAATGGCCCTAGCTTTTCTAGACGTACATTTTGAACTAGATGCTTTGGGGACAAAATGATGAAACATCGATTTTCGTCTAATTCTCACATTTTGATTAATATTTATGTTTTTTGAAAACTTTTCAATATTGTTAATATTTTAGAACTACACTCTTTATGTCCTCATAATATTAAATAATGAAAATGAATAATCATATTTATTTGCACACTTTCTCTACTTTTGTAACAGTTTTACTGTGCAGTGTGCTGTTATCTTTCCCCGACAGACCTACTACAATTACGCCTATATAAATCGAAGGATCATTTGGATGCAGAATTCGTATGCAGCGATCGTTTAAAGGGGCAGTAGCACGTTTTTTTTAAATTTTATTTTTTCAAATTTCCAATTTATAATGATGGTTTGTGTCATTTATATTTACTTTAGAGGGCAAAACATCTTATTACAGAAACACACTTTCCGTAGATCCAAAAACGGTGTTGCGTATAAAGAAACAATTGCATGGCGGTCATTTTATTGTGAACACATTTAATTATTTCGATTGATAAAAACTATTCCCATGGCTTTACGGAACCATGTAAACTAAATTTTTAACTTGATTTCCCGAAGAGGAAAAGGCGTTCTACTATTCATGGCATTATTCTTCAAATACATTTCATTGACTTAATTCACCTAAAAAACGTGCTACTGCCCTTTTAAGCCGCAAGCTTTAGATTTCTATGAAATGATGAAATAAGAAAAAATGTTGGGACTTTCTTTGTTCGTAGGATGTTGCGGATATTAACAATATTTTCACAAAAATTAACAAGTCAGCGTATTTAAATATAGTATGACGGTGTTCTTTGACTTTTTAACTAGATTTAATGTTCTCAAAGCTACATAACGTATACCATTTCATCTAGTTTTAACTAGATTGGTATTTCTAAGGTCGACACATCCTTTCAAAACCACAGGAGTTCTTGTGTATCAATTATAGCGAGGATATTTATCTCAAATCTTTTTTTCTTAACCGATTTCGCTCATATTTGGAATATGAGCTCACAATATCGTATATAAACAATATATGAATACAAAGTCAAAGTCTACTCTCTTCTCAAATTTATACATAACATCTTTTATTTTAAAGGTGCATCCATTGTTTTTAATAGATTTTAATTTGGCTTTACTACGTCCCAACACACCATATGTGCTGTTTACAATACAAAAAAGTTCACTCAGCTTGCTTATTCATTCCCAATCGCCAAATTACTAGTTTCCAATTAAAATCGAGTAACATCATTATGCATGTGCAGAAACCGAAAGGGAAAGTCCTATTTACATGCACAGTAGTAATATGACCTATTGAACATTATCAACTCAAATTTGTTATTTTGTCTGGTGTAAATAAGATTCCAAAATTACGTTTGACTCATTGGCGCGGTGCATTGTCCGGTTTTCGATCAGAAATCGATACTTTTACCTTCATATCATCAATATACTAAGTCGAGTATCATCAAAATGGTAGTTTTCGGTAACAGTTGGTACTTCTCGATAAAATAAGACCATTTATAACGTTTGGCATATTTGACCCCAACAACACAATGGATGCACCTTTAAAGATGCATGTTCAGTTTTGCATGATATTCTATTTGGTTCTAAAATGTACCAAATTACTGGTTTAGGTTATATCTTCTTACTCGATTTTCATATTTAACCTCACATGCTTATATAAAAAAACCAAAGATCGCTGTGGTCTCATACATGTGTAGTTGCTCGACAATTGTGGCTCTATCTCACGCATGTACTCGTTATAATACCTATTAAACGCTATAGAAGTAAATCTGTCTTCCTATTTACTTTATCAAAATTTACAAACTTACATTTGACTAAATGGCTGCAGTAAGCCAAGGTCTTAATTGTCCGGTTTTCGATCAATACCTCGACTTTGAATGGTTGTTATTTCGTTATACTTAACTGATTGACCTTAAACTGATTATTTTCGGTTAAATAACATAAATTATAACATTGGACATATAAATATGTTACCTCACAAACATGATTATGCCCCTTTAACAAAACTACTTAAAGACTTTTAGAATGCACATTAGTAACATTGTGCAACATGTTAGCAAGTACAATGTTTCAGAACATATTTTTAAGCATATGTTTTTCAAACAAACATAACTACACCGCTAGAAGCATTGGTTCAGAAGAGACGATAAAATCTATAACTATAATCCCCTCGGGACATAAATATATACGAGAGAAGAAAATGACCTTTTCAATGAAGTGTATCGCCTTCGTTCAATGAAGCATGGCGGAGTTGAGCACATAAAATTCACTTAAACTTTTGTGTCTCTTTGTCAGAATCAATCGTATTCAACCCATGATTATGCGCTGCCCTATTTAACATTCAAATTGTTTTACAGTGGGGTTTTAAATCTTGGGTGGTCTTCACTTAATTCGGTTGTTACGTTATTTTACGTTATTTTAGAGAATCATCAATATTCATTTAATTCGTTTCAATTTTATAGTCTTTCATTTTTGTATTGTTTATGTCTTTGTCTGCGTTTGTTCGTGTGGCACTTCTTGATCGGTAACTGTACATATCTATATGTTTATGCGTTTACAAGTAGATTTACTCGCCAGTTTGTGTCTCTGTTCATATCTGTCTGTCTTTATACATTTCTCACTAACTGTCTCAGTCTTGTCTCTGTATTCTTGCTATTTTCATGAATATATCCACAACTGCCTACCAGTCTGTCTCATGTTCTATGTGCTTACTCTCTTTGCAAATAGGTATCTATCTGTATGCTGTCTGTCTGTCTGTCTGTCTATCTGTGTGTGTCTGTCTGTCTGTCTGTCTCTGTGTGTGTGTGTCTGTCTGTCTGTGTGTCGGTCTGTTTGTCTGTCCGTCTCTCTGTCTCTGTCTCTGTCTCTGTCTCTCTCTCTCTCTCTCTCTCTCTCTCTCTCTCTCTCTCTCTCTCTCTCTCTCTCTCTCTCTCTCTCTCTCTCTCTCTCTCTCTCTCTCTCTCTGCATGTCTCAATGTCTGTCTGTCTTTCTCTATGTGTCTCTCTTCCTCACTCTCTGCCTCTTATCCCCCCTCGTTCTGCCTCTCGCTCTGTCTGACTCCCTATCTGTCTCTCTGTCTGTGTCTGTCTGTCTGTCTGTGTCTCTGTCTCTCTGCCTCTCCCTCTGTCTCTCTGTGTCTGTGTCTATCTGTCTTCCTCTCTCTCTCGTTGTATGTAGATGTCTATATATGTCTTCTTGTCTATCATTTTCCTTTAATAGCCACAATTTGAATGTCATCTTGTTCAGATTATCAAGTTCACATTAACCTAGCATGCTTATTTATAGAAATTAATCCAAGGCCCGTATCCTTAAGGGCGTGGAATCATATTTTCGAAACTTGGATAGTAGTAATCCATGAGATATATGATACCAATCTATGAGAGATTCGACGATCTTGACCAGGGACTGCTGCTGTAATGTTAAACCTGATTACTTATGATGGTATTGCCATCGGGAAACTATCCAATTTTCATGAACTTTGACCAACCAATATCATCTCACTGGTAATCGGAATAAAAAGCCAGAGGCATTGTATTGGTTGAGTACATTTCGACATGTGCGAGATGATAACATCACTAGATGCAATGTTGAGCGCATTGGGGCAACACATTAGAGCTCAATTGCTTTGTTTTCTTTGATAGGTATTTTAGAAGCTGATGGGATGAACAGTTTGAGAGGCATTCTAGAAGTTGGTGTTATAGAAAGACAAGGATATATTTATGGATGTACAATTTCTTTGTTTCACAATGGCGACGTTTCGGTAAAGATCCTTATACCGTTATGCCGTTTGTGCCAACATATCCTGTATATAACCTGCTGTTTCACCATCTCTTCCATACGCTTGATAACGGTATAAGGATCTATACCGAAACGTCGCCATTGTGAAACAAAGAAGTTGTACATCCATAAATATATCCTTGATGTGATGAAGGAGAACAAGTTCTATGGATAGTAAACTACTTTATTGCTGATATTCTTGAACCGAAACGTCGCATCTACTACATTAACGAAGTTGACTATGCAAATAATTTGCTCTCCTCCTTATGTTTTGTGTTCCTATGACTCTTAAAAAGATCGTACATCCGGGTCAAAGTCCTGTTTTTTTCGATTACGCTAGTGATGCTTACATGTATCATAAACTACTCTAATCGATATGTCTCATTGGTCTCATTAAAATCTCCCCTATCCTTGGACACAAAAAGTTGCCAAATTGCCTCTACCGGAATACGCTCTGATTCGTTAGAGATACCTCTCCGCACGGTCTGACGACGTTCTGTATGGACAAATGTTCTGTTGTCATCATTTTAGCGGACCAATCACATCGCAGCTTTTTAAAAGATCGTGATATGGAATATTCGTTAACACGAATTTCTTTCGTCTGTTTCCGGAAGACTTAGGAAATTTATCCTTGAAATTCGACTTCACAAGACCAAAATATCACTAACCTCTATCCTATTTCTATTTCGCCCCCGCTTTGCAAAAAAAAAAACAACACAAAAAAAACCCAAAACGGCTCACGTCAGTTTGGTCTTGAATTTAACTCGAATTAACTAATGATCCTTCTTATCGGATATATAACATATGAATGAAATTTATCCTTGAATTTCGACTTCACAAAATCAAATTATCATTAACCTCTATCCTATTTCTATTTCGCCCCCACAATGCAAAACGACTCATGTCAATTTGATCTTGAATCACGTAACTATTGAACTAACTAATCGGATATAAAACATATGAATGAAATATTCATTTGTCAAGGCCTTCTGTTGAAACAAGACTTTATCGTGTATGCGGTCGACTTTGTATGTAATATTAATGAGTTTTCACAATGCAGCAGCGCAATAAATATATCAACCTCTTTCGCGCAATTGATATGCGGGTAAAATTGATAGAAACTTGTCACGGTAATCTAAAAGTGCTTTCACTATCAAATTACTGTATTTTCCCAAATAGACGACCGTACATGTATTTTAAAGTCACTCTTTTTCCCGATATTTTTTTCGAAATTCAATTTTAATTATTTTAAATTGAACACCTGTTTCATAACCATCATCCACCCACAGGCCCTTGGGTCATTGGGTCAAGTTTGAGATGAGAGTTTTCCCCTCACTTCGTTCACGCATAGGGAAAACTGGTCGTTCATCTCTTTCCGCAACATATTTGCGCTAAACTTCGCCTGTGCTTATGGTTACCAGAATCAAATAGATATTGGCGTTTATTAGAGAAAATACGATGGGAAAAACACCACTCGTTGACTACACAATTGCCGCTATTGCTTACATAAAACAATGGGAAACTCATAAAGCGACGTCGTAGCTTAACAAAGAAGCTGCACTTTCTCACCGGTCGCCATGGTGAAGAGTTCGTAAATATTGTATCGCCGTTATCGCAGCTATAAAACAGTGTTTATAGTAATTAGGTTGAGCAGAAAACGTATATCATTTTAGTTTATTCTCTGCTTAAGCTTAGAATTGTGGTTTGATGTTAATAAGGTGGCAAGTGCTGATAACAATGGGCCTGTTTGGTGAGAGGATATTTGTTTACTCTGGTTGTAAGATGTGTGACTTGGTTATTAATTCATAATTCATTCAAATATTTACACCATTTGCGCTGAGCGCTGAGCCACTTTCGTTTATTGGTTAATGATGAATTATTCTCCTCCTGATATAGTGTTTATAATACCTGTAAAACAAATGTAATATTCGGTTACGTTTTTTCACTCAAAGAGCACGTAAGGTGAAACGTTTCATTAACCAAAGGACCAGAAACTCTTTAATGGATGCACACTGTCGTACAATAACCCTTATTTTGAGTATCACGATAAACGATAATGGTGAAATTTCGTCTTTTTTGCTAATGTTGAGAGTCAAATGAAAATTTGGTTTTGATTTAAAAGTTTAAATTTTCAGTTTTAGTCTTTTTTCAGTTATGTGAAGAGTTGAAGACTCACAAGGTAATTAAAATGCTGGTAGTTTAAAAGCCCGCAACGCTATGGTGGTTATGCATTGCGATGAAACCTATGAATCGACTGGAACTGGCGAACTATGGGTGGTACTGCGTTGAAATTCAGTGAAAATCATTGCACTCTAACTTTACTGCATATAGGACAGTTTTCTACAGCAGAAAAAGTCGTCGAACCCCGGCGTGATTAAAACCCCGGACCTCTTGCCGAACGAGCTAACCACTGCGCTATTCAAGCCCTCAAATGACTGGAGTCACATTGATGAATATTGAATGACGTAAAATAATCCCCCACGACAAATGGTGTAATTTCGCTAATTTCCTTATGTTGAGAGAAATTTGGTTTTGATTTACAGGGTTACATTTTCAGTTTATTTCATTCATCTATTCATTATACGTGAATAAGACTCAGAAGTTAAACATAAAGTAAAGTCGTACTCAATTTTCTGCCAATTGTTAACATTTTATATAAATATATCCTACCTTGTTATACCCCCACATTCCATCTGATGAAGGAGTGAGCATGTACTCCGAAACGTCGTATCAATACGATATAAGTTCTTATCCAGAAAATCTTGTTTTCTTAAGTTGTAAAACATTAGAAATGAATATTATTTCATTAAATTTTAAATAACATACACAACCAGAATATGTTTAACTTGTTTTCTGAAACATCTGGAAACAGAAAACAACTTCAGCTTTTTATCAATGAAAGGACCCATAGTCATTTCAGAGTAGCCTCCCCTATATATAACAGCATATCTGTGGGCGTCTTGGTATTTTATGACGCTTCAAGACATATTGTTGTCGATTCATTGTTTGCCTACTTTTTTTTATGTTTTACCGTACGCTGGGTCGATAGTTTGAGGTGGTTTGGGGTTTAAAGGGGCAGTAGCACGTTTTTTGCAAACTTTATTTTTTCAAATTTCCCATTTATAAAGATAGTTTACGTCATTTAAATTAACTTTAGAGGGTAAACATCTTATAACACAAACCAATTATCTGTAGTGGTAAAAATTATGTTGCGTATAAAGCAAAAAATGCATGGCGGCCATTTTATTGTGAACACAATTTATTATTTTGTATTACAAAAACGATTCCCATGGCTTTACCGAAACATGGACACTCATTTTAAACTTTATTTTCCGAAGAGAGAAGGATGTTTTACTATTGGTGAAATTATTTTTCAAATACATTTCATCAACATATTTGAGCGAAAAAACGTGCTACTGCCCCTTTAAACCCTAAATGACGTCGTTGTTATTCAATTGCTTTACTTTACCATCTACTGTGTCGGACAGTCAGGGGATATTTGACAGTAAATAAACTATGGTTGTAAGAGCCTTGATTCGGATCCACTAGCTCGCAGGTTTCACCGCAGTGCATAGCCACATAGCGTTGCGGGCTTTCTCCCTGCCATAATACTAGCAGCCGCGATATAAGTGAAATACTCTTGAAAGCAGCGTTAAACACCAACTCACTCACTCACTCACTCGGATCCACTAACTTCGGGAGACACTGGCTGAATCATCAGCATTACGTTTTTAGTTTCTAAAAGTTCGAAAAACCAACAATGAGCAATATTGTTTTAGTTCTTCATTTTTTTAAAAACTGTTCATTTTTCATTCTCCGTTGTAATACACTTATTCCACTTTACCTACACGAGTGTTATGTGGTCGGACAATCAGGGGATATTACAATTTCAGTCAGTAAATGAATTTTGGCTGATAGATTCCTGCTTAATTCTTCATTTTTCGAAGAACGAAGAACTAGAAAAACTGGAATATAGACAGTATGGAAGATTTCAGTTCTTCGTTCTTCGTTCTTCGCTCTTCGCTCTTCGCTCTTCGTTCTTCATTCTTTGTTGTAATACACTTGCATTATTTTACCTACATCAGTGTAAGGTGGTCGGAAAATCAGGGGATATTACAACTTCAGTCAGCAAATAAACTTTGGCTGATATATTCCTGCTTTGTTCTTCATTTTTCGAAGAACGAAGAACTAGAAATCTGGGATGTTTTAGTTCTTCGTTCTTCGAAATACGAAGACAGTATGGACGATTTCAGTTATACTAGTGTAAGGTGGTCAGACAATCAGGGGATATTGCAACTTCAGTTAGTAAACAAACTTTGGCTGATATATACCTGCTTTGTTCTTCATTTTTCGAAGAACGACGAACTAAACTGACGGGCACAAGTAAGTATAACGATCACTTGTTTTCGATTAATTCAATATTTTAAAGAAATGAATTGATGCATTTGATTATGACACGATACAATAACAACTTTCGGCAGTAGTTTGAATGACTTAATTGGTGACTGTTTTATTATTTAACTAAAATATCATTATTTAAAGAAGACAGGGTAAGAAATTAAATTTACATCAACATGACCCCTACCATTGTTAGAATGTTGTCAATGTGTGCAGGACGAAGCACTTTTATTGATTTTAACATAGCGTATGTGTTATACGTCGATGAACAGTTTTGTTTTATAAAAATAATTTTGGGGGAATTTTAAAATTTTAATTTTACATTTCATTTTTTTAAAACTGCGTTGAGGTATTCTTTGACTGATTTAATGTTTTGGACTAATTTCCCAAACTTGTCAGTTTTTTTAATACGAAGTCGAAAACTCGAGATATTTGACTTTGAAAATTATGCATAAGATAAATGACTGATATACTTTCTTTTGCCCGTCAGTGTAGAAACCTGGGATATTTTAGTTGCTCGTTCTTCGCAGAACGAAGAACCAGACAGTATGCCGTGTTTTACTTCTTCGTTCATCGTTCTTCATTGGTCGTTGTAACACAATTTACTGTACCTACACCACTGTAAGCTGGTTTGACAATTATGGGATATTGCAATATCATTCTATAATAGGTTGATAGTTCTATGAAAAAGGAAGGTAGTGACTGACATATTTATGTAGTGTTTATGGACATGATGGACAACCTCAAGTAATGCCATTTATAAGCGTAAAAGTTTGTAGATTTTCCGAATTTGCGTGTTGGTCCGTTATACTATAATAAAAAAAACCCAATAAAATAGCGGATTGCATGAAGTTGCATATGTTTAGAAAACCCCTGGTGGAGCAGCAGAAACAATAATCAACCGGTGGCAGTTACAAAATTTGACACCACAGTGGCAAAGCAATTCTCAACACCGTTTTACAAGCTTTTACTGTAGATGATCGGTAAATGCAGATATTCCTAAATGTCTCCCAAATATTGAGACAAACATAATTAACTTTCTAATTCTGATCGAAAATAGTCACGGTCAATTAAGGTCATGATATAGAGAAACTACCCCAGTTGATCTTTATCCTGTTAAAAAGAATAAATGAGTAAATGATAAACGTTTCATTTCTTCGTATATGTGTATTATCGATTGGGTGTCCACGTAGTGCACGTGATTCAATGGATTTGGATTTGTAGAACATGAACATCAATATGTATACACCAAATCATCAACTATGGTTACATCGTAACTGAGTGGTTATGTGGATCAAAGAGTTCGACATTTCATGTCTTAAACCAGTTTTCTCTGAAACGTGTATGAAAAGAAACATTAAAATGTAACTAATAGAACCTAAACTGAGGTGCAAAAGAAAGTATATCACTCAGTTGTTTTCCATTAATTCAATATTTTAAAGAAATTAGATGCATCTGATTATGGCACGATACAATAACACCTTTCGGCAGTAGTTTGAATGACTTTATTAGTGACTGTTTTTCCTTTTTAACTTAAATATCATTATTTAGAGTAGACGTGGGTAAGAAATGAAATTTACACCAACAAGACCCCTACCATGTTCAAAATGTTGTAAATGTGTGCAGGACGAGGCTCATGTATTGATTTTCACACAGAGTATGTCTTATATGTCGATTAACAATTGTGTTTTGTCAAAATTAATTTGGGGGAATTTCAAAATTTAATTTTTTTAATTTTAATTAAAAAAAAAACAAAACGCGTACAGGTATTCTTTGACTGATTTAATGTTTTGGACTAATTTGCCAAACTAGTCAGTTTTTGAATACGACGTCGAAAATTCGATATATGTGACTTTGAAAATTATACATATGATAAATACAACTGAGAGATATACTTTCTTTTGCACCTCAGTTTAGTACCATATCATGATACCGTCATTTCAACTAGCTTTTACACAATGGTGATTCATCTGTAATAATTTTAATAGGATATATTATCTTAAATGATTTCGAACGAAAAGCGTTTATAAGTTTTAAGCATAATTTCATTACATTAAGAATTAGAGAATCTAATAATTTAGGATGTGCACGGACATAACCAACATATAAACATTAAAGTAATAAAAGCATTTGTAAATAACATTAAATTAACATTCAGTTTGTTGTTGGAGTCATGTTTGTCAAACATTATTGTTGTGGTTTGTTCCAATCGTTAAAATCACTCGTTGATTGACATATGATAATTTTTGGTGGCTGCGTTTATTTTGTTGCTTAGTTTAGGTTACCTAAAGCAAAATGTATTCATGGGACATTGCATTTAAATAATAAATAAACAATCATAATATAATTAACTTTCAATCTGATGAAGTTACATGACACTAAGTTACTATTTAACATATTTTGATGGCATAATCGAATGTGACAAGCAGGCGTGACCAGGTATTTTAAGGCAGCTTAAGAAGAAAATTTTAAAACAAAAGTAGAAAGTAGTCCATTCTAAAACAAAAGTATTAATATTTGGCGGATCGAAGAAAGATTATAAAATATCATTCAAAATTGAAACTAGTATTCTGGAAAATGTTCAGTCCTTCACATATTTGGGCATAGAGTTTGAAAAGAGCAGGAGATTTCCATTAACGAAAAAGCCACAAAAGCGATGTATTTTGTTCTCAGCAAGGGTCGAAAACTGCACCTAACATATGAATAACATATACAACTGCGTTTATTTGATTCCATGGTATTGCCTATTCTATTGTATGGCTGTGAGGTTTGGGGATTTGAAAATGTAACATCACTTGAAAATGTACACATACATTTTAGTAAGCTCTTAGTGCCCTTAAGGAAAAGTAGCCCAAATTTATGTTATACGGGGAATTTGGTAGACACCCACTTGCAATTAATATTAAATTAAGAATCTTACATTTTGGAGTCGACTTGTGACTGGAAAAACTACAAAATTATCCTTAATCATTTTATAAATGCTTTTTAACGATACTCTTCTTTGGGGAAAGTAAGCATAAATGTATTATGAACATTAAAAACATTTTCGACGAAATTGGACTAAGTTTTATTTGGAAGTTCCAAAACTTTGGAGACCTCAGTAAATTGAAATATTTAGTAAAAATTAAGCTGTAAGATTCATTAAAGGGACACCGCGTCGAGGATAAGTTCTGACTAATCTACTTTTGCTGTTTAACGTGTCTGGTAACGAGTCACAGATCTTCAATTTCAGATAATTGAAGTAATTAGTAATAAAAACTAGTGCATGTAGACAGTGAAGCGAAGCGTAACTCGTTAGCAGGCACTTTAATCAGCATAGGTAGATAAAAGTGAGACTCATTTTTATCCTCGACGCAGTGTCCCTTTAAGGATGTTCGCTCCTCAAATTTATAGAATTAAACTTTTTTCTAACTTATTTTTTTAGAAGATCAAAGTATATGATTGAAAAATCAGCATTAAAAAATAGGGGGTAGTGTGGGTTTTTTCGAGCCTGTAAGATAGTTGGGTGAAGTACAATTTTAACATGGGAGTCTATGGGAAAATGAGAAAAAAAATGCTAAAAACTTTAAAATACTACATTTCTAGCATTAAACTTTTTTTCCTTTTTAGATATGTTACAAAGTTCATTTTACCCTACCGAAATCGATGAAAAAATATATATGGTAGTGTGGGTTTTTTTAAGCTTTGACACAAAATGTACCTGAAAACCCCCTTTTTAAGTCAAATTTAGGACATTTATGCTGTGTAAACACTTTTTAGAGGTTCTAAAGTCACATTTTCTTTATTTCATATGTTTTTTAAAAGTATGTAGCTGATGTAGAATATCATGATGTAAGTAAAGATGAGAAAAAAATCTTTACTTTATCACATTTCATTTTTGAATTTCAACCGGAAGGAGCGGACATCCTTAAGCAAGTGTGGTTTTCTACGGTCGACCAATCATCAAAAGGTATTATGTATAGCTACTTAGATTTAAAGGCGCTGTAGCACGTTTTTTTTCGCTCAAATAAGTCGATGAAATGTATTTGAAAAATAATGTCAACAATAGTAAAACACCCTTCTCTCTTCGGAAAATCAAGTTACAAATGAGTGTACATAGTTCCGTAAAGCCATGGGAATAGTTTTTGTCATTCGAAATAAAAAAAAGTGTTCACAATAAAATGGCCGCCATGCAATTTTGGCTTTATACGCAACACCGTTATTACCACTACGGATAATTGGTTTGTGTAATAAGATGTTTTACCCACTAAAGTAAATATAAATGACATAAACTATCATTATAAATGAGAAATTTGAAAAAATAAAATTTGCAAAAAACGTGCTACAGCGCCTTTAAAGTTTATTAGATATTTGGATATTTTAGATGATAAACTTTCAAGAGCATTACTATAATTTTAACAGCTAACCATAACCATAACCAGATAACCATAATGCTGAAACTTTTTTAACATGAAACCAGACATCTCATGGATCCATTACAGTTCGCCTACAGAGCTGGACGTGGAGTAAAAGACGCCCTGCTTTCTCCCCTCCACGCTGTATATACTCACCTGGATACACCAAAGTCTTATGTGCGAGTTCTATTGCTGACTTCTCATCAGCGTTCAACAAGATACAAACCCACCCGATGATGAAAAAACTACTTTCTATGGACGTAAACAGCAATCTCATACGTTGGATTGAGGTTTTCCTTACACGGTTTCAACATGTGCGAGTAAATTCTGCCACCTCTAATATGACGCTTAGGAATACTGGTGCTCCTCAAGGATGTGTTCTGTCTCCCGTTCTTTTTACCCTCTATGCAAATGACTGTTTTAGCGATAACCTCAATTCAATTCAAGTTCGCAGACGACGCTGCATTAACAGGACTAATAAGAAGCTCAGAACTAGATTACAGGAATGGTGTAAAGGCAATTATATTCTGTTAAACGCCGACAAGACAAGACAATGATTATAGACTTTCGTACCAAAAGACAATCTCTAGAACCAGTATTCATCGAGGAAAAGGAAGTGCAGATTGTAGAGGAGTACACATATCTTGGCACCATACTGGACAATAAACTCTCCTGGAGATCTAACACGCACGCCTTGTACACTGAAGGACAGCAACGGTTATATTTACTTCGCAAGCTGTGCTATTTAAATGTTGACAAAGTCACATTAAAGCATTTTTATCAAACTTTTATTCAAACTGTTATCGACTTCTGTTTACATGCATGGTATGGCAATCTCCCCCTGTCACTAATAGCAAAGTAAACTCCATTGTTAAACTTTCCAGCAAAATTTGCGGCTTTCCCTTTCAAAAT
This sequence comes from Gibbula magus, assembly GCA_936450465.1. Classification (NCBI taxonomy): domain Eukaryota; kingdom Metazoa; phylum Mollusca; class Gastropoda; order Trochida; family Trochidae; genus Gibbula; species Gibbula magus. Next base: position 65,671,587 of record OW388290.1, on the reverse strand, counting down.
TTGGCTGTAACTTATGAGTCTCGTGTCGAAAAGAAAGCTCTGACAATATTATTCAGGCCGATACGTCCCACTTCTTAAATAACCAGTTCGAACTTCTTCCTTCCGGCCGCCGCTTCAAAATCCCTCTTTACAAAATCAACAGAACTTTCAAATCTTTTGTATCATCCAGTATTCGTATTCTTAATAAATCTTAACATTTTAATCGTCTTCTTCTTCCCTGTTAACTTTGTACATTTTCTATTTTAAGTATATATTATTAAGCTTTTACTATTTTAAAAAAATGGTTGTTAAAATTACCACTGTTATTTATCTTAATGGTATCTTTATACATTCTGTTTTATGTATATATCAAAGGGTCTTTTATTCTTCTTTAGAAACATGATTGTTAATAATCTATTTTAGCATTGTCGTTATCAATTTTTTAGTACCACTATACTTTTTTATGCGGAGTAATTTTTTACTATTCAGTGTATATCTCTTATATTGTTAATATAACTCACATGAATGTTATAAAAATTTCCCTCGTGGATAATACAGTCTTATCTTATCTTATCTTATCTTACCAGATTTTTTATGAAAACTTTAATTAACTGTGGCTTTCCGTTGGTCAGTGACAGGATTTGGATACTTAGCATTAAACATCCCTTGTGTTTAGCTCTTAAAATTAGTTCATAACTATGTACAGATCTTGTTCAATGGGCATCTCAACCTGGTAATGTAATGATATTGGAACCAGGCTGCGAGAACCAAACTGATAGTTTATTTTTACCAAAGATAATAATTCAAGATTTTGCAGAGCGAACAATGCATAACCCGTTTCCGCGGATGAGATATACAGCGACACTGAATGGTATTGTTCGGACACAGGCTAGATTGCACGTGCAGACCATGCAATCACGAATCTTTAGCAGTTAGAAGCGTGCCAATCAAAGCTGCACCATGTACAGCTTAAAGTTTCCAGAATGTAGGAGGAAAAGTCGCACGTGCAATTCATGCTGTATTTATTTCAATCGACCCTGTTCAAAGTCGCAAATGATTCACTATATACCCGGTAGGTAGGGGACATTCCAAGATGGCGGCCGAAACTGATCGACAAAGGTAGGTCTCTGCTTCCAATGTCCTGTTCTCCTTATTGCCGAGGTTTAGTAATTTACATTTTACTTTGCAATTGGGATTTTAATAACATCATCATATTTAAAATGTAGTTGCCCCCTAAACCTTATTATGTCCACCCCCTCTCTTGGCATGTCTCCTCTATAACGGATACACGACAGTGGTTTTGCTTGTACGGGATTAGACAGACCGCTCGTGGGTATTCTTTTCACATGCGAGGAGAGGAACACCCGGGCGAGGAGAGGAACACATTAAAATCAATGTTTTGCCACTTTTATTTTCGTAACAGGGTCCTTTTTTAATGAAACTGGACTCATGCAATATAAGAAGTGTCAGCTCTACTAGCGATGGGCCAATCTGTGACACCGACTTACACCTGATGCAACAAGTTCCGTTCCACCTTATGGAGTTGAGGTGAGGTGAGTTGGGGTTAAACGCCACTTTCAAGAACAGTTCACTGATATCATGGCTGCTAGTGTTATTGTTGGGAGAAAACCTGCAACGACATGGTGACTATGCATTGCGGTGAAGCCTGCGAGCATCGGCCTGATCCAACGAACCATGGATGCTACTGCACTGTCCACCTTATGTATATATATATATATATATATATATATATATATATATATATATATATATATATATACACACACACACATATAAATATTAAGAGGATATTTGTCTTTTCTTGACTAATACCATGTTTATCTCATCGAGTTAGGTAGAAAGGTTATATTTTCACGAGTGGCGCAGCCACGAGTGAAAATATATAACTTTTCTACCTCACGAGATGAGATAAACATGGTATTTGTCAAGAAAAGACAAATTTTCTATTTATTATATGACATAATTTTTGCATATTCACCGAAATCGACTTTCATTTACGTTAAGTCGGCTGCAGAATGAGCCTGTCGCCTCAGCAACAACGTGACGTCATGAACGTGTCATGACGTCGGAGCATTGTTTTATGACGTCAGGTCATTGTTATATCAGTCACTAGTGACTGATAACACGTTCCATTGTTATTTTCACTAGTGACTGATAACACGGTTTATTTTCATTGATATATTCCGGTATTTCACCTGCAATCATATAATATATATATATATATATATATATATATATATATATATATATATATATATATATAAATATATATATATATATATACACATATATATATACATACATATACACATATGTATATATAATATTTATAATATATATATATTTACACATATGAGTACTCTGCATGTAAACTGGGTTTGTGGTTCGGTTTTCATTGGAAACAATACATTATGATATATTTGGAGATTTGGGAGGAATATGCAAGTTGAGTGAAATTATGTGAACTTATATCAGCACATATGGTATTTTGGCACGTACTAAGGCCAAACATAATATTATGAAAAACACTTTAAACCTTGAAAAGTAGCCTTTTAGAGAAAATGGGATGTAAACAATGGACTTTAACACGAAGATAGCATGTCTCGGTAGTGAGTGAAGAAGTGGAACAAGAACACAGGCTGTGGGAAACAACTAAAGGTTATCAACATTTGAAACGTTTTTAAACTACTTCAGCGTTAGAATGACTTATAATTAATTTGTCAAAATATTCAAAATAAAATATTGTAAAATATTTATTTTACGAACTTCTATAAGCATAGATCATAGCTTCCAGCATGGTTAAATCATAGTATATTAAGATAAACCAAAAAACATAACGATCATGGCGTCATGATCAACCACGACAGAACATAAACAGAACAGAACAGAATTAATATTAAGAATATAATACAAGTTATATACGCAATTCACATTTATACATATAGACCGATGTAATACAAATTTGATAGCTAAGTTAGTTTGTAATCAAAAGAGACATAACCCTTCTTTAATGAATTTTGATAATTCTAATAAAAGTGGTTTATATGTGGTTTACATAAGGGAGATCTACTTTTCAAATGACGGATATTTACAATACTATGATGGTAAGTATCTATTTCTTAATTGACTTTAAAATGGCCAGTCCAAAAGGAAATGTAATTCATCACCGATGGAGACATTACATAAATTACAAATCCGCTTATTTTTTTTCAATTTTACTCCATCGACCAGTTTCGATTAGTTAACTATGATTTGATGTTTTGAAGCGGTTAAGCCAAATGCGGAGATTAATGGGAAGTTCCAAAAGATAAGGGTCCATATAGGATTTTTCTTTATAGATAGTATTCTACTTTTGAGGATCAATATTTATTTGGGTAGCAGTCAACGTTTGGTAAAATTGATCAATAAAGACTCGTTTGTGAACTGGTAAAAGTTTGAGAACTCCATACATACACTAAATCTGTTCCCGCAACATTCCTTCATTTGTATTAATTAGTTTGTAATTTGTAATTTATACATGAGAAGATACATTTTTTATGTTAAGTTTGGGGGCACTATGGCATTTCACACGACAGTCTATTTGGCGACAGGCCAACCATTCAATGTGAGCCAAAAACTTGAAAAAACCTAAAACCATTCAATGTGAGCCAAACACGTAAAAACAACATTTACAGTTACAACAGTTACAACAACACAAGCTTATTCGGCGACCGATAGGAGTTAGATTACCTTAACTGTTATGGATATACATGTATATCTGACCTAGCTACAGTTCGTAGTCATTACAACACCGACTCTTGTACTGACTCGCCTGTTCCGTCGGTGACTGGGTGTGCATATTCATGTAGATCTGTCATTGCAACAGACTTGCTTTATTATCCTAATGACGATTGTTACGTTGACACAGTAACGGAGAGGGGATGTTACGTTGAAAAAGTGACAGAAACGTATTGTGGACACAGTAACTGAGAGGGTATGTTATGCTGACACAGTAACTGAGGTGAAATGTAATGTTGACACAGTAACTGAGGTGAAATGTAATGTTGACAGTAACTGAGGTGAAATGTAATGTTGACACAGTAACTGAGAGGAAATGTTATGTTGATATAGCAACTGGGAGTGGATGTTACTTTGACACAGAAGCTGAGATTAATAGTAATGAAACGGAATGACGTTGACACAGTAACTGCAGTGAAAAGTACGTTGACACAGTAAATGAGACGAAATGTAACATTGACAAAGTAACCGAGTAGGTGAATATTACAATGACACAGTTACTGAGAGGGTATGTTACGTCGACATAATAACTGAGGTGAATAGTAATGTTGACACAGTAACTGTGAGGTGAAATGTAATGTGGAGACAGTAACTGAGGCAAATGTAACATTGACACAGTGACTGAGGAGAAATGTTATGTTGACACAGTAACTGAGGCGAAATGTCACAATGACGCGGTAACCGAGGTGAAATGTAATGTTGACTCAGTAACCGAGGTGAAATGTAAAGTTTACAGAGTACCTGAGGTGAACATGTAGCATTGACACAGTACCTGAGGTGAAATGTTATGCTGCTGACACAGTAACTGAGGCGAAAAGTCACATCAACACGGAAACTGAGGCGAAATTTTATGTTGACACCATAACTGAGATGAAATGTAATGTTGACACAGTAACGTATACGTAGGTGGGATGTAACGTTGAAAAAGTGACCGAAATCAATTATTACGTTGACACAAGAACTAAAAGTGGATGTTACCTTAAACAAGTTAACGAAATGTAATGTAGACACAACAAACTGCGAAATAAATTTATACCGTTGATACACTGGCTGAGGAAAAGTGAATTGTGGGCAGAGTAACTGAGAGAGGATGTTACATTGGCAACCGAACTGAAAGGGGATGTTACGTTAAAAAAGTGACCGAGGTGAATATTACATTGACACAGTTACTGAGAGGGTATGTTACGTTGACACAATAACTGAGATGAATAGTAATGTTGACACAGTAACTGTGAGGTAAAATGTAATGTGGAGACAGTAACTTAGGCAAATGTAACATTGACACAGTGACTGAGGATAAATGTTATGTTGACACAGTAACTGAGGCAAAATGTCACAATGATGCGGTAACCGAGATGAAATGTTATGTTGACTCAGTAACCGAGGTGAAATGTAATGTTTACAGAGTACCTGATGTGAACATGTAGCATTGGCACAGTACCTGTGGTGAAATGTTATGCTGCTGACACAGTAACTGAGGCGAAAAGTCACATCAACACGGAAACTAAGTCGAAATTTTATGTTGACACCATAACTGAGATGAAATGTAATGTTGACACAGTAACGTATACGTAGGTGGGATGTAACGTTGAAGGAGTAACTGAAATAAAATATTGCGTTGACACAGTAACTGAGAGGGGACGTAACGTTGAAAAAGTGACCGAAAACATTTATTACGTAGACACAAGAACAAAAAGTGGATGTTACCTTAAACAAGTTAACGAAATGTAATGTAGACACAACAAACTGCGAAATAAATTTATACCGTTGACACACTGCCTGAGGTGAAGCGAAATGTAGGCAGAGTAACTGAGAGAGGATGTTACATTGGCACAGGAACTGAGAGGGGATGTTCCGTTAAAAAAGTGACCGAGGTGAATATTACATTGACACAGTTACTGAGAAGGTATGTTACGTTGATACAATAACTGAGGTGAATAGTAATGTTGACACAGTAACTGTGAGGTGAAATGTAATGAGGAGATAGTAACTGAGGCAAATGTAACATTGTCACAGTGACGGAGGAGAAATGTTATGTTGACACAGTAACTGAGGCGAAATGTCACAATGACGCGGTAACCGAGGTGAAATGTAATGTTGACTCAGTAACCGAGGTGAAATGTAAAGTTTACAGAGTACCTGAGGTGAACATGTAGCATTGACACAGTACCTGAGGTGAAATGTAATGCTGCTGACACAGTAACTGAGGCGAAAAGTCACATCAACACGGAAACTGAGGCGAATTTTTATGTTGACACCATAACTGAGATGAAATGTAATGTTGACACAGTAACGTAGATGGGATGTAACGTTGAAGGAGTAACTGAAATGAAATATTACATTGACATAGTAACTGAGAGGGGATGTAATGTTGAAAAAGTGACCGAAATCAATTATTCCGTTGACACAAGAACTAAAAGGGGATGTTACTTTAAAAAAGTTGACGAAATGTAATGTAGACACAACAAACTGCGAAATGTACCGTTGACACACTGCCTGAGGTGAAGTGAAATGTGGGCAGAGTAACTGAGAGAGGATGTTACATTGGCACAAAAAACTGAGAGGGGATTTTACGTTAAAAAAGTGACCGAGTTGAATATTATATTGACACACTTACTGAGAGGGTATGTTACGTTGACACAATAGCTGAGGTAAATAGTAATGTTGACACAGTAACTGTGAGGTGAAATGTAATGTGGAGACAGTAACTGAGGCAAATGTAACATTGTCACAGTGACTGAGGAGAAATGTTATGTTGACACAGTAACTGAGGCGAAATGTCACAGTGACGCGGTAACCGAGGTGAAATGTAATGTTGACTCAGTAACCGAGGTGAAATGTAAAGTTTACAGAGTACCTGAGGTGAACATGTAGCATTGACACAGTACCTGAGGTGAAATGTAATGTTGACACAGTAACGTAGGTGATATGCAACGTTGAAGGAGTAACTGAAATGAAATATTACATTCACACAGTAACTGAGAGGGGATGTAACGTTGAAAAAGAGACCGAAATCAATTATTACGTTGACACAAGAACTAAAAGGGGAAGTTACTTTAAAACAGTTAACGAAATGTAATGTAGACACAACAAACTGCGAAATGTACCGTTTACACACTGACTGAGGTGAAGTGAAATGTGGGCAGAGTAACTGAGAGAGGATGTTACATTGGCACAGGAACTGAGAGGGGATTTTACGTTAAAAAAGTGACCGAGGTGAATATTATATTGACAAACTTACTGAGAGGGTATGTTACGTTGACACAATAGCTAAGGTGAATAGTAATGTTGACACAGTAACTGTGAGGTGAAATGTAATGTGGAGACAGTAACTGAGGCAAATGTAACATTGTCACAGTGACTGAGGGGAAATGTTATGTTGACACAGTAACTGAGGCGAAATGTCACAATGACGCGGTAACCGAGGTGAAATGTAATGTTGACTCAGTAACCGAGGTGAAATGTAAAGTTTACAGAGTAACTGAGGTGAAAATGTAGCATTGACACAGTACCTGAGGTGAAATGTTATGCTGCTGACACAGTAACTGAGGCGAAAAGTCACATCAACACGGAAACTGAGGCGAATTTTTATGTTGACACCATAACTGAGATGAAATGTAATGTTGACACAGTAACGTAGATGGGATGTAACGTTGAAGGAGTAACTGAAATGAAATATCACATTGACATAGTAACTGAGAGGGATGTAACGTTGAAAAAGTGACCGAAATCAATTATTACGTTGACACAAGAACTAAAAGGGGATGTTACTTTAAAAAAGTTGACGAAATGTAATGTAGACACAACAAACTGCGAAATGTACCGTTGACACACTGACTGAGGTGAAGTGAAATGTGGGCAGAGTAACTGAGAGAGGATGTTACATTGGCACAAAAAACTGAGAGGGGATTTTACGTTAAAAAAGTGACCGAGGTGAATATTATATTGACACACTTACTGAGAGGGTATGTTACGTTGACACAATAGCTGAGGTGAATAGTAATGTTGACACAGTAACTGTGAGGTGAAATGTAATGTGGAGACAGTAACTGAGGCAAATGTAACATTGTCACAGTGACTGAGGAGAAATGTTATGTTGACACAGTTACTGAGGCGAAATGTCACAATGACGCGGTAACCGAGGTGAAATGTAATGTTGACTCAGTAACCGAGGTGAAATGTAAAGTTTACAGAGTACCTGAGGTGAACATGTAGCATTGACACAGTACCTGAGGTGAAATGTAATGTTGACACAGTAACGTAGGTGATATGCAACGTTGAAGGAGTAACTGAAATGAAATATTACATTCACACAGTAACTGAGAGGGGATGTAACGTTGAAAAAGAGACCGAAATCAATTATTACGTTGACACAAGAACTAAAAGGGGATGTTACTTTAAAACAGTTAACGAAATGTAATGTAGACACAACAAACTGCGAAATGTACCGTTTACACACTGACTGAGGTGAAGTGAAATGTGGGCAGAGTAACTGAGAGAGGATGTTACATTGGCACAGGAACTGAGAGGGGATTTTACGTTAAAAAGTGACCGAGGTGAATATTATATTGACAAACTTACTGAGAGGGTATGTTACGTTGACACAATAGCTAAGGTGAATAGTAATGTTGACACAGTAACTGTGAGGTGAAATGTAACGTGGAGACAGTTACTGTCTGAGGCAAATGTAACATTGTCACAGTGACTGAGGGGAAATGTTATGTTGACACAGTAACTGAGGCGAAATGTCACAATGACGCGGTAACCGAAGTGAAATGTAATGTTGACTCAGTAACCGAGGTGAAATGTAAAGTTTACAGAGTACCTGAGGTGAAAATGTAGCATTGACACAGTACCTGAGGTGAAATGTTATGCTGCTGACACAGTAACTGAGGCGAAAAGTCACATCAACACGGAAACTGAGGCGAATTTTTATGTTGACACCATAACTGAGATGAAATGTAATGTTGACACAGTAACGTAGATGGGATGTAACGTTGAAGGAGTAACTGAAATGAAATATCACATTGACATAGTAACTGAGAGGGATGTAACGTTGAAAAAGTGACCGAAATCAATTATTACGTTGACACAAGAACTAAAAGGGGATGTTACTTTAAAACAGTTAACGAAATGTAATGTAGACACAACAAACTGCGAAATGTACCGTTGACACACTGACTGAGGTGAAGTGAAATGTGGGCAGAGTAACTGAGAGAGGATGTTACATTGGCACAAAAAACTGAGAGGGGATTTTACGTTAAAAAAGTGACCGAGGTGAATATTATATTGACACACTTACTGAGAGGGTATGTTACGTTGACACAATAGCTGAGGTGAATAGTAATGTTGACACAGTAACTGTGAGGTGAAATGTAATGTGGAGACAGTAACTGAGGCAAATGTAACATTGTCACAGTGACTAAGGAGAAATGTTCTGTTGACACAGTTACTGAGGCGAAATGTCACAATGACGCGGTAACCGAAGTGAAATGTAATGTTGACTCAGTAACCGAGGTGAAATGTAAAGTTTACAGAGTACCTGAGGTGAACATGTAGCATTGACACAGTACCTGAGGTGAAATGTTATGCTGCTGACACAGTAACTGAGGCGAAAAGTCACATCAACACGGAAACTGAGGCGAATTTTTATGTTGACACCATAACTGAGATGAAATGTAATGTTGACACAGTAACGTAGGTGGGATGTAACGTTGAAGGAGTAACTGAAATGAAATATTACATTGACACAGTAACTGAGATGGGATGTAACGTTGAAAAAGTGACCGAAATCAATTATTACGTTGACACAAGAACTAAAAGGGGATGTTACTTTAAAAAAGTTAACGAAATGTAATGTAGACACAACAAACTGCGAAATGTACCGTTGACACACTGACTGAGGTGAAGTGAAATGTGGGCAGAGTAACTGAGAGAGGATGTTACATTGGCACAGGAACTGAAAGGGGATTTTACGTTGAAAAAGTGACCGAGGTGAATATTATATTGACACACTTACTGAGAGGGTATGGTACGTTGACACAATAGCGGAGGTGAATAGTAATATTGACACAATAACTGTGAGGTGAAATGTAATGTGGAGACAGTAACTGAGGCAAATGTAACATTGTCACAGTGACTGAGGAGAAATGTTATGTTGACACAGTAACTGGGGCTAAATATCACAGTGACGCGGTAACCGAGGTGAAATGTAATGTTGACTCAGTAACCGAGGTGAAATGTAAAGTTTACAGAGTACCTGAGGTGAACATGTAGCATTGACACAGTACCTGAGGTGAAATGTAATGTTGACACAGTAACGTAGGTGGGATGCAACGTTGAAGGAGTAACTGAAATGAAATATTACATTCACACAGTAACTGAGAGGGGATGTAACGTTGAAAAAGAGACCGAAATCAATTATTACGTTGACACAAGAACTAAAAGGGGATGTTACTTTAAAACAGTTAACGAAATGTAATGTAGACACAACAAACTGCGAAATGTACCGTTTACACACTGACTGAGGTGAAGTGAAATGTTGGCAGAGTAACTGAGAGAGGATGTTACATTGGCACACAAAACAGAGAGGGGATTTTACGTTAAAAAAGTGACAGAGGTGAATATTATATTGACACACTAACTGAGAGGGTATGTTACGTTGACACAATAGCTGAGGTGAATAGTAATGTTGACACAGTAACTGTGAGGTGAAATGTAATGTGGAGACAGTAACTGAGGCAAATGTAACATTGTCACAGTGACTGAGGAGAAATGTTCTGTTGACACAGTTACTGAGGCGAAATGTCACAATGACGCGGTAACCGAAGTGAAATGTAATGTTGACTCAGTAACCGAGGTGAAATGTAAAGTTTACAGAGTACCTGAGGTGAACATGTAGCATTGACACAGTACCTGAGGTGAAATGTTATGCTGCTGACACAGTAACTGAGGCGAAAAGTCACATCAACACGGAAACTGAGGCGAATTTTTATGTTGACACCATAACTGAGATGAAATGTAATGTTGACACAGTAACGTAGGTGGGATGTAACGTTGAAGGAGTAACTGAAATGAAATATTACATTGACACAGTAACTGAGAGGGGATGTAACGTTGAAAAAGTGACCGAAATCAATTATTACGTTGACACAAGAACTAAAAGGGGATGTTACTTTAAAAAAGTTAACGAAATGTAATGTAGACACAACAAACTGCGAAATGTAACGTTGACACACTGACTGAGGTGAAGTGATATGTGGGCAGAGTAACTGAGAGAGGATGTTACATTTGTACAGGAACTGAGAGAGGATTTTACGTTAAAAAAGTGACCAAGGTGAATATTATATTGACACACTTACTGAGAGGGTATGTTACGTTGACACAATAGCGGAGGTGAATAGTAATGTTGACACAATAACTGTGAGGTGAAATGTAATGTGGAGACAGTAACTGAGGCAAATGTAACATTGTCACAGTGACTGAGGAGAAATGTTATGTTGACACAGTAACTGGGGCGAAATATCACAGTGACGCGGTAACCGAGGTGAAATGTAATGTTGACTCAGTAACCGAGGTGAAATGTAAAGTTTACAGAGTACCTGAGGTGAACATGTAGCATTGACACAGTACCTGAGGTGAAATGTAATGTTGACACAGTAACGTAGGTGGGATGCAACGTTGAAGGAGTAACTGAAATGAAATATTACATTCACACAGTAACTGAGAGGGGATGTAACGTTGAAAAAGAGACCGAAATCAATTATTACGTTGACACAAGAACTAAAAGGGGATGTTACTTTAAAACAGTTAACGAAATGTAATGTAGACACAACAAACTGCGAAATGTACCGTTTACACACTGACTGAGGTGAAGTGAAATGTGGGCAGATTAACTGAGAGAGGATGTTACATTGGCACAGGAACTGAGAGGGGATTTTACGTTAAAAAAGTGACCGAGGTGAATATTATATTGACACACTTACTGAGAGGGTATGTTACGTTGACACAATAGCTGAGGTGAATAGTAATGTTGACACAGTAACTGTGAGGTGAAATGTAATGTGGAGACAGTAACTGAGGCAAATGTAACATTGTCACAGTGACTGAGGAGAAATGTTCTGTTGACACAGTTACTGAGGCGAAATGTCACAATGACGCGGTAACCGAAGTGAAATGTAATGTTGACTCAGTAACCGAGGTGAAATGTAAAGTTTACAGAGTACCTGAGGTGAACATGTAGCATTGACACAGTACCTGAGGTGAAATGTTATGCTGCTGACACAGTAACTGAGGCGAAAAGTCACATCAACACGGAAACTGAGGCGAATTTTTATGTTGACACCATAACTGAGATAAAATGTAATGTTGACACAGTAACGTAGGTGGGATGTAACGTTGAAGGAGTAACTGAAATGAAATATTACATTGACACAGTAACTGAGAGGGGATGTAACGTTGAAAAAGTGACCGAAATCAATTATTACGTTGACACAAGAACTAAAAGGGGATGTTACTTTAAAAAAGTTAACGAAATGTAATGTAGACACAACAAACTGCGAAATGTACCGTTGACACACTGACTGAGGTGAAGTGAAATGTGGGCAGAGTAACTGAGAGAGGATGTTACATTGGCACAGGAACTGAAAGGGGATTTTACGTTGAAAAAGTGACCGAGGTGAATATTATATTGACACACTTACTGAGAGGGTATGTTACGTTGACACAATAGCGGAGGTGAATAGTAATGTTGACACAATAACTGTGAGGTGAAATGTAATGTGGAGACAGTAACTGAGGCAAATGTAACATTGTCACAGTGACTGAGGAGAAATGTTATGTTGACACAGTAACTGGGGCGAAATATCACAGTGACGCGGTAACCGAGGTGAAATGTAATGTTGACTCAGTAACCGAGGTGAAATGTAAAGTTTACAGAGTACCTGAGGTGAACATGTAGCATTGACACAGTACCTGAGGTGAAATGTAATGTTGACACAGTAACGTAGGTGGGATGCAACGTTGAAGGAGTAACTGAAATGAAATATTACATTCACACAGTAACTGAGAGGGGATGTAACGTTGAAAAAGAGACCGAAATCAATTATTACGTTGACACAAGAACTAAAAGGGGATGTTACTTTAAAACAGTTAACGAAATGTAATGTAGACACAACAAACTGCGAAATGTACCGTTGACACACTGACTGAGGTTAAGTGAAATGTGGGCAGAGTAACTGAGAGAGGATGTTACATTGGCACAGGAACTGAGAGGGGATTTTACGTTAAAAAAGTGACCGAGGTGAATATTATATTGACACACTTACTGAGAGGGTATGTTACGTTGACACAATAGCTGAGGTGAATAGTAATGTTGACACAGTAACTGTGAGGTGAAATGTAATGTGGAGACAGTAACTGAGGCAAATGTAACATTGTCACAGTGACTGAGGAGAAATGTTATGTTGACACAGTAACTGAGGCGAAATGTCACAATGACGCGGTAACCGAGGTGAAATGTAATGTTGACTCAGTAACCGAGGTGAACATGTAGCATTGACACAGTACCTGAGGTGAAATGTTATGCTGCTGACACAGTAACTGAGGCGAAAAGTCACATCAACACGGAAACTGAGGCGAATTTTTATGTTGACACCATAACTGAGATGAAATGTAATGTTGCCACAGTAACGTAGATGGGATGTAACGTTGAAGGAGTAACTGAAATGAAATATCACATTGACATAGTAACTGAGAGGGGATGTAACGTTGAAAAAGTGACCGAAATCAATTATTACGTTGACACAAGAACTAAAAGGGGATGTTACTTTAAAACAGTTAACGAAATGTAATGTAGACACAACAAACTGCGAAATGTACCGTTGACACACTGACTGAGGTGAAGTGAAATGTGGGCAGAGTAACTGAGAGAGGATGTTACATTGGCACAGGAACTGAGAGGGGATTTTATGTTAAAAAAGCGACCGAGGTGAATATTATATTGACAAACTTACTGAGAGGGTATGTTACGTTGACACAATAGCTGAGGTGAATAGTAATGTTGACACAGTAACTGTGAGGTGAAATGTAATGTGGAGACAGTAACTGAGGCAAATGTAACATTGTCACAGTGACTGAGGAGAAATGTTATGTTGACACAGTAACTGAGGCGAAATGTCACAATGACGCGGTAACCGAAGTGAAATGTAATGTTGACTCAGTAACCGAGGTGAAATGTAAAGTTTACAGAGTCCCTGAGGTGAACATGTAGCATTGACACAGTACCTGAGGTGAAATGTTATGCTGCTGACAAAGTAACTGAGGCGAAAAGTCACATCAACACGGAAACTGAGGCGAATTTTTATGTTGACACCATAACTGAGATGAAATGTAATGTTGACACAGTAACGTAGGTGGGATGTAACGTTGAAGGAGTAACTGAAATGAAATTTTACATTGACACAGTAACTGAGAGGGGATGTAATGTTGAAAAAGTGACCGAAATCAATTATTACGTTGACACAAGAACTAAAAGGGGATGTTACTTTAAAAAAGTTAACGAAATGTAATGGAAACACAACAAACTGCGAAATGTACCGTTGACACACTGACTGAGGTGAAGTGAAATGTGGGCAGAGTAACTGAGAGAGGATGTTACATTGGCACAGGAACTGAAAGGGGATTTTACGTTAAAAAAGTGACCGAGGTGAATATTATATTGACACACTTACTGAGAGGGTATGTTACGTTGACACAATAGCTGAGGTGAATAGTAATGTTGACACAGTAACTGTGAGGTGAAATGTAATGTGGAGACAGTAACTGAGGCAAATGTAACATTGTCACAGTGACTGAGGAGAAATGTTGTGTTGACACAGTAACTGAGGCGAAATGTCACAATGACGCGGTAACCGAGGTGAAATGTAATGTTGACTCAGTAACCGAGGTGAACATGTAGCATTGAGACAGTACCTGAGGTGAAATGTTATGCTGCTGACACAGTAACTGGGGCGAAAAGTCACATCAACACGGAAACTGAGTCGAAATTTTATGTTGACACCATAACTGAGATGATATGTAATGTTGACACAGTCATGTAGGTGGGATGTAACGTTGAAGGAGTAACTGAAATGAAATTTTACATTGACACAGTAACTGAGAGGGGATGTAATGTTGAAAAAGTGACCGAAATCAATTATTACGTTGACACAAGAACTTAAAGGGGATGTTACTTTAAAAAAGTTAACGAAATGTAATGTAGACACAACAAACTGCGAAATGTAACGTTGACACACTGACTGAGGTGAAGTGATATGTGGGCAGAGTAACTGAGAGAGGATGTTACATTTGCACAGGAACTGAGAGAGGATTTTACGTTAAAAAAGTGACCAAGGTGAATATTATATTGACACACTTACTGAGAGGGTATGTTACGTTGACACAATAGCTGAGGTGAATAGTAATGTTGACACAGTAACTGTGAGGTGAAATGTAATGTGGAGACAGTAACTGAGGCAAATGTAACATTGTCACAGTGACTGAGGAGAAATGTTATGTTGACACAGTAACTGAGGCGTAATGTCACAATGACGCGGTAACCGAGGTGAAATGTAATGTTGACTCAGTAACCGAGGTGAACATGTAGCATTGACACAGTACCTGAGGTGAAATGTTATACTGCTGACACAGTAACTGAGGCGAAAAGTCACATCAACACGGAAACTGAGTCGAAATTTTATGTTGACACCATAACTGAGATGAAATGTAATGTTGACACAGTAATGTAGGTGGGATGTAACGTTGAAGGAGTAACTGAAATGAAATATTACGTTGACACAGTAACTGAGAGGGGATGTAACGTTGAAAAAGTGACCGAAATCAATTATTACGTTGACACAAGAACTAAAAGGGGATGTTACTTTAAATAAGTTAACGAAATGTAATGTAGACACAACAAACTGCGAAATGTAACGTTGACACAATGACTGAGGTGAAGTGATATGTGGGCAGAGTAACTGAGAGAGGATGTTACATTGGCACAGGAACTGAGAGGGGATTTTACGTTAAAAAAGTGACCAAGGTGAATATTATATTGACACACTTACTGAGAGGGTATGTTACGTTGACACAATAGCTGAGGTGAATAGTAATGTTGACACAGTAACTGTGAGGTGAAATGTAATGTGGAGACAGTAACTGAGGCAAATGTAACATTGTCACAGTGACTGAGGAGAAATGTTATGTTGACACAGTAACTGAGGCGAAATGTCACAATGACGCGGTAACCGAGGTGAAATGTAATGTTGACTCAGTAACCGAGGTGAAATGTAAAGTTTACAGAGTACCTGAGGTGAACATGTAGCATTGACACAGTACCTGAGGTGAAATGTTATGCTGCTGACACAGTAACTGAGGCGAAAAGTCACATCAACACGGAAACTGAGGCGAATTTTTATGTTGACACCATAACTGAGATGAAATGTAATGTTGACACAGTAACGTAGATGGGATGTAACGTTGAAGGAGTAACTGAAATGAAATATTACATTGACACAGTAACTGAGAGGGGATGTAACGTTGAAAAAGTGACCGAAATCAATTATTACGTTGACACAAGAACTAAAAGGGGATGTTACTTTAAAAAAGTTATCGAAATGTAATGTAGACACAACAAACTGCGAAATGTACCGTTGACACACTGACTGAGGTGAAGTGAAATGTGGGCAGAGTAACTGAGAGAGGATGTTACATTGGCACAGGAACTGAAAGGGGATTTTACGTTAAAAAAGTGACCGAGGTGAATATTATATTGACACACTTACTGAGAGGGTATGTTACGTTGACACAATAGCTGAGGTGAATAGTAATGTTGACACAGTAACTGTGAGGTGAAATGTAATGTGGAGACAGTAACTGAGGCAAATGTAACATTGTCACAGTGACTGAGGAGAAATGTTATGTTGACACAGTAACTGAGGCGAAATGTCACAATGACGCGGTAACCGAGGTGAAATGTAATGTTGACTCAGTAACCGAGGTGAAATGTAAAGTTTACAGAGTACCTGAGGTGAACATGTAGCATTGACACAGTACCTGAGGTGAAATGTTATGCTGCTGACACAGTAACTGAGGCGAAAAGTCACATCAACACGAAAACTGAGGCGAATTTTTATGTTGACACCATAACTGAGATGAAATGTAATGTTGACACAGTAACGTAGGTTGGATGCAACGTTGAAGGAGTAACTGAAATGAAATATTACATTGACACAGTAACTGAGAGGGGATGTAATGTTGAAAAAGTGACCGAAATCAATTATTACGTTGACACAAGAACTAAAAGGGGATGTTACTTTAAAAAAGTTAACGAAATGTAATGTAAACACAACAAACTGCGAAATGTACCGTTGACACACTGACTGAGGTGAAGTGAAATGTGGGCAGAGTAACTGAGAGAGGATGTTACATTGGCACAGGAACTGAGAGGGGATTTTACGTTAAAAAAGTGACCAAGGTGAATATTATATTGACACACTTACTGAGAGGGAATGTTACGTTGACACAATAGCTGAGGTGAATAGTAATGTTGACACAGTAACTGTGAGGTGAAATGTAATGTGGAGACAGTAACTGAGGCAAATGTAACATTGTCACAGTGACTGAGGAGAAATGTTATGTTGACACAGTAACTGAGGCGTAATGTCACAATGACGCGGTAACCGAGGTGAAATGTAATGTTGACTCAGTAACCGAGGTGAACATGTAGCATTGACACAGTACCTGAGGTGAAATGTCATACTGCTGACACAGTAACTGAGGCGAAAAGTCACATCAACACGGAAACTGAGTCGAAATTTTATGTTGACACCATAACTGAGATGAAATGTAATGTTGACACAGTAATGTAGGTGGGATGTAACGTTGAAGGAGTAACTGAAATGAAATATTACGTTTACACAGTAACTGAGAGGGGATGTTACTTTAAAAAAGTTAACGAAATGTAATGTAGACACAACAAACTGCGAAATGTAACGTTGACACACTGACTGAGGTGAAGTGATATGTGGGCAGAGTAACTGAGAGAGGATGTTACATTGGCACAGGAACTGAGAGGGGATTTTACGTTAAAAAAGTGACCAAGGTGAATATTATATTGACACACTTACTGAGAGGGTATGTTACGTTGACACAATAGCTGAGGTGAATAGTAATGTTGACACAGTAACTGTGAGGTGAAATGTAATGTGGAGACAGTAACTGAGGCAAATGTAACATTGTCACAGTGACTGAGGAGAAATGTTATGTTGACACAGTAACTGAGGCGAAATGTCACAATGACGCGGTAACCGAGGTGAAATGTAATGTTGACTCAGTAACCGAGGTGAAATGTAAAGTTTACAGAGTACCTGAGGTGAACATGTAGCATTGACACAGTACCTGAGGTGAAATGTTATGCTGCTGACACAGTAACTGAGGCGAAAAGTCACATCAACACGGAAACTGAGGCGAATTTTTATGTTGACACCATAACTGAGATGAAATGTAATGTTGACACAGTAACGTAGATGGGATGTAACGTTGAAGGGGTAACTGAAATGAAATATTACATTGACATAGTAACTGAGAGGGGATGTAACGTTGAAAAAGTGACCGAAATCAATTATTACGTTGACACAAGAACTAAAAGGGGATGTTACTTTAAAAAAGTTAACGAAATGTAATGTAGACACAACAAACTGCGAAATGTACCGTTGACACACTGACTGAGGTGAAGTGAAATGTGGGCAGAGTAACTGAGAGAGGATGTTACATTGGCACAGGAACTGAGAGGGGATTTTACGTAAAAAAAGTGACCAAGGTGAATATTATATTGACACACTTACTGAGAGGGTATGTTACGTAAACACAATAACTGAGATGAATAGTAATGTTAACACAGTAGCTGTTAGGTGAAATGTAATGTGGAGACAGTAACTGAGGCAAATGTACCATTGACACAGTGACTGAGGAGAAATGTTATGTTGACACAGTAACTGAGGCGAAATGTCACAATGACGCGGTAACCGAGGTGAAATGTAATGTTGACTCAGTAACCGAGGTGAACATGTAGCATTGACACAGTACCTGAGGTGAAATGTTATGCTGCTGACACAGTAACTGAGGCGAAAAGTCACATCAACACTGAAACTGAGTCGAAATTTTATGTTGACACCATAACTGAGATGAAATATAATGTTGACACAGTAACGTAGGTGGGATGTAACGTTGAAGGAGTAACTGAAATGAAATATTACGTTGACACAGTAACTGAGAGGGGATGTAACGTTGAAAAAGTGACCGAAATCAATTATTACGTTGACACAAGAACTAAAAGGGGATGTTACTTTTAAAAAGTTAACGAAATGTAATGTAGACACAACAAACTGCGAAATGTAACGTTGACACCCTGACTGAGGTGAAGTGATATGTGGGCAGAGTTACTGAGAGAGGATGTTACATTGGCACAGGAACTGAAAGGGGATTTTACGTTAAAAAAGTGACCAAGGTGAATATTATATTGACACACTTACTGAGAGGGTATGTTACGTAAACACAATAACTGAGATGAATAGTAATGTTAACACAGTAGCTGTTAGGCGAAATGTAATGTGGAGACAGTAACTGAGGCAAATGTAACATTGACACAGTGACTGAGGAGAAATGTTATGTTGACACAGTAACTGAGGCGAAATGTCACAATGACGCGGTAACCGAGGTGAAATATAATGTTGACTCAGTAACCGAGGTGAAATGTAAAGTTTACAGAGTACCTGAGGTGAACATATAGCATTGACACAGTACCTGAGGTGAAATGTTATGCTGCTGACACAGTAACTGAGGCGAAAAGTCACATCAACACGGAAACTGAGGCGAAATGTTATGTTGACACCATAACTGAGATGAAATGTAATGTTGACACAGTTACTGAGAGGAGATGCTACGTTAAGTAATAGAAGACGAGTTGGATTACTTTATCGTAAATTAACATAACAGGGAGCATAAAACACGAAGGGGGCACCACTTTTTTACCATGTGAATAGCACTGACCCAATGGCCTGTGGTCTACAGTGTTATGAAGTTATTGCTGTGTGATAATGTAACAATGGTATGATGTCAACAAACCTCGCCTAAATTATTTAGCAATCACTTTCTAATAACTAGTTTAACAATTCCATAACATATCATTACATTGAAATATTGATAATTTCGACACAATTTAAACATATTCCCCAAAAAGTGAAATTCCTTGATTTTGAGACTTTTCGAGGGGTACTTTCTTTGGAGAATTTTCGATCGTTAACGTCGTAAAATTATGTGTTATATCTCATTTTGAAGTAGAGATGTCATTTTTTAAGAATAATAAATTTCAAACATGTATCTGTCATAGTTTGCGTATGACACGTCACAGAACTTTGTCATTTTTTGAAAATCGCCATTTTCAGCGAATTTCAAAGTATCGATATCATAACTGCCTTCCTAATTCCGATATTGAAACTTCATTTGAACCTACTTATGCAAAATGTCAAGAACAAAACGTTTTATGTTGAACTTTTCATCAAAAGGTTAATAGTTAACCTTCAAACATAGCAAAAGTGATCTAGGGGTCAGAAAATAAGCATTTTGGAGTATTTTCCTGAATATTCAGAAGAACATGACGCATTAATTATGTATGCAATCAAAATAATGATAACATCTACTTAAGTGGAAATAAAAAAATAAAATTCCAACTAAGTATGAAAATATTAACTGTTTTATCTTAAAGGCACTATAGGACGCCAATTGTTTTAAAATATAAATAATGCACGGATAATGCACATCTTTCGATATTACAAACAACCTACCCTCAGGTAATGCATTATATAACTTATTTGCAAAATATGTACATATTCAGGTTTTAAAGTTAAGACCGGAAGTAATTTATGCAACGTTGCATTAACTCCTCATGAACTACAATATCAGCAATATTACAAAATTGCACACAACCCGAAGACCAAAAACGGCAGTCGCTGTCGTTAATATCGTTATCAATGCTTACACTGCATATTACAAACCGGTGATTACAAACAGATACTTCTTAATGAAGACTTTCCAATCTTTGTTGTCAGTGAAGAGAATAAAGTATATGCAAGAGCTGAATGAAATCCTATTTAATCCACTCTACATTTCCCATTTTGCACATCAATGACTCTTATTATGTTAATATTCAGTTCACAGGATATTCAATATTTCTCATTTCATGTTGATTATATCAGATATGTCCATAACGAAGACTTATTAATCGTATGTTGATATATCTATTTCATATCCTTGTTGAATAAGATTAACCGCAAAGTAAATAGAAATAGTAAAAATAAATCAGTTATAAAGTATAACATTATATACAATTTTTTAGAGCCATTGGCTCTGTAGCTCATCAGGGTTCATAGTGTTTGATGTTGAAGACTGAAATTGATTGTTCTCAATATAATGCACAACTCCTAGCCTTGAAAAATTGCAGTCTTGAAATTGTCGGTGCATAACAAAAACATGACTCATGATATCTTATGATAAAAACTATAATGTACAGTTCAGCAATATTATAGCATTATGAACTTGTACCAGTTCTGCATAATATATTTAAATTTCAGAAGTTTCATGTCACAATAAAGTGGCCATTATTGAAATGAGACAACAGAAATTGTTCAGTTTTCGATCAGTGCTTCATCAGAAATTCATTTGAAACAGATTTTCATACAAACAACAATACAGGCACACAACACATACGTATTAAATTGATGATGACTCTACAGATGTACGTGGTTACGGTGCGCAAGTTAATCAACCAGAAATATCGGTATTCATTGGGCGTGTTTTTCATGAATGTTATTGACTCGAATGACAGTGTTTCCACGATTTCAATGGACTTTATATTATATTATATTGTTTCAGCATAACGTGGAGACCACCATTTATTATATTTCAGAAATTATTTCATCTTTCATTTTAAGGATTATCAAGTAGGTGTTTCTTTTGGCCGGCGATATGGTGACAATATGACTCCCCAACCCCTTAAGACTTATACTGGACAAAATATGCCAGTGTTATTGCAATTTGTATTACTGATATCTTATCTGTATTTCAATGACTAAATATATCACTGTTCATAATTTAAAAATGCAGATATATCCCTTACTTTTTTTGTCCATAATATTTTTCAACGCCTTCAAAAAAAACCAAACTTCCAAAAACTAATATCCTAAGTACAAGTTTCTTAACTAGCGGGAAAAATGATTTTCACATTTGGCGAACCTTCAAAGTGAAATAGGGCGCATGGGGGTTTGTGACCTCAATCTTAAACATTCTAGTTTCAGAACGATCTAGAAAGATGATATGTTATGTACAAATTCCTGTCGATTAGGGACCACGTGTGTCACCATGCCACACCCATAAAATATTGTTGGTGGCTTCTTATTATTTTCAAACGATATATTTATGCGCAAGTCAAAACACGCGCCAGTTACCCCATACTGCTCAATTTGAGCCTTGTTGCATTTTGATAACTAGCATGTACTATCGTAGCAGCGAGATATGAATTACAGGTGCAGCGCGATTCTACGCGATCACAGAAACGTTATGGAAATACAGCAAAGCTTTAATTATGAGAAGACGTGCGAGAGTTATGACTTAACGGGGAAGTTGCTTTAAGACCAATAAGCTACATAGATACTTGGTTGTATACTTAGTTTGTTAACATATGCTTCGTATATTATTTTTCCTGCCAAATGTTGCAAATGAATGTATATTTGAGAAGTAAAATAAAGTCCGAAATTGAAGAGGCGGTAAAATATACCAATAAGCCCCAAATAACTGAGATGTCGATTTCGATTTTAAGTCTACACGGAATGCACGTGCAACACGCATCAGAATCGTATCAACAATGATTGCACGTGGGACATGCACAAGAATACATTTCAAAACAATTTGAGAAAAAAAAAACACGATACATGTCAACACTGTACATAGCACGAGTTTCTCGTGCAAATGAGCACGAACTTCTCGTTCAACTGACAGAGAATGTCAATTCGATTAGAGAAGGGGGCGGGATAGCCCAATGGTTAGCGCGTTCGGCTTCGGATCAAGAGGTCCTGGGTTCGAATCCCGCCAGGGGCACGGCAACTTTGTCTGCAGTAAAGAACTGTTCTACATGCAGTAATGCTACACTGAATTTCAGCGTAGTACCACCCATGGTTCGCTAGTTCCAGCCGCTGATCGCAGTGCTCACCGCAATGCATAGCCACATGGCGTTGCGGGCTTTCTCCCTGCACTAATACTAGCAGCCGCGATGTAAGTGAAATACTCTTGAAAGCGGCGTAAAACTCCAACTCACCTCATCTCACCTCGATTAGAAAACCAACCGTGAGCTGAGAAATCATTGAGTTTCAGCCTGTTTTTTGGGGGCGATGGTACTTCTTGTATTGTCAGAAAGATGAGACAGCTATTAAATTGGATATACTTCTTCCGAGATACATGTAGTTGATTTGTGAGTTAACGTCGCTTCAAAGAGTATTTCACATAAATCAAGACCGGTGCAACCTCGCCACACCATGGTGGATAAGCATTGCAGTGAAACCTGCGAGCACCCGCTGGAACTAGCGAATATGGTACTGCGCTGAAATTCAGAATGGCTTTGCACCCAAACTAGTACTTGTTGAACAGTTCTTCACAGCAGGCAAACTGAAGTGGCAGTAAAATATATCAAGATGCCCTGATTGCCTGCACGGTGATGTCAATTTCAATTTCATACACGGAATGCACGAGCAACGTCCCAGAATCGAAGCAACAGTGATTGCACGTGGAACACAATTTGAAAAACAAGATAAAAGCGAGATGTGATGTTAATTTCATTTCCGCGAGGGTTGTGCATAGCACAAGTTTCTCGTGCAGCCGACTGAGAATGATGTCGATGCATTTGCAGTGTGAGAAAAGCAACCTTGAGCTGAAAAACCATGGGTAGCGATGAGCCTTTGGAGGGAATGTGAAGTCTCGGATTCAGAACGGGAAGATGACTACTGGTTTTGATCTACTTCTTCCAGTAAAAGTGATATAGAGTATAATTTTCACCTATATCATGACGGATTAATTCCCACAACACCATTGTATTGTGCAATGCCATGGAACCTCCGAGCATCGACTGAAGCGATACTACACTCATGTTCAGTGTAGCATTGCACCGAAACCTTACTGCATGTAGAACAGTTCTCCATAGTAGACAAAGATGCCAAGCCCCTTGCGGGATTCGAACCAAGGACCTCTTGATTTGAAGTCAAGCGCTTTACAAAATGCGCTTTTCAGCATTGAATGTCGTTTTTTTTAGCCAGGCCAAATATTCAAATATATTTTTTAAAGTGTCAAATATGAAACGGAAGAGGCAGTAAAATACACCTAAAATCCCTGATAGACTACCGTCGACAGTGATATCAATTTCGATTTTAAAATAACACGAAATTCGCGTGCAACTTAAAATGACCGCTCGGATGGAAATGAACTCGCATGGCTTAACCAAACCATGACCATTCGTTTTTTAAATCTTTTTATCACGAGTATGATTCAGCAATTGGTAACACTTGTTTAAATTTTTGTGCGAGAGCACTTTATTTCAATAAGAAAATCGTGCTACAGCGCCTTTAAGGTGTTCCCATTAAAATGGCCGCTCGAATGCAGTTCAAGTGACCTGACTGATGAAGCGATACCTTCACATTCATGGTCAGTGTAGAATTTTACATATGGTACAATGATGGAATGGTACAATCATGTTGCCATCTGAAGTATCAAAATCGCATGAAACCTATAAATCTACTTCCATCGCTGAAGAGTCCCTCAACATTGTCGCTCAGTCTGATTAAAATCGACCTTGTTCCGAGGAATACAATTTGCAAAATAATATATCTACCGGGATAAGATTCCTCGCCACAAGGTCTGAGAACACCCCGTATAGGCGCATGTTCCGAACCAGTTTAGCACAGCCAAAGCCCAGTCAAATAGCTGACCAATCACAATGTAGTTTTTAAACGGTAACTGTTTTGAAAGCATTCGGAACAGGCTAAAGGATAGCTGTTTGGAGTTATCTGCCCCTAGCTTCTCGCACCGAAAGCACTTGTTGGGCTTCTTTTGATTGGCTACTTGAATTGCGCTCGAACACGCTAGTCTATGGGCTGTTTTCAGACGGTTTGGCGTGGAACCTACGACTGATATGAGTTCGTAACCCGGTAGATACACTATTTTGCAACTTTATTCAACGGAAAACCGTCGATTTTAATCAGACTGCTTTGTGACTTTATACGTCCGCCATTTTCTTCCAATCCGGATAACCGTTTTCTATGGATAGGGCTTATCGGGTGGTGTAATGAGAAGTTTTACCCTCTCGCGCAACAATAGATTGTCTTATATTGGCAAATTCATGAAAGAAAAACATGCAAAAAAACTGCTTAACCGCCTTTAATACAACAGATAATTACTTGTTTCTGCTATGAAGTTACTTGCACGTTATACGTGCTGCAGTGGCTTCATATGCTTGGAAGAAGTAAGGCGATTGTATTGTAATAGACATCTGTGCACGCAGAGTTCTTTCATCGTTAATCTTCCTTACATTCGATATCCCCCTGTGTTCCCTCATTCGTGCTTACAGCTTTGCTTTTTAAAATCTGCACGATAAGTAGATGCAAGCAGCGATAACTGAAAAAAGTACCTTTCATCCAGTCCCCACAGATCTTCAAGTCAAGTTTTCCTACATGACGTCTAAACGTGATTTTCAAAATGTTACGTCAAGCTGTTAAAAAATTACGCACCGATTAGCCTATTGTTTTTTTCTATACAATCAAAATATGTCACAAATATGACATCTACGCTTGTGTAAATTTCGTTTGTATTCATACTAGCTTAATGTCACATTGACAAATTATAAATATTAGTAAATTAATAGCTGATGCTGATCTCATCAACGCGGTCATCTCAACCTTTGACACGATCACTGTCGAAAGGCAGGAGCGATTATAAGGCTAAATTAATGATGTAGCGTAATTGTCTAAAAACATGTTTTAAACATAATGGGTCGCTATATTTTGATGAACATATCGATTTCAATATATAGAGAATAATAACCAAGTGTGGTTCGATATAATTAATATCATAAATTAAATAAAAGTTGTATTGTGCGAGCCTGTGATAAAGCTATATACATATTTAATGTAACGCAATTCAACAACTGACTTAATCACTTTGACATTTTTACTCAGTCGATTAAAGTTAACTGCCACGCACACATACACTTTTGTCAGTCAGGGACACGTCGGCTTTCCGTCCTTGATTTTAGACGGCATGCCGTCTAAAACACTATAACATAGCTTAACAAGTCATTCAAGCATATAGAAAACACAGGATCAGACAACGCCATAATATTTGGAAACAATAAATGCCCCCTTCCCTCTGATGATCTGAACTACAAAAAGATGGATGCTTTCTTTCAGACCAGAGAAAATGACGAAAACATGGAAAAGCAGAGTGAGGAGTGGTAGTGATTTTATCGATATATTTCAATATCTGTGCCTAGGAATTAACTCAAAGAGTGCATACTCAAAAATACGATATTACAGCATAGGGATATGCAAAAACATGTTTATCATTTCTTTTATTAAGAGAATCATTTTTTTAGTAAATGGGCATATTTGGGGCATATTTTGTGATATCAGACGGCATGCCATTATTTTAAATTTAAATTATAAATATATTTTTATGAATAAATGACGGCTTTCCGTCTCTTTATAAAAAGACAGTATTCCGTCTAAAATATTGCCTTATCGTGTGTTAAGACGTTTTCCCATTGGAATCTTTGATCTAAACCAAGGACCACAGGTAAAAAAATCAACATGTGTCGTATCTTCGTCGACAGCTTGGCATAGGGGGATTATAAATTGTAGATCTGGTGTGGCCCCAAAATATATGTACAGTCGTCTTGGCAAACAGGGGTTATAAATTGTCGATTTAGAAAATGTAAGGTTTCAACCTCATATATTGTTTTATTTTAGGTCTGATCAGTTATAGAGCCAAGTATGTTTGGACAGTATGTCAGCAAACAGCTATAAGTCTTTATCGTATTTTAGTTTTAGTATTTGTAAATTATCTTAACCTTGTTTTATGGTATGTTGAAACAAGTTCTCCACAATCGAATAAATAGAGATTCATATCCAAGTGGGGATGTCATAATAACACGAAAGGCTGTAAAATTATCTTGTCCCGAGGAAGAGCAAGGGAAACATAATTTTTACTGGCACGAGTGTTGTAAAACAACATGACATCCATGAGAGTGTGTTAATGTATTTAACTATATATGCTAATTATCGATACCAATGAAGGCATTTATTACAAATAATAGAAAGGTATCAGCATCATCAATGGTGAATTTAATCGTGTCAACACGTATGGAAACATTGTTACACTGTTACTATTCAACGACTGGACAATCAAAACGCTAATGATGCAGGCTATTTTCAAACAACATAATTCAAACTTAAAGATCACTGTTGTTATGTTATAACTCTATTTCCACAGACACAAATATTACATATTTCGATGTAAAATGTTAATGCTTTGACAATCTTCCTCATTTTACATCAAACGTTTGTATAAGATGGCAGATGAATTGGCACTTTCACACTGATCACAAATACGTTCGAGGAACTGTGGGATCGAACCTGCGACCTGATGGTTTCTGGTCGAGTGAACTAACACTACAACCAGATGACATGAGAATGACATTTCTATGCCATTGATTGAGCAATTGCTTAGTGTTCTTAGATTTTATTTGACCAAAATGGTTATAAGTTTGCATAGTAGTCTTATTTTTATCACTTTAAAGGAACTATAGCACGCCGTTCTAACTAAATATCCATTACTCTCACGAAAAGAAACATAAACAGTGTAACCAATGGCTAAATAAGACCCCTGGCACAATTAAAGAATTATATAACGAATGTTTTCCGGCCCTGTCATTTTAAGGTGTTCACACATTAAATTGCCTGCTCGAAAGTAGTTAAAGCATTCTGACTGATTAAGCTATACCTATAAGAGCCATTGTGTATGTTAATAGACATTTCGTATTTTCGTATTGAAATATATACTCTTAGTGTTTCGCAAATTTACTTTTTTCGACCCAAAGTATGATACTATTTTCAAGCGCGAAACATTGTGGTTTACTCCCAAATAAACACTAAAATAAACAAACAAAATTAATACAAGAGACAGTTTATGAGTATTTAAAATATATAAATATACGTTTTTGGCGTTTATTTATTTACCATTTTTTTCAATTATGAAGTTTTTACAGATACTATATCTGTCATAGTTTGCTGGTATAATCACAATAAAATATATTTAACAGGTAAAATGTCAATAATTTGTATATTAACAGGATCTTTTGAAACAAGATAATATAACAATTGTCACATTCAGTTGAAAACACTTGAGAAAAACGAGTTCATATGGGTTGACATTGTGGCGACTTGTAAAATTGATAAGCCAACACGCCTCGGAAATGTTGCTGGGTGGTACTGTTTTTATACGTTAATCTAAGGCTTACTTTAAATTTCATAGTGTCATAGTTTTGTAGATTTCCCTAGCGATTGATACACATAATGATACACATAAACATAATGTTGTAGTTAAAACACTAACATACTCAATGGCTCTTTAACACTCAGAGTGAAGTTAAAATATGGCATGATGGAATGGCCAACCATCTTGCTGTCAAACTCTCCAAATTGCATGAAACCAAGCAAACTACTACTCACGCTGAAGAGTTCCACAAAATTGTCGCTTTTCAGATCACACCATTTTAAACCAATACGGATAAACATTTTTCTACTGATACGGCTTATTGGGTCGGGTAATGAGATGTTTTACCCTCTAAACGTAATATATTGTATAAACTTTGATTTAAAAAAAACAAATTTAGAAAAATGACACAATAGAGCAAAAATGTATGCAAATAAACGCGCTGCAGTAACTTTAAATGGAAGTGCACATTTTTATAAACACAATATGTTGTATTGTGTTTTTATTTCATGTAAGCTGACGATATTGACATTGACAGTACCAACTTGTACATTTCCACGTACATCACGATTAGTTCATGCTTTCTGTGAGCTGCCTAATATAGACACTTTTTCTGACAAGGACACGTCTCTTTTACCCCTAATATGTCAAACAAACGAGAACTGAAAATAAAAATCAAATGTTGTAAAGTCTGTTTGTGGTTTGATGTAGTGTTGAGATTGGGTTCAAGTTAGACGAACCATTGAGCACGTGAAACATGAACACCTCGGCCTCGTTATTCACGTGCGCGAGGGCTCTAGCTGGAACGCCTCGGTCTCAGTCGGTAACTCCCAAGTAAGCTCAATACAGCCATGCTGTTATATTTTTAAATATGAGACAGCAGGTCGTCTTGTGAAATATGAAGATGGCATGCCGTCTTAATTTTTTAACATTTGACACAATGAACTCTCCCTGAATCATAAGACGGGATACCGTCTAATACGTTTTATAGACGGCGTGCAATCTTTATTAGACAATAATTTTTAGACGGCATACCGTCCCATTGTAACGAGACGGAAAGCCGACATGTCCCTGACTTTTATTGATTAACTACGTCGTCGCTTACACGACGTGCACGCTTTTCACGTGCTACCCGGGGAACTCTTCAGTTGTTGAATTTAAGACTTTATTACCTTTGACGTCACTCACTAATACGATAGTGTTATTGACTTTCATAGTTTTGAAACAACCAACACTTCATCGCAGTGATGAAAACACTTTCTCAGCCAGAGAAAACACATGCATAGTAATCACACGGTTTGTTTTTGTTTTCTGGATTTAAGGAAATCGCACAATCAAATGTGATGTCAAAGTCATCAATTTGGACTATAACGTTTTAGGGTAGTGAGTTATTCCGTGAACGCCCTTGCTTCTTTGCTTGGACTGTCCCCAGTGTTGACCTAAAACAAATGCTGAACAGATTGTTCAACGTTGCAACACAATATTGCAACTCGTTTGTTCTGCAACCGTGGTCCCATACGATACATGGATTTGTTATTCTCTGTTATCACCTTTCTAAATAATGTTCCATCACTAATTCCATGACACCGTCTAGACAACACGTTATTCCAGTAATCCCATATCAGTTCTATACCTAATTATCAAAATAATTATATTTTAAGGCGCTGTAGCACGATCTCCATACTAAAAAAATGTGCTCTCACATATAAATAAGTGTTGCTAATAGCTAAATAATACTCCGGAATTAATACAAAGAGTTCTTAAACGAATGTGCATGGTTCTGTTAAGCCATGCGAGTCCATTTCCCATCGATCGGCCATGATCACATTAGAATGGCCACTCGAAGGCGATTCAAGTGATCTGACTGATGTAGCAATACCTAAATACAGAGAGTTAAAGAGAGTTTAAAGGTGCATCCATTGTGTTTCATAAAATTTGATTTGGCTTTAATACGTTCGAACACACCATATGTGCTGTTTATAATAAAAACAAATTCACTAAGCTTGCATATTCATCCCTAATCGCCAAATATATCATTATTACTAGTTTCCAATTAAAATCGAGTAACATCATTATGCATGTGCAGAAACCGAAAGTGCATGTCCTATTAACACTCACAGTAGTTATATGACATATTGAACACTATCAACTCAAATGTTTTATTTTATCTGGTTTAAATAATATTCCAAAATTACGTTTGACTCATTGGCGCGCGCCACACGCGGTGTCCGGTTTTCGATCAGAAATCGACACTTTTACCTTCATATCGTCAATATACTAAGTTGAGTTTCATCAAAATGGTAGTTTTCGGTAACAGTTGGAACTTCTCGATAAAGTAAGACCATTTATAACGTTTGGCATATTTGACCCCCAACAACACAATGGATGTACCTTTAAAATAGGTACTATGATGGAATGGTAAACCATCTTGCTGTCTATACTCATGAGACCTACAAATCTATCTCTCACACTGAAGAATTTCACACCACTGTCGCTTTACACAAAGCACCATTTACCTCCAAATACGGATAACCGTTTTCTATGGATACGGCTATCAAATCAAATGTTATGGTGTATGGGGAATGTGGCTGATACCCTCTCATTATATCGTCACAAATCAGAGTGATTAAATATTGGTTAAGGCTATTAAATATGCCATCCTATAGTTTTCCAAAAATGTGCTATAATATGATGCTACTTTATGACACAGAAGGTAAAAGGAGTTGGGTATCAGACGTTAAACGCCTACTGTCTTCAACTGGATTTAATCATATATGGGATGAACAAAAGGTTGAATTCTCGTCATTGTTTCTGAACACGTTTACTCAAAGATTAAAAGATATTTACAAACAAAACTGGTTTTAAAAAAATGTCAATATCTACAAAATTTAATTATTACTCTATCATCAAAACGCATATTTATACAGAACGTTATTTATCATGTGTCAATGTTAAGAAATTTAGAGTATGTTAAGCTCGTTTCCGTTGTTCATCGCATGATCTGTTAATTGAAAAAGGTAGATTTTTTAATACCAAGAGAGAA
Organism: Gibbula magus; assembly: GCA_936450465.1. Lineage (NCBI taxonomy): Eukaryota > Metazoa > Mollusca > Gastropoda > Trochida > Trochidae > Gibbula > Gibbula magus. Next base: position 65,640,143 of record OW388290.1, on the reverse strand, counting down.
AATAGAATATGTAGATGCTGTAATTATAATAGTATTGAAGATGAATACAATTTTCTTCTTGTATGTCCAGCTTATGATAATATACGTAAAAAATATATTAAAGAATTCTATTTTGTCCATCCATCAATTGATAAATGTTCTTCTTTATTGAATTGTTCAAATGAAAATGTAATTAAAAATGTTGCAGTTTTTCTCCACAAAGCTCTAAATGTAATATAGGCCTGTGGCCTTCTAAGTCCCGAAATAAAGATTGATTGATACGGCTATTAACGTACCAATATACTGTATAAACTGTAAAATGCAAAAAAGGTGTTACAGCGACTTTCAGGTGTCATGCTTCTTGTGTCAATGTGTCTGATCGCTGAAATGCACCGGGTGTCTTTGCCATGGTGACAAATGAAAGGTAATCGTTATATTCGACAAACGTTTTAAAGTCATTTCCGTTATGGTACTGACGATTTGCACGGACAGCAAGAGACTGGCTCAATAATTATATGTATGACCATTAAGTACATCAACAAACTACCCATAATTCAAGCAGCTATTTTTAAACGATCTATTGTTGAGGATGGAGACAATGCACTGAATAATGTTGTGTTATTGACTGTAAGGAAGCGGGTTAAAGTGTAAACGTGATTGACTATCCATGCAATAAATGTTTTCGAGTTCACAGACGGGAAAGTTTCCCGTAAAATCCATATATAGAGCATCATGATATGTTTCTAGTGCTTGACATTATTGCCTTCTGTTTGTCAGTTGTGTTTGTCTGTACTTTATCAAGTGCATCTGATACAAATCTGAAAATACTCTTGACCAACTCCACTCTGTTTGCCCTAAATATAAGCATTGACAAACTACACTGACGGGCAAAAGAAAGTATATGACTCCGTTATATTTATCATGTATAATTTTCAAAGTCAAATATCTCGGGGGCGGGATAGCGCAGTGGTTAACGCGTTCGGCTTCGGATCAAGAGGTCCGGGGTTCGAATCCCGCCAGGGGCACGGCAACTTTGTCTGCAGTAGAGAACTGTTCTACACGCAGTCAGGTTTGGGTGCAATGTTACACAGAATTTCAGTGCAGTACCACCCATGGTTCGCTAGTTCCAGCCGATGCTCGCAAGTTTCACCGCAATGCATGGCGTTGCGGGCTTTCTCCCTGCCATAATACTAGCAGCCGCGATATAAGTGAAATACTCTTGAAAGCGGCGTTAAACCCCAACTCAACTCAAATATTTCGAGTTTTCGACGTCGTATTAAAAACATTAAATCAGTCAAATAATACATCAACTTAAATTTTGAAATTCCCCAAAATTAATTTTGATAAAACACAACTGTTCATCGACATATAACACATACTCTGTGTGAAAATCAATAAATGTGCTTCGTCCTGCACACATTTACAACATTTTGAACATGGGTCATGTTGGTGTAAATTTCATTTCTTACCCCTGTCTACTTGAAATAATGATATTTTAGTTACAAAATAAAACAGTCCCCAATTAAGTCATTCAAACTATTGCCGAAAGTTGTTATTGTATCGTGCGATAATCAAATGCATCTCATTTCTTAAAAATATTGAATTAATCGAAAACAAGTGAGTGTACTTTCTTTTGCCCGTCAGTTTACATACAACAACACAATCGAGATTTTCGGAACCAAAATACTGATGAATCTGGATGATCCTATAGCGGCCTCTGTGGTTCCTTAATTGGATGAACATTTTAGTCCATTTGAATGAAGTGTATTCTTGATCCTCTCGTGCCGATCAGTGTCTGATATTTACCTCGTTGACAGAGTCGCCTGTATGTGGACTTATAACAGTGTACATGTATCTCTCCCTAAAGTACATGCCTCTTCACACCAGCTTTCATAAAGCATACAGAGATGCGCCAGGGGCACGGCAACTTTGTCTGCAGTAGAGAACTGTTCTACACGCAGTTAGGTTTGAGTGCAATGCTACACTGAATTTCAGCGTAGTACCATCCATGGTTCGCTAGTTCCAGTCGATGCTCGCAGGTTTCACCGCAATGCATAGCCACATGGCGTTGCGGGCTTTCTCCCTTCCATAATACTAGCAGCCGCGATATAAGTGAAATACTCTTGAAAGCGGCGTTAAACCCCAACTCACTCACTCACTCACTCACTCATAAAGCATACAACATAAAGAACACAAGCCAAGAACAATCAATAAATGAGAAGAGATTAATGATACTCAGATGATTAAACAAAGTTTCTGGTACCTACCTCGTTGACAGAATAGCCTTTATAGGCAGTGTTAACAGTGTACCTCTGTTTGGATACATGCATCTTTCCACCAGCTTAATGAGAAGAGATTAATGATACTCAGATGATTAAAAAAGTTACCTACCTCGTTGGCAGAATAGCCTTTATAGGCAGTGTTAACAGTGTACCTCTGTTTGGATACATGCATCTTTCCACCAGCTTAATGAGAAGAGATTAATGATACTCAGATGATTAAAAAAGTTACCTACCTCGTTGGCAGAATAGCCTTTATAGGCAGTGTTAACAGTGTACCTCTGTTTGGATACATGCATCTTTCCACCAGCTTAATGAGAAGAGATTAATGATACTCAGATGATTAAAAAAGTTACCTACCTCGTTGACAGAATAGTCTTTATAGGCACTTTTAACAGTGTACCTCTGTTTGGATACATGCATCTTTCTAGCAGCTTTTAAAAAGCATAAAACATAACGAACACAAGTCAAGAACAACCGATATAATAACACATCAATTATACTTAGGGGATTAAACAAAGTTTTGAAATAAAAAGAATGATTAACGAGAGTTTCGAATTGCGTGACTTGAAACCGTTAATACTGTCAAGAGGAACACAAACAGGGTAAGCTGATTAAAGCAAGGTCCAAAATAATAAGATTCTCTTGTTGACTTTGCATGAGCATGTGGAATCCCTGACATGAACTTTGATCACCAAGAAAAATTCGTTAGCTTCGATTACATATGATAAGTAAGAGTGAATTGGTCTTATTCCTAATGCAAGATATTTACCAACCCCAAACACACTAGCACGACAACCCATTCCTCGCTCAGTGCCAATCTGTCATCCCATTGTGTATACATATCTGCGTTTTCTACTTGAAACAGTAGGTGAGACATGTTGGTGACCTCGTTATAGCATTCAGCTAAAAAGCAAGTAATTTACCAAGATAAGTGCAACATTTAAAATAATAAAATGACTTTGAGATCATATCTCTTAAACAATCAGGTGTCAAATACATCTTGTATTGTCCTATTTTTCATATTTATCAATGGCAGACTTCTGGCAGAAAAGGGTTTAATTAAAGAGCGAGTGTAACACCCATTGAGTTCTTCGGTACATATAAAATAAAAAGTATCATACCCTAACGAAGGAAATTGTTTATTGCATACACTAAAATTTAATTGTCCGTTGATATCATTATGAGGTTTGAAAGTGAGTTCACTTTTCTTTTGCACGTCAGTGTATACTCGAGCAAAGCCTGGTCACGCTATAATCAAACCAGAAATAATTCCAAGCACGTCGAGTAATGAACTTATGACAGTTATTTACATCCATTATTAGTTTCTATTAGTTTCCTGATGAGTTCACCGTGACACAGATTTCACGGTGGAAGACGCAATAAGCTTACAGCACCCCGCCAGTCAATATTAATATGGTGGCTCAACACCACACCGTAGCTACACTGTTGGCCAAAAGAAACGCCTATCAGATATCTTATCAGATTTCGTAAAAACTACAATGAACACTTTAGCAAAACTTAAGCATTATGAAGTTACATCATTTCTGCATAATATATTCTAATTGCAGAAGTTGTCATGTCACAAGCGAATGGCGATTGTTGAAATCAGACATTGTTCAGTTTTCGATTAGTGCTTGATTAGAAGAGCAAAGAAGCAAAGTTTCATACAACCAAGAGCAACAATGCAAGCACGCAATCGCATAAAAGTGATGATGACGCTACAGATGTACGTGGTTACGGTGCGCAAGTGAATAAACCGGAATTTGGCGTGGTTTTCATGAATGTTATTGACTCGAATCACAGTTTTTCCACGATTTCAATGGACTTTCAGTTTCACGTGGAGACCACTATAAATTAAATTTGATTAGTTATTTCATCTTTCATTTTAAGGAAAATCAAGTAGGCGTTTCTTTTGGCCGACAGTGTACCATGGCGCTTAGATGACTGAAGTAAAACCACAGGCACTCGATATTGTAATTAAAATGTAGCTAAAACGTAGGTAAAACAAATCTAAAACCAATATCAAATAGAGAAAAGGAGCAAGGACAGCCATATTGTCGATTTAAGGGTCCATTCAACATAACATGTAGGTCTGAAGTTACGCTAAGAATTGGTTGCATTCATATATGAACGCACGAACCTATCAAGCATATTTGATCAAGCAACCCCAGCTGATTTCCACCATATGTCACCGCTAATAATATCTCTTCAAACTCGAAAACCGACCTCTAAAACCTCTCCCGTGAATGTTACTCCGCAGTCGATATCCATTCGAACAATCTGATTGGTCCGTTGAACTGGCTCTGTAGTTATTATTTCAAAGCTTCCCTCTGATCTGGGCTCCGATTCATAACAGCGAGCGCTTATAATCGCTCATTGATCGCGATTCCTCGAGGTTTTGTCGCTTTGCTACGAAGCGCTACATTGAGCATCCGCGTTCAAGAGAGGTTTAAAAGTAATCTTTATTACTTTAAAACCTGTCTTGAACATGGCCCAGGTGTTGAATTCATAGCGAACCAAGTTTCGAAACAACTTGCGGACCTCACCACACCTTCATGTTTGTGTACCGATACTATATTAATAGTTCCACTCAACGGACCAATCAGATCGTTCGAATGGGTACGGACTGCGGAGTAACTTTTGGAAATTGCTTTGACAGAAGTAATTGGAACGTTTTGCGAATCAAAGCTTTCCAATCGACCCCCGACTGGCTGTGTATATTCAGAGAATTCAATCACAGATTCCTGTCTGGTTTTATCGAAATAGTTTCATTTCTTTTCATCTTGAAAGTGTAAACAGTCTGAAATCCAATGCTGATAAGCGCATTCAACAATACAAACTCTCTTTTCATATGCGCTGACCCATTAGAACTATTTGATTAATTATTTTTGGACATGTAACATTATAGACACTGTTGCACGTTTTTCTTACTGAAATAAAGTGATCTCACGAAAAGGTAAATACGTGTTAATAATACCCCTAAATCAATAAAAAGAGTTCTAAAACAAAGCAATTTGAGCAGCAATTTAAATGTGTTCACAATAAAATGGTCGCTGGATGATGGTTCAAGTGATCTGATAGATGTAGCGATACCTAAACACTCAAAATAGAGTTTTAAATATGATACCATCTTGCTGTCTGAACTCTCAAATTCGCATGAGATCTACACATCTACCTCTCACACTGAAGAGTTCCACACCATTGTCTCTTCATACTCGCACCATTTTCTTTCAAAACGGATTATCGTTTTCTATGGATATGGCTTAACGGGTTGTGTAATTAGATGTTTTACCTTCTAACATAACATTATATTGTATACGATGTAATAATAAATAGCAAATTTGAGAAAACAAAATATGCAAAAAACGTGCTAGAGCGCCTTAAAATTTGTATGGAGTCAATGAAACAGAAATATAGCTAAACATTCTATTTCCTCATTTGGTAAGGAGTTTAAAAAGCAATACAACCCATTTGTACCGACAGAGATTTCAATTTGTTATGTCCGTATGACGCCACAATAAAACAAGAGAAGAAAACAATTTAAAGGATTAGTTTTCCTAAAGCAATGTTAAAAAGCAACGAATATTAATTTGTTTAACAGGAGATTGAAAGTGAGTGGAGATATGTTTGAAAATACATTTCGTTTGATGTTCCTTTTGTACATTCACTTTTAATATGTTCCAAAGACTGCTTCGACAATATTGATGATTAACATTGAACCTTCAAAGAATGTCACATGCTGTGTGACATTAATTTCAGTTTATTGTTTTTACGTGTTAATACATTAAACATGGAATGGAATTGCAGAGATAATTAATAATCCCACCCTTTTGTTCAAGTTGTTTTTTTCATCTCAAAATCAAAATAATGCTTTGTTGATTCACGTGCCCTTTTTATGCATATGCATATTTCAATATATCACATTTTCGGTAACTTGCACATTCTGCAGCAACAAAAGATTCAATTCAATAGAAAACAATTTACTGTTTCATTATAAAGTTAAAGGAAGAAATAAGTAGGAAAAAGTTCATATTTAAAGTTATTGGAACTTCATTATCTTTATAGGTTTGCTCTTCAAGGCCAAATACAAATGAGGTTTACGTGTTCTGTAATATATATATATATATATATATATATATATATATATATATACATATATATAGGTTTACGTGTCCTTTAATATATATATATATATATATATATATATATATATGTATATATATATATATATATATATATATATATATATATATATATATATATATATATATATATATATATATATATAATAAAATGTGTTTGATGATGGTTCAACGGGAAGAGAAACCATCAAATCCAAGACAAACCAAGCAAGGTTCGGTATAAAAGCATTAACCGTTAGGAACAAGTCCACTTCAGTCGGATAAAATTGAACCACTATCCATGCCAGAGCTTTCTACACAAGTTCAATCTAGCTACACAATGTACCAGTACTGCCTGCCTACTGTGTGATTCAGGGGAGGAAACAATCCTCCACATCATCTTTGACTGTCAGGCTCTTCAACATGCCAGGAAGTTTGATACAACTGCCACCCTGACAGAACTGCTCACGAATCTGAACAACTCGTTGAGTATCATCGTGGACCTATTCAGAGATAGGGACAAGAGGATACATGCCAGAGCTAATTAGCTTATGCATGAACGAACTCAATAATAATAATAATATATCAAAAATAGCATAATGTGTCTATGTTAATATTATCATTGACAATTGTTATTGATGGAGATAATATTTTTAATTGTTTGGTGACCACCAACTTTAATACATAATAAACTTGATATTTTTTAAAAAAATAACGAATTCTAAAATACATCATTTCATCGTCTTATCTCTCCTTAATTTGCAGTTCATTTATAGCCCTGTTGTCAACAACGCCTCTCAATATCGTAGGACCATAAAACCAATTTGCAATGTAATTTAGCCTGGTTTCATGAAGCCCTTATTTTTAACTCAGTAAGTGCAAAAACGTTAAAACTCCCCAAGCTATAACAAAGTTTTGCTCTTGTGAATTCTTTATGAGTCGTGTTTTTAGAGAATTTTCAACCAAAATATACGGATCGTGTAAAGGAATACTTGAAAATCTGAAAATTGATGAATTTTTTGTATTTTTCAAATTAAAGGGGAGTATATACGAAAAATATACAAAACCTGTAATGTTTTACTGGAACACTTACATGTTATGTAACTGTGGTTAAAGATAAATCATAAAACAAGACTACTGTAATGTACGTTGTTCTACATAATTATTAAAATGATTTAACATTTTTTTCATATTAAATATTCCCTCAATTGTCTGCTACGTTCATTCCAATGTCATATAATGAGCAGATAAAGTTAAGCACCATTGGATTTTCCCCATATTTTGAAAATGTGTGTCATGAAAACAAGATTCTGAATAATATGCTGATGAACGTCATTCTAATGTTGATTTTTTAATCGCAATATTTGGAATCACGTGAAACTGGATTGAAATAAATTTCATTGGCATTTATGCCGACTTCGTGCATTAATAATAATTACGGCTTAAGAACGTCTTGAAAACCTAAGGAAAGGTTCTGAAACAATTGATATGGAATATGAGGTCATTCATTAACAAGGGCGTTAGCGAGCTCATGTAGGTTTGTTGTTGACGCAGGACATTTTGAAATGCGACCATGGAGCAGTGGTGGTAGAATGAGGCTAAATTGTAAAATTCCAACTTCGAAAAATAATGTCAAAATGAAAAATAAAATGGTTGTTAACATTTTTGCTGATATTGTGGTACGTTTAACTAACTTGGAATGTGTTTAGCAAGTCAGAAAATTAACCATTAGAATAACGGCCACAGTGTTTACATCTACACGAAAATGGTGAAAACTTACTATTTTGGAAATTTGAAATTTTGCGAATTCAAAATCATTGCACTCAATACAAATGTAAATCCAATGAACATCGTCAAATACAGAAAACAGAATTAACTCGTGATTAATTTCGTTCATCAGGATTTTATGAGGGTTTTCAGGAGTTAATAGTCAATTACAGTTTCTGTGTTAATGAGAATCAGCATTCAGTATGCCTGTATTCGTGTCAGTGGAAAGTCTGACTGTAAAGCATTTCTATTCAAGTTATTACCTGTTCAGACTTAGAAATGTTTTATGTATGTAGGATTTAGTCAACATACTTATTTGCTTATCATGCTTTATATGCTCTAACTGAACAATATATTGAATAAACTTTAATAAATAAATACAAAATATGCAAAAAAAAAACATGCTAGAGCGACTTAAATGTGCGTCTGTTCACCCAATGGTAACGCATTGGTACCTGATTGAAGATGTGATGGTAATGACCTTTTAGTGCAATTGCAATTTTGTCTCTATCAGCCTGCAACATAAATTATGGCATGTCTGCAAAAAGGAAATCTTTTCTTTAAATTTAACGTATATTTTCAGTAAGAGGCCTTACTCTTTAAATTTTACACTTTTTTTAATCCCATTTTGGATAATCAGTGGCAGTTCTACAAGTGAAATCCTCAGATGAGAAATACAGTGCATGAAACTTCCTGTGGCGCAGTAACACAATCAGCGATATTTTATTACATTTTACCAAGACAAAATATCGATTCCCCTTCAAACATTTCCCTTTTTATTTCTTTTCCTTGCAAGATTTTTCCGAAAGGACAAATTTACTTTCTCTGAAATTGATGTCTCATTGGCCATCTTTCAGAGAAAGTCACGATCTGAATGTTTTTAATCTTGGTAATTATTGATTTTTGACTCGTTACAGCTACAAATGTTCAATGTTCTTGTGACTGAGATATCTTAACTATTCAGACAAGTTTCGAACTATAAACTTGCAAACTAAAAAGCTATTTTCGACATGTTTTATTCACAAAGCCCAATTGTAAAACGTTAATTGAATATCAAATCAATAATACTGTCATGATTAGTAGTAAGAGTATTCCTTATGTTTGTATAAAGAAGGATGTTATATTTGACATAATTCATAACAAAATATTAATTAATAGGATAGGATTAGGATATATACCAAAATTCAATTGTCCAATCTGTGACAGATTGTTGATTCTTGAACTCAAATTCGTATTTTAAAAAAATGATAAATACCAACGTCAAAGGGAATGATATAGGATGAACGTTGGCATGGAATCAATTGAGATTACATTAAGATCTAAATTATTGAAAGTATTTTTTAAAATAAAACCCCTTCTAACAGATAGTACTTTTTATGACCCATTTCTATATATTATTACTTTCATCTGACATTGAAAAGGGTTAATAGATGAATTATAAACCATTTTCTTCTCTGTATTGACTATAAAGCACATAACAATAAAGAATAAATATATATATATACATACAAATAGAATTAAAATGAAAGTTAAAACTAATTATAAACTGACTATATAATTATGGTGCGATTCAGCACCCTTGGTTTTACTAGTCATAAAATGGTTTAACCAAACCTCAGAAGTTCACAATCTCACAATCCACTTCAACATATCAGCCAGGTCAATCTTTATGATTGTAACAGATATAGTCCATTGCTTCTGCCAGGGTAATCACAGACTTGAATGATCGTGACTGCCTTTAAAATCCTGGTTTAGAAATGATTTGTTCAGAAATCGTTCCCAGACATCATTGTGTTTCAGACTTAATTGATAGTCTGGTGGATTTGGTCTTGATGCAAGGTAATATGTTATCCTACCACGTGAACATAAATCCTTATCTGGTAAAATCAGCTTAAGTTTATGAATTGGTAGTTATTTAATTAACTTTTGTCATGTAGATTGCTATGTTCTGTGTATTTTAAAACATGTTTGATTCGTAGTTATTATTTCTCATTATGCACAGAAATGTCCTGACTTAAAAATGTAAATTGTAAAAATGGCAATGTAAAATCGACTATGGTATATGATAATACTGGCAGCTTCAAATGCAAATGTATATGGCATGTGCTTGAATTCTCACAGACGTTTAAAATTCCACTTCATGAATAAAGTTTAAAGGGAAAATATGCACTGCACCATGAACTTGAAGTCTTAAACTGTTTTGTCAATAAACCTCTGTCTTAAAGTTAAATGGACACTACGTGTTTTTCATGAAATTTTATTTCGATTTGATACAAACAAAATATCAAATGTCCTGATTTACGTCCAAATCGTCTTACTCGACTTGCAAATGTATCCCCTAACGTCAAATATTTGACAATAACTTGCTTTCAATGAAACTCGAATTGCGGCTTAATACACGACGAGATTCATGTGCCCCATTTACAAGTATACAAGTTATATATTCCATTCAACAGTACCAACCAATATCTGTCTCTTTGTCTGCTACATATAAGTTTTCAAAATTACATTGAGGCGCACCAATCGTGGAACATTGTCCGGTTTTCGTTATCGTAATCATGACTAAACATCTTAATAATGTAATTTCGACAACAGTCATTGCTTCTCTATAAAATAACACCCTTGGTAACTTTTGACCTATCTTACTACAATATCTAAACGGAATGTGCATTTAAGGGAATGTGGAAATGTTCAAAGTAGAGTCTTTAGTCGTTTTGCTAGTTTGGAGAAACTTTTCGTCTCTACTCATGTTTGATTCATGACTATCATTTCTCATTACTCACAGAAATGTCGTAATTAAACAATTGTAAAAATGTCAATGTAAAATCGACTGTGGCATATGATAGTACTGGTAGTTTAAATATCAATTGTAAATATATATGTCAAGTGTTGCTATAAAACATAATTTGTTAACTGTAAATTCTTAGCCTTTGGACTATTTTACGAAATAATCTGTTTATCTATTTCATAATCCTCGATTTCTCAATTTCTCAAAGACGTTAAAATATTCAGTTCATGAATCATTCAGGAATTAAAACTTGAACTAATTTGTCAATAAACCTCTGCCTAAAAGTTAAAGGAATGGGGGAACGCTAAAATCATTAAAATGGTAGTTTTCGGTAACAGTTGGTACTTCTCGATAAAATAAGACCATTTATAACGTTTGACATATTTGACCCCCATCAACACAATGGATGTACTTAAACAAACAGAACAGTGCAATATCTATTCTTACCTCAACGATTAAACAAAAAAGAGGCTTCCAATTGTTGCAATCCTTGGATAGATGTTTTTAGAAAAATCCGAAAAATATTCACAGTCGTAATTAAGGAGCCATCAGATTCCTTGATAGATGACAAAAAAGGTTTTATCGCGTGATTATTAGGAAAAAAGATTATAAACAAAAAGTAAAAGCAATTGTCTAGTCACTAAAAGTTGAAAGGAAATATATTGGACATATATACGAAAATGTTTCCAATCATTGCTAAACTTCTATCCTCAATTTTATTTGCTACATTTGTATGACTGCTTGATCTAAAGAAGAGAATAAATGCACTCAAGCTTGTTTAAAGGGGCAGTAACACGTTTATTATGATAGCATGGCGGCTATTTCAATGTAAACACATTTTATTATTTCAAATACAAAAACGAATCCAATGGCTTTACCGAATCATGTAAGTTCACATCTAACTTGATTTTCCGAAAAGAGAAGGGTGTTTTACTATTGGTATTTATTTAACTACATTTCATCGACCTATTTGAGCGAAAAAAAGTGCTCTGCCCCTTTAAGATTAATCAAGATTAATCTGAGACAGATATTGAGACTTTGCGTTTTGTAACTGTATGTGACGCACCTTTTCATTGGCTCGCATGATCTAGCAATATTAACGAGATTTTTGGAGATAAATTGTCATACAATCTGTCCTGAGTTTACTATATTTTACGTTTTTATTAATATTGAAAATGATTATTGATGAAATCTGATTGTCATTATGAACATCACATTCGCAACATTATGAACATTTATCCCAGTATGTAGCAACTTTTGTGTACATTAAAATACAGAAGCATCATCACCATGCCATTCTACCTGAGGTATGGAAAGCTGAACATGAGTAAATGGTTGATGTCGATTAAGTAAGTTTCATTTACAATCACATAAACTGAAACTCAAATAATAATATTTCTTTTTAAAGTTTTAGAAACATCTTAAAAGTTACAGTACACTAAATGACCCAATGTTATTATCATTTTACGACTCCTGGAATTTAACATTGTGTGATAACTTTCTAGGCCTATAAAAATAGTTTTCAAGGGTTTGATTTATTGGCAGAATGGGTTCTAAAAGCTATTAACATGTTCAAAATAACGCCAGAAAATTACAGAGGCCATAAACATGGCAACAAGTGATGACACATCAGCTCGATCAAGCACTTTAAAAGTTTTGAAACATTAAAAAATATCAGGGCGACATAACATTTAGAAGTGGCAAATTGATACTGACAGTGTTGTACTCGTGTTATTCCTAACATAAAGAATACATATCTTACATTTCAATTCTCTCAGTTGAACATTAAATACCATTGTTGTCGTAGGCTTCAAAAGGCAATAAATATTTGCATTCGCTGACACAAAATTCATTTCGGAAGAAAACAAATACTTATTTCTCATATGTTTTATAACTATATGTATATATCAGATTAGGATAAACTTTTCATATTTCTAAAATGTTTATTGATTTTAGAAACATTCATTTGTATTATTATTGAAAATATATATGCGTGCATGATTGAAAACAAGGGTGATACTTTCTATTACATATAAAATTGACATGTATTATTGAAATAATAGTTGAGTTCATTATTAAGTCTTTTACATTTGAATTTATCAAATTCTAATATTCATTTTGAAGTATGGATTGAAGAAAGTTTAACTTTAAACTAGTATATCAACTAAGGTGAAAGGTTAAAACGGATGGCATGACAAAATACTATTGAATTATTCAAACAATGGTGTCTGGTAAAGATTGTAGACATAATTTCCTAGCCATGATTATCGTGAAACGTCACGGTTATCCTGTCCACTTTTGATTAACCTGTCAGGACAAGAGTGTTGGTTTGAGAGTAACAATTTTATATCTTACCAAATCTCACTCGTTTAAGACACTTCAATCAACACAATACAAGGACAGAGGTTTGCCCAAGACTAACCTCTTGAACTAGTCGAATGTAACGTGCAAGTCGAAAAAGACTTACTTTTCAATATGGCGCCACATCATAGTCAAACAGCTACAACAACATCCCTGTCATTTCTTTTATGACTTGTTAGTTATTTTAGATGTTTTAAGCTTATAAAATAACATTTCTTAACAGCACCTCATCTGTGTAAATGGGTAATTATTACATTTGCCACTATTGTTATTTTGTTGTATTGTCATAATGAATTAGAAATACATACGTTTTTGACAGTGAACTTATCAAGCATCGTTACATTTGGGGTAATACTACCTTCAGTAGTACAAGTTCTTGTACTTTTTGCCCGAGTCCCTTGCAGGATTCGAACCCGTGCCCAGAGTCAGGCAACTGTCGCCAGCACTGACGTGCCAACATCTTAAATCACGACCACGGGGCATCGTAAAAAATCCTTGCCAAAGAATCGATAGTTTATCTATGTTTACATTCAGTACCTCTCTGATAGATGTTAAAGGGGCTGTAGCACGTTTTTTGCAAATTTACTTTTTCAAATTTCCCATGTATAATGATAGTTTATTTCATTTAAATCAACTTAAGAGGGTAAAACGTCTTATTGCACAAACCAATTATCCGTAGTGGTAATAATGATGTTGCATATAAAACAAAAATTGCATGGCGGCCATTTTATTTTGAACACAATTTATTATTTCGAATTACCAAAACGATTCCCATGGCTTTACGGAACCATGTACACTCACATTTTAGCTTGATTTTCTGAAGAGGGAAGGGTGTTTTACTGTTGGTGACATTATTTTTCAATTACATTTCATTGACGTATTTCACCAGAAATCGTGCTACTGCCCTTTTAAGTTGGCTCGGCCAAGTTGATGTATAGAGGATACTAAAGGACCTTTCGACCTTAAGCGTAATACTATTTTCGAGAAAATGAATTTAAGACCGAATCTCTCAGGTATACGTAGGCAACTAAGGAAAACATTTCATCAACTAAAGGTAATGATGCAACATCCAGTAAGTTGGTTTAATTAGTTATATCAGTCCCAGACGTTGATATTTATAGAAGTATAGACGACATGAGGTTGTCAATTAGGACCTGTGAATCAAAAGCAAATCAGTAGTTTTAAATTTGTATCTATTTACTCAGTTTGCCAAGACTAAAATGCTGACTCGACAGAAACAGTTAAAATATTTCAATACACTTAAAGAGAGTTTAATTTCCGATGAAACGTGAACCAGAGTATCATAAAGAAAAAAATATATTAATTTTTAAAAGGTTATATAGTCACATAGATGATAATGATTGGACATATTAACAGTAAACAAACTGACAGAAAATATTTGCCATCATAACAATACATTAGATGGCTTCAGATTGAAATCCCTATCTTCAATGAAAGACATTTATCATTTGTACTTGTATTTAATGATTATTTGCAATTTGACAATTTTCCAAATTCGTTAGTTTGTAGATAGTAATAGTTTTCATTGAACACAAAATATCAATATTAAATTCTGGAATATGGCAGCTGTTTCTTTATTTAGATAATAATTCTCATCCAATGAAGAAACAATTTCATGACATTGATGAAATGCTTCAAACCCATTTGGCACAGGGACTGAGAGGAATTTGATAAAACGTATGCTATGGAGGTTGTAACTTGATAGCATACACCTACTTTGAAACGCATTAGGTTGTGTTCATAAAATTATCTAATCATTATGGTCTATATCAAACATAGAAAATCATGTGCTGCAACAAAAACGAGGCCCATTCGCATTTTCTTTCATTTCTTTTATTAAATTAACCATTATAATGGATACAACATATTCCTAGACTAATAGTTTGACAAAAATAATTTTAAAAAAAAAGTATTTGTTTTCCTGTAAAATTTGAAAAAGATTTAATATTGATCCCTCAAAGTACGATTTTGATCAATTTTTGCTCGTACGTTATTTTTTCTTCTGAAATTTTACTTTTTTCTCTCTGCAGGTGACATGCCTTTAGCCATCATTTAGAGGAAGTCACGATCTGAAAGTTTTTGTCTTTGAATTGATCGATTTACCGAGGTACACTCCTAACCTACTTTCACACTTACATATCTAACTCTTTTGGCCATTTTCAAAAGAAATAGAGAACATGTGGTGACAGCTATTTTCAAAAGTAATAAAGACATATATCAGCTGATGTAAAACATTTAACCTCCCTGAAATTGATTACACATTTTGTTATATTGTATCAAAACAGAATCTAAATGAAGATATATTATAAAGAAAAATAACGTGTTTAACAATATATACAATTACTGATAGTTTCAGTTTTTATGTCTTACATACATTTTTTTAGTAGTATTGGACGAATCAAGAACCTGAAAATGCCGATTAGCAATTTTAACTTTGTACTGTGACAGAAGGTGACTTAATTTCATATTTCCTTCGAAGATTACCTTTAATAACAGTAATACTGTCTAGTCAGTTTTCTGAATACGTACTGTATTTGCTGCAAGTAAAACATGCAGATAATGAGATGGGTAAAGTACATTTTTTACATGGATGCATTTCTTAAAGGTTATTTCAGGTAATTGCACTGAAGTTCATTTTCAATTTTATATTTTAGGGTCCTTTATTTTTTTTGCATCAATAACAGGTCATTTTATGTTGAGGTCAAACAATTTAAGATTTTTCAAAAGTTAAAAAAAATAACAATTCTCTAAAGGCTATGCTGTTGGACTACTTAATCTTTCAGCTAAGCAACAAGAAATACATGCCTAATCATTGCAATCGATACGTAAATACTCTTTTCAGATGTTAATTTTGAGCATCTTCCCTAAAAACCAAGCAATATTGACTATGATAATTAACGTAATGATTGCATACCCCATATGACTCCACATAAATGGAACTTTCTTTTAAAAAAGGCATCGTGCAAACTATATATACTCATCTGACATACTTTCAAGAGAAAAACACTGAACAAATGCTCGTTAATGTACGTTTTTGTAGGTTGGTGTCACAGACTTTAACACAGAGTTGCAAGTGTTTAGTCAGACTGCGATTAATGGAAATCAAGATATCAATAGTTTCGGTGTAGATACAAACACAATAAGGAAGTTGACTATCCAAAGATCTTGGCTTCACACCAGCTCTACAACTTCGTAAATGTTTCTTAAGAAAGCTGCTTCTCATTGCTTCTCCAAACAAGTTTCCCGAAAAAAGTATGGAAATTAATAGAAGCCACGAAACTTGTCAGAACATGAAGCCAAATGAAGTTAAAAACGTATTCTCAAACTTTCAATTACGTTTAAGTACTTTGGAACGTCATTCATTTAAAAACGTTCTGATGATTGTTTAATTTTGAAAATGTTATTGTCTGTTAAGATGCCTTTTGTAGTTGCAAGCATTATATGTTGTTTATTTGTTACTTTTGTTTTGTTAGCAAGTTTGCAAAAGTGTAATTGATCTACATGTATAATCATTTTTATTCTATTAATATTTAATGGTCAACGTAATTGTATTGCCACATATTTCATATGGCACTAGAAAAAAAACATTTATTCATCTAGAATGCTACTAGCTGGCACAGAAACGTTGCTAATACGATAAGAGGATTGACATACTTCAGAGATGCATACTCTATGGTTTTGGACAAAGCATTAAATTGAAAATGAGTTGCACTACTTTTGTATAACAAATACAGTAAAACATTGCCAAAGTTTTAACTACCAAAAATTACATGATTAATAATTACAGTACTGAATAACATGACAACTGTAATTGAAATCACTTCGTTAAAGTAGATTTGCGTTATTTGAAATTGTACCACTCTGTTTAACGTTTTTCCATGGTTCAATTACACATTCTGAATTTCAGAGCTACAAACAATACTTTAATTGATCGCAATTGTCCGATAAAGAGATCATTGTGTCATTTTAATATGTCGCCAAAAACAAGAAACCCCACTGAAAGACATCATTGAAATATAGGATAGAGGATTATTAGCTTTAAATAGCCTCGAGACATGCATCTTGTACATCGTTATCTAACAAATCAAATTTACTTTTTGGGAAGAAATGATGATTTTGAACGAGTTTCGTTTTCCAAGACAATAAAGGAATTTCCAATTCCACCAGGGGAAAAAGCCATATTTAAAAGGTTTCACTGTTTCTGTCGGGCAAGGAATGTAAAAGTAACTTCAGTACTTCGAACTTAGCTCAGTTTAGCTCAAAATGCCTGAGCATCATACATCTCCAACACCTTTGACATGACATCTCAATATTTTATAGATAAGGTTTATGCCTAGCTAGTTGTGCCTATTGAACAACTTTATATTATCATTGACGTTGAATGTTTTTTTTAAAAACTGTACATATAAAGTCTGCATTATTCCGCTCAAACAGTTCCTGTTTATTAAGTTTCAGAGAATAAATTCACTTTATGGTCTGAAATTTTTACCAAACAACATTCAAGATAATTCAATCCACGAGTGATTATCACGACTAAAAAAAGATACACCTTCTCTTCAGAAGCCAACTAAAATAAATTTGAAATGTCAAAACGTTATCTTTTCATATTTCATCGAAACACATCTTCGTTTTCGAATCTCCTCATCCAGAAGAGAAAGGAAATCCAAAAAGGGATTGTGGACTTGTTTTAACACGGCGTACGGTAGAGACAAAAAGATACGTCAACAAGTCCACGAATGTACATTATGCCGTCAACAAGTCCATGAAGGTACAACATGCCGATAACAACTTGGACTAACATAGTTTCCTAATTTCATAAGTTTTTATCTTCCTTACTTACAGTTTATGTCTAAAAAACCTTTGACGTAGCAATGTCAGCACCTCATGTGCGTTTAAACAGATTTAGAATATTAAGTATTCTACCATCATGAATTAAATTGAGAATAGGTCTACGATATATGTGTATATATAACATTTTGTGATTGACACTCATGTATACTTTGCCAATGAGTCTACTTGTATTTGTCATGTATTACTAAATAAGAAGAGTAAACGGCATGATTATCGTTCACCCATTTGTGAATCGACATTTAATTGTGTTATATTGATATATATGATATATATGACACATGCGTGCACAGGTTATAAAACCAACAGGGCATCCTCTAGATGGCTGAAGTTCAAATCTTTGGATCAGACTGTTTTATATTAAGAGCCGCACAATGCTGGCACTTCCCTTCAGTCAGCTGAGAGCAAATTACAACTTGAAATTGATACTTCTGCCGGTATTATTACCTTATGATAGAGTAGCCAGACAAATAAATATGATTACTGTGACACTTTGAAATTGAAATACATAACTAGACATAAAACGATGAGGTCTCATCAAATGCAAGAGTTTATAAAAGAAATGGAAAAGAAATTAACGTGGAAGTTTCATGACTTTCTGACTTCTTCATGATTCATCTTCATGACTTTCATCCTAATTCATTGCTAGTAAATATATAAACTTTAATAGGTTTTTTCCCGCCGCATGTGAACATGTATGTTATAAGGAAAGAGTTAATGGCTTAAAGTTTACAAGAAAATGATAAAAAAGAAAACGGTTAAATTCTTAATGTCGACGCAATGCTTGTTTCACACTAATGGAATCTATCTAGCCTTCCAGAGATGCTATTATTTTGTTCTTCCGATGTCTAAACAATTGCAGTTGAAACTCATATTGAAGACAACTTTCAAAACTTGTAGAATATTTTTTCAGGCATATAAAAATCAAATTCATCATTTGGGAAGATATCATGTTTGAAAGCAACTATATTTATGTATAAGTCTCTCTAATGAAATACTTTCTAACCTGCCTCAGAAGAAGTTTCTGTGACCATTTGAAAGCTTCAATGACTGTCGAAAGTAAGAATATTAAATGGAGATGGCAACTTTCACAGGCCAAAAAGTGGTGGAATCGGCATGCCGAATCCTTCCGGATTCTCCCAGATCCGCCATTTTTTTGGGGTAACCTGAAGATTCCAGCAATCTGATTCCACCACTTTTTGTCCTGTGTTTCGTGACTGGTTTGTCACGCATATTAAATGAAAAACATATGCGAAACAGTTCATGTGTCAAATAAGTTCGTCTTAAGGTTAAAAACAATAAGATAAAAAGCTTGATGGAGAAATCATTGGTGTTTTACTTTTACTGAATATGGCTAAACTGACAGAAAGACGAGATACTCTAATATTTTATTGTATCAATAAAACATGAAACCTGACACTGACAGGTTTATACAAAAATCAAATAAATGAGACAGGCGGTAATGTGCTATAAATCAATTTGGTCACGCGCAGAGTCGTTAATGAGAAAAAAGTATCGCGTCTTCTAATGGAATTGAAGAGATCTCCCAAAAAGGAAAAGACATTTTACCAATAGCAAAATACACATTTTCAATCCACCACATGAGCTCTAACAACGCAGATCCATTTCTTATCCTCGAATTATCAGATGGAATTCACACTATAATGGCCGCAAGCAGTTTTCGTTTAACATGCAAAATAGGTTTCTACCTACCCTCTTAATGAAAAATCTCCGCAAAAAACATTTATTTTCAATGGCAAAATTTACCTGCCAAAAAACGTGCTACGGTGCCTTTAAACGTACTTGAAACCCTAAGTTTCGTGCCACTACGGTACATGTGTTGTGAAACAAATCCTCCCGCAGTTTTGGATCACCTCTTTCTGGAACAGTTTAACTGGTTTTACACATGTTTTGGATATACATCGGCAATACGCGTGTGCCTTTTTGGGACCAATCAGCTTATTTCAGAAATTTTGCCCTTGACTTTGAGCTCTTGGCTTTCTCACGAATATTAGAGGTTAGAAGAAATGAGCAAATGAGTGGGGAGAGAATGGGAATGGTATCATAGAATCACAGAAGTTCTGGAGTGCATGTCCACAGATGTTCTATTTCTATCATATGAATTTGAAGTAGCATGTAGGGAATGTAAAATCGGTTCAAAATTTGAGTTGACTTTAGGAGCGCAATTACAGAAACGTAATAAAAGGCTTTATTTGATGGATTCATCGTCAGTTGACTCAGAAACCTGTGATCATCATTTGGAACTAACGAACAATGGATGGTACTGTGTTGATAATTTAGCGTACCATTTCACCCAATCTCCTTACTAGATCTACAGCAGACACAGTTGCCGAGCTCCTGACAGGATTCGAACCTCGGACCTCTTATTGCGGAACCGAATGTGTTAACCACTGCGTTATCAAGTTTACACAATTACAATATAAAGGATCATGTTTTATACCTTGCGTAGAAAGGGAAATGTTCTCTTTGCAAGACTCAAATACTCAGCTTTTCCTATCATTACCAAGATACTAAGTTGTAATTTGAAGGAAACTCTCTCTATTTGATTTTGGCTTATGAAGGCATTATTTAAGAAATAGAATACGAATTGACCCTTCGCCTTTCGTGTTTTATGCTCCCTGTTTTTATTTTATTTTACGACAAAGCACAATAACCAGTTTTCCGTTTCTTATATGAGATGACTTTATTAAGTTCTCGCTTTTATATAAAAAAACGTTGAGACATTATGTTATTTGCATTAACAATATTTTAGAAATAATAATGCGCCCCGTCGTAGAACACATTCACTAGCATTTAAACAATCAAAGTGACGTAAAATATGGCATCATTTGCTAAGCGACTCTCTAAATGACGTCATAAATTACGAGCATGTTTTATTGTCTCATAAAGCATGCTGTCGGTCGGTCCCAGCGCCTGTGTTTTATTGCTGTGAGTATCTTATACTATACAATATATCATTGTCAAATGATATTTTGACAAATAATGAACAAGTACTGAACAACCCTTAACCAGCAAATATAAAAGACTTAAATGATTTGCAAAAGGAATTGAAGAATGACACTGAATATAACTGACGTCTTGACATATACGTTTTCTTTGAGGAATTCAGGATATGTTTCTCCCCATTTAGCCCATGGTACATTAAGACGTCAAGGGGCGTCTGACAAATCAGGAAAATGCACTTAAACACACTCAAACAAAACAGATCATTGCAGTCTCAAAGACTTCGAAGTAGCATAAAGGGAATCCGGACATCATCTCATTCCTGATGTTAGGGATCTCTTTTGGGAATTCTGTATTGGACTCCTTCCCATTTACGTACTGGCACCTCATTAACCTGACACTGTAAGTAATGCTGTATTTTTATCTGCCCAAACTATTGTGGATTCTTGCAAATGACTTAATGGATGTGTTAATAAAATATATTATCACGAAGCGACTTGTAAATATAGATCAAGATTGTAAATAGCATAAAGATACTTCCATGTCAGTTGAATGTCATAATTTAATGTTTGAGTTGAATTCAATATTTTCAACATGTCATCATGTTTGTGAGATTAAAGCTCTTTATTAATATATTCTGTAGGACTTAATTATTTTTCAACATACAAGTTCTCATAGAAAATAATCATTCATTTTCAAAGCTTGTGTATTTTGGATCAGATTTTGCTATGTATTGTATGTATGTATGTATCTTAGAATTATTAAAATTATGAATGATTAATTAATTCATGTTTGATATCAGAAGATACTTGGGTAAGAGTGTCCATATATAATGATGCAACATTGTTATCATAGATCTAAATGGGCAATATTGGGGCGATTTGAACAACAAATAATAATCTTATTTAGGAGCTAAATTAATTATTATAAGAAATAATGAAACATCGGAACAAACTATTTGGTGCTTATATAATAACATAGATGCAGGCTTTCTTCATGTAGAAAAACCAGCCACCATGATATAAACACTCATTTAACCAAAATCACCAAACCTTACAGGGCCCTCCGCAGGAAGGAATCCCAACTGATCGAATGCTCATCACTGAAGATAATGACTACCAGAATAGAAGTTATTTGTTGAGATAGGAAATCGATTATGTTATTGACACTCTGTAGCCTTTATTCATCCGAAACACAACCTAAAATAACGTTGGATGGACAGTAACTACTGGTATGTCGTACGTTTTTTCTGCCGCTAATTTGAAAAAGAAATGATGGATGATTATTTATATAATATCAATGGAAACTGAAGACACTGTCACAGGATAAAAAGTGGTGGAATCCGATTGCTGGATACCCCCAAAAATTGCGGATCTGGGAGAATCCAAAAGAATCCGGAAGGATCCGGCATGCAGATTTCACCACTTTTTGTCCTGTGTGTTGTCATTTCCTGACTAAATTACTGAACACTAACATTCCTATCCTGTGGGAAAAAACAGTGTAAGATGGTGATACTTAGTCGCCCTTTTCACAATACTGTACTCATGGCATACGACTCTTTTAAAATGAAAAGTGAAGTTAAAACAACAGTCTTTATATTTATACCTCCCCATGAATTGGATGAATTTCCTTAATTGCAATATATTATTGAAATGTGGTATTATATAAAATGAAAGCTGAATTGGTGTTTTTTTTATATCAAGACTCTTCAGAAATTATGTTTTAGTATATTATGACAAAGTTGATCTCAGATGATCATTTATAACTTGACACTTGATCACATCTTATTTAAAATGTAAAGATAGTTTTTACCTCGTGAATTATTATTGTAAATATTTTGTATATTTCTTGATGATAGAAGTTAAAAGTTACACTGTACCAAAGTTTAGGTTAAGGATGATGCATATGGTGAAATGTTGTACTGCGCTAATGATACATTTATTATTGAATAGACAAGTAACAAGTTTAACACGTTCTTCTTAAATGTCACAACCAGGGAAAGTGGGTGGATAAGCTTACTATAATTGACTTCACTGTCAACTTTAATCAGTCACCAGACACATCATACTAATGATAACACTAACATAGGCTTTGATCATAATTAGGTATATAACTTTCATGGAATTTCTGGAATAACGTGTTGTCTAGACAGTGTCATGAAATGAGTGATGAAATGTTATTTAGAAAGGTGATGACAGAGAATAACGTCATATCCATTTGTCACAGGTGATCTAAACTGACGGCACGAGGCAAGATGACATTTTGTGGGGTAACAATGAACACTCTTCAGCAATACATTGAGGTAATCATTTGGGAAAGTCAACGGAATGAAGTAGGAGCGTTCTCGGAAAGAGTCACTGCCACAAAACAGTCAAGTCTAAATTTATGACTTTGAAATTATATTTTATTGCACAATTTTCTTGAAAATAAAACAATAAAAACAAGGTTCATACATTGGGCAAAAACTTTCGGATAGAAGAAACGAATACCACATATCTAATCAGATTTCATGAAAATATGTAGAAATAATGATAATAATGTTAGCAATATTATAGCATTACGAAGTTGCAACATTTATTAACAATATTTAGAATTTCAGATTTCTTTAAAAATGACGATTCTTCAAATAAGACAAGGGAAACTGTTTAGTATTCGATCAGTGTTTAATCTGAAAAACGACATTTGAAACATATTTACTAACAACCACGAACAAAGATACAGACACGCACTCGCATTGAAGTGGTGATGACGCTGCAGATGTACATTGCTTTTTTTTTTCAAGTAAACTGTGTAATCAAATGTGATTTCAAAGTCATCAATTTGGACTATAATCTTCTGTGGTAATGATTCATTCCAAGAACGCCCTTATGTCCTTCGCTAGACTATCCCTAGTTTTAACCTCAACGAAATGCTGGATAGGTTGTCCAATGTTACAGTACAGTATTGTAAACGCTCCCTGATAATTCGGTAGTGGCCACATGTGACAAATGGATATAACGTGGCTCTTTGTCATCATCAAGTCAAAATATGTAGCAATAATGATAATAATGTTAGCAATACTATAGCATTATTTAGATTATCCAATGTTACAGTACAGTATTGAAACTTGTCCTGATATTTCGGTAGTGGCAACATATGACAAATGGATATGATGTGGCGCTCTGTCATCACCTTTCTAAATATTTTTGTATCACTCATTTCAAGACACTGTCTAGACAACACGTTATTCCAGTGATTCCATTACAGTTCTATACCTAATTATGATAGAGGGTCTATATTTAAGTTGCCATCCTTCTTGTGTCTTGTGCCGATGTGTCTGGTGACAAACTGATCTAAGTATAGGGTAAAGTTAATGACAGTAAGCTTGAAATACCCACAACTCGTGGTTGTGACATTTAAGAAGAACGGGAAAGGTGTTACTTATCTATCTATTAAATGTCCCATTTGCGTCACCACCCTTTCATATTTTCGAACTTTAAACTTACAATTTTAAATTAAGAAATAAATACAACTTAGTATCTTGAATTGTCGAGATACAATCTTGAAAAGTTAAATTATAACAAATGTAGATGGTCATGATATTCAATCATGAGGTTGGGCCGTGTTAGGAGAATGGTTCAAAGTGAGTTCAATGCTAAATACAGAAACATGTTCTTTTGTACTTCAAAAGTTAAACACAGTGGTTAGCACGTTTGGTTTTAGTTCAAGAGTTCTTGTTGGAACACTGATCATTTCTAAAAGTGTTCTCTGCATATTTCACATTGAAAAGAGATGAGGTGAACTGATTTGGGATTAAACACCTCTTTCAAAGTATTTCACTTTTATCGCGGCTGCTATTATTGAAGGAGGGAACCCTGCAACACCATTATGGCTATCCATTGTATTATTACCCTTTAAATACATTTATTGAATTCTGATTCGTCAATAGCCTCAGGAAAATACGGAATATAGACTACAAGGGTTTTACATTCCCGTGCACCCTCTCAAAACTGTGTAACTAATAGTGAAAATGTGTATAGGCTGGAACTAACGAACCATGGATGGCACTGTGCTGAAATTTAGTGAACCTTTTCACCAAATCATTACTGCATGTAGAAAAGATCTCCGAATCAGACAAAGTTTCTACCATGTTTCTTCTCACTATGAAAACGACGTTACAAGCTATGTCTAAATGTCACCTGCAAAAGATAAAGAAGTTGTACATGTTTATCCATAAAATTGTGTCCTTTTTTTCATCGTACCTTCTAGAATACCAGTCTAAATCAACAAGGCATTCTGGATGGTGTTGGAACAGCATAAAAGTTACTTTTTTGAAAATCATTTTTCTCTTATATTTTTCAATAATTTATGGTTAGAAAGACGCAACTGTTCCATCAAAAGTATTATTTTCAAAATTCATGTGACAAATCAACGGTTTAAAATACTTTTTACGATTCTGCGCATGACTAAATTGATGTAAGGCAAATTACCGCCTGTCTCATTTATCTGAATTTCTGAGTGTCTGTGTCTGTGATACATGAGAAAATCAGAGTAACACATTTCTCTGTCTGTTGAGACACATTCAATAAGAGTAAAACACTAATAAGTTCTCAATGAAGCAATCAATCTGACTGTTTTTAACTTTTAAATTAACCTATTTGGTCCTAATAATGTATTTTATTGTTATATGCGTGAAAAAACTAGCACAGGAAGTTACGTTCTCGATACAAAACGACAGAAACTTTCAAATGACCAAAGATTGCTCTCCTAAGACAGGTTAGACAGAAATTCATTAGAGAGACATATCCACGGTTGTTTTTAAACAAGAGCTCATCCCTAGTAATGTATTTGAGTTTTATATGCGTGAATACATTGTTCTAAAAGTTTTAAAAGGTGTTTTCACAATGAATTACTACTGAATTTGTTTAGACATCTGAACAAAAACAATCTTTTCTCTTTAAGGCTAGACAGATTCCATTGCATATAGAGTGAAATAACCTTTGCTGGTTCATTCAGAATTTAATTTTTCTACTTTACCATTTCGTTGCAAAACATAATATCTTCCTTATTAAATATATCTTTATATGCGTTAAAAACAAATCCTTGTAAAGTTAAGAAAATTGTCTGCTACACCAATAAGGCTTTCAAGACGAATATCATGAGGATTAAACTTAAAACAGCTTCTGTGTTAATTTCTTTTCAATTTCTTTCTTCAATGCTTTTACTTGACGATACCTCGTATATTTTCGTTCCCAATAATGTATTTAAATTTTTAATGTGTCAAAGTAGCGATATTAATTTGTCTGATTACTATAAGGATAACCCATGATACCGAGGATATGGTAAGGTTGTAGACCCTGATAGGAACAAACCTAAGGGTCTACAACCTTACCATATCCTCGGTATCATGGGTTATCTGTATTATCAACCGTTTTTAAGTGTAAAACAGGCTTTTTACTTGTTATCCCGCTATATTGAGGATCTTGCGGATCCCTGGCGTTATATTGAGGATCCCTCTGTGATGTCAGCCTGTTAACAGCCACGCTATATATGAGTTTCTTTTGTACCGTTGTTTCTCGTCTGTCCCCTTAGCGCAATAGTCTGAGGCGTTGACTCATTAACTATAAGTGATGGTGGATACGGGTTCGAGACGCACTTTCTGCAAAACATTTGCTGTTCATATTCTGTCATAAACTTATTTTTTCAAAATTAGTCTAAGTTAGTTTCTTCAGACATTTACTTTCAAGCCGTCATCTTAACAGATATATCAGGGTTTACAATCATTATAATTCCTTCTAACAGTGTTTACAATTGTCTGTGTAAACCTTCCTGGAGGGAATTACAAGGTTGTAAGTCCCTCGTACCGGGTGATACGGTTTAGAAAGGTTGTTTCAAGTATCACGTTATATGGCTGGTAGGTTGATAATCTATCATAAGCAAATTATTAGTTGTATTGATTTTCCTTTATCATTTTCTCTCAAATAACTAGAGGGAAATGCCAGCATTTTGTGTCCTCTAATGTACAATCCGTATGATCCAAACACAATTTGAGCGGCAATCATGTATAAGAAATTACTACACAGGACAACATCGATATCCCTCGATGTTGGTTTTACAAATTTGAAATTTAACATCTATGTCATATATAACATATTTATATAATTATCCATCAACGATGTAAAACATTATTATACAAGCATGTGTTCAGGATACAATCAACATCTATTCACATTACCATATTCTTCCTTCTCAAAATTTGATAATACTTACGTTCCAAACATATTTTAGTGATCGTGATATCCATGTAACAGACAAATTTATGAATGTACGATTTTTTAGGTCAGACATTATCAGCCGTTGTGGAGGGCTGTCAGAAGAGAACACTTTTAACAGCATTTTAAAAAGGTTTACTGATGAATGCTCAGCAGCGTTTTTATCAGCATGTCAAAATCCAAATGGGAAGAAATCTTAACCGATTTCTAAAATGAACTGCACACTAAAATATAACAAAGGTAAATACTTGCACAGGAATTTACTGGTTCCATCACATTTTAATGGACCTAATGCACACTGGTACTTTTACACGTTAACGTTTCTTGAACACCCTGGTATCATCACATGTTAATTTATCGTGAGTACACTGGTATCATCACATGATTTCAAACTGTAACCAACTTGTGTGGATAAACGGGTTCATTGTAACAGATATAGTGCATTGCTTCCGCCAGGATATTCACGGACTTGAATGATCGTGAGTACCTTTAAAATCTTGGTTTAGACATGATTTGTTCAGAAATCTTTCACAGACATCATTGTCTTTCAGACTTAACTTGATGGTCAGGTGAATTTTCTCTTGAAGCAAGGTTATATTTTATCTTTCCACCTGAACATAAACAATTATCAGCTAAAATCAGGTTTAGTTTATGAAAAGGAAGTAATTTCATTAACTCTTTTCATGTTGATTGCTATGTTCTGTGTTTGATTTGTAGTTATTATTTTTCATTATTCACAGGAATGTTCTAAATAAAAAATATGAATTGTAAAAATGACAATGTAAAATCGACTATAGTATATGACAATATTGGCAGTATAAATATCAAATGTAAATTTAGATGGCATGTGTTTCTATAAAACATAATTTGTGAACTGTAAATTCTTAGCCTCAAGACTATTCTACGAAATAACCAGTTTATCTGTTTTATAATCCTTAATGACATATCTCGAATTCTCATAGACGTTAAAAATTCCAATTCATGAATAAAGGTTAAGGTAAAAATATGCACTGCACAACGAACTTGAAGCCTTAAATTGTTTTGTCAATAAACCTCTGACTTAAAGGGAGAGTCCTGTCGCGATCTTGGATTTTCTGCATTACGTGAAATAAAAACACGCTATATTGTACTAAATTTTACAATTTTTAAAAAACTAAGACCTACACTGATAAAGCAGTTCACATAGTAACACTTAACATGCCATATAACTAATAAACAATTTGCTGTTAAACTGTAACGAAGTTTTCCCCACTCGCAGCTTCAGTTCTCATTTCTTTTTTTTTTCAACAAATGTGCGCTTGTGTTTATCAAGTTGTGAAATATAAAGTCATCAAAATATTACCTTCATTAGTATCTTTCAATTTGATCATGTATTAACAACGTATATGTGTAAACAGGAATATCATCTTGAATTTTGTTTCGACAAAAAAATAGCCCGATAGAACCCTACTTTTAAAGTTAAATGAATTGGGGAATGTTAAAAAGTGGAGTCTTTCATTTTGAGATTTTGGAGAAACGCTTCTACTCAGGTCCTGGCAAACTGCAAAGGTTCTCCTTCTCTCTTCAGTTATTCATGGAAATTGTTTTTTGTGTCGTGTACTAAACGATTTTGTGGCTACTTATACACTACGTTAACAAACAGAACAGTGCAATATCCATTCCTGCCTCAACCATAAACAAAATAGAGGCTTCCATTAGTTGCAATCCTTGGATAGATGTTTTTAGAAAAATCCGAAAAATATTAACAGTCATGATATAGGAGTTCCTAGATTCCTTTGATAGATTACAAACAAGATTTTATCGTGTGATTATAAGGAAAAAATATTAGAAACTAAAAGTCTAAAAGCAAATGTCTAGTCACTAAAAGTTGAAAGAAAATATATTCGATTTATATAAGAACATTTTCCCAATCATTGCTTAACTTCTATCCTCAATTTTATTTGCTACATATGTATGACTGCTTGATCTAAAGAAGAGAATAAATGCACTCAAGCTTGTTTAAAGGGCAGTACGTTTTATGCAAATTTTATTTTTTCAAATTTCCTCTTTAATTATGATAGTTTTAGTCATTTATATTTACTCTAGAGGGTGAAACATTTTATTACACAAACCAAATATCTGCAGTAGTAATAACAGTGTTGCGTATCAAGCCAAAATAGCATGGCGCTATTTTAATTTGAACACATTTTATTTTAAATTCATATCTAACTTGATTTTCCGAAGAGAGAAGGGTGTTTTACTATTGGTATTTATTTTCAACTACATTTCATCGACTTATTTGAGCAAAAAAAAGTGCTACTGCCCCTTTAAGATTAATCTGGATTAGTCTGAGACAGATATTGAGTCTTTGAGTTTTGTAACTGTATGTGACGCACCTTTTCATTGGATCGCATGATCTGGCAGTATTAACGAGATTTTTGGAGATAAATTGTCATATAACCTGTCCTGAGTTGACTACATTTCACGTTTTTATTAGTAATGAACATTATTATTGAGGAAATCTGATTTTCATTATGAACATCACATTCGCAACATTATGAACATTTATCCCAGTATGTAGCAATTTTTTTGTACATAAAAATACACAAGCATTATCACCAAACCATTCTACCTAAGGTATGGGAAGCTGAACATGAGTAAATTGTTGATGTCGATTAAGTAAGTTTCATTTACAATCACATAAACTGTAACTCAAATCAGAAAGTTTTTCAATTTTTAGAAACATCTTAAAAGTAACAGTACACTAAATGACCCAATTTTATTATCATTTTACAACTAATGGAATTTAACATTGTGTGATAACTTTCTTCGCCTGTAAAAATAGTTTTCAAGGGTTTTGATTTATTGGCAGAATGGGTTCTAAAAGCTATAAAAATGTCCAAAATAACTCCAGAAAATTACAGAGGCCATAAACATGGCAACAAGTGATCACACATCACCTCGATCAAGCACTTTAAAAGTTTTGAAATTGATTTAAAAGCATTTAAAAATATCAGGGCGACATAACATTTAGAAGTGGCAAATTGATACTGACAGTGTTGTACTCGTGTTATTCTGGACATAAAGTATACATATCTTACATTTCAATTCTCTCAGTTGAACATTAAAACCTTTGTTGATATAGGCTTCAAAAGACAATAAAGTGTTTTGCATTAGCTGACACAAGATTCCTTTCGGGAGAAAACAAATACTTATTTCTCATATGTTTTATAACTGTATGTATATATCAGATTAGAATAAATTTTTCATATTTCTAAAATGTTTATTGATTTTAGAAACATTCATTTGTATTATTAATTTAAATATGTATGGCTGCATGATCGAAACCAATGGTGATGCTTTCATATATATATATATATATATATATATATATATATATATATATATATATATATATATATATATATATATATATATATATATGAAAATGACATGCATTATTGAAATAATAGTTGAGTTTTTTATATTACACCAATTACATTTGAATTTATCAAATAACGATATTCATTTTGAAGTATGGAGTGAAGGAATCTAACTTGAAATCCATACATCAACATTAATGAAGGTTAGACCCGATAATAGCATGACAAAATATTATTGAATTATTCACACAATGGTGTCTGGGAAAGATTGTAGACTCCATTATTTCCAAGCCACGATTATTGTGAAGCGTCACGGTTATCCTGTCCACTTTTGATTAACCTGTCAGGACAAAAGTGTTGGTTTGAGAGTAGCAATTTTATATCTTACCAAATCTCACTTGTTCAAGACACTTCAATCAACACAATACAAGGACAGAGGTTTGCCCAAGACCATCTTCACAACGTCACAGCTGTAACGAAAAGATTTCCATATCTTCTCCTTCCGCCCTTGACCTCAACCCTCGCATTTTCAGTGCTAAGATTTTAACGTACTGCAGGCTAATCGGATAAGCCAATCAGAAGACAGTTGTATTGCCTCTGTGACTGTGTCGATCGTCGCTTATTTTGAATTGGTTCCGAATGTAAACGGCGATTTAATTGGCTGTATCTTAGCAGATGGTAAGGGACGTAACTCGTGATCACAATAGGTGTCGCTGATATGTTTCACCACTTCTGGCTAGGTTGAAGGCAAGGTAAAAAATGGAGAGAGCTCCATACATTTTCACCTTGCCGTGGGAAGATGGCCCAAGACTAACCTCTTGAACTATTCGAATGAAACGTGCAAGTTGAAAAAGACTTACTTTTCAATATGGCGCCGCATCATAGTCAAACAGCTACAACAACATCCCTGTCATTTATTTTATGAATTGTTAGTTATTTTAGATGTTTTAAGCTTACAAAAATAACATTTCTTAACAGCACCTCATCTGTGTAAATGGGTAATTATTACATTTGCCACTATTGTTATTTCGTTGTATTGTCATAATGACTTAGAAATACACGCGTTTTTGACAGTGAACAAATCTAGCCTTGTTACATTTGGGGTAATACTACCTTCAGTAGTACAAGTTCTTGTACTTTTTGCCCGAGTCCCTTGCAGGATTCGAACCCGTGCCCAGAGTAAGGCAACTATCGCCAGCACTGACATGCCAAAATCTTACAACACGACCACGGGGCTTCGTAAAAAATCGCCGCCAAAGAATCGATAGTTTAGCTATTTTTACATTCAGTACCTCTCTGATAGATGTTAAGTTGGCTCGGCCAAGTTGATGTATAGAGGATACTAAAGGACCTTTACTATTTTCGAGAAAACGAATTTGAGACCGAATCTCTCAGGTATACGTAGGCAACTAAGGAAAACATTTCATCATCTAAAGGTAATGATGCAACATCCAGTAAGTTGGTTTAATTAGTTTTACCAGTCTCAGACGTTGATAGTTATAGAAGTATAAACGACATGAGGTTGTCAATTAGGAACTGTGAATCAAAAGCAAATCAGTAGTTTTAAATTTGCATCTATTTACTTAGTTTTCCAAGACTAAAATGCTGACTCGACAGAAACAGTTAAAATATTTCAATACACTTAAAGAGAGTTTGATTTCCGATGAAACATGAACCAGAGTATCATAAAGAAACAAATATATTAATTTTTAAAAGGTTATTAACATATCTACATATCCAATTCAAACAGGTTATATAATTATCCTATATAGTTTGACAGTCACATAAATGATAATGATTGGACATATTAACAGTAAACAAACTGACAGTTAATATATGCCATCATAAAAATACAATAGATGACTTCAGATTGAAATCCATATCTTCAATGAAAGACGTTTATCATTTGTACTTGCAT
Organism: Gibbula magus; assembly: GCA_936450465.1. Taxonomy (NCBI): domain Eukaryota; kingdom Metazoa; phylum Mollusca; class Gastropoda; order Trochida; family Trochidae; genus Gibbula; species Gibbula magus. The sequence continues at coordinate 65,607,481 of OW388290.1, read as the reverse complement.
TTAATGATTATTTGCAAGTTGACAATTTTCCAAATTCTTTAGTTTGTAGAAAGTAATAGTTTTCATTGAACACAAAATATCAATATTAAATTCTGGAATATTGCAGCTGCTTCTTCATTTAGATAATAATTCTCATCCAATGAAAAAACAATTTCATGACATTGATGAAATGCTTCAAACCCATTTGGAACAGGGACTGAGAGGAATTTGATAAAACGTATGCTATGGATGATTTAACTTGATAGCATACGCCTACTTGAAACGCATTAGGTTGTGTTGATTAAATTATCTAATTATTATGGTCTATATTAAACATAGAAAATCATGTGCTGCAACAAAAACAAGGCTCATTCGCATTTTGTTTCATTTCTCTTCATTTCTTTTACTAAATTAACCATTATAATGGATATAACATATCCCTAGACTAATAGTTTGACAAAATTAATTTGAAAAAGATTTAAAAAGTATTTGTTTTCCTGTAAAATTTGAAAAAAAGATTTAATATTGATCCCTCAAAGTACGATTTGAATCAATTTTTGCTCGTATGTTATTTTTCCTTCTGAATTTTTACTTTTTTCTCTCTGCAGGTGATATGCCTTAAGCCATCATTTAGAGGAAGTCACGATCTGAAAGTTTTTGTCTTTGAATTAATCAATTTACCGAGGTACTATCCTAGCCTACTTTCACATATATATCTAACTCTTTTGGCTATTTTCAAAAGAAATATAGAAATGTGGTGACAGCTATTTTCAAAAGTAATAAAGAAATATATCAGTTTATTTAAAAAATTTAAAACCTCCCTGAAATTGATTACACAATTTGTAATATATTGTATGTAATTGCATTAAATGAAGGTATATTATATAGAAAAAACATGTTTAACAGTATATACAATTCTAAATGAGTTTAATTGTTTTGTCCTACATGCAGGTAATGAGATTGGTAAAGTACATTTTATTCATGGATGCATTTCTTAAAGGTTATTTCAGGCAATTGCACTGAAATTCATTTTCAATTTTATATTTTAGGGTCCTTTATTTTGTTTACATCAATAACAGATCATTTTATGTTGAGGTCAAACAATTTAAGAATTTAAATTTAAGAAGTTTAAATAACACTTCTCTAAAGACTATGATGTTTGACAACTTCATCTTTCAGCTGAGCAACAAGAAATACATGCCTAATCATTGCAATCGATACGTAAATACTCTTTTCAGATAATACTTTTCAGCATCTTCCTAATAAAAATAGCAATATTGACTATGATAATGAACGTTCTGATTGCAAACCCCATTTGAGTCCACATAAAAATTGAAATTGAATTGAAATTTCTTTTGAAATAGGCATCGTGCAAACTATATATACTCATCTGACATACTTTCAAGAGAAAAACACTGAAGAAATGGTCGTTATTGTACATTTGTGTAGGTTGTTGTCACAGACTTTAACACAGAATTGCAAGTGTTAAGTCAGACTGCGATTAATGGAAGCCAAGATATCAATAGTTTCGGTGTAGATACCCACAAAATAAGGAAGTTGACTATCCAAAGATCTTGGCTTCACACCAGCTCTACAACTTCGTAATGTTTCTTAAGAAAGCTGCTTCTCATTGCTTCTCCAAACAAGTTTCCCGAAAAAAGAAAGTTATAGAAGCCATGAAACTTGTCAGAACATGAAGCCAAATGAAGTTAAAAACGTATTCTCAAACTTTCAATTACGCTTAAGTACTTTGGAACATCATTCATGTAAAACGTTCTGATCATTGTTTAATTTGAAAATGTCATTGTCGGTTAAGATGCCTTTTGTAGTTGCAAGCATTATATGTTGTTTATTTGTTACTTTTGTTTTGTTAGCAAGTTTGCAAAAGTGTAATTGTGTAAATAATCATTTTTATTCTATTAATATTTAATGGTCAACGTAATTTATTGCCACATATTTCATATGGCACTAGAAAAAAAGACATTTAATACGATAAGAGGATTGACATACTTCAGAGATGCATACTCTATGGTTTTGGACAAAGCATTAAATTGAAAATGAGTTGCACTACTTTTGTATAACAAATACAGTAAAACATTGCCAAAGCTTTAACTACCAAAAATTACATGATTAATAATTACAGTACTGAATAACATGACAACTGTAATTGAAATCATTTCGTTTAAGTAGATTTGCGTTATTTGAATGTGTACCACTCTGTTTAACGTTTTTCCATGGTTCAATTACACATTCTGAATTTCAGAGCTACAAACAATACTTTAATTGATCGCAATTGTCCGATAAAGAGATCATCGTGTCATTTTAATATGTCGCCAAAAACAAGAAATCCCACTGAAAGACATCATTGAAATATAGGATAGAGGATTATTAGCTTTAAATAGCCTCGAGACATGCATCTTGTACATCATTATCTAACAAATCAAATTTACTTTTTGGGAAGAAATGATGATTTCGAACGAGTTTCGTTTTCCAAGACAATAAAGGAATTCCAATTCCACCAGGGGAAAAAGCCATATTTAAAAGATTTCACTGTTTTTTTCGGGCACGTAATGTAAAAGTAACTTCACTACTCCGAACTTAGCTCAGTTTAGCTCAGAATGCTCGAGCATTTCACATCTCCAACACCTTTGACATACATCTTTATATTTTATTGATAAGGTTTATGCTCAACTAGTTGTGCCTATTGAAAAACTTTATATTATCATTGACTTTCAATTTTTTCTTTAAAACTGTACATATAAAGTCTGCATTATTCAGCTCAAACGGTTCCTGTATATTTAGTGTCAGAGACTTTATTCATTTTATGGTCTGCACTCCACTTCTAAAGACAATTTAAACCAAACAAAATTCAAGATAATTCAATCCACGAGTGATCATCAAGACTAAAAAGAGATATACCATGTCTTCAGAAGCCAACTACAATAAATTTGAAATGTCAAAACGTTATCTGTTTATATTTCATAGAAACACATCGTCGTTTTCGAATCTCCTCATCCAGAAGAGATAGGAATTCCAAAAAGGGGTTTTGGACTTGTTTTAACACGGTGTACGGTAGAGACATAAAGAAACGTCAACAAGTCCATGAAGGTCCATGATGCCGTCAACAAGTCCATGAAGGTACATTATGCCGACAACAACTTGGACTAACATATTTTCCTTATTTCATAAGTTTTTATCCTCCTTACTTAACATTTATGTCTAAAAAACCTTTGACGTAGCAATGTCAGCAAGTCATGTGCGTTTAAACAGATTCAAAATATTAAGTATTCTACCATTATGAATTAAATTGAGAATAGGTCTACGATATATGTATATATATATATATATATATATATATCCTCATTACACACATTCGAAATCTACCTTCATCTGGCAAAAATATTTGTGATTGACACTGTTTAAATTCATGTATACATTATTTTGCCAATGAGTCTACTTGTATTTGTAATGTATTACTAAATAAGAAGAGTAAACGGCATGATTATCGTTCACCCATTTGTGAATCAACGTTTAATTGTGTTATATTGATATATATGATATATATGACACATGCGTGCACAGGTTCTAAAACCAATAGGGCATCCTTTAGATGGCTGAAGTTCAAATCTTTGGATCAGACTGTTTTGTATTAAGAGCCGCACAATGCTGGCACTTCCCTTCAGTCAGTTGAGAGCAAATTACAACGTGAAATTGATACTTTTGCCGGTATTATAACCTTATGATAGAGTAGCCAGACAAATAAATATGATTACTTTGACACTTTAAAATTGCTATACATAACTAGACATAAAACGATGAGGTCTCATCAAATGCAAAGTTTATAAAAGAAATGGAAAAGAAATCAACGTGGAAGTTTCATGACTTTCTGACTTCTTCATGATTCATCTTCATGACTTTCATCCTAATTCATTGCTAGTAAATATATAAACTTTAATAGGTTTTTCCCCGCCGCATGTGAACATGTATGTTATAAGGAAAGAGTTAATGGCTTAAAGTTTACAAGAAAATGATAAAAAAGAAAACGGTTAAATTCTTAATGTCTACGCAATGCTTGTTTCACACTAATGGAATCTATCTAGCCTTCCAGAGATGCTATTATTTTGTTCTTCCGATGTCTAAACAATTTCAGTTGAAATTCATATAGAAGACAACTTTCAAAACTTGTAGAATTTTTTTTCAGGCATATAAAAATCAAATTCATCATTTGGGAAGATACCATGTTTGAAAGCAACTATGTATAAGTCTCTCTAATGAAATACTTTCTAACCTGCCTCAGAGGAAGTTTCTGTGACCATTTGATAGCTTCAATGACTGTCGAAAGTAAGAATATTAAATGGAGATGGCAACTTTCGCAGGAAAAAAGTGGTGGAATTGGCATGCCGGATCCTTCCGGATTCTTCTGGATTCTCCCAGATCCGCTATTTTTTGGGGGTATCCTGAAGGATCCAGCAATCTGATTCCACCACTTTTTGTCCTGTGTTTCGTAACTGGTTTGTCATGCATATTCAATGTAAAACATATGCGAAACAGTTCATGTGTCAAATAAGTTCGTCTTAAGGTTAAAAACAATAAGATTAATAGATTGAAGGAACAATCATTGGTGTTTTACTCTCACTGAATTTGTCTAAACTGACAGAAAGATGAAATACTCTAATATTGTATTGTATCAATAAAACATGAAACATGACACTGACAGGTTCATACAAAAATAAAATAAATGAGATAGGCGGTAATGTGCTATAAATCAATTTGGTCACGCGCAGAGTCGTTAATGTGAAAAAAGTATCATGTCTTCTAATGGAAATGAAGAGATCTCCCAAAAAGGAAAAGACATTTTACCAATAGCAAAATACACCTTCTCAATCCATCAATGGAGCTCTAACAACGCAGATCCATTTCTTATCCTCGAATTATCACATGGAATTCACACTAAAATGGTCGCGAACAGTTTTCGTTTTATATGTTTCTACCTACCCTCTTAAGTTAAAATATCTGCAATCACATTTATTTTCAATGGCAAAATTGTACTGCAAAAACTTGCTACGTTGCCTTTAAACAGAGTTTTTAACCCCCGGGCGAAACCCAAAAGGGTTGTTGTCGTGGCACAGTCCGTCCCGAAATCGGTACCTGTGAAAACGGTTGTGAAACCTCCCACAGTTTTGGATAACCTCTTTCTGAAACAGTTTAACTTGTTTTACACATGGTTTGGATATACATCAGCAATAAGCATGTGTTTTCTTTTGACCAATCAGATTATTCCAGAGTTATGGCCCTTGACTTTTAGCGCTCGACTTTCTGGTTGCATACTGTGGGTTAAACTTTAACTAAACTTTGCTCAAACTTTTGATATGTCTTCGAAACTTGGTATATGTGTTTTCCTTGACATTGACCATTGATATAATCATATTGCTTTACCTTCTAAGCTTGACTTTGATGAAAGACACACCTTTTAGAACTCTAACCATCAGCATCTTTTCTCCTTTTCTCTTGCCTGGTAGGGTAGTTTGGTCGGTAACCTATTAGGACTATCACTGACACACGAACATTTGCCATTAGAACAGAGGTTACGTTAGAAGAAATGAGCAACTGAGTGGGAGAGAATGGGAATGGTATTGCAGAGTGGTTTTCATGTAAAACATAAATCATGACAAATTATAGAAGTTTTTGAGTGTATATCTACTAATTTCTAGTAGGATAACGTTTAGCTACATGTATAATTCAACTTCAGGACTTCATTATATGAATTTGAAGTAGCATTTAGGGAATGTAAAATCCGTTCAAAATATGAGTTGAATTTAGGAGCGCAATTACAAGACAGCCTTTACTTGATGTTAAAATAAACCAAGGGGATTAATCGTCAGTTCACTCAGACCTGAATATTCCTCCACTCTAAACAAATCATAGATGTGTCCCACCCGTCATTTGATATTACCAAATAAGAGTAGATTGAGGATTTGGCTTTCATACAGTTTTGATCTGTCGTTAATTCCACTTTCCTGTGAAGTTCTGGATCACACTTTTTAACCTGATATGAGGTTATTTGGGGTTCGTTTATATTATTGCAGGCTATGCATTGTGGTGAAACCTGTGATCATCGGTTGGAATTAACAAACCAAGGATGGTAATGCGGTGAAATTTAGCGTACCGTTTCACCCAATCCTTACAGTATGTACAGCAGACGAAGTTGACGATCTGCTGATGAGGTTCGAACCCCAGACCTCTTATTCCGAAACCGAATGCGCTAACCACTGGGTTATCAAGTGTACGCAATTGCAATATAAAGGAACAAGTTTTATATCTTGCGTAGAAAGGGAAATGTTCTCTTGGCGGGATTCAAACTCTGGATACCTATCACAAACATCTCCGTTAGTTGTTTTTTTTTGGTAGATCTCGAAAGTTCAAGATACTAAGTTGTATTTTCAAAAAAAACTCCCTCTATTGGTTTTGGTTGATGAAAGTCATCATCATACAATTTACCAATGTCAAATGATATTTTGACAAATCATGAACCAGTACTGAACAACCTTTAACCATCGAATATAAAAGACTTAAATGGTTCGCAATAGGAATTGAAGAATGACACTGAAAATTATTGACGTCTTGACATATACGTTTTCTTTAAGGAATTCAGGATATGTTTCTTCCCATTTAGCCCATGGTACATTAAGACGTCAAGGGGCGTCTGACAAATCAGGAAAATGCAATGAAACACACTCAAACAGAACAGATCATTTCAGTCTCAAAGACTTTGAAGTAGCGTAAAGGGAATCCGAACATCATCTCTTTCCTGATGTAAGGGATCTCTTTTGGGAATTCTGTATTGGACTCCTTCCCATTTACGTACTGGCACCTCATTAACCTGACACTGTAAGTAATGCTGTATTTTTATCTGCCCACACTATTGTGGATTCTTGCAAATGATTTAATATATTATCACGAAGCAAAGCGTAAATATAGATCAAGATTGTAAATAGCATAAAGATACTTCCACGTCAGTTGAATGTCATAATTTTAATCTTTGAGCTGAATTCAATATTTTCAAAAATCACGTCATGTATGTGAGATTAAAGCTCTTTATTAATATTTTATGTAGGACTTAATTATGTGACAACAAGCTTGTGTATTTTGGATCAGATTTTGCTATGTATTGTATGTATGTATGTATCTTCGAATTATTAAAATTATTCGAATGATTAATTAATTTATATTTGATATCAGAAGATACTTTGGTAAGAGTGTCCATATATAATGATGCAACCTTGTTATCATAGATCTAAATGGTCAATATTGGGACGATTTGAACAACAAATATCAATCTTATTTTAAGAGCTAAATTAAATATTATAAGAAATAATGAAACATCTGAACACACTATTTGGTGCTTATATAATAACATACACTGCTGGTGCAAGCTTTCTTCATATAATATTACTAGCCACCATGATATAAGCACTCATTTAACCAATGTCACCTAACCTTACATGGCCCTCCGCATGAAGGAATTGCAACTAATCGAATGCTCATCACTGAAGATAATGACTACCAGAATAGAAGTTATTTGTTGAGATAGCAAATCGATTATGTTATTGACACTCTGTAGCCTTTATTCACCCGATACACAACATAAAATAACGTTGGATGGACAGTAACTATCGGTATGTCGTAATTTAAGTCTTTTCTGCCACTGAATTGAAAATAAATGATTGATGATTATTTATATAATATCAATGGAAAATGAAGACACTGTCACAGGACAAAAAGTGGTGGAATCCGATTGCTGGATCCTTCCGGATACCCCCCAAAAATGGCAGATCTGGGAGAATCCAGAAGAATCCGGAAGGATCCGGCATGTGGATTCCACCATTTTTTGTCCTGTGTGTTGGCTTTTCCTGACTAAATTACCAAATACTAACATTCCTATCCTGTGGGAAAAATCAGTGTAAGATGGTGATACTTAGTCGCCCTTTTCACAACACTGTACTTGTAGCATCTTCTGATATACTGACGAAAAGTTAAATCTTCTTAAGTTCACTGTGTTTATTCCTTACAGAACTCACAACTTCATAAACTTATTAGAGTCCATAAAACACTGTGATGGACGGAATATACATTGGAAGCAGCGGAAATCTAAGCACGTGTTTTTAATAGCCAAGGGCATAAGGGAGGTAACTCTAATCCCAACCGGAAAATCTATCATCGCCAGAAATAGTCTGAATGTCGTTACAGTACTCATGGCATAAGACTTTTTAAAAATGAAAAGTAAAGTTCTAACAACAGCCTTAAATTTATACCTCACCATGAACTGGTTGATGCTATAGGAGTGAATACTTTACCTCCGACACATTTCCTTAATTACAATATATTATTGAAATGTGGTATTATTTAAAAGGATAGCTGAATTGGTGCTTTTTTATATTAAGACTCTTCAGAAATTATGTTTTAGTATATTGTGACAAAGTTGATCTCAGATGAACATACACAACTTGAAATCGGCTGATCAGATCTCATTTAAAATATAAAGACAGATTTTACCTTTTAAAGTGCTGAATCCTTATTTAGATTGGCGTGTTTTATTATTTCAAAATACTTTGACCATCTTTTAAGCAAAAACGACTGAAGCAAATGAAACCAAATTTTACAGCACCGTAGCCCTTGACCTGGAATGGCAAGAATAACCTTTTGGGTCCATTCGTCACAGCCATTAAAGGTTCAGTTCGAATCTAAACTTCGATTTTTAAAACTTTGTTTTAAATATGCGCATTGACAATGCAAGTAGAAAAGTTACTCATGACGATTTCGTTGGTCACGTGGTTTCGGCGCCATTTTGATTTTAGACACTTTTCATCATTTCCCGACCCCATGCACCTTTGACAATCTTCTCCTCTGAAGATACCAGCATTAGAAAGCTCATATTTTCACAAAATGTAGCTGAGGCATTGCACACAAAAATGACCTCACAAAATTCGCAAATTCGCTATACTTTTTGCACAAAATGCCAACTTCAACGGGACATAACTAAGAAAGCTACCCATCGAATGTGGTGATATTTTCAGGAAAGTAGGATTGGACTACGGTCGTTATAAAACATTAATAAAATCGCCCGCGTACAGACAATTTTGGCCACAATTAAGCATACAATTGCTAAAAAATATCCAAAATCGCGTTTTTGGTGAGTTTTTCTAAATTATAACTTAATAACAATAACTTGTAGAATGTTGTTGAATATCTCACGAGACAGACAAAACATTTATCTAAATACATAAATACAAATTAATACAATAGTGTTCATGACCAACGAGTTACGGGTATTTTAATTTGAACAGTTTCTGTCCTCCTTCAAAATTGACAATAGCCACAACTGTAGTGTGTCTTTGTTCTGTTATCGTTCAACAATGCAAAATCATAGCACGTTGTTTAATACCTCGTGAGAATTGGAAATGATACTTCTAAATTGGGAAATCATAATTAGTTTGATTATAAACATAACAAATGAGCTATGAAATTGTCCAATTGTGACTTTCATTTGGACTGTAAACAAAGGGGGTAAATCCTACTTTCGTTTTACATGCTGTAGCTAAACGCCTTTACAGATCTTCATGCAACTTTCAGGCATGACAGCTGATATATTGTATTTCATAGGACATTAATCATTTATTCGCTGAATCCTTTTATCGTCACTTGTGACTATATTTGTAAATATTTTGTATATGTATTTTGATGATAGAAGTTAAATGTTACACTGTACATTTGTATCAAAGGTTTGGTTAAGGATGATGCAGATGGTGAAATGTTGTCTTTATTATTGGATAGACAAGTTACAAGTTTAACACGTTCTTTAACACGTGGGTATTTCAAGCTTACTATAATTGACTTTACTGTTAACTTTAATCAGTCACCAGACACATAAGAATGACAACATTAATATAGGCTTTGATCATAATTAGGTATATAACTGTCATGGAATTACTGGAATAACGTGTTGTCTAGACAGTGTCTTGAAATGAGTGATGAAATGTTATTTAGAAATGTGATGACAGAGAATAACGTCATATCCATTTGTCACATGTGATCTAAACTGACGGCACGAGGCAAGATGACATTTTGTGGTGCAACAATGAACACTTTTCAGCAATTCTTTGATGTAATCATTTGGGAAAGTCAACGGAATGAAGTAAGAGCGTTCTCGGAAAGAGTCACTACCACAAAACGGTCAAGTCCAAATTTATGACTTCGAAATTATATTTTTTGCAAAATTTTCTTGAAAATAAAACAATAAAAAACAAGGTTCATATACTAAGCATAAACTTATGGGTAGAAGAAACGAATACCACATATCTAATCAGATTTCATGAAAATATGTAGCAATAATGATAATAATGTTTATAGCATTTATTATAGCATTACGAAGTTGCAACATTTATTAACAATATTTAGAATTTCAGAAGTCTTTACAAATTGCGATTCTTTAAATGAGACTAGGGAAACTGTTCCGTATTCGATCAGTGTTTAATCTGAAAAACGACATTTGAAACATATTTACTAACAACCACGAACAAAGATACAGACACGCACTCGCATTGAAGTGGTGATGACGCTGCAGATGTACATTGCTTTTTTATTTTCAAGGAAACTGTAATCACATGTGATTTCAAAGTCATCAATTTGGACTATAATCTTCTGTGGTAATGACTCATTCCGAGAACGCCCTTGTGTCCTTCGCTGGACTATCCCTAGTTTTAACCTCAACGAAATGCTGGATAGATTGTCCAATGTTACAGTAAAGTATTGTAAACGCTCCCTGATAATTCGGTAGTGGCCACATGTGACAAATGGATATGATGTGGCGCCCTGTCATCACCTTTCTAAATAATTGTTATCACTCATTTCAAGACACTGTCTAGACAACACGTTATTCCAGTGATTCCATTACAGTTCTGTACCTAATTATGATAGAGGGTCTATATTTAAGTTGCCATCCTTCTTGTGTCTTGTGCCGATGTGTCTGGTGACAAACTGATCTAAGTATAGGGTAAAGTTAATGACAGTAAGCTTGAAATACCCACAACTCGTGGTTGTGACATTTAAGAAGAACGGGAAAGGTGTTACTTATCTATCTATTAAATGTCCCATTTGCGTCACCACCCTTTCATATTTTCGAACTTTAAACTTACAATTTTAAATTAAGAAATAAATACAACTTAGTATCTTGAATTGTCGAGATACAATCTTGAAAAGTTAAATTATAACAAATGTAGATGGTCATGATATTCAATCATGAGGTTGGGCCGTGTTAGGAGAATGGTTCAAAGTGAGTTCAATGCTAAATACAGAAACATGTTCTTTTGTACTTCAAAAGTTAAACACAGTGGTTAGCACGTTTGGTTTTAGTTCAAGAGTTCTTGTTGGAACACTGATCATTTCTAAAAGTGTTCTCTGCATATTTCACATTGAAAAGAGATGAGGTGAACTGATTTGGGATTAAACACCTCTTTCAAAGTATTTCACTTTTATCGCGGCTGCTATTATTGAAGGAGGGAACCCTGCAACACCATTATGGCTATCCATTGTATTATTACCCTTTAAATACATTTATTGAATTCTGATTCGTCAATAGCCTCAGGAAAATACGGAATATAGACTACAAGGGTTTTACATTCCCGTGCACCCTCTCAAAACTGTGTAACTAATAGTGAAAATGTGTATAGGCTGGAACTAACGAACCATGGATGGCACTGTGCTGAAATTGAGTGTACCTTTTCACCAAATCATTACTGCATGTAGAAAAGCTCTCCGAATCAGACAAAGTTTCTACCTTGTTTCTTCTCATTAGCGTGACAACGACGTTACAATCTATGTCTATATGTCACCTACAAAAGATAAAGAAGTTGTATATCCATAAACTTGTGTCCTTTTTTAATCGTACCTTCTAGAATACCAATCAAAATCAACAAGGCATTCTGGATGGTGTTGGATCAGCATAAGAGTTACTGAAAATCATTTATCATTTATTATCCAATATTTTATGTTTAGAAAGACGCAACTGTTCCATCAAAAGTTTAATTTTCAACATTCATGTGACAAAACAACTTTAAAATACCTGTTGTTGTGAACGATTCTGCACATGACTTAATTGATGTTAGTCAGATTACCGCCTGTCTCATTTATCTGAATATCAGAGTAACACATTTCTCTGTCTGTAAAGACAAATTCAGTAAGAGTAAAACACTTACATATTCTGAATGAAACAATCAATCTTACTGTTTTTAACTTTTAAATTAACCTATTTTACACATGAACTGTTCCCAATAATGTATTTTTATTTTATATGCGTGACAAACTCGCACAGGAAGTTGCTCTCTCGATACAAAACTTCTTAATTTTGACACATCCTTTCAAATGGTCAAAGAAAGGTCTCCTGAAACAGGTTAGACATAATGTCATTAGAGAGACATGTCCATGGTTGCTTTTAAACAAGAGCTCATCCCCAGTAATGTATTTGATTTTATATATGCGTGAATAAATTGGTCTAAAGTTCAAAAGTTGTCTTCAAAATGAATTTCAACTGAATTTGTTTAGACATCCGAACAAAAACAATCTTTTCTCTTTAAGGCTAGACAGATTCCATTAAATATTGAGTGATATAACCTTTGCGGGTTCATTCATAATTTAACTTTTCTAGTTTACCATTTCGCTGCTTAAATTTAAAAACATGATATCTTCCTCATTATGTATATCTTTATATGCGTGAACAACATTTTAAAAAAAAGCCAAAACAATTGTCTGCTCAATCATTAAGGTTTTCAAGACGAAGATCATAAAGTTTAAACGTAAACCAGCTTTTGTGTTGACTTCTTTTCAATTTCTTTTCGAAATGCTTTTACTTGATAATACCTCGTATCTTTTCATTCTGAATAATGTATTTAAATTGTGAATGTGTCAAAGTAGCGATATTTATTTTCTCCATCATAAGCAAATTATACTGCCAGTCGTATTGATTTTAATTTATTATTTTCTCTCGAATAACCAGAGGGAAATGCCAGCATTGTGTGTCTCGTAATGTACAAAAACACGGAATCCAAATACAATTTGAACTGCAATTATGTATAAGACAGCTTCCTCGATTTTTGTTTTAGAAACTGTACATGTATGTGTCATATATATCATATTTGTATCTTTATCCATCAACAGTCTCAACACAAAGCAGTGGGTGGCCGAACGAAGACCATGTCATTTACTGATCCTATTTAAAGATAATACATGACACAGGAAGTGGTTGAGCTGAACAATGCAGACAGTGAATTTGTTTAGAAAAAGTTTACACATTAAGTCGAAGTTCTTCAAAAGACACAGCTCAATGTTACCTATAAAATATCAAAATTCCATGTCAAAACGTGTTGGAGATGTGCACTACTGATGCTTGTGAAGCTCAACATTAATTTAGGAGTACTTAACTTACTTTGAAAATTCAGGACCAAAGGAACTTTTGGCTGCTAAATTTAAATATGTCTTTGTCCCCCGTTGGAATTGGAATTCGTTTATTTCTTGGAAATCGAAATTCTTTCGAAATGCATCATCTCTTCCAAAAATGTAAATTTGATTTGTTGGATAATGATGTAAAAGTTGCATGTCTTGAGGCTATTTGGAAGCTAAAAATCTCTTATCCTATATTTCAGTCATTTCTTTCAATGGGATTTTTATCTTTTTTTGGCGACACATTAAAATGACAAATTGATCTCGTCTCTGACAATTCCGACGAATTTCAAACCTGTTGTAGCTCTGAAATTCAGAATGTGTAATTGAAAACCAATCAAGGAGAAACAAATCTTCAGTCATTCAAGTGATGCATGTCACCTGAAGTTCTATTCAACAAAGTGATGTATATTTGAATTGTCATATTATTCATGATACTTTCCTGTTTATTATTCTCGTAATCATTTTATTTTTATTTTTGATTTTATTAACATATCAGGAGACAATGCTCTATGCAGGGACTTCCTGCACGAGTTACGGACATTATCATCTCCTCCTGGAGGGCTGAGAGTCGCAAGCAGTATGACCTCGCCTGGAGAAAGTGGGTTATTTAGTGTTTTGGATGGGGTGAAAATCCCGTTAAGAGGACTGAGATTGTCGTTATGAACTTTTTGTATTATCTTCACAAAATCTTATGTTTCTACCTCGTTTCATGAAAGGGATTCAGAATGAGGCTCCATCTAGACCGAGATATGCGTTTACATGGGAAGTGTCAATGGTGTTAAATTTTCTAAATTCTAAAAAATTCTCAATTCATTTCCATTACATTCTTTATCACTAAAACATGTTATCATTTAGGTTGGTCGCTCTCATCGGTCTTGCGGTCGCACCCAGAGCTCAGACTGTGTGTGCACTTAACATTGAGAATATGCATAGGAGTGCAGAATAAGTAGACTTTTGTTTTACTCATTTTCTTAAGACTTCCAGACAAGGGAGATCTTATAAGGTGTGTTTTAAGCCCCTTTGTGTTATGCATACTTTGCTTCACTATCTTGAGGTCACTAAGGATCTGAGATCCTCCCAACAATTAATAATAAGACATTTCTCCCTGTTACTACGAGTACTTTGGCTCGATGGTTGAAACACGTGCTAACCATGAGTTGTGTGAACACAGAATTATTCAAGGCACACTTCTTTAGAGGGGCAGTGGCCTCAGCAGCTATACGAGGTGGATGCTCCCTGGAAGATGTACTGAACACGGCAGACTGGTCGTCGGCCAAAAACTTTAGAAAGTATTATTTTAGAGAAGTGGAGACCCACTCCTTCTCGAAGGCAGTCCTGGGGTGACTTCCTCTGACTTTGATTCCTGAAAAGAGATCTGAATGATGTGGTGAATTTTGAATTAAACCTAAATTTATCATCAATAGTTCGGAAATGTTCACATTTAAAACGTCATTAGTGTCAAGTAACTAGTCATTAGTATTCAGCGAGACGTCAATAGATATATAACTCGTCATTATATTTTGCACCAACACATTGATACATGCATGGTTTTTTTTATTCTCGATAAGCTTGTATAGCCATGATGTAACCACGAGTATCGCTGTGACATTGGGTAATGCTGCGTGGAATAAGAAAACTACAATGCATTTTCATAATGTGATTCATTGATTATCTCAGCATTGGGATAGTTAAAGGTACAGTTATATAGGGACGTTTTTTTCTGGAGACGAAATTCAAGTGGATTGTCGATTTGATACATTTGTGTTATCAATACATGCTCCGAATATTGCACTTAGTAACACGTGTCAACCGGGTTGTTTTATAAGCATGCAATTATGTGTCAAAAAGAACGTCCCCTGGAATTACGTCTCCACCAAAAATACCCCTATAGAACTGTCCCTTAAGAATAGATATTAATATACCCCTCAATATACCCCCCATGTATTCATTAGCACACAAGGCGACATTAATGGAACTGAAAATAATAAAAACAGACTCGCAGGTTCAACATTTTAATAGCAGAATTCAATAGCCTACACATTGTGAGAGTAATCTTTGCTCCATCACGCTCGTCCGTGAAATGAATGGGTTTCGTGTCATCTCGTGGGGTGGAGGCAGAAGAAGCCTGTGCAGGTCCTGGTTGTGTGGGGAGAGGAGAGGGGTTAGAGGTCATGTGGTCAGTAGGCGTGGCAGGCGTGGCAGGTCCAGGGCGGGTTACAGTTGCCGAGGCTGTTCCTGTCCTCCTCTGCTCCAGGTTGTCACTTATGCTGAGCATTTCGTCACTCGTCCTCTTGTAACTTTATTAATAAAGAATACACAGAATTAGTTGCGAAGGTTGAGTAAATGAGTTTTGTTATTCACATATGCCCAATGTTAATAACACGATAAAGAGTAAAGCTAAAAATGAACGGTTACCTGACGACTTTAAACTTCGATGATTTCGCTCTAAAGCACCGATTTTCCTTCAAATTATACTAATCATAAACAGTCTGTTCTCATTTATAAAATAGCGTCATTTAAAAAAATTGGCATACAACTGCGTACCGAAAGTTTGTTCACCTGGTGGTGTATTGTAGTGCAAATATCATATAATTTGGCATGTCTTTGAAACATCGTATCAACGTGAAAACTAGACCGATCATTTTGCAGTTTCGCATTATACAAAGACAGTTGAGTGTTCCATAACATAATCTGATTTGATATCTCATAGTAAACAGTTATTATTTTGGCAGCTCTTTGAAGTGACCAGTGGTCAATTTTTTCAAAACTAAAGTTTTTATTTTCTTGAATATTTTATATTTTATTTAATATTTGATCAACTTGGTCTAACATACATTATATACTTTCTTTCATACTTATTCAATGCATTTGTGATGAGTTTGTTCTCATTTAGTCATTCTGAAATATTTTTTTTCGAAAATTAATGAAATTTGAATTTTCAAAATTTTACCCCTTCTGCGTTTTTCATTATGCCAAATTTCAAAAACATATACCCCTGCCGTGGCAATCACAGAATACGTTTAGGAATGGTTGTCTTACACTTGGATGTATGATGATTCAATGTCATTGTATGTGATTTTATTTTATTGACGTTACAATGAACCTCAATTTACATGGTATTTGCACTAACATTCACATTAACATTCGCTGCACAGACGTATGTGAATCCGATAATGAACTTATTATACCTTTAAACACAATATTTATTAATGGGGTATTTATTTTACCATTCAAATGGTGAAATATATATATATGTGTAGAATATGTTATTAAAGTAACAAAGATGTCCTCATTTTATATATTCAACATTTTAAACAATACTCGGCATTTGAAATGAATGTTATAATGATACCTACTGTTTTGTATTAGTTACTTGTATTAGTAGTTTGCAGACGTTGGAAATCTTGGTTTAATAAAACATAGACAGAATGCTAAAATTTCTCTCCTGTATCTCCGTAATAACTAAATCTCGTTTTTATCATTCTGCATAGAGATGTACAAGTTAAGTAGTGCCTCTCAAACAGTTTTAAGTAGTGTACCTTATCTTTTCTATTACTTTTAGCAAGATTGATTATAGTCGGAAGATTTACATAACCTAAGTTACACCTTCATAATAGACTCAACAGAGTGTTAAACAACACAGTTAAAATATATTAAACTTAACGTCTGTCCATGTGATACAAACGTTAATTATTAATCATTTATTATTCGTGAAAGATGAAACACAAATGAATGAATATTATTAAACATTATATACCTCAGAGACAGATACTTCTCGTGAAGGTGAACAGGATATCTCTCTGTTTTTTCGGAGTTGGGTCCCACAACAATACTTTTCATTTCTTTTCGCTATCACTGGACATGCTTCCCTACGATCTGGAAAGACTGTAATGAATTAATCGTGAAACACCTTTATATATAGCGTCATTATCACGTTTCTCGTCATTATCTCAGCGCATGCATTCCGTGTAACAATCGATTTATGTGCTTGTGCACGTGAATCAAATGCGAAAAGAGACGTCATTAATACACTGCGTGCATTGTGATGTGTGCATGGATAGATTGTTGAATTACATACTAGGAATAATGATGTGTATGTAAGACGAAACTAAAACCGGTTTTGAATTTAGGTGTAAGTAGAATAGACTCCGAAAACACGTCATTAGTTGTGCACGAGATTTAGGCCGAAGACTAAACCTCGTGCACAACTAATGACGTGTTTTCGGAGTCTATTCTATACATAAACGATGTATTTTGAAGGTGATTTTGTCTTCTTTAAAGATGCTAGATTGATTTGCGCAAGCCGAAGGTCTAATGAAAAATAATGGCCCTCCATCCAAGATTTTTTGATGGATGGGGGTCATTATTGGAATTAGCCTGAGGCTAAGCATATCAAGCTACACACCCTGGTTGGGAATAGCGTGTACCCATCCCTTTTCTGTGGGGCGACAATCACCTTTTCTTTAAAAAATGATGATCTCGCACTACACTTCCGGGTGCGTGCGCAGGTGGGATCATGTGAGATACACGTGATGTGGGTAAGAAACATATTTAAATAGCGTCAATTGCGGGACACGGAGCAACATGCTAGATTGATATGCTTAGTCTCAGGCTAATTACAATAATGACCCCCATCCATCAATAAATCTTTGATGGGGGTCCATTTTAATGTATTTTGTACACACTGGTACATGAGCACTGGTACCATCACGTGTTCATGTCCCTTTAAACAACCTGGTACCATCACATGCCTCACTGAAGGTATAGAAGCAATACAGCTTTTGACAGAGATCACCAGTCTTCATTTTTACAACACCATTAAGTTTTGTTGTATTTTATGAACTATTTAGCAATAAAGTTAAATTGCAAAATAAATGAAAGGAAACAAATATTGTCCATGGTATTATGTTTACAAACAATGCATTCCTTCAATACATAACATTGGCAATTTCAGATAAAACAATACTCATACTTGAAAGTACAACATTCTTGGACGCAATTAAATGAGTGACGTTTCAAAGTACTTAAACGTAATTGAAAGTTTGTGGATATGTATTTGACTTCACTTGACTTCATGTTCTGACATGTTTTATAGCTTCCATTGTTTTCTTGAGTTATTTCTGGAAACGTGTTTGTTTAAGTTCTTAGATGTTCCCTTTAAGAGACATTTTAGGAGTTGTAGAAGATAAACAAAGTTATATAGATATTCAACCTCTTCACTGTGGTAGTGTCTAGACTAAAACGTTTCATTCATTACAATATAAAAGTTGACTATCGATATACAATGTATCTTGATTTTCAACTTTGTTTAATGTTTTTTAAATAAGTAGTTTGTGAAGCCCATTTCATAAGGCATGTCCTTACAATGCATACATACACTGTCGGCCAAAAAACACACCTACTTGAGTTTCCATAAGATGAAAGATAATATTTTCTGAAATATAACTAAATGGTGGTCTCCACATTATGCTGATACAATAATTAATATTAAAGTTCATTGAAATCGTGGGAAAACGATCGTGTGATTCGAGTCAATAACATTCATGAAAACCAAGCCAAATTAAGACTGCTTTTCCCTGTTGATTCACTTAAACACCGTTGCAATGTAGCGTTATCAATACATTAATGTGAATGGATGTCTGTATTGTTGTTCGTGGTTATATGAACATCTGTTTCAAATGTTATTTCTGATCAAGCACTAATCGAAAACTGAACAATTCTGTTGTCTCATTTAAAAAATTGGCATTCTTTCGTGACATGACAACTTCTGAAATTTAAATATATATTATGCAGTTCTTCATAATGCTATAATATTGCTCAACTGTTCATAATAATTTTTACGAACTCTGATATTATATCTGGTAAATGTTTCTTTTGACCGACAGTATACATTTGCTCTCAAATATATTATGCAAATGTGACTTTCATTAACACAGTTAATATTTCTATTTTTGTTCGGAAAATAATGGGTTTTTTTAACATAAGAAGACTCTTAAAATAAATATTAGTGATCAAGAATTGTATTTGTTACTTTGGAAATTGTTAAACTGTTTGACCTGAAGATGAATATGCTCTGTTATGAATGTATACATAAAGGATGATTAAATACGATATGAAAAATAATATTGAGTGCAGTGGCCTGAAACACTTTTCGCATTTCTTCTATCTTACACTGATGTGTCCCAAGGGAAACACATGTTTATATTTGGTACAATTAATGAGGAAATGACAACAGTTTCTTCAGCTTTCAATGTATTATATAAATATTTATCAATCATTCCTTTACAAATCGGCGGCAGTATAGACCAGTTAGGACATCAATTACGACATACCGGCAGTTAATGTCCATCCAACGTTATTTTAGGTTGTGTTTCTGTTGAAATGAAGGCCACAGAGTGTCAATAACACTATAAATTTGCTATTTCAACAAATAACTATTCTGGTAGTCATTACCTTTAGTGATGAGCAATCGATCAGTGGTTATTCCTTCCCGTGGATGGCGGAATTTGGGGTTAAATAAGTAGTTCGCAAATTATGTTAGTACAAGATGTTGTTAGCACAATGTACCTTTTGTAATTTTAATAAATAAAATTAATAAAACAACATATTTCACTCTCTTTTCTCGCCTGGTTAAGGAAATTTCAAAACAACATTTTATTAAGCGCCTTTTTCAGAAACAAAAACTGATGTTTCAAAACTTGCAAATTATGTTCAGTTCGCTTAAGGGGCAGTAGCACGTTTTTTGCAAATTTGATTTTTAAAAAATGTCCCATTTATAATGATAGTTTATGTCATTTATATTTACTTCAGAAGGTAAAACATCATATTACGCAAACCAATTATCCGTAGTGGTAATAATGGTATTGTGTATAAAGCAAAAATTGCATGGCGGCCATTTTATTGTGAACATATTTTATTATTTCGAATGACAAAAATGATTCCCATGGTTTTACCGAACCATGTACACTCCTTTTTAACTTGATTTTCCGAAGAGATAAGGGTGTTTTACGATTAATGAAATCATTTTTCAAATACATTTCATTGACTTATTTGAGCGAAATAACGTGCTACTGCCCCTTTAAGATACAAGGTTATCATTCGTATCTATCCCTTGTTCATTGAAATATCTTGCGTTTGTAAGCTATCGTTTCTTTTACACCTCACTGTATTCAATTCAGCTCACACTATAACATACATTAACATAAGTTTCATATTTACTATTCATATCTTTCTCTGATTTTGCATCTCGATCCATCATAATTTAGTTGCATCATTAAGAAATAGTTCAGTGTCTAATAATACATCCATGTGCGTCTGGTTCATGTGTTAAATACTTAATAGGGAGAAATCCAATATGAACTTCCCAAAGGAAATCTCATCTATCCAAATTATCCATTCTAAGAACATTTTATACAACTTCAAGGTGGTCAAAGACAGATGTAAACTCACCTCAGTTGATTTCGATTAATTCAATATTTAAAACAAATAAAATGCATTTGACTATGACACGATACAATAATACTTATCTGCAGTAGTTTGAATGAATTATTTGGTGCCTGTGTTAAGATTTTAGTTAAATATCTTTGTTTAATGAGGGGTAAAAACTGAAATTTACACCAACATGACCATTTCCATGTTTAAAATGTGTGCAGAATCAGGCACATTTATGAATGTTAACATAGAATATGTCCTACATGTCAATGAACAGTTATGTATCACGAAAACAATTTTTTAACAATGTTTGAATTTAAAACTGTATTTTAAAACAAATTAAAAGTATTCTTTGACTGCTGACTAAACATGTGTAATTTTCAGTTTTAGATTATGACATCGAAAACTTGAGATATTTGCAACTGAAAATCATACATATGATAAAATCAACTGAAGTGAGTACTTCCTTTTCCTGTCAGTTTAGCTAACATTAATTGCGGGTTTTCAGTACATTTTCATAATTTTTCAGATACTTTTCTGTTCTTTGAAACTTTAATATAGCAATTCTGAAGTTGGAGAAATTATCCAGTGGGAACTAATAGGTTAAGAAAATAATCATTCGATCCCATCCTGTACAATACATGTAATCCGCAATACTAAGATTCGTTAATGTTTTCTGCAAAATGTTCCATAGTACACCAGTCACATAATTAAGTAAACCTACATATAATTAATCAATTAATTAGTCATGATTTCTTGCAGCACAATGCATAGCAGATCCGAAATACACAAGATTTTTAAAAATTAATTATTTTTTCTACAAAAACCTTCCTAAAGATATAAAACTGTCATTGATTAAGTCGTACGTATTAAATTGACAAATAGCTTAATTCTTATATACATTTTTTGTGATGTTTTGAATTGAATTTAACTCAAACTGCTTATCTGAACCTATTATCAATGTTGATCTATATTTACTTGGTCACATCATGATAATATATCTCCCTGTCAAACACACCCTTCTAGTCATGTACAAGAATCCGCAATAGTTCGGCCAAATAAAAATATGACATTACTTACAGTGTCAGGTGAATGAGGTGCCAAGACGTAAATGAGAAGACGTTCAATACAGAATTCCCAAAAGAGATCCCTTACATCAGGAAAGAGATGATCAGGATCCGGATTCCCTTTATGCTACTTCGAGGTCTTTGAGACTGAAATGATCTGTTTTGTTTGAGTGTGTTTCAGTGCATTTTCCTGATTTGTCAGACGCTCCTTGACGTCTTAATGTACAAGGAGCTAAATGGGAAGAAAACCAATCCCGTTTTCCTTAAAAAAAACGTATGTGTCAAGAATTATTTTTGTACTTCCATTTTTTGGGTACATTTCCATTCATTCATAAGAACATTGACATATTGTCAATATATATTCATAGGGATGTATATACGTTAGTCATTTAGATATCACATATGAGTTACACGGGCTTTTTAAAAAGTATATGGAGAGATGACCAGAAAGCATCAAACTTTGCATACTTACAAATGGAGAATACAATGAATTTGTTTTTTGATAATATCTGAATGTTTAATGTTGTAAAGGTTTGAAATTTGGTTTTATGTTCTTAACACTGCATCTACAAAGCATAATTATTTCAAGAATGATTGCATTCAAAGGGTTGGTATTTGTTCCCTTAAATCGGAACATTATATTCAATAATATCAACATTCCCTTCAATGCAATTTAATTATTCTTATTTGTATAACTTGTTAGTGTCCTATTGTTTAATTTCATGTTTTATTGATGGATTAAACGATCAGAATTACTCGTCTCTCTTTTAATAAGGATATAACACTAATGTTATTGTGTTTAACCTGGAGATAAACCTAGTTGACACACGAACAGTTATGCCGAATATGTATTTCATTTTTATATGCGTGACAAATTAGTTAAGAGAGTTGCCCTCGAGGCAGGTTAGAAAAATCCATCAGGGATATATATTTACGGGAGTTTTGAAGATGATCTCATCCCCACAGGGGCGTGTATCGCTTAGAAACAGCGATTAAAATATATATAATGATTCGATTGTGACCATTTATAGCCCATGTTGTTGGGAAATAATTTAGCTTTCGTATCGTAGTCATCGACTGTGCAGCAAAAATTGTTTTAGATGCTAAATATGACTTTGAATGAGCATGGTTGGTTTCGTCGTTACATCCCTTTCCTTTTATATAGTAATAGGGAAGGGTCTATATAGGTATATATCTTTTAATCACTGTTTCTAAGCGATACACGCTGTGCTCATCCCTGTATTTGATTTTTATATGCACAAGTTTCTTCTTCTTCACAACGAATTTCAGATGAATTTGTTCAGACATCTTAACACAAAAGGCAAGACAGATTCCATTAGTGAGAAAAAAAAACATGACAGCTTCATACAAACTCTTAAGACATGATATCTTTCCCAACAATATATATGTTTATATTGGTGAACTTAAAAAATACGTTTATAAAGTTGTCTGGTCCATTAAATTCGAGAGGAGACATAAAGATTTAAACTCACACCAACTTCAACATTTCTGTTAAGACATTATTTTCGATAGCTTGTACTTGATGATACGTGTTATATTTTCATTCCCAATAATGTATTTCAACTTTTGAGTAGAGTAGTAATATATATTTGTCTGGCTACTCTATCATAAGCTAATAATACCACAAAGCGTATCAATTTCATTTTGTCATAATTTTGCTCTCACTTTACTTAAAGGGACAGTAGCACCAATAGTAAAACACCCTTCTTTCTTCGGTCTTCAAGTTAGAGCAATGAGTGTAGATGGTTTCTCAAAGCCATGTGAATCTTTTTTGTCTTTCGAAATAATAAAAAGGGTTCACTATGGCCGCCATGCAATTTTGCTTTATACGCAAAACCGTTATTACCACTACGGATAATTGGTTTTTGTAAAAAGATGTTTACCCTCTAAAGAAAATATAAATGACATAAACTATCATTTTAAATGGGAAATTTGAAAAGAAGTGCAAAAAACGTGCGACTACCCCAACTTAAGGGAATGCAAGTATCCTCTGGCATCTAAACGAGAACACGATGTGATCAAAACACATTTTGTTTTGAGTTAATCTATTATTCAGGTTACTACACATTGCTAGATCACTGTCACTGTGGGTTTTACAAACTCTACATGTATGTGTCATATATTTCACATGTGTAGACTAACACATATAACGTTTACATAACGATCAATGTTTGTACCGGTTTCCCTTTTTTATGATCAGCGACCTCAAAACTATTGAATGTTGCGCACACTGGGTGCCTGTATGAAAAGCATGTCGTTTACTCATCTTATATAGTTCAAAGGTAATTGTTAAAAATACAACTAGTACATCAAGAAGAATATCTTCTCTGAAAACATATAAACAAGCTGAACAATGAAGACTTTGAATGTGTTAGTAAAACCGTACATAAAGTCAAAGATAACTATGTTCTTCAATCATCACAACTCGATCATAAACTTAACCTTATCTATACAATATCAAGATTTTATGTCGCGTGCAGGAAATGGCTTGTTGAGTTGAAAAATAAATTTTAGAGCTTTGAAATTACTTGCCTTGTGATGTCGATGGAAACTGTAATAAACTCAAGTGCAAAGGAAACATCCAATACAAAAACCACCATATTTCATCCCATTAGCGATACTTACAACTGAAACACAGTGACATTATGTCTTCAGAAGCCAACAAAAGTAAGTGTGAAATTTCGAAACATTATCTGTTTACACTTTTTAGAAACCCACGTTTAAAGATATCGACAATATTTGAATCACCTTAACTAAACAAGATATTTATGGCGACATCATCTTATACGAACGTAATTTCCCTATTTCATAACAGTTTACCTTAAATACTAAACATTATGTCCAGAACAGCCTTTTGAAATAACGATTTCGGCACCCAAAGTGTGTTTGAGAGGACTTGATGATAAAAGTATCATACTCTGATGTATGACGTTTCGAGTAATCTTATTTACTAAACATGGTTCTATCGAATACATAATATATCTTCTTTCTCCGAAACCAGTATTTTGTGTTATACTCTGTTAAAAATCTGGGGACGTTTCTTTTGCACGCCAGTATATTATTCATGACACTATAATTTTTATTACTCTCGTAACCATTGGTAGTTAAAGATTTTGATATTCTATGTTTAACGCAGCTATCTGATTTACTTCTAAACTTAATTAAACACAATTATGACAATGTGTTACTGTTAATGAGTCATCATGCTTCATTATGGTATTTGAATCTGCAAGGTTGCTTCAATCCACTAATTCCATGTGCAATTTTCTTACCTCATGTCCCCGAAAATTACCAATATTTTATATATAAAATATATTTATTTAGCAATAAAGTTAAATTGAACAATAAATATTAACAACGGAAAAAGAGACTGTTTACGTTTCTCGCAAACTTCCATACAAACAAAACAGAAAAAAAGAAAATATATTCTGCATTACACGAATAAATTTAACATTTTTGAGTAAATGTCATTTTTTATACTTACCTGGTTGAAAAACCAACATTGCCCAACGCTTCCCCCTGAAGCGTTCCTCAACATAATATCACACAGAATTAAAAAGGGACGCTACCCGGTATAGGTGGCGCTCGTGCCACGTGACATCGGTGACGTCATCATTCCCTAGTACAAGCGAGCACAAAACCCAAACCCAGGAGGGGAGGAAGGGCGGGAACTAACGAGCGTTGGTTTTTCAACCAGATAGTATAAAAAATGACATTTACTCAAAAATGATACTTATCAGGTTTGAAAAACCAACATTGCCCAGATTACCACAGCAAGGAGGTGGGCTGAACCGAGTCACGTGCGCCACCGAGACGCGTCGCTTTACCCTTAGGCTGGCACGCGGGAGCACTGGATGGTGTGAAACCATGAAGGGTGGACAACCATCCATGCTGCGTGCGGCCCAAGAGAACTCACGCGGATTCTTAAATTGAGTGTACAGAGGTCGACGCCGTCCTAAAAAAGACAAACCTACACTCAACCTCTATGTGTCCGCCCCTCACTCGTTAAGTAGGGGGGGTAGAGTAAGAATCCTGGTACTGCTGTCATGCAAATACCCCGGTTGGGTTAACAACTGCACTCATAGGCAAAAAAAACAACCAACCACAAGTATAATAACAACAAGTTTTATTGTACACAACCAAGTGAATACCAAAACAAGTACATAACAGCGTGGATACGCCCACCCCCGTCAGGGGTAAGGTGCGTTCCGTCGTACGACTGAAAGAGGTGCCGCGGTCCGCTGCTGGGCGAACACCTGAGGACCCAACCTTGACACCCCTGCCAAGTCCTCTGTGGACACTTCCCGTAAGTAGTGGTCAGCAAAGACCAACCCCGACTTCCAAAAACATCCAGCCAGAATGTCTGACACGGCGATGTTGCAATGAAAAGCCATCGTAGCAGATACTGCTCTGATCTCGTGGGGATTAGAGCGAGACGGGGGAGGGAGATCAGCCGCTTTGTAGGCGTTGATTACTGCTGACCGCAGATACACCCCCAAAGCCCGTCTGTCAAGCTCCTTGACAGTCCGTGGTGAGTGAGGCAGAAAAAGCCGACGCCTCCCTTGTCTGATGCCCCTTGTCCGTTCTGCATAAATGCGGAGCGCGCGGACAGGGCAAAGGGAAAGGTCCGTGACCTCTGGCGAGTCGGCTTCAGGACCTAATGACGGTATAAGAAAGGTCCTTCCCCTCTCGTCCGCGGCCTGGTTTTTACAGACAAAGTCTGGGGCCAGGCCCAACGTTGCGGACCCTCCGTCTCGGCGCTCGAACCTTAAAAGGTCAGCGTGAAGAGCGTGGAGCTCTGATATCCTCGCAGCTGAGGCCATTGCGACCAGGAAGGCCGTCTTGACAGTGAGACGAAGGAGGGTGGTATCCGACAGGGGTTCATAAAAATCTGAACGTAAGTGCCCAAGCACTATCGCCAGATCCCACTCAGGCGGTCTAGGCTTGCGCCGACCGTCGACCTGACGAAAGGTCTTAACCAGGCCCTTCAGAACCGAGATGTCGAGTCCCGGGGAGCGTTTGCGAACTACCGACATGATCGCCGCCAGATTGGTATTGATCGAGGAGGCTTTGAGCCCTCTCTCGTTCCTCATGTACACCAAGTACTCGGCAATCTGGGGCAGTGAGGCCGCCTCCGCTTCAAAGCCCTGCTCCTCGCAGAACGAGGCGAAGCCACGCCACTGGTAGTCATAGAGCTTCCTTGTGGTCGGCCGTTGAGCTGTTGCTATGGCTTTGGCCACCCGTTTAGAGTAGCCGCTCCGCCTTAACCCCTTTTTGATACAAGCCAGGCGTGAAGATTGAGGACCTGCGGGTTCTCGTGTACACGTCCGCTTGGGTTGCTCCGGAGCAGGTCCCCCCGGAGGGGTATCTGAACTGGCTCCTGCAGAGCTAGTCTGCGCAGAGGAACGAACCAGGCACGAGCTGGCCACCAAGGGGCTATGAGGAGGAGTCGGATCGTGAGAGTGGACTGTAGCTTCGCTACTACTTGAGAGAGGATGGCCGGCGGTGGAAAAGCATAAGCGTCCATCCCCTCCCACTCTAACGAGAGAGCGTCTAGAGCCCAGGCCCCCGGATCGGGAACTGGGGACACATACGTCGGCAGTTGGCAATTGAGCCTTGTCGCAAATAGGTCTATCAGAGGCCTGCCGAACTGAAGACACAGAGACTGAAACACCACCGGGTTCAGCTGCCACTCCGTAGGAGGAGGGCTGTCTGGTCGAGAGAGAGCGTCTGCGAGGACGTTCTTGGCCCCTGGTATGTGTACCGCACGAATTGTCAACCCAATGCTGTCCACCAGATCGAATAGGCGGAGTGCGAGTTGAAGCAGCGAGTTTGCCCTGGTCGACCCCTGGCGATTGATCGTCCAGGCCGCCACCGAGCTGTCCGTGTGCACTAAGAGGCAGTGACCTCGCAGGCGAGCTGACCAATGGTCTATCGCTCGACGGACTGCGTCCAACTCTAGAACATTGATGTGACAGTCCCTCTGAGCTTGTGCCCACACCCCCGCGGTCTGGTCCCAACCGAGGTGAGCCCCCCATCCCTGAGTGGACGCGTCCACAAACAGGTGCAGAGATGCGGGTGTCGGCCTCAGCGGAACGCCTGAGTAAACATGATCCTCCACTCGCCACCAAGCTAGGAAGCGCCGGAGGTCCGGCGGGAGGCTGATAGCGTGAGCACATCGAGCTTCTCTGACGTGTGTGTTCAGGAACACCTGAAGGGGACGCAGATACAGTCTGCCCCTGACGGTCAGGTCCTGAGCGGACGTGAGGAGACCTAATACCCGTTGCCATTGTCGCAGTGACAGTGCGGACTGTAGGCCCCTGTCCATGAGATGCGCGAGTCTCCCCATCCGCTCCCTGGGAACGAACGCTTTGAACAGGCGGGAGTCCAGAATGGCTCCGAGAAACGTGAGACGAGTTACCGGGACTAGGTCCGACTTGTCTAAGTTTATGAGCCACCCCAGACGCCTGAACAACTGGATAATGAAATGAGGGCGAATGGTCGTGAGTGAACCCATCGTCTAGATACATCATGAACTGCACCTGATGGACGTGCAGATAATGAACGATAGGCTGGGTCACTCTCGTGAACAACCAAGGGGCGGAGGAGATCCCGAAAGGTAGAACCTTCCATTGAAAATGCCTCCCGTCCAGGATGAAACGGAGGTACTTGCGGTCCGACACAAAGATCGGAATGTGCAGGTACGCATCCTGGAGGTCGAGAGACACCATACTGTCTGAGGGCTCCAGCGACCGCATGACTGATGAAATCGTCAAGAGTCGAAAATACGGCGGCTGTACGAGGAAGGAAGTGTTGAACTCCTTCATGTCGTGTATCAGCCGCCATTTGTTCGAGTCCCGTTTGGGTCTGACAAACACCGGGGAGTAGAACCCTGGGGTCAGATCTGAGAGGGGGATTTCCTCCACCGCCTCCTTGGAGAGAAGAATCTCCACCTGTGCCAACGTGAGGGTGAACCGATCCGCCGCTAGCGGCCGTTCCGTTGGAGAACAGGTTAGGGGAGGGGGTGAGGAGACTGGGATACGGAACCCCCGCTCTAAGATCTGACACACAAAAGGGTCTAGAGACAGCTGTCTCCAGTTGGGGACGAACCCCGCCAGTCGTCCCCCCACCGACCCCTCTGTGGGCGGGACCACAGGAGGTGGGAGGCACGGCGGTGACCACCTGTCACTTCTTGCCGCCTCGATGACCCTTCTTCCGCTTCCCGCTGAAACGAGAGGGGGTGTCGGGCGTGGGTCTCGGGCCACGACCTCCTGCGCGAAAGCTAACTTGGCCGGTTCGGTTAGGAGCAGACTGAACAGGGATGCTCTTAGCGGGGGTCTTACGAGGCGTCCCAACCTTCTTTTTGACCTCCCCACTGGCCAACCTGTTGGTAATGTCCTGCTGCTGGGCTTCCTGACGCTGTCGGAGCGCTTCAGGAATATTACCAGCGAACAGAAACTTGGCGGCACCATCCGCCGCCCTCAGCCCCTTCCTAATGTCCAGTGACAGGTTAGACCTGGCGAGGAAACCATCCCTCCGCAGGTTAGTCACTCCAGCAGATATACGAGCGGCTGACAGGGTAACCTCAGCCACCCCGCTGGCTACCGCCCCAAACCCTCGATAGAGAGCTGGTGAACCCTCCTCCATACCCGCCTCCTTCGCAAAGGTGGCCATAGCCTGACAAGCGTGTGCCAGGTAATTACCAACCCCCAGAATCGAACGTGCCTCCTTGTCAAGATGCACAAGACAGGAGTCCGCCACTCTGTGAGGAATGGCGGAAGAGGCAACGCGTCCGATACCCGCGTCCAGCATAGGGGAAGCAAGAGGTATGGGAGAGTCAACCACTGGTAATGCAGCCCGTTGTCTGTCCGAAAGGACAGGAGGCGGTAGCAGTCTGCCGGGAACGGCCGACCTGACAGACTCACGCAGGTCCTGTGCCGCTGACACCAGAAACCTGTGAGGAGGTAGAGCCTTACGAGGCGGACGAGGGGCAGTGGGTTCGCAAAATGACTCACGACGAGCGCGATTGGCGGCGGACGAGTCGGGAGAGACCTCCCTTAGTTCCACCCCCGCAAACTCTGCAATTGCCTCTAACCTCGCACCTGCGTCAGGTGCTAACCCCTCGTCCTCTTCCGCGAAGAGGTCCTCATCCTCCCCCGATAGCACCCTAATGAGAGGAGGGTTGCTAGTATCAATGAACTCCCTCACTGGGGAACCCGCGGGAGAAGTCGAGGCGAGCGTAGGCGACGCGATGCGTACCACCCTGCGAACGGGGGAGGTTGACGAGAGGGCGGGAGGTTCACGAGACCCTCCCGACTCAAGAGGCCCAAGTCTCGCGTCCATAAGGGCCGACACCGTGTCCTTAATGGAAAGCAGAAGCTGCGCGGACACTGTCTGCCCATCGTCAGAGTGCGGCCGAGACACCGAGCGTTTATGCTTCTTCTTCCCCCTCTTGGTCCTCTTCCTCCTCTTAGGAGAGACCGAAGGCGAACGGGAGGGGCTGCGACTCGCCCTCTTGTTCTTAAAACGGAGGGGAGAGGAGCGGACAGGAGAACGTGACCTGCGCGAGACAGTCGACCTGACCCCAGTGGGACTAGACGCGAACCCTCGCTCGTCGTCATAATCTTCCCCGAACTCCCCCCCGTCTTCCTGGATAACCAGGTCCACATGAGCCGGCGAAGGGCTACGTCCCGACAGGTCACGATGACCTGAAGAGAGAGACGACCTAGTCGGAGAGTCCCTAGAGGGGGAAGGATCCACCTTCCTCTTCCTAGAGGCGGCAGAGTCTCTCTCACTCTTCCGTATGGTCGTAACATAGCGCGCGAAGTCGTGCGTCGAGAGCGAGCCACATTCTGCACATCTGTCTTTAACGGTACAGATGACCTTGCACATACGGCACACCGAGTGAGGGTCGTTAAGTGCCGACTTGCGGGTCCCGCATCGGCAGCAAAAAGCCGCGAAAGGTCCAGGCGGAGCCATCACTCACTGATAAGATCGTCACGAAAGCGCGTGAGTGAGACAAAAAGTGAACCCCAAAACGTAACTCAATTCACTAACCCGAGACGGCAATGAATGAACCTGTTCACAGGCGAGTCCACGCTTAACGAGTGTGACTGTACACTTAACACTTAATCACCTGACACGCGAACACAAGTGAGTATACCCTCACTCACTAACGTGAACACACTTAGCGAATGTACGCCTGTACAAACACCCTCGTCACCTGACAGGCACTAAAACCTGACACGCGCGGGCCGGTGAGTAACCACTCACTCGCTAATGAGTTCACGCTTAGCGAACGTACGCCTGTACAAACACAGGTGAGGAGACACTCACTCGCTAGCGAACACACGCTAGGCGAATGTACGCCTCGCTAGCGAGCTCACACTAGGTGAGTGCTCGTTCACCCGCTTGGCGAGTGCTCGTTCACACGCGTATGCTCGCACAGCGGAGGGCGTACCCCCACCCCGTTCACTAACCCACCAGGTGAGCGAACCAAGGTGAAAGCGAAGGCTAGCGAGAGCCTACGCCAACCGAGAGGCGAGAGACCAACCGACAGTCAGTCAAGCAATATACACGTGCACGACCCGCTCGACTAGCACGTGCAGCCCGAGCAAGCCAGGCAGCCTGGCAAGGCGAGAAATGCACAAACCTGACAACTCCAAACCGGACCCAAAACTCAACTAATTGGCGAAATTTAGTTCAGCAGTTGGTCAGGAAAGGACAGAAAGGTACTTATTACAATAACTCTGAAGATATGAGGAACTAGGAAGACTTAGAAAGCCTATAAAGTAGCGAAATAGTCGAGAGAAGAACACACGCGTGACCGTATGCTCGCTCAACAAATAAGGGAATAATGACGTCACCGATGTCACGTGGCACGAGCGCCACCTATACCGGGTAGCGTCCCTTTTTAATTCTGTGTGATATTATGTTGAGGAACGCTTCAGGGGGAAGCGTTGGGCAATGTTGGTTTTTCAAACCTGATAAGTATGTAAAAAATAACATCTTAACCCACAATGACATTTTCAGAATAAACAATAATCAGAACTTAATTAAATGAATGACGTTTCAAAGTACTTAAACATAATTGAAAGTTGGAGAATAAGTGTTTGGCTTCATGTTCTGACATGTTTTATGGCTTCTATTACTTTCGTCAGTTATTTCTGGAAACTCGTTTGGAGATGCCAACAATTTCAACTCTTCTATAAGAGGTATTTTTGAAGTTATAATAAAGATGAAGATAAGCCAAGATATATGCATAGTTGATATTACTTTTATTGTGCTAGTATCCACACCGAAACGTCAAAAGTATTACAATTAAAACAAGCAGACAAGTCGACTATATCCCCCGTGGGACAAAGTTAAGGGTGAGTTAGGCCTTGAGTTGTTTTATTTCTACTCCGGTTTGATTGCATTTTCATGGAAGCAAAGAAGTACAAACTACCAAAAGGAGATTCATCTACATCCATGATTATTGCTTTAATCCAAGTAAAACCAAGATATATGGATAGTCAACTTTCGTGTGTTTTAGTATCTACCCAGTAACGTCGCATGCATGCAATAAAGAAGTTGACTATCTATATGTTGATTCATCCCGGCTCTGTCTGAGTGCAGCTTTGTGTATAAGCCTGTTACAAAACCCTACACAAATGTACAATTGACCATTTGTTCAGTGTTTTTCTGAATTATATCAGATATGTAATTGTAATGTGCAGGTCACACTTTTCATGTCTGGTCAAATTGAAGATCACTATGCAAATCCTAAGACTTAATATAATGATAATACGTAGTAATATTGTTACTTCCACTCAACTGAAGTAAGGTTTACTCTTTAAAATGATATAATTCAACATGGTACCTACTTTTGAAACCAAAGTGTCAATATCAAATTCTGACATATAGAAATGTAAACTAAGGATTTAAGCCCATATTGGTGAAGGATTCATATTCCTTGTTACTCTTACACTTGCATCTCTATTGTCATTTTAAATATTTTAATTTATTATATATTTATTGATAGCCTGTAATATGTCTGCATTTCTTTAGAAAATGTCCAACACGTTATTCGATAGTTAAACATCTTTTTCTAGGAAGTACATTCTGTCGACTCAGCATTTTAGTCCTTGCAGACTGAGCAAATATATGCAAGTTGAAAACTACTGATTTGCTTCAAACAAAATTCAAAGTTCCTAATTGACAACCTCAGGTCGGTCTAGACTTTTATAAATATCAAATGCTGAGGCTGATAAAAACTAATTAAACCATTTAATTGGACTCTGCATCATTACCATAAGTTGATGAGGTTCCTTAGTTGCCTACGTTTAGATACATGTATATACATGTTTCATTTTCATGATTATGACATGAATTCAGGACAATTGATGATACGGATACCGCTTTGAGGATGGTTTAAACCATTGGAATCAAACCAATTTAATTTTGCTAATATTAATACAGTATCAGGGGTAAAGTATATGTTAAATGACATTAATTTGAAGCTTGAAGTACAATCTACTGCAATATGTATTCCCAACCAGTGAAATGCAGTGTAATATTATAAGTCAGTGTTAAACAAGTGTAATACCATTATACGTATGACATCATCAGTTGACGTCATAATGACAGATCCTCGTCATAATGGGATCTGAACCATGGCTATCCTCTGACTTACCACACTCATTTTATTCGACTAATTTGGGTGAGTAATAAACAGAACATTAAACCCATCTCCATGTAATGCTATTTTTATTAAACTCGTGAATGATTCGGTATCAAACTTGCTTTCAAGAAAATAGTGCTTCATTGTACTTCGTTTATATTCCTAAAAAATATAAATAAATTACCCTTTTACACAGATGTGGTGCAACTAAGAATTATTTTTATAAGTTATATGATTTTTTTAATAAGTTACAATTCATAAAAGAAATGACAATGATGTTTTTGTTCTTGTTTGGCTATGATGTGTGGACATACTGACTTTTTGTGAGGCCATGTTGAAAAATGTCTCCTTTTACTCATTACTGTTTCATTCGAATAGTTCAAGGTGTTGGTCATGGGTAAACGTCTGTCCTTGTACTGTGTTGATTGAAGATATAAAATTGCTACTGTCAAACCAACACTCTTGTCCTGACAGGTTAATCAAAAGTGTTCAGGATAACCGTGACTCTTCACAATAATCGTGGCTAGGAAATAATGGAGTCTACAATCTTTCCCAGACACCATTGTGTGAATAATTCAATAATAGTTTGTCATGCTATTATCAGTTCTAACCTTTCACTTACGTTGATATACGGCTTTAAAGTTAAAAACCCTTCAATCCATACTTCAAAATGAATATCAGTATTTGATAAACTCAAAAGCAATTTGCGTAATTAAGACCTCTTATATCAATAAAACATGTCACTCATAAATTTAAGTAAAAAAATAAAAATAAAATGAAAGTATCAGTCTTCTTCAATTTAAATCATGCACACATACATATTGCAAATGAAAATTCAAATGATTGTTACTAAAATTAGTAAAACTGTTACATATATGAACAACCGAATCCGAATCTCATTTCTACAAACGAGTATAAATTAATGTTTTCAAATGAAATTTATTTTGTAGCAACGGGTGTAACATCATTATTACCTTTTGAAACAGAGTTCTTTTATGTTCAGTTGATATAATTGAAACGTACAATATGTATTATTTATGTCAAGAATAAAACGAGTATAACGCCGTCAATATCAATTTGCCATTTCTAAATGTACTTCCCAACTGCTTTTTTGATTTCCTTAGAAACTCTTTTAAATCAATCTAAAACTTTTAAAATGCTTGATCGAGCTGATGTGTCATCACTTGTTGCCATGTTAATGGCCTCCGTAATTTACTGGAGCTATTGAAATCTGAAAATTTAATAGCTTTTACAGCTACTTTTAACACTAAATAAAAACCCTTGAAAACGTTTTATATATCATAGAAAATATATTGTGTCATACAGTGTATTGTATTCCCTTGTTCGTAAAATGATAATTAAATAAGGTCATTTAGTCTATTTTCAAGATGCTTCTACATATTTAAAAAAACCTTTTTTTATACTTTGCAATGTATGTGTGATTAAATGACATATACAAATGTAGTTCATAAATATCAGTAAGTCAGCCAATTAACAGAAGTGGAATGGTATAATGGAAATATTTTGTTTGTAAAAAGAAACGACTATGTGAATTTCTTAGTGTTATGATTGTGATGTTCAGTTTATCAGGTTTCATCAATAATTGATTAAAACATTCAGAGAAATGTGAAATGTCTTCAGATCAACAAATGTTGACTCTTGAATGCTCATGTTCTTTCTGAATAGGCTTAACCCACCATTTTCGGCACCGTAGGTATGTCCATCGATCTTTTCATGATCTAAAAAGCATATATTATATTGCATCAATCAAAGAAGATTTCTGCTTAATAAAAACAGTTATCCATTTAAACTTTGGGGAAAGTTAGTGTTATTAATTGTGAATTCCTCATCTGAGCCAAGAGCCAAGAGCCAATTACTGTCTGAATATTTCAGGCACACTGTCTGTTTTTATAATTAACTTCAAACATTCTTGATGCTTTTGTTCACTTTTTATGTAGCATCTAATATGAGCAATCGTACAATAAATGCATGTACAATTAAGCAATAGAGTTACCCAAACATATACAACAATTTCGTGCCACAGTCTATTGCCTTTCAAGTGTTTTGTTTTGTTTTAACCGTTGCATCTAGCGGACATTTCCTCAGACTATAAACCTTTTAGTTTTTGATCCGTTTCCATTATAACCACAGGAAAACGTCATCTGTTTCTGAGAACGCTTTTATCATGATCAGGATTTAAACGTTTTATTTACATGCATCCTAAACACTTCCCATTCGCTTCCATCATTGGGGTCTGTTTTGTTTTATCGTCATAAAAATTTTAACAAAGTATTCTATTGTCAACAACACACTGTTTGGGTGTACCTCATTTGACCACACACTCAATCAGGTTTCAGGCTTCGATTTTAACTGAACTTCATGTTGCAGTGCATTTTCTTCAGAAACAGTGTTTTCACTTTCAATTTATTTATGAATTACCTCGTTGTGATATGTCACCAAGGATTATGGACTTGCTAAGACTTGACAGTTCACTCACGATGTTCAATTTTAAATACTTGACGTATGCATTCTCATTTGTTATTCAATCTGTTACCAGTATTATTATACCATATTCGTCTTTACATTGATTTCATTCCAGCTGAGACATACATGTACATGTATCTATGTAAAATGTGAAATAGCAAAAACGAGTCAACATTTGTTTACAGAATACACAGAAATAAACAATACAAATGAAGAAAGATAATGTAATAACTATCATTCCATAAACGAAACGATTTCAGCAGGTGAGGTGAGTTAGGGTTCACGGCTGCTAGTATTATTGCGGAGAGAAAGTCCGCAAGGTCATGTGGCTATGCATTGCGAGCATCGGCTTGAACTAGCGAACCATGGGTGGTACTGCACCGAAATTCAGTGTAGCATTGCGCCCAAACCTTACTGCGTGTAGAACAGTTCTCTACTGCAGATAAAGTTGCCGTGCCCCTGGCGGGATTGGAATCACGGACCTCTTGATCCAAAGCCGAACGGACTAATCACTGTGCTTGGTTTGAGCAGATAAGTGTTTATTGTTCAGGTAATCCTGCTGACCATCAAGTCAAGTCTGAAACACAATGCTGTCTGGGAAAGATTTCTAAACAAATCATGTCTAAACCAGGATTTCAAAGCGGAGTCACGATCATTCAAATCTTGGATTATCCTGGCAGCAGCAATGGACTACACTCAACCGCAAAAGAAACGTCACCACATATTCAACAGTGAAAACAACCAAAATACTGCTACCGGAGAAACTCGATTTTAAGTGTTTTATAGAGGGAAATGATTTGTAATGAGACACACACAATTTCATACATCAGAGTATAGTGATTTTCATCCTGGCAGGAGCAATGGACTATATCTGTTACAATTATACATATTGACATGACATGGCTATGAAGTTTGAAATTTATTTCACTTATTAACGATTTCTTTGTTTACTTTCGGCAAGCTTGTTCTATGCAAAAGGTAATGATGATATTGACAGTTTATATTTAAGTCTTGAGTTTCACTTCAATTCTACTTGATATATTCTTTATTTTTACGTGCTGTATATGAATAACATATAAGAAAATGGTTTATAACTCATCTATTAACCCTTTCCAATCTCAGGTGAGCGGTTTTATAGAAAAGACTTTTTATAATTTAAATCTGAATGTTATCTCAATTGATTCCATGACTGACCCCAACGTATACCCTACATGTAAAACAATCCCTTTGAAGTTGGCTAGTTGGTATCTATTATTTTCAAATATATAGTTGAGTTTAACAATCGACAATCGGTTTCAGATTGAACAATTTAATTTTGGAATATATCCCATTCCTTGTAAAAATAATTGTTAATGAATAATGTCAAATGTGAAATGTGTGTAAAAACAAGGAATATTATTTAAAGTGTCTTAGTCTCAATCATGACATGATTATTTATTCATATTCAATTAATTATTTTCACGGTGGCTTTTATTGATTATCACTTCGTTAATAATGTATAGTTTGAAGTCGTACAGGTAGAAAATGTCTTAACAATTTAAAAAAGAAGATAAACCTGCCACAAGGAAAGTTAGGAAGTAGTTTGAACGACTGTCTTTGTAACGAGTCGAAAATCAATAATTATCGAGATGAAAACTTCAGATCGTGACTTTGTCTGAAAGCTGGCCCACGGGACATCAATTTCGGAGAAAGTAAATTTGTCTTTTCGGAAGAACCTAACAAGGAAGAGAAATAAAAAAGAACAGGTTTGAAGATAGATCGATATTTCGTCTTATGTTTAATGAATTAATGTTATTATTTTACTGCGCCACAGGAAGCGTCACGCATTTAAATAAAAGAAATTCTGAGGATTTCACTTGTAGAAATATCTCTGGAAGTAAAAAATGGGATATAAATTTAAAAAAATAAAATGAGTAAGGCCTCTTGCTGAAATTGTACGTGACATTTAAAGGAAAGACTTACTTTTTACAGACATGCTGTGATTTATATTGCAAAAGACGGTAAGTTCTTTTTTAAAACGGTGTATATATGAATGTACAGGTATCAATATATGTATCAATATATATTGTATGTATTTTAATGCAGTGTTTATCTTATTTTGACACTCCTAATTTAATTTCACAAAAATTATATAAATTGATTGAACGTCATAACAAAATTTGATATTAAGCCATCAATTAATGACTCATATATAGTGAAGAACTAGTTTGCGGAGTAACCTTCTCAGTAACTCATTTATTCATTTATAGAAAAGGATATTGAGCAGTCTACTTGATAGGGTACACTTAAACTTTTACAAAGCTCTTTTTGTAAGCGTACTTTTATCACCATGTTTGACTTCCAAAACTATTTGGAAGACAGATGGTGTCATTATATACAGATAACGGTGTCCCTAACTATAAGACATCCATCTTGAAATACGTAAATAACTGCCAGCAGTGAACGTTGATACTAAAACATTAATAAAATCATCAATATTAAATATAAATTCTCCTAGGGTACTTCAAACTTTGAATTTTGTTATATGACAATATTTGTCTGAGATTCTGGCATGTTTTGAAATAACATAATTTTCATAGGAACATTACTCAAAAGTCTACATTGACAAGGTTATTTTCAAGACGAATATACTAATGTGGAATATACAAGTGAAAAGGAGACTTTTTTGTTAACTGATAAGAAATGTCTTTAATTTAATTGTCACGTGTTGTATTAAGAATGTCAGTTAATGGCTGTTACAGCGTTGATCTTTACATTGTTTTCTCTGTTTAATTGCATTGACATGAGCTATGGTCTACATAAAAATGAACACAATTTCATTGCAGTAATGTAATAAAGACATAAAGACATATTTCTAGACAATGTGTCTACACCACTCTAACTTGTTTGAAAGTCGTTCTATGATATTGACTTATATCTATTTCATTTATTAAGAAATTCTCCCTTTCTCATGTACCAAATTGATTAAGAGTATTTTATCAGAGCAAACTGCTGTGTTTGTTTAATTGGAATGCAAATGAAAACCGGCAACGTTCTATCAAAGGTTAATATCATTATTCAAATACCATGCTTTAAAATTAGAGTTAAAAGCGACATTTTAGAAATTAAAAGCACAAAATATGAATATAATTTAAAATGATATTGATCTCTTAATGGCATTGAAGAAAATTATATATATGCAATATTGTTGGAACATGATAATGCATGATAAAACATGATAATGGGAATAATAGAACATGAACTGTGTGAACAATTTGTGCTGAACGCCTTCGCCTTCCTGTCCTTACATGCATCACCAACTTAGTTCAAACTTAAATAACTCGTATGATTCTA
This sequence comes from Gibbula magus, assembly GCA_936450465.1. Taxonomy (NCBI): domain Eukaryota; kingdom Metazoa; phylum Mollusca; class Gastropoda; order Trochida; family Trochidae; genus Gibbula; species Gibbula magus. The sequence continues at coordinate 65,568,010 of OW388290.1, read as the reverse complement.
ATATGCTAATCAGATACTGAAATTTATTCCATCATTAATATGATTATTAAATCTAGTGTATTATATAATAGGAGTAAGTGTTTCTACCGAACCAAACTTATAGGCCTATCGCAATTCGTCTAGTCACTGTTTGATAGAAACTAATTAGCTCTGCTATCGATAGATATCAGACATGCTATTCAGTACAAATGCCAATACCTTAAATACATCACAAAATTGAAGCAAGCATACGTGATATGTAACAGAAATCGAGGTCGAATTGCCAACTGTAATTGGCAAATCGAATTTGGTCTAGACTTACAAATATCCGAGTCTCAATTAGATAAGAATCATTAAAACAGCTAATTTCATCACCAAGCATCATCGTTCGTGAAGAAATACGGTCTTGTGCGTATCTATAATGGACTTTATTCTTGTTCATTCTACTATATGACTTCAAGGGACTTTAAAAACCTCGATTACTTTTAGAAGCAGGATGTATAATTAGTGAAACCGATGTCCCTTTGCACATTAATAATAAAAGAAAAAGTACTCTATTTTGCAAAAGTTAAAATCGGAATTTTGACATGAAAGGTTACATACTGTTACATTTCTGTTCTGTCTATATATATCAGAATATTAGATTAACAATGTGAGCCAATATAGAACATACTGTGCAAATATAACGTTATATTGGCCAAAATGTATTGAAAGCATTTCAATTGTATGATCATTCGTGACTAAACCTTAAGATTATTAAAAGGTGATAAGTAGAAATATAATACTTTCATAATGACTGTGAACTGTCAATAGTACTGACACAAATATATTCCCATTAACACAGTCACTGTCCCATTAGAACCGAAATCATTACATGTAACAACAATTGACTATCAATTCCTGAAATCCCCTCATGAAATCTTAATGAGCCTACCGAATTACGAAATAGTTCGTATTTGACGATGTTTATGTGATTTATTGAATGCATTGATTTGAATTCGAAACATTTCCAATTTACTTAGGTTGCAACAGTTTTGTATGGAAGTACACACTCACTCTCTTCCCACATAATTTACTCCCTTCAGATATTCTATCCTAACCTCTGTTCTATTTTAAGTAATTTCTCGGTGCTAACAAATCCTCTTGTGACAAAAACGGATACCACATATATATTCCTGCTTTTTATCTAATGAAATCACATTTTACATCGTTTACGTCCAAGATATTTTAAAGGTCTTAACATTTAGGTATTAAAGGGGTATTGCACAATAGCATACGTTGTATGTCCTTCGAATATGTCTGATATAAATATCACAAATAATCTTTTTTCGGATTTTGTAGGTGATTAACTGTCTTTATGTTTATGAAGAATTGTTTTTTTAAAAATCAAATAGCACAGGTCGGGGCTTAACACATTAAACGGGAAAACGTGTATCCTACCCTTCTGTTAAAAAAATAATATGACCTGTTATTGGCAAATGCCATTTTTACAACGTCGTCACTAGTTTCAAAAACAACCAATCAGGAGTCTCCATTTCTAGCAGAGAAAGTAGCCTCCATAAACAGAGGTTACGATAGAACCTCTGTGAGGAGAGAATGAACAACATTTTGGATATGAATTGTCTCCCCAATTAATTAAATAGTTGATGAATTAAAGCGTAAAATCTGTAAACTGAAATTGATGCGGCACATGTTATGTTCTTTGAACTTTCATTGTTATTCATCAACACTGCCGAAGCAGGATTTGGAACATATCAAATATGAATGTATAAAACGAACATCAAACGAACGTTATCAAAAAGCAATTTCCACCCCTTTCAATTTCCTGTCAAACAAATTAATATTCGTTGCTTTTTGATATTTTCTCAGGAAAACCAATCGCCTAAACAGGTGTCTGCAGTTGTTTTATTAAAGCGTCATACAGACTTACAAATTGATGTTTCTATTAGAACAAATATTTTGTATTTCCCTTATCTTATCTCCTTATCCCTGTTCAGCTACATTTCTGTTTCAATGTTTTATTATAAAACCATATACAATTTAATGTTGCATTTCAAACATGATTTACAAAATAGTTCCAATCGGTCAGCATCAATGAAAAGAAACTTTGTACTGTTGAGTACGCTTATGAACATTAGGTTTCAGACTGTTTGTTCTACACTTTGACCATGTAATGAAATGAAACTATTTCGATAAAACCAGACAGGAAGCTGTGATTGGATTCTCTGAATATACACAGCCAGTCGGGGTCGATTGGAAAGCTTTGATTCGCTGTGTTTGTAAAACGTTCCAATTATTTCTGTGAAAGTAATACCATACTGATGTCAGCTTAATCAAATTGAAACAGACACAAATATTGTCTATCTGTCTCAATCAAAAATCGAAACCTTGCCAGTGAAGAGTGGTTTGGGTTTCGCTCCTTTTTTCTTCCATTTACAACAACACTATTGTCACCATTACAAAGTACATTTGAAATTATTTTTGTGCCCTTGGAATCAGTTCAAGCGTTGTTAAATCGTATAAATTGTATAATGCTGAGCGCCAAGCAAGGAAGGGGCAGTATAGCGCAGTGGTTAGAGGTCCGGGGTTCGAACCCCCGCCAACTTTGTTCGCAGTAGAGAACTATTCTACACGCAGTCAGGTTTGGGTACAATTAATTTTAGCGTAGTACCACCCATGGTTCGCTAGTTCCAGCCGATGCTCGCAGGTTTCACCGCAGTGCATAGCCACATGACGTTGCGGGCTTTCTCCCTTCCATAATACTAGCAGCCTCGATATAAGTGAAATACTCTTGAAAGCAGCGTTAAACCCCCAACTCACCTAACCTCACCTCAAGCAAGGAAGCAACAACTATTTGAGCTTCATCCCCGATTCTTTACTCAGTGGCGCTTCATATCATCTCTTACATATCTTTCACTGTAGCTAACCTCATCCTGCCACTAGGTGCCCGATTTTGTGGTTACTTTTTGTGGGCTACGCTTTCAAAGCTTGAAGGGAATGGAATATATTGTCATATGCAGATGGTTTTGCAGTACATTGTGTATCCTATGTAAGATACACTAATACACACTCATCTTAGGGTTTGGATGGCCATAGTTATCAACTACAACAGAGCTATCCCAAGTTGAGATAATCAATTTAAATATTGATTAGCTGTTAACAATTTTATAATTGTAATTTGGACGTAAGTTTCTCAAAGTAATACTAATAATGAGGATACATATGCCGCGCAGAACTCCACGCCAAAAAGGGACATGTACAAACGCACACACATTATGTTAGTCAGTATATCTTCCAAACGATATGAACATGCTATCCTGAATAGATATGCTAAGTTAGGATAATAAGGAGGAAAAGTCCATATTTTCGATACATCAGTACAAACCAAGGGTGACACTATGGAATGTGTATACATAGTTAACAGCCGCCTTTGCATTACAGCAGGAGACGGAGACAAACAATATACATTGTAATATAAATATATATGAATTAAGCGATAAATGTAATGTCATTTTGTCATTCCCTTTCACTATGACTTTGAAATCTTCATTATTTCGGATGGAGTGATGCTCAAAGTAGAACTAATGTTATTGTATTGACAGAACGAAACTCTGATCTTATTTATCTGTCTGGACTCTGGGATATGATTAAATAGCTCTAATGCTTCTGGATCAGACAAGGTGAACGCATTAGTCCCTGTCTCTATTTACCTATCAGCAATATGAACTGGTGGAAGCCATGCATTTCTACAGCTTCTAGTGTTAGATAGTTGAGTGCACTATACAGATTCCATCATCATAGTACATAGAGATTATTACTTGAGGAAGTGTGTCATATGACTTTTACGAAACGAATGTGAATGTGTGTAACAAAAGCGACTGTTATTCACAAGTTTCGACAAAATCATATGGTACACTTTCAAGCGAAACAAATGTTTTATAGCCCTTCTGAAACGCTCCACTTCTTTTGCGACGGCAAGCTGCAATGACGTCAAGAACAATTGTTTTATGGCATCACAGACGGCGGAATACGGGAAGTCGCGGTGAGACAATGTTTGCCAACATGTTACGTGCACATGTGCTCGTATGGAAAATATTCATTACATTATTTCGAAACATATGCGTAATAAATAGAGATTATTGCGCGATGAAGTGTGTCATATGTCTGTTGCAAAACGAGTGTGAATTGTTGTATTGTCCGAGCGAGAGCGAGGCTTATACATAAATTTTAACTTTTTTCGTAAAAGTCATATGGCACACCTTCGAGTGTAATAATTTCTTTATTACCAATTCTATTTCATTTGATTTGACATCCAACTTCTCTTGCGGCGTCAAACAACAGTGACGTCACGGACGATGAAATCGGGACGTCACTGTGAAATAATGAAATAACAGTCAATGTCAGGTTTTTCCCAATAAATACATATACCCTGGTCGTACTGTTATTATACAGCCCACGCAATGTTTTACAAAACTACGTCATATATTTCGATTTGTATTTTAAACAGATTTTCTCTGAACCTTATGACATGACCAACAACAACATTTATATCGAAGAACATGCAATTGTTGAAATTACAAATATTAGGCTATACTTTATTTTTCTCTAATTTTATAGAAATATACAATATCAAATTTGATGATTCATAAGTCAACTATCAATAACACAGAGAACAAAAGATACATATGTTCAAACCTGATCAGAATCCTTCCATCATTATCAAGTAAATGTTTATATTTTAGACACTCAAAATGTGTATTTGCCTTGAAACCAATCTTTGAAAACTTAATGTAACAAAATTGCTATTGCTTTATCTCGGTTTCGTTGTTCATCACATGATTTATTTGTTGAAACTGGCAGGTATGCAGGCATTGCAAGAAAAAACAGATATATGTGTAACATGAATGATGTTGAAGATGAGCTACTTTCTTTTAAACCTGTCCTATTTATATTGAATTTGTTGAATTTCCAACAATGGCAGCAATCATATATTGGCATGTACCATTCAGTAGTACATGTCTTCAAATCAATGATTTTGTAATACATATATTATATTTAATAACAGTTGCAAAGTTTACCAAGCATTCATCAACTGATTTTAAAGAGAATAAGTGCTCCCCTTTACTTTAGTCAGTTAAACGCCATAATTGCTACAGTAAGTTGTGGTTGTCGTCTTATTAAAGGGTGAGATGGTGAGGTGTGTTAGGGTTAAAGCCGCTTTCAAGAGTATTTCACTTGTATCATGGCTGCTAGTATTATGGCAGGGAGAAATCCGGCAACGCCATATGGCTATGCATTGCGCTGAAACCTGCATGGGAGCATCAGATGGAACTAGCGAAACGTGGGTGGTACTACGCTGAATTGCAGTGTAGTATTGCACCCAAATCTTACAGTGTGTAGAGCAGTTCTCCACTGCAGACAAAGTTGCCGTGTCCCTGGTGGGATTCGAACCCCTGACCTCTTGATCCGTAGCCGATTATTAGCTTTTAGTAGCTTATTATTGTAGCAAATTTTATAATGGACACTGTAACCTTGTGTGCTGTAACTGTTCTACATGCAGTAAGGTTTGGATGCAATGCTACACTGAATTTCAGCGTAGTACCACTCATGGTTCGCTAGTTCCAGCCGATGCTCGCAGGTTTCGTTGCGGGCTTTCTCCCTGCCGTAATACTAGCAGCCCAGATATAAGTGAAATACTCTTGAAAGCGGCCAAATCCCCTCACCTCACCTTAATTATAAATATATGAACATATAAATATATGAACACATAAATCTATGAACATATAAATATATGAACATATAGATATAAGAAAATATAAATATATTAACATATAAATATATGAACATATAAATATATGAACATTTAAATATATGAACATATAAAAATGAGAACATATAAAAATGAGAACATATAAAAGTGCTACAGTGCCTTTCATATTGCCTGTGTTGTAACTATACTATTATGTCTTCCACCGTGTAGTCTGTATCTCGGTGAACTCATCGGGAAACTAATAGAAAGTAATAATGGATGTACATTACTGTTATAAGTACTTCACTCAACGTGCTCGGAATTATCTCTGGTTTGATTAGAACGTGACCAGGCCTGTCGAGTAAAATTGGTTTGTTTCGAGATCATCACACGTTGTATTTTGTCTGTGCTATTCACCCCTGGCAAATTCAGCTATCACCTTTGAATATTATAATACGTTATTCAAAAATATATTTTTAATAGTTTTTTAGTTTCTCTGATTAATGCACTGGTTGAGATTAATGGCATTTTACAATGAGTTAGGAATTAAACTATTGTATTACTATCACATTTTATATTTTATTTCCCCCATTACATATATAAGGTGAAGAAGAAAATCTGTAAAAATCACCTTTCAAGAATGTCTACCCGCTGGCTGCATTTAGAATGAGTATGACTTAATATCATATCATATCATATCATATTAATGTATGTATCGAAATATTTACTGACATTATATTCTTTATTTATTGAGATTATTTACTGGAACTGAACTATTTATATTGTATTGTAATCACAATAAAAATAATTTCACACTATTAATGTTGAATTTGACCTGTTCTGTCAAATATTTGCACAAAGCCATAATGATTGAATATGAACAGTTTATATTGTACCACTTTTTGCAGTAAAGGTATCAAAGTCATATAGATCTCTTCTTTCTGATTTGAAAATAATTATCTGTCCCAATCATAGAATGTTCTATGTAATTTTCTCTAGGAGTGATAAGGTGCGCTTTTGTTGCCCACCACATCGATTCAGGAGAATTGTAATCAACTACCATAGCACACGAAGAACATTGAAGCGAACTTATAAATGTTTCATCCGATTAAGGAACCATAGCACAGGTGTAACAAGCTTGGCACAAGTAAATATGGCTTGTTTGCTTCGATTCAGAAGGTTGTTTAACTATTCCAAGACGATTCCAATAGTGTATTCCGAGATGCAAAAATAAGAGTTGCACAATGTAATTCTTTTATTAAACTACTGCAACAAACAAGAGAAATATGACAATACTGCCTCTTTATAAATTTATTAAACGTCACACCTTGTCTGAAAGTGCTCTATAAGAAGAGAAGTTCATCATGGTAACATATTTAGGCGGTTCCTGTACAGAAGAAAACACAACCAAAAACAATGATTATTTTATTCGGAATGGTCCGTGATAATTGCAATTGCCTGAGACGTTTATTACGAATTGACCTATAAGCTTTTCTGGTGTCATATTCTTTTGTCAATTGTGAGCTCACTTTAACAGAAATCGGTATATATGGCAAATGGAGTCCCCTTCAAAATCGGGAATATAATGTTATGAACAGAGGTTTGCAGGTTGTAATTTATGAAGAGGGTTTTGCATGTTGTAATTTTTACATTTATTCTAAATTTTGCATTAAGTCGTATGAACAACATATGTAGTTCTTTAATTGGATACCGTCTATCAATATTGAACGTTGCTTTCGTTTTCTACATAGAACTGTAGATATCATCGACTTTCGAGTGTATTGATCAACGAGAGGCTGTTATTTAAGAAATATTCTGCTTGGTAGTGCCATTGCAGAATAATATAATTATTCCATGCCTAGTCACTATGATGAGCTCCCAAACTTTTAGAGACTAATAAGTGATGTAAGTATGTAAGTATGTTGCATATTTTTGTTAATATACTCATGGTAAAAATGGTTGACACCCCTAAACAGAAAATGGATTTTAGCAAATTAAATGCATGGACCATTAATATTGTTCGATATTATGGTATTTTCGAAATCAAATGGCACAAACACATGGTGTAAACTATGTAATACTTGCCATGTATGTGTGAATGAGACTCCATTAAAGATTTTGTGTATATTTGGTTTCAGTGGAATGTTTTTTTTCAAATGTAACATTTCATTATTTATTAGACTCAAATTGAGAACACTCAAACACAGTAACAAAATACCAATGCCAATATCTCAAGCACAAGGAATGAACTCTTTTGGATAAATTTAATTTTTCTTATATTCCTCTTTCGTTGGTATTTTAAAGTACAAGTGGAGAAATAGCAAAATTGCTTAAGGACACTATTCACAAAAATACATCCAGTAGTAACATGTTTTAAAAAAGAAATAACCGAAACTGGCACCTTCGTTGTTTATATAATATTTCATTCCTATAGCCATCAAGGGGTGTCAACCATTATCCTACCTCATGTAAGAATGTCGATCTATGATTGGTCCACGTGACCCTGGACAAATAACCATATTCACCCTCACCCAGGTGGATAAATGTCACCGAGGGTGATAAATGCCTTATACCCCGCTACCGAAATAAAGCGTGCGTCCCCGTCAGTCAGTCCATGTCACGTGATACATGTCAAAGGTCATATGTCAATCGATCAGCTGTTTGACAAGAAACAATTTTGCAAGTGCGCAAATAATGAGCGTTACAGGCCACAGGAGCGTAAATTCGCTTACCGTTTACCAGCGTGTATCCAACCAAGACAAGATATCCATGAGCGCAGCTATATCCAAAGGATTTGTGTCCAGTGCTCAGTCGCATGCCGGCCCTGCACGCGCGACCTTGACCCATGTCAACAACACGCGCACGAGGGAGGTATCAGTGGCAAATAATGATGCATTGGATATTAATGCTGTGTCTTCCGAGTTAGAGGGAATAAATTTGGATGCGCTTTTCGATGACTTTCCCCTGCCTGACAACACTAATTCAGCATCGATGTTTCCATCAGTTTTTTTCAAAATTGCAGCTTCAGAACATAAATATTGTTTTCAAAAAATGATTACTCATGACCCATGACACTTGTATTTGACACATGAACTGTCACCCCTGAACCAGTTTGTTTTGACTATGACCCAGATTTGTTGCTTCTTTGAATAAACGATGTTCGAGCATTTCTGTTTGTTTTTAATGATATTTTGAGAAATTCGGTAGGATAAATACCTTATAACATTCAGTGGAGGTTTACATCGTGAATTATAAGACCCTTATTATTTGTTATTCTACTCGCCTCCGGCTCATAGAATAAAAAATAATGCGGGTCTTATAATTCACGATGTAAACCTCCACTGAATGTTATAACTTATATTATTACCATGGGTATATATATAAACTATATATCAAAACTGATTTGAATGAATGAATGCACCCTAAATGTATATATGAATAAACACATGTTTTTGATTTTGGTTGATGACGGTCAGATCATTACTCTTTTTATCTAACAGAACTATTTTGGTGTCACTTTATATGGCTCTCTTACAGAACGTTTTTCACGTCCAACAAATGTGTGTGTAATGATATAACTTGCACAAGTAAATGAATATCTAACAAATATACTTAATAACTAATTTAATTTCCTGTAAAGTTGCTAGTAAAACATTTAATGCAAGTGCAACGAAATTCGTTTTTTGTATGTAGTGTCTCTAGTGCTTTATCTAAATATTTCAAAGTATGATGTCAAACCCTGAAATCTCAACCTATGTTATACCCCTATACTTTTCTACTTAAACACTGTCATTTTAATTGCTCCCATTAAAAGAGACTGTCTTTTCATCTTAACTGTTCATCAAACGTTGTTTTGTGACAAGGAGTCAAATGTAAAAAGACAGCAATTGGTTAGTTTTGTTCACCTGAGTGTTAAAAAGATCTCAAGGTCCTTTAGTTTTTTGTTAATTTAAATCTTAGATTCTTATTGATAAATCAGTTCCTTTTTTAATGTAACTCCATAGGGAATAACGATTGTTCAAGTTACAATGAGGTCACTGTAATGTTTCAGTTTACATTTCAACTCGGAAAACATCAAATAAAAAAAAATGATATAATGCATTTATCCACAATGGGATGACAGAGTAGCACTGTGTGGATAATGGGCAATCCTCCAAGTGTGCTTGGGGATGGTAAATATCTTGCATTAGGAACAAACACCTGATTAATTATTACTCAACCATCGACTATAACTTGCTAGCTTATGTTCCTGGTGATCAAAGTTCATGTCAAGGATTCCACATACTCAAGCAAAGTCCACAGGAGAATCTTATTATTTTGAACCTTGCTTTAATCAGCTTACCCTGTTCGTGATCCTCTTGTCAGTATTAACGGTTTCAAGTCACGAAATTCGAATCCCTCTTAAATCATCTTTTTTATTTCAATTTTTTAATCCTCTAAGCATAATTGATGTGTTCTCATTATGTTTGTTGTTCTTGACTTTTGTCCTTTGTGTGTTATTCTCTGTGAAAGCTAGTGTGAAGACGCATGTATTCCAAACAGATGTACACTGTTAAATGTCTACACACACAGACGAATTTGCCCACGAGGTAGATATCGGTATCTCTTAGCATGCAAGGTTCAAGAAACAAACTTAAAATGGACTTATTTGTTCATCCAATTACGGAATCACAGAGGTCGCTATAGAACCATCCGCATCCAGATGCATATTAAGTTTGTTTCTGTAAATCTCAATTTTGTTATTGCGTGTAGTTTGCCAGTGTTTGCCCTTATGTCATACAGCGTTGAGTCGGTAAAGGGTATTTTCAGATTTGTATCTGATGCACTTAATAAAGTACATATAGATTATTGTTTAACCAAACTAACAAACAGAAGGCAATAATGTCAAGCTCTAGAAACAAAGCATGATGTCCTTAGTTTAATATGTATTCAAATAACTTCCCCTGCGTGAACTCGAATAACATTCATTACATGGATAGTCGATCACACCGACATGTTAAAGCCGTTTCCATACAGTCATTAAACAGAACATTTTTAGTGCATTTTCCCATCCTTAACAGTTGATCATTTGGTTGCTTGAATCATGCGCTAATTTGTTGCTTAATAGCTCATTGGGTTAGCTGATGTATTGTTGATGTGTCACTAAGGAACGAATGCACTTAATGTTCATTAATCTTATTATCTTCGTGTGCGCGCACATCGCCAGTACAGTAATGTTAATGGCTGCAACTAAATTTAATTTGTTTTGTGGAATATAAACAACGATCATTAATTTATAGCTATGGCTATGAATGCATTTAAGCGATGGCGAAAATCTCAGAAACAAATTTGTAGTTCATTTCCTTAATTGACGATACATCTTCATTGCAGTATCACTAGAGCTTTATCTAGTAATGTCATCCATCAAAGGTGATCTACTGTTCAAGCTGGGTGTCACGCAAACTAAACGATTTTCACACGGTTTGTCCTTGGTTTACTTCTAAAATAACGATTGGAATAAAATTAACTGTACGCTATTAACTTTTAAAGTATAACTTTCTCCGTTGATTGAATGATAGTTTGTGCTGGGGAAAGAAGGCACTGTTAATGGAATGATAACGGAACTACAGTGCCGTAAACTGCAGTATTTTGGTCTTAATTAATTATTCATCCACTTTCCTCAGCCATTACTCTTGTTGCTTATTTGTATCTTTGACGGTAATAATACTCTAAACGATTTAACATGTTCATTTTGTTCTACAGGCCAAACTGAATATGAATATCATATTCTGTTAATTAGTGAAGCATTTTCCAAATGCAGGAATAAGTTTATAAAATGCGTTAATTTTAACCAACAAACGATGAACAAACGATGAATCTTCTTACGGCTATTAATGCTGATGTTATCCAAAATGTTGCCACTTTTATAATCCAATTGATGTACCTTTTGAAATCTCATGTAAAATCGGCATGTGACCAAAATGTTTGAATATAAATGCAACTCTACTATGGGCCACAGAACAATACATGCTAAATAAAATGTCTGTCTGTCTATTTTAGGTCATCCAAACACACTAACGGCCAGCTGGGCATGTTAAAAGAAGCGGCTCTCGTCCAACCGATGCACCTTCCTCTATGACGTCAAATTTCATTGACGTCGGGCGAAACTCCAATTCAAATGGATTCTTTTATGGAGATCTGTAAATGATGGACGCTGAATTAACAGTCGTGCCCTCAAATCATTTCATTCTTATCATTTTACAACATTTGCAAAATGCAATTGAAAGTGCTTTTTCAGGAATCAGTGGTCATCATGAATTTCATGCAATTCCGGTTGTGCTTAACTAGAATTGAAAAATTCATTAACGATAGCTCCATTTAAAATATGTACACCATCCAATTATCAACATATGTAAGTATACAATCACTTCAAAATACATCAGATTTCGCAAAATGAATATCCTTGTTTATATAACACTGTACTATTTTGGAATTACGCTATCTGTAATATTAAAACTACCCATTAGGGATTCGATTTCCACAGAGTTAGACACCTGTCGCAATCACTCACTATCCCAAAACCTTAAACTAAAACGTAATTTACAAACAGCAATGTTATCTGGATGTTCATCAAGTTTCTACAATTTATGTATTATGTTGACCCTGCTTTTTTTACACAATGCACCAAAATACAACCATCCAGTGGGTCTCATCGGTCTTTGTACGCTGACATGTACGCTATTGTCCTTGTCACAATGCTAGACAGTGATTTACTAATTTTGTGTTATCGTCTATGAAGTCAAAGGGTTACGTTTTTAGCATGATTGCATTTTCATGTAAAGCAGTGTTGTCTAGAGTTCCCGAGCGAGAAAACCTTTTAATAAAAGTAATAACAAATTCATATCTAAAATGATTTGTATGCGTCTGTCACATCTCTCAAATATGACTTTTGGATGTTTGTGGAACAGACATTATTTATCGATATATTCTCCGTTTAACTTCATAAAACGTTCGTAAAAACTCATATAGTCAAAGATATGTTATACTCTACACAGAAAAGACGAAAATAGCCTTTCTTTCCCTTTGAACCTGTTTATAAGTACAACACAGTAGTTACTTCCTAGTTTGACGTCTACATCCCCGTCTTTGTTTCTTTACATTAGCTGTCAATGCTGTGAGTTGAACGGATAAATACTTTTTCTGTAAGAAATGATTAGCCCTAGGGTGAGATTGGAACCAAGGGAATGGAATTGATTTTTTCCTACAATGTATTTTAAATAAATAATTAGTATGCATGTTTAATGCCCTATCTAATGTTTTCTTTAAAGGGGCAGTAGCACGTTTTTTGCAAAAGTTATTTTTTCAAATTTCCCATTTATAATGATAGTTTATGTCATTTAAACTAACTTAAGAGGGTAAAACATCTTATTACACAAACCAATTATCTGTAGCGGTAAAAAATATGTTGCGTATAAAGCAAAAATTGCATGGCGGCCATTTTATTGTGAACACAATTTATTATTTTATATTACAAAAACATTTCCCATGGCTTTACCGAAACATGTACACTCATTTTAAACTTTATTTTCCGAAGAGAGAAGGATGTTTTACCATTGGTGAAATTATTTTTCAAATACATTTCATCAACTTATTTGAGCGAAAAAAACGTGCTACAGTGCCTTTAAGAGTTCCTGTTAGGATCTGCGATGATTGTGCGATTCATATATATATAATCACGTAATACTTGAAATTTTATCCAATGTAGATATCAGACATTAAAGTGATATTGGGTATATTTGATAATATGCCATTTGGCTTTCAACATATGCAACATATACAACTTTTACAACATATGTTGATTTAAGTTCAAATAATGTCGGTCGGCTACCATATTCATACCCTATCGCCAAATAAAAATCGAGCAACAGGATTATACATTTGTACAAGTGCTGAAACCGAATTACACCTCCTAGTTACATGAAAAGTAATTATAAATATGCCATATTACACATTACCAACCCAAATTTGTCTGAGTGTGTGTTGTTGATAAATTCCCAAAACTACGTTTACCGATTTAACGCGTGCCAGCCGCGGTGCATGTCCGGTTTTCGATCAGAAAACACTACTTTCACCTTAATATCGTCATTATACTGAGACGACTGTCATTAAAACATCAATTTTCGGAAAAAAATTAGTACTTTCCGATAAAATACCATCATTTATAACGTTTTTGCATATGTGACTCCAACAGCATACTCAATGGCTCTTTAATTATAATAAATGTCTTACTAATCATTCTCTATTTGTTTCGAAGCATATAATAGTTATACAGAGCGAGTAGACTTAATGTTAATATATATTTCTGCACCCGTTAGCCAACATTGATTAGATTGTTTCCGTAATAGCCAATAAAATAGACACGAAAGTCGATAAAATCTACAATAGTGTGTGGAAAGGGGAGACAGTTTGCAAGTAAATGCCATGTTTCAATAATTATTAAAAGGACAACCCGAGACATGTTCGCTCAGACTTCGATGTGTATTGTATTCATCATTAACGATTTCACTGTAGAATCAACATGGTTTTAAAATGTTTATTCTAATATGTTTTTAATATTATTATTCCCATAGTTTCATAGTTACACGTTTAGTATGATATCAATGGTAAACAGAAGACAATTCGAGTTAGTAAATAATAGAAAATATATTAGAGTGTACAAGGCAGTAGTCAGTTGGAATATATAAGATATATATATAATCAACATGTTCCTATGTTACTAACAATCAGCTTCTGCAGTTGTACTTAGATGAGGTCGTGCTTAGTAACCCACCAGTAACATGCTTAACAACCAGAGAAGGTGTCAATAAGTAACAAACACACTTTATTTATGGAAGATGCTAATGTAATGGTTATGGGTCCATTAGGATGAGGACATCCACTGTTTTTTAGAGTGTTTTTTCTTTATCATAAGCTTTTACGTGTCTACATGATTGACTTTTCTTGAAATAAAATGCTATCAGAGGCGGGAAGAATTTAGCAAATGTGATAGAGGCATAGAGTTCAGTTACCTTTGCTCACCAGTACGATTTTCTAGCATATGATTATTATACATTTTTGAAAAAAAAAACAGTTGACATCCCTGATCATTTAAAGTAGATGTAGAGTAAACAAAATATCGTTTCTAAATGTAATGGTGTTATGAATACATGTACATGTATTTTGAAAAGTAATACAAACAATAATACAGTAAGTCTTTGTTCCATATGTTTCGTGGCACAGTTATTGACAAAAGTTCGAATAAATGATTATCATCTGAAAATGTGTTGTTGTTTTTTTTATTCCGCAATGTGCATGGACAATTGGATAACTCATTGTCGATTTCACAAAGACAAAATCTTTACAATATGTTCACATATGTAATATAAATTAATATATTTTCAATAAAGATTAAACTTGCCTAGTTTGCAATTTTTTCGTTACATTGAACTCTGTTAACTCTGTTAACTCTGTTGAATCGAGTCATTTCAAGCATATCATCTATTTAATGTGAAAGCTGAAATGCTCTTGATATGCTGCATGTAAGAGATTGGATGAAAACTTTTTTTTTAATTCGTTAGCAAGTCCATTATATACGATATTCAAAATGAAAGAAAAGTGGGGTCATCGAATGAGGTACACAGTTATCGACATTAATAACAATACTGCCGTCGATAAAATACGCTATTCTGTACCGATTAAAGAGCCATTGAGCCCATGTATGTTGTTTGAGTAACATTATGTCAAATGTTATAAATAGTGTTATGTTATCCTGAAGTTATGACTGTTCCTAAAGATTATCAATCTAATGTCAGTTCATTCAAGATAGTAACAATGTAAAAGTGAAAGTCGCGATAAATTATCTTTAACCAGGCAACTATGCACGCTAATTGGTCAAACGTAATTGAAGGGGTGCATTCAAAAAGGGCACATGTTCTATGTATATAACATAGCACATGTGCCCTTCTTGAATGCACCCCTTCAATTTTGGAAAGTATCTGTAACAGAAAAAGACAGATATAGGTTGGTAATGTTTGAAAGGCCCTATAACCCCTATGCATATACATGTACATATGGGATGTATAACGTCGGTTTCTACACATTACGACGCTGTTTCATTGAAAACAAGTTATTGTCCTATATTGATAATAGGGTATGAATATTGCAGTTATTTGAACTTAAATCAGAAAGTCTGGTATTTCGGGTACATATGAAAGTCAACTAATTGACTATGAAAATTACTCAATGGCTCTCTAATATATATCAATAAAAGAGCGCTTTCCACAATAAACACCGAATCATTTCAGATAAATTCCATCATATACAGGAACGGGTAGCAAGTCTATATTTTGAAAATTAAGTACATTGTTTGAAAATTAAACAAGCAGATATTATGGGCTTTTTCCTCCGCTAAATGCGAAAAGTGAAAAAACCTATTGAGCAATAATTATGTTGCTTTGTTCTTTAACAAATCATCAATCACTCACATTGTGTGTTGAACATTGTAATACGTATTTAAATTATTGTTATGAATTAAAAGGTGAATCTATAAAGATGATTCATCAACATTCAAAGTTTCCATAAGATCAGCTTTACAGTTTTCAAGTTCTGTAAATTGAGCAACAGCAACAGCCAACAATACAAATCACAACAAGCTGAAATTCCCAAAAGGCACATGACATTGTTTATGACCTCTGCTCGCAAAATGTCAAGAACCGTTGCCATCGGAACTGCGAAAAATAAAAGTTGGAAACCTAAAACGGCATATCTCAAATCCATTTGATTCTGCGAAAAGTTTGCAGAGAATAAAACAATAATATGTAAAGGCATTATTTGCTGTGAACAATATGATATTTTAATTACAATAAACTTTCACGAATCTACACCATTATCTTTTTAAAAAATCAGGTCATCAGGTTAGGGTGCTTTCAGTTGTTTTTTCAGCTTTGGATCTCTGTCTTTTACTGACATTAGGTATTGTTTATTCGTGTCATGTCTGAATAGCACATGTACTTATTTAAATTCAAATAATTCCACTCAACTTGCATTATCAATCCAGTCACCAAATATAATATATGATAATTACTTTTTTTCAATTAAAATTGAGAAACGAACCTATACATGTTAGAAAACGAAATTACACATCCCATTTACATGCACAGTAGTTAATCCAATTAAACATTACCAACCAAAATCTGTAATATTGTCTGTTTTAGGTAAGATTCCAAAATTACGGTTGACGAGCCAGCTGCAGTAAATGCAATACCTTTATATTGATACTATACCAAAGGAACCAGCTTTAAATTGGTAATTTTCAGCAACAGTCAGCATATCTCGATAAAATAACACCATTTATCATTTCTGACGTAATGTGATTAAAACAACACACTTAATGCACCTTTAAGCAATAAAAAGCTCTGTCAACCCCACGATAAAGTCAAAGATCATCATGCCTTTGGTAATTTTCTAAGAACGCAGGTGTTCCTTCATTTTTGTCTAAAACCAATTATCCCCAGTGGCAAATTTCCGCAACATCACATGCGATGGAGATAATAGGAGCGAGATAAAAGGAACAGAGTTATTTTTTCTAAAACCTATTTCCAATTGACCTTCCTATTGTGACAACCAGTTCTGATGGTAGGCTAATTGGGCTATGTTTTACTTGAACTGACAACAACGAAATTGTGATTGAGGTTTTGAAGACACATTTTATTTCCCTTAAAGGGGCAGTAGTACGTTTTTCGCTCAAATAAGTCGATGAAATGTATTTGAAAAATAATGTCACCAATAGTAAAACACCCTTCTCTCTTCGGAAAATTAACTTAAAAATTAGTGTACATGGATCAGTAAAGCCATGGGAATCGTTTTATGTAATTCGAAATAATAAAATATGTTCACAATAAAATGACCGCCATGCAATTTCTGCTTTATACACAACACCATTATTACGGATACTTGGTTTGTGTAATAAGATGGTTTACCTTCTAAATTAAATTCAAATTGCTCAAACTATCACTATAAATAGAAAATTTGAAAACAATTTTTTTGCAAAAAACGTGCTACTGCCCCTTTAAGCCACCTAATCCAAAGGTGATAATCTAATTTATTATATAAGCGATGTGAGACTGAGTTTTCTCAGTTTGAGAAAATGTGTTCTCATCACTGCAGTTTGATATTACACAGTGATATATCACAGAGGGGATGACGCCATGTGTACAGTGGTATGACGTCACGTTTGCAATCAACGTGAGGTCATCGCCATTACTAAGCGACAGAGCAACAATAGTATGACGTCGCCAGAACTCGCTCAATTGAAGCAGTTTTGGACGTAAAACACCGTATTTCCGCCGACAGAAGCATATAATAAACATAATATTTTGTATTTTCAGTGTGATATCATCGAGTGACGGGACTAAGAACGATATTTTCACCAGTGGCGCAGCCACGAGTGACAATATTGACTTTACCCCGTCACGAGATGAGAGATAAGTGATATGACACTGAAAACCCAAAATATCCTCTATATCTGGAGGACTTTTTAATAATTCATAGTCATTATTAGATTCGGTAGTATCCTGAGCACTTCAACATAGACACAGACAACACACATGGTTAACTATTATACAGTTATCACATCAACCAGAAAAGCCTAATGAATAGATGAAAGGACATCTTCACAACGTCACAGGCATAACGAAAAGATGTTCATAACTTCTCCTTCCGCCCTTGACCTCAACCCTCGCATTTTCAGCGCTAAGATTTTAACGTACTGTAGGCTAATGGGATAAGCCAATAAGAAGACAGTTGTATTGCCGCTGTGACTGTGTCGATCGTCGATATTTTGAATTGGTTCCGAATGTAAACGGCGATTTCATTGGCTGTATGTTAGCAGATGGTAAGGGACGTAACTCGTGATCACACTAGGTGTCGCTGATTCGTTTCACCACTCCTGCCTAGGTTGAAGGCAAGGTAAAAAAAATGGAGAGATCTCGATACATTTTCACCTTGCCGTGGGAAGATGATGAAGGGATGGACATGAAGGATTTTGAGAAAACAATGGAGCACATTTGAGCACATTGGAGCACAGTGATGCATTGGTTAGCATGCTGGCCTCACGCCAAAGACGCGGGTTTGAATCCCAGGTGAGACACCAAATATCTGACCTGGGTCTCATACGGTGTCGTGTCATGCGTCAAAAGAATAAACCAATGCATTGAAAAACAGAAAATTAGAAAACAGAATTCTTACACTA
This sequence comes from Gibbula magus, assembly GCA_936450465.1. NCBI lineage: Eukaryota > Metazoa > Mollusca > Gastropoda > Trochida > Trochidae > Gibbula > Gibbula magus. Next base: position 65,549,015 of record OW388290.1, on the reverse strand, counting down.
CCAATTGATATACATTTGATTGCTGTCATCATTTTATCATAGATTGTAGAATCATTAGTATTAAGTTTAACCTCCAAACAGATCTTTTACATGTAGCCGTTTGTTAGAAATATCTCATCATTATATCATTATCTGGAATTACATAAACGATTCCAATGGCTTATCCGAGCCATGAACAATCATTTTAAAATTGATTTTCCGTAGAGATTAGAGTGTTTTACTATTTTCAAATACATTTCATCGACTTGTTTGAGCGAAAAAACGTTCTACTGTCCCTTTAAGACGGTCACCTTCATTGGAAGAAAATTGTGAGACTATATAGCGACAATTGTGTGGTCATTGTTATTTTTTTAGAACACAGCCCTGCGTTCAGTAACGCATTGTTGGCGGCGGGCATCCTGCTTTTAACATCGAGTGTTCGCGAGCGCTCGCGAACATCCCCGGAAATTTCGTTTTAATGAACGCAGGGCAGATGACCCTTTACTTTTTGTCTCAAACCATTTATCCCCAGTGGCCAATTTCCGCAACATCACATGTGATTGAGATAATAGGAACAAGATAAAACGAATTGGGTTAATTGTTCAAAAACATATTCCCAATTGACCTTTTCTATTGTGACATGTGGTTCTAATGGGTGGCTTATCAGACAAACTTTTACTGACAACCACATTATTGCTATTGAAGTGTTGAAGATAAATTGAATTCCCTTCAAAGCTAGACCAAAGGTGATGATCAAACGTCTGTAACAAAATATACTAATTCAGTTCGTTGAATCTTGGCAGTTTGTTAATAGATATCTCTTATCAAACTGTTATTGAATAGTTCTACATGTATAGTAAATGGACTGATTATTTGTTTGTCAGAAATTAACCAAAAACGGAAAGTTTGACTGATTATATATGATATTCACTATGCATGTTCTTTTATAAGGGAATGGCATAACTATTTCTTAATTACAAGAACAGATTCCGATTGAGTGGTAAATTGGAAAGGAAGCTATGAAAAGTAAGGTGTCAGGTAAGGTTTTTAATTTCAATATGATGTTGTATAAAAGATCTACATTAGGAGAAACTTTTTGAAAATCTAAATTAATTGAAATAAAGGATTCCATTTCTTTATAATCATCTATTTAGTTCACACTTCAAGGTGACTTTCCTTTCTCAACAGTATCCTTTAAAAACATTCTAACGTACTTTTCTTTCTTTGTGTGCTAGGAAACATCAATGTCACTGTAATTAATACAATTAGACATTGATAACATAATACGTTCATTACAGTGTTTTCAGGGGGTCATTGACATTGCATGGGAAGGATTATTGAGGCAGGAATTGTAATAATTAAAGTTACCACCTAATTTTAAAAAATTAAGAACAAATTCGATTCCTTATTCATTACAGTTCATGCTCATGAATAGCGTTCAGTGAAAGCATGCTGCGAAGTTAATATAAACATAAGAACATATGAGCATAATTTGTTCTTGTCTTGTCCAGTTGATGGTTGTCTTTTTTCTTCAGTGACGGATGTGATATGCTTGCGATGATTTCGATGTTGTAAGAGATGAACATTACAACAACTAAGTTTCCATTTACTACTCCCATTTTTATGCTATTCATAAATACATCATTGTAGTATGTGCGTCTTATAAACTTTGACATAAAATAACGGTTGAAAATTCGTCAATGCACGCCCAATCAGGAAAATATTCCCTGCAAATGTTCACACAATCCAGAAAAGAATTATACAAGTGTGAACGATTTTCAAAGAATTCAGCAATGAACCCTGAAATTTCAATCAAATGATCAAACCAACGTTCTGGAATCTGTGTAGCTTCAAGGTGAGGCATTTCAACCCAAATGTATGTCTCACTGTTATCCATGACATTGTTCAGGTCTTTGAAGGGTATTTAGAAGTGGCAGGAAGGACATTAAAGAAGTTGTTATCCAATAAATCTTCTACTGACATTATTGATCGTCTGTGTACCAACTTCCCAAAGATGCGATATCTGCACTAGTTAAGTAACTGTCGGAAATACATTTTCTGCAGTTTAAATCTTTCTGGTCTTGATAGCACCCAATTTTAGAATGATTGCTAAGTCTTGCTTTTCATTGAAGCACATGAATAAACATTTTTGGCGATATTTTGTCGTCTTTGGTTCAGTCTTGATTATTAAATTAACTTCATCGTGTCAATGTTTCCTTTTAGAAATACACTCTTCAAACAAGAAAACGTATAGGAGGAAAGTCAAGATAAATGCGTTTATTCAAACGAGCTTATCCCATAGACGATTGCAAAAACAAACATTGAAATTCTATTGCAAATGTTGTCATTACGTTTTCATACATGTCACTGCACAGGATGTTATACTCAGTACTGCTGTATGGTAGCAATCAGCATTGCTATTACTATTGCTTTTCAGTGTTTTGACACATCCTACCTACGATCTTATTTCAATAATCACTGATGACATAAACGGACGATTGGAAACGTTCTTTCCAATTTCATTTTCACAAAAGAAAATCTATAACGTTAAAAAGGAAATCGGATTATCAGCAAATTCCAACAACGTTATTAGTACTTGAACATTTTCGAAATGTTCGAGTCCTTTGAACTTTCCTATATCAGCTTTTCTTTTAACCTGTGATATTTTGCTGATACCTTTACGGCCTTCGTGTCGTTACTTGTATTTGCTATTGCAATTTTTTATGCATACTGTAATACTATTTTATATTATCGCCGCTAGTGGCTGCGATAGCGCTGAAGCAGTGTTAAACAATAATTTACTCACTCACTCATCCAAGTCCTTTGGTTGATTTGATTTGATTTGATTTGTTTGAATGCATCATACCAAGCAAACCTTGTAATGATTTTATTTTGTAAGATATAAGTGGTTAATCGTTATTTACATTTAAAAACATTTTCAAACCAATTATACAGCTTCAGACAGCCCCAATAATGTGTGATTCACTTCAAAGGATATTGCCGTATACAAATCAAGGTTAAATATACATAAGTTGACAGAATCGTGACATATCGGATTAGTGAAAATGTTATTTTAAAATTGAAATTGGTGTATATTTTTTTCATTATTATGACAAAATCCAGGAAGTATGTGTTCTTTTGTGGTTAATCATGCTGTAACATGTTTTGTTTCTTTATCGTTTTTCCAGGAATCAAATCATGATGAAGTTCCTTTGAAATACCATTTCTTTGCTCTTTAACATTTCGACGCCTTTTGAGAATCATGTAATCTGTCTATTGCAATTTGATAATATCATTATCAATATGTCAACAAAGCGACAAAGTATTTTTCGAACAGAACATTTGCAAACCTTTATCAAATTATCAATCACTTATATCAGTCTTCTGAAAGTCATTTACTCTGTATATTGCATTTAGACAATATTATTATCCAAGTGCGATGAAGTTAACAAAGCATTTTGTCTCGAACAGAACATTTGCAAACCGTTATTAAATTATCAATCACTTATATCGGTAGATAAATCTTTGATATCTTCTTATTTGTACATTATCAGACAAAATCAAATTCATTTACGATGATGTATAGATGGCAAAGAAACCCAACTGTCTTTGATCTCAGCACAAACTATTCAATCATAATAACACATTGAGTTATTAATACCGTTTCTGTTAACATATCTACAGGGGAAAATTCACTCCCATGTTACCCTGAACTCATCAGTTAATGTGACTTAGTCCTATAGCTCAGTTGATATTACCATTCATATTGACAACATTCGAATTTCTGTTCATTGAATCAAAGAATATAAATTTTCTGTTAGATGCTTTATAAAATGCATGATAGACATTTCTATATTTCTCAAAACTTAAATTTCAACAATAAATCTTTCCTCAACAGTTTGAAAATGTATGTGAGTCTATGCATGCAATTTACATAAAGACATACCAATAAATGTGATCATTTAGGATAAAGATGAAATAACACATTGCCTTTTTTTATATTGTCCAAAACAGAAGTAAGGGCAGTGAAGTTTTAATCAACAGCGATAAAACACCGGGATTGAAGTCAGTTTGGAATGGATACTCGCGTAATGCACGTGCTGCTTTGTCGCAAAATCTATCCGTGAAGATTTTGTTTTAAAAGCGAGACACACAAGCTAATGCAGAACTTGGACGAGGATGAACATGGCACTTTCCTTTTTTGAACAGTGCATGGTCAAATGCATGTGTTCCTTTATAAGTCCAGTAACTAATTGCAAATATTCATGGGCTTGTGAAACTAATGTGTCTGGGCCATTGTTACTTTGTCAATCAAAATTGGTCCATACGGTATTGTCCTGTAAACATAGTTTAGGCAGAAGAGCAATTTACTGATCTAATTGACTCTCAAAATGTGTCTGAGAACGTCATCAGCAGTACACTATTAGTCAAAGAGATTTGGCAATGAATTTCAGATGCCATCGAACTGTCTTTAAAGCACATTTGCATGAATTACATTTGCAAAATGTTTCATCTGTACGGCAATGAAACTAATGCGGCCGGACCATTGTTATACTTTCCAATTTGTCAGTTAACATTTGTCCATAATGTGTCATCTAAACATGGTTAAGGGCCAATAGAAGGGCAGCTTAAATCAATCGTCTAGCTTTATCGTAAAAGGGATCCGTGAAATGTCATCGAACGAGATTTAGCACAGGAATTTGGCATCAAGATTTCTCAAGAAAATCTCATCTAATTATTGTTGCTTTATTCTCAAAGAGTTGCATCTATGAGATATTGACTCTAACTAAGTCAGTTTTTTTCATTTCCAATTCAAAATAGTGGACGTCTATATCGGGTGGATTTATGTAATGTATGTATATGCACACACACACACACACACACACACACACACACACACACACACACACACACACACACACAAATTTAAAATAGGTATGGAATTTGAATAAAAAACATCATAACATATATAGCATAAATAAAGGTGACAATATCAACATATGAACTTTGGTAAGTTAAAGGGCTTTCCATCAGTTTAAAAGAAACTCTTAATCCAACAAGGGCAATGCTTTTTTGTTACATTTATTTAGAAAAATAGAATATTGTCTCAAACATTTTGTTTTAAGTTTGTGAGATTTCTGGGAACCATCTCTCCTTAAAACGAAATGCGATGTGAAAAACTAGAAACCGAAAAAGATTAATGATAGTGAAACCTAAGCTAACTGCATTCTTTTTAGTCTACTGTATCGTCTCTGTGTTCTATCACATATTATTCAGGAAGGAAGCTTAAAGAAAAACACAATCAATAATAGGTCAATGCTTTTCATGATGTGAAAAGTTAGACTAATGTTATATTAATTTAACATTTTTCATTGTAATTTTAATTACAACATACTTACAACATTCAAATGTAAGCCATTATTACTATGACAAACTTTGTTTTGGGTCATGTATATTAAAACAAAAAAGTGAACTGCAAGGAATTCAAAGATAAACATGTCTTTGGTATTTTTCTCAGAACACAGGTGTTTATATCCTTTTTGTATCAAACTAATTACCCCCAGAGACCAATTGAGGCAACGTCACATGTGATCGAAATAATAAGAGCAAGAAGTAAAGAAATAGGTTATTTGTTTTAGAACATATGCACAATTAGCCTTCCTATTGTGACAAATGCTTCTAGTTCAACTAAAAATAATCACCACCAACTATTGCAGTTCAGCACCATGGGACTCATCTTCCCACGGCAAGGTGAAAATGTATCGAGATCTTTCCATTTTTTACCTTGCCTTCAACCTAGCCAGAAGGGGTGAAACGAATCAGCGACACCTATTGTGATCACGAGTTACGTCCCTTACCATCTGCTAACATACAGCCAATGAAACAGCTGTTTACATTCGGAACCAATTCAAAATAAGCAACGATCGACACAGTCGCAGAGGCAATACAGCTGTCTTCTGATTGGCTTATCCGATTAGCCTGCAGTACGTTAAATTCTTAGCAGTGAAAATGCGAGGGTTGAGGTCAAGGGCGGAAGGAGAAGATCTTTTCGTTACGCCTGTGACGTTGTGAAGATTCATGGGATTATGATGACTCATATAATGACAAGCCTGAGTGTGAAGAGAATGGAATGTTCAGCCATATGCTGAAAGACAAATTGAACTTTTTGTAACATTTATACAATGTCAAATAGTTTTGGATGTATACATTTAAGACATTCCAATATCATTGATATACGAACATGATATTCAAACAACATAAACCATTCATCAATTAATGGATGTCGTGTTGATAGATTGACAGAAAAATCCAATGTAAGCCTAAACCGTAGCGTTACGAGCTGAGAGCCAGTTAATCTGCATTTTACCATTATAATATTATCAATGTATGGTAAACTCAAATAGAACCTTCACAAATTATGATTAAGTTAGTTGATCATTTAAGTTTCTTGACAAGGCTTGATTTCTACTTCTTCAAACATAGTCAGACAAAAGTCAAATTTATTATTGATGACCTATACTTGAATGAGATACCCAATGTCTTTGATCTCAGCACACGCTATTCAATCATAATAAATTATTGACTTATTAATGACTATATGTAGACATATTGACAGAAGAATATCAACTTCTTTGTAATCCTAAACTCACCATTTGATGTACCAGATTCATTAAGCTCACATTCATATTGCCTTCTGCATTGATAATTGTGGCTTTCCTCTTGTTTAACAACATTATAGAAGTTTGTAAGATAGTTCATTAAATGCATTGTGGACACTTCTAGGTTTCTCCAAACTCATCCAACAAAACTATTTGGTTTTCCTCTGCAGACTGAACGTACTTGTGCGTCTACAGACATACAATTTACTGTCAGATAAAGAAAAAAAAACAGGACCAGATTAAGGACAAGGACGGAAATTGCAATGTATTTTATGTTAAATGGTGCATAGGTACATGCATGTATTCCTTTATAAATCCCTTAAGTCAGGATGATTGCATTGGCTTGTGAAACTAATGTGTCTGGGCCATTGTTACTTCTTCCACTTTGTAAATCATCATGGCCCGTAAGGTATTGTCGTGTAAACATGGTTTAGAGGCAACAGAAGAGAAATTTACTAGTCTGGCTATATCTCAAAATGGACCCGAGAACATAAGTGTAATGAACACTACACTATTAGTACCCTAAAATTTACAATGTCTTTCTGAAGCCATCAAGATGCCTTTAAATCACATCTTATTGAACTATTCTTGCTTTATTAAAATCAACAAGCTCCTTGTCGGCGGGGAAGTTTTCATGTATGACAGAACATCGATAAGTATTGTGAGCACTTCTAAATCATCAAATCCCAATAAATTGCCAAAGTGGGCGTGCCCAATGTTTGGACCCGGAAACACCAACTGGCCAAGGGAGATAACTCTCGATCTAAACAGTAGCACTCACATGTGATGTGGAGGCCATGGCTCGTTAAATTTGCTCTCATGGAACATCGAAGGATTTATAAAATACAAAGAATGCAGTGAGTTAATAGCTTTTATAAAATCGTACCATATTGTTGCCTTTCTAGAATCGTTTGTCAAAACAAAATCTGAATTCTGTGACTTTCTAAAGGGTTATGTTGTTGAGAATTGTGTCAGGGTAAAAACAAAGCGTTTTGGTCGATTCAGTTGAGGAGTGACAGTTTTTAATTTACCAGGACCTGATAATTCAAGAGTATGTAACCAGAATCTATGATGTGTTTGAAAATTGTGTTGTTTTACTGCTTAAGAGCAGTATCCTGAATTTGGAAAATGATGTCATTCAATATTGATTTCATACAACATGACATTGATGACTACCCAGCAGATGATTTTGATATCTCAAGATCCAATAAAGACACATACTTGAACAATTATGGAAAGAAACTTGTTGAACTATGTAGAGTGTTTGGTATACACATATTGAATGGTAGCATGTTTGCGGATAAGCATGGAGAATTCACTTGTTACACATATAATGGTTCAAGTGTAGTGGACTATATGATTGCTTCGTCAAAACATATAATTGATTTTAAAGTTGAAGATTGGGATAAATAAAATCATTTCCCAATATCTTGTTCATTGGGCACCGGCTGCACCGAATGCTGTACATTATCATGTGACTACAATAAAAACAATGATAATGCTGAAACAGTTACCAACTCATCAACTGATGACACTGTTCATGAACACACTTCTCGGGACTGGGTTAAATATATGTGGAATCAAGATTCTTCTGATAATTTCATTTACAACATTATATATCTAATATAAGCTGAGACTGAAATGCTTTATGATAAAATTAACTCTGCAATATGTAGTCTCATATACATTTTCCACCAAGCAGCAGATTTTACAAAGAAACTTTATAAGCCTAAGTCTACAGTGACCCAAATGCAGCCTCCATGGTGGGACCAAGAACTAGATGAACTTAAACAAAAGAAATATGCTGCTCTTAGAGCGCACAGAGTATACGGTGTAGATTTCTCTGTTTTCAAATCACTGCGATCAACAATGAAATGTCTATTTAAGAAGAAAAAGAAACTTTTTTATGAACAGAAACATGTTAAACTTGTTGAATCCAGAAAAGACCCTAAGATGTTCTGGAAATTATTAAAATGTTGCAGAAAACCACCAAATATGACTGTGGATATTGATCCGCAGGACTGGGTTAGACATTTTCCCTCTCTGCTCATTTGTGATGAGAACTTACAGGTGCCACCTTGTGACATTCCCGGTGATGTGTGTAACCCAGTGTGTGATGATGTTTTAAATGATATTATTACTGAACAAGAGGTTAGCAGCAGCATTGACAAACTAAAAAACAATAAATCTCCTGGACCTGATGGACTTGCTACTGAATTTTTTAAAGCATCAAAACCTTATTCATTAAAACATGTCACACTTCTTTTTAACCAAATATTTTGTACAGGTAATTTCCCTTCTGTATGGGGCACAAGTATAATATGTCCACTTTTCAAACCAGGTATAAGGAAAGATCCCAAAATTTATAGAGGCATTTCTTTGATAGACTCTTTTTGCAAATTATTTACTTGTATTTTAACCTCCAGGTTACAGCGGTGGTGTGAAAATAATGGTGTTATTAGTGAGTGTCAGGCTGGTTTTAGAGCTGAGTATAGTACTGTTGATCATATTTTTTGTTTAAATGCTATTGTTCAAAAGTATGCTCATAAGAAAAAGGGTAGATTTTACTGTGTTTTCATAGATTTTGCTAAAGCTTTTGATACGATTAATCACAAGGTCCTATTGGATTGTCTTAAAGATGTGGGAATAACTGGTAAATATTATGATATCTTAATGTCCATGTACTCAAAGTTGGCAGCTTGTGTTAGGACCCCAAATGGTCTCAGTGATATCTTTATGTGTAATCAGGGTACCCGTCAAGGTTGTATCTTAAGTCCCCAACTATTTATTATATATAAACAGGCTATTTGCAGTGTTGGAAAAATTTGGAGGAAAATGTGTAAATATTAATGTCAATGTTGATAATTTATATGCTTTAATGTTTGCTGATGATGTGTCAGGGGTGGCAGATACTGCTTTGCAGTTACAGAAGAGGCTAAATGCACTAGAGATATTTTGTAAACATACTGGAATGAAGGTAAATATGGATAAAACAAAGGTTATAGTGTTTCGAAATTCAGGATACTTGAGGCATTATGAGAAATGGTTCTTCGAGGGTAAACAAATTGAGGTTGTTTCATTTTATAGATATCTTGGCATTGTTTTCACCCCTAGACTATCCTGGACTAAGGCTCAACATTGTCTACTCTCACAGGGTAATAAAGCACTCATGTCTGTTTATTCTTTTCAAAGAAATTTTGGTACTTTGTCAGCGCAGGATCTTTTCAAATTATTTGATGCTATCATTTTACCTATTCTGTCTTATGGGTCAGAAGTTTGGGGATTATCATATTGTAAGATTATTGAAAGCCTCCAGATCACAAATTGTAGGCGGTTTCTTAGGGTTGGCAAAATGTAAGTAGTAGTATGGTTTAAGGTGAATATGGCAGGCTTCCATTGCAGTTTAACTATATGTCTAAAGCTATCAAATATTGGTGTAGGTTAAACCAGTTAGGTTCACATAGATTACCCTTCCAGAGTTATAGCATGATGAAATCACTTGATGATTCAGAGAGGATAACCTTGGCTACACATGTAAAAAATATATTATTTAGATTTGTTTGGATTTGTATGGGTTTCACAGGATGTTGGAGATAGTAAGGTATTCATGGAGCATTTTAAACTAAGACTTTCTGATAATCTTAAACAATCATGGTCTACTTCTTTACAAAACTTGTCAGATTCTTTTGCTTATAAGGGTTTTAAGTCACTGCTTAATGTTGAAGGCTATCTTTCTATGCCATTTTCTCCATTTTTAAAATCTCTATTAGCAAAGTTTAGGTGTAGCAATTTTGGTCTAGGTATAGAGGTAGGAAGGTACAATAATACACAAATGGCTGGTAGACTGTGCGAGTACTGTAAAGCAAATAACATTAATTGTATAGAGAATGAAATGCATATTCTTTTTTATTGTAAATTATATAAGGTAAACTAAGTTTATTACCCCATTATTGTCAAATATTATCAATTTACACACTTTTGTGAATATCATAAATAGCAATAACCATGAAACTATAAAAAAATGTCTGTAGTTTCTTGCACCAAGTATACAAAATTAGAAGAAAAAAATGAAATCATAAATATGTTATATCAAATTGCGCATCAAACAAATTGTACAAACATACTGTATTATGGGCCGTTGGCCTTAAAATATTGAATAAATATGTCTGTCTGTCTGTCTGTCTATAATTGACTTAACTGTAAACTTTATTCAGAGACACATAAGAAGAATGACAACATTAATATAGGCTTTGATCATAATTAGGTATATAACTGTCATGGAATTACTGGAATAACCTGTTGTCTAGACAGTGTCTTGAAATGAGTGATGAAATGTTATTTAGAAAGGTGATGACAGAGAATAACGTCATATCCATTTGTCACGTGTGATTTAAACTGACGGCACGAGCCAAGATGACATTTTGTGGTGCAAGAATGAACACTTTTCAGCAATACATTGAGGTAATCATTTGGGAAAGACCACGGACTGAAGTAAGAGCGTTCTCGGAAAGAGTCACTGCCACAAAACAGTCAAGTCCAAATTTATGACTTAGAAATTATATTTTATGGCACAATTTTCTTGAAAATAAAACAATAAAAACAAGGTTCATATACTGAGCAAAAACTTTCAGATAGAAGAAACGAATACCACATATCTAATCAGATTTCATGAAACTATGTAGAAATAATAATAATAATGTGAGCAATACTATGGCAGAACGAAGTTGCAACATTTCTGCATTATATTTAGAAGTTTCAGAAATCTTAAAAAAATGGCGATTCTTTAAATAAGACAAGGGAAACTGTTTAGTATTCGATCAGTGTTTAATCTGAAAAACGACATTTGAAACATATCCACTAACAACCACGAATAAAGATACAGACACGCACTCGCATTGAAGTGGTGATGACGCTGCAGATGTACATTGCTTTTTTTATTTTCAAGTAAACTGTGTAATCAAATGTGATTTCAAAGTCATCAATTTGGACTATAATCTTCTGTGGTAATGATTCATTCCGAGAACGCCCTTGTGTCCTTCGCTAGACTATCCCTAGTTTTAACCTCAACGAAATGCTGGATAGATTGTCCAATGTTACAGTACAGTATTATAAACGCTCCCTGATAATTCGGTAGTGGCCACATGTGACAAATGGATATAATGTGGCTCTCTGTCATCATCTTTCTAAATATTTTTGTATCACTCATTTCAAGACACTGTCTAGACAACACGTTATTCCAGTGATTCCATTACAGTTCTGGACCTAATTATGATAGAGGGTCTATATTTAAGTTGCCATCCTTCTTGTGTCTTGTGCCAATGTGTCTGGTGACAAACTGATCTAAGTATAGGGTAAGTTAATGACAGTAAGCTTGAAATACCCACAACTCGTGGTTGTGACATTTGAGAAGAACGGGAAAGGTGTTACTTATATATCTATTTAATACATGTCCCATATGCGTCACCACCCTTTCATATTTTCGAACTTTAATCTTAACATTTTAAATTAAGAAATAAATACAACTTTACTATGATGCATTTTCTTGAGTTTTCAACTTATTATCTTGAATTGTCGAGATACAATCTTGAAAAGATAAATTATAACAAATGTAGATGGTCATGCTATTCAGTCATGAGGTTGGGCCATGTTAGGAGAATGGTTCCAAGTGTGTTCAATGCTAAATACAGAAACATGTTCTTTTGTACTTCAAAGGTTAAACACAATGGTTAGCACGTTTGGTTTTAGTTCAAGAGTTCTGGTTGGAACACTGATCATTTCTAAAAGTGTTCTCTGCTTATTGTACATTGAAAAGAGATGAGGTGATGTGATTTGGGGTTTAACACCTCTTTCAAGAGTATTTCACTTTTCACTGCTATTATTGAAGAAGGGAACCCTGCAATACCATTATGACTATCCAGTGTATTATTACCTGTTTAATACATTTATTGAATTCTGATTCGTCAAAAGCCTCAGGAAAATACGGAATATAGGCTACAAGGGTCTTACATTCCCGAGCGCCCTGTCAAAACTGTGTAACTAATAGTGAAAATGTGGAACTAACGAACAAGGGGTGGCACTGTGCTGAAATTGAGTGTACCTTTTCACCAAATCATTACTGCACGTAGAAAAGCTCTCCGAATCGGACAAAGTTTCTACCATGTTTCTTCTCACTAGCGTGACAACGACGTTACAATCTATGTCTATATGTCACCTACAAAAGATAAAGAAGTTGTATATCCATAAACTTGTGTCCTTTTTTCATCGTACCTTCTAGAATACCAATCAAAATCAACAAGGCACTCTGGATGGTGTTGGATCAGCATAAAAGTTACTGAAAATCATTTATCATTTATTATCCAATATTTTATGGTTAGGAAGACGCAACTGTTCCATCAAAAGTTTTATTTTCAACATTCATGTGACAAAACAACTTTAAAAATACTTTTTGTTGTGAACGATTCTGCACATGACTAAATTGATGTCAGATGGCAGATTACTGCCTGTCTCGTTCATCCTTATTTGTATAAACTTGTTAGTGTCAGTCTCGTGATGTCATGTTTTATTGATATATGAGAATATCAGAGTACCATATTTCTCTGTTAGTTCAGACAAATTCAGTAAGAGTAAAACACTAATAGATTCTCCATGAAGCAATCAATCTTACTGTTTTTAACTATTAAATTAACCTATTTTACACATGAACTGTTCCCAATAATGTATTTTTATTTTATATGCGTGACAAACTCGCACAGGAAGTTGCTTCTTAATTTCGACACATACTTTCAAATGGTCACAGAAAGGTCTCCTGAAACAGGTTAGACATAATGTCATTAGAGAGACATATCCATGGTTGCTTTTAAACAAGAGCTCTTCCCCAGTAATGTATTTGATTTTTATATAAGCATGAATAAATTGGTCTAAAGTTTCAAAAGTTGTCTTCACAATGAATTTCAACTGAATTTGTTTAGACATCCGAACAAAAACAATCTTTTCTCTTTAAGTCTAGACAGATTCCATTAAATATTGAGTGATATAACCTTTGCGAGTTCATTCATAATTTAACTTTTCTAGTTTACCATTTCGTTGCAAAAAATTAAAACATGATATCCTCCTTATTAAGTATATCTTTAGCAACATTTTAAAAAAAAGTGAAAACAATTGTCTGCTCCATCATTAAGGTTTTCAAGACGAATATCATAAAGTTTTAAACGTAAACCAGTTTTTTTGTTGTTTTCTTTTCAATTTCTTTTCGAAATGCTTTTACTTGACGATACCTTATGTATTTTCGTTCTCAATAATGTATTTCAATTTTGAATGTGTCAAATTAGCGATATTTATTTTCTGACTACTCTATCATAAGCAAATTATACCGCCAGTCGCATTGATTTTAATTTCTCTGAAATAACTTGAGGGAAATGCCAGCATTTTGTGTCTCGTAATGTAAAAAAACACGGAATCCAAACACAATTTGAGCTGCAGTTATGTATAAGACAGCTTCCTCGATGTTTAGTTTTAGAAACTGTACATGTATGTGTCATATATATCATGTTTGTATCGTTATCCATCGACAGTCTCAACACAAAGAAGTGGTTGGCCGAACGAAGACCATGTCATTTACTGATCCTTTTTAAAGATAATACATGACAAATACTGGACAAGCAAGTGAATGCAGTCTCTATAAAAATAAATAAACAGGAAGTGGTAGAGCTGAACAATGCAGTCTGTGAATTTGTTTAGAAAAAGTTTACACATTAAGTCAAAGATTTTAAAGTTCTTCAAAAGACACAGCTCAATTTTACCTATAAAAAATCAAAATTTCATGTCAAAACTTGTTGGAGAGGGGCAATACTGATGCTTGTGAAGCTCAACATTAATTTAGGAGTACTTAAATTACTTTGAAAATTCAGGACCAAAAGAACTTTTTGGCTTATAAATTTAAAATTATGTCTTTGTCCCACGTTGGAATTGGAATTCGTTTATTTCTTGGAAATCGAAATTCTTTTGAAATGCATCATCTCTTAAAAAAATGTATATTTGATTTGTTGGATAAACATGTACAAGTTGCATGTCTCCAGGCTATTTGGAAGCTAATAATCTCTCAACCTATAATTCAGTCATTTCTTTCATTGGGATTTCTCTTTATTGGCGACACATTAAAATGACATATTGATCTCGTATCTGACAATTCCGACCATTTTCAAAACTGTTTTAGCTCTGAAATTCAGAATGTGTAATTGAAAACCAATCAAGGAGAAACAAATCTTCAGTCATTCAAGTGATGCATGTCACCTGAAGTTCTATTCAACAAAGTGATGTATATTTGAATTGTCATATTATTCATGATACTTTCCTGTTTATTATTCTCGTAATCATTTTATTTTTATTTTTGATTTTGTTTTTAACGTCCTTAATTAACATGGGTCAAAATGGGTAGTATCATTGCAGGTGAAAGCCTGCAGCACCATTGTGATCAGTGTAATGCAAAGAATCATATGAGCGTTAGTGCATTTAAGGAGAGATGGGACCCAGAAATCGAACTCGCTTACGGTAACATTTTGCGGCAATAACTTATTGTAGTGAATAAGTCTAAAAATATATGGATTACGTTGTTTGGGGCATACGCTTATCCATACACCAACTGAAAGTGCTTAAATTTTCCGTAACGCCTTTTTAACGGTCATTTTACGACATGCCGCATAACGTTATCGTCACCTATATTCGCAGTAAATATGTTACTGTGTGTGTTATTCGAATTACATACGTATCTTTAGTTACTGACGAATTTAAATTGCCTGGTATATTCAAATGATAGTTATTCTTCCATCATGCACTCTAAGATTAATAGAATGTTCAATAATGATTACACAGTAGGCCGTCAAAGTTACACTTGAAACCATCAAAATTGCCGTGACGTTAGGTTTTTATGTTTATGAAGGTAATTTAAAAAATGATGTTAAGGTGATGAAAAACCTCAGGTGACCCCCTATTTTTATTTCTGAATTCGTTTGTTTATTCAAATGTGCACAATATATTGCGTGTTTAGCAATATCTAAAATATGTGTGTCAGTGAGAAATCCTGAGAAAAATGCCGTTTTTAATTAAAAAGTGCTTAATTTAATTTTGTTTCTCTTTCCAGTGTCATTAATTTTCAAAATATAGACTTGCTATGCATCCTGAAATGTATTTAAAAGGGTTCTGAGTTTGTTGGTTGAAAGGAAGCGCTATCAAATCAGTAAAAAATGGCGTAATTTGCCGACGGGAGTATTATTATTAATGCCGATAACTCTTTAAATTGTTCGGTGACTCCCAAATTTTCTTAAACTTTTGGATAAAAGACACAATGAACTTGCTATTTTGAAAAAATAAACGAATTCTAAAATATTTTGAGTCATCGTCCCATCTCTCCTTAAAATGTAATTCTTCGTTCAAAAACCAAACTGCATGTTGAACTTTTTTTTCATCTGTTCAGGGTACAATCAGAATCTATTCAATTACCGTATTCTTCTTTCTCAAAATTGTCATGACAAAACTTTACAGGGGAAGTTTTATATGTATGAATTGAGAGTTATGTTCATTCAAAACAAGGCCAGTAACATATTATATCGATCATGATATCCATGTAACAGACACCGACGCATTTATGAATGTAAGGTGATTATGTCATAAGTTATCAGCTGTTATGGAGGTCTGTCAAGAAGTGAAGACTTTGAACAGGTCTTGACAAATTTTAAGATGTATCCTAAGGATGTCAATATCAAATTGGGAACAATCTAAATTAAACTCTAAAAAAAACCTGCAAACCGAGATAAATTAAATATAAATATGTATGCATTAAGCAGGAAGTTGACTGGTACCATCACATGTTAATGTCTCGTGAGCACACTGGTATATAACAAGGTAATTGCCCTTGAAGCGACTGGTACCATCATATGTTTATTTCCCTTGAAGCGACTGGTACCATTACATGTTAATTTCCCTTGAAGCGACTGGTACCATCACATATTTATTTCCCTTGAAGCGACTGGTACCATCACATGTTAATTTCCCTTGAGGCGACTGGTACCATTACATGTTAATTTACCTTGACCGCACTGGTACCATCACATGTTAATTTCCCTTGAACAGATCGGTACCATCACATATTAATTTACATTGACCACACTGGTACCATCACATATTTAATTTACCGTGAGCACACCGGTACCATCTCATGGTAATGTCTTTGGGCCCGTTTACCACACTTGTACCGTCACATGTCAATGAATTTGAGCTCACTGGTACCATCACATGTTAATGTACCTTGAACTCATTGGTACCATCACATGTTAATGGACCTTGAACTCATTGGTACCACAGCATGTTAATGTACCTTGAGCACACAGGTATCTTCACACGTTAATTTACCATGAGCACGCTGATACCACCACATCTTCACTATGAGCATCCCATGTTAATGAACTTTGAACGCATTGACACCACAACACTTTAATATATTTCGTACACACTGGTACCACCACATGTTCATGCACCGTGAGCACTGGTACCATCACGTGATAATGTTCCTTTAAACAACCTGGTACCATCACATGCATCACTGAATGAAGAGAAGCAATACAGCTTTTGACAGAGATCAAAGTCTTTAAAACACCATTAAGTTTTGTCGTATTTTATGAAATATTTAGCAATAAGTGAGTGAGTTATTGTTTAACGCCGCCTGGGCAATTTAGCAGCCACTCAGGGCAAGAAATTTTGACTTAATTGCCCAATTAAAACAATATTTATAAAAGCAAGCCTAAAACAACACAAAGATCGTTAAAATCACCAGCGAATTAGTTAAGCGCTGATTTAGAAAATCTAAAAAAAGTTTAACTTGTCAAAAAGGTTTATTGCCTTTAAGAAATCTTAAATTCTGTGTTTACCGAAGTGACTAAAAACTTTGTCAATAGATATATCTGGATAAAATATGTGCGCAATGTCCCAACACTCACACACAATATTAAGCAATAAAATTACATTGCAAAATAAATGCTAATAAAAGGAAACAGGGTATTATGTTTACAAACAAAACATTTCTTTAATAAATAACATTGGCAATTTCAGACAAAACAATACTCATACTTGAAAGTACAACATTCTTGAACGCAATTAAATGATTGACGTTTCAAAGTACTTAAACGTAATTGAAAGTTTGTGGATATGTATTTGACTTCACTTGACTTCATGTTCTGACATGTTTTATGGCTTCTATTATTTTCTTCAGTTATTTCTGGAAACTTGTTTAGATAAGTACTTTCAGTTCTTCTTTAAGAGGCATTTTAGGAATTGTAGAGATGTAGAGAAACCAAGATATATAGATAACCAACTTCTTTATTGCGGTAGTACCTAAACCGAAACGTTTCATTCATTACAAAATTTCATAAAAACAAGTTGACTATCCATATATCTTGATTTTCAACTTTGTTTAGTGTTTTTAAATTTTTAAGTAGTTTGTGATGCTCTTTTCATAAGGCATGTCCTTACAATACATACACTGTCGGCCAAGAAACACACCTACTTGAGTTTCCATAAGATGAAAAAATATTATATTTTATATATAAAATATTTTCTGAAATATAACTAAATGGTGGTCTCCACATTATGCTGAAACAATAATCAATATGAAAGTCCATTGAAATCGTGGGAAAACTATGATTCGAGTCAATAACATTCATGAAAACCAAGCCCAATTAAGACCACTTTTTCCTTTGATTCCCTTAAACACCGTTGCAATGTAGCGTAATCAATACATTAATGTGAATGGATGTCTGTATTGTTGTTCGTGGTTAAATGAACATCTGTTTCAAATGTTATTTCTGATCAAGCACTGATCGAAAACTAAACAATTCTGTTGTCTCATTTCAACAATTGCCATTCTTTCGTGACATGACAACTTCTTAAATTTAAATATATTATGCAGATCTTCATAATGCTATAATATTGCTCAACTGTTCATAATAGTTTTTACGAAATTTGATATTATATCTGGTAAATGTTTCTTTTGACCGACAGTATACATTTGCGCTCAAATTTATTATGCAAATGTGACTTTCATTAACACAGTCAATATTTCTATTTTTGTTCGGAAAATAATGGGGTTTTCAACAGTAGAAGACATTTTAGGTTGTGTTTCGGATGAAATGAAGGCTTCAGAGTGTCAATAACAATATCAATTTGCTATTTCAACAAATAACTATTCTGGTAGTCATTACCTTTAGTGATGAGCAATCGATCAGTTGTTATTCATTCCCCTGGATGGCGGAATTTGGGGTTAAATAAGTAGTTCGCAAATTATGTTAGTACAAGATGTTGTTAGCACAATGTACCTTCTTGTACTTTTAATAAATATGATATATATATAAACAAAAATGATTCCCATGGTTTTACCGAACCATGTACACTCCTTTTTAACTTGATATTCCGAAGAGAGAAGGGTGTTTTACGATTAATGAAATAATTTTTCAAATACATTTCATTGACTTATTTGAGCGAAATAACGTGCTACTGCCCCTTTAAGATACAAGGTTATCCTTCGTATCTATCCCTTGTTCATTGAAATATCTTGCGTTGTGTTAGCTATCGTTTCTTTTACACTTCGCTGTATTCAATTCAGCTCACACTATAACATACATTAACATAAGTTTCATATTTACGATTCATATCTTTCTCTGATTTTGCATCTCAATCCATCATAATTTAGTTGCATCATTAAGAAATATTTCAGTGTCTTATAATACATCCATGTGCGTTCCCACATATGAAATAAACTATGACTGATTGTGCTGTCAGGTTCATGTGTTAAATACTTAATAGGGAGAAATCCAATATGGAATTCAAAAGGAAATCTCATCTATCCATATTATCCATTCTAAGAACCTTTATACAACTTCAAGGTGGTCAAAGACAGATGTAAACTCACCTCAGTTGATTTCGATTAATTCAATATTTAAAACAAATCAAATGCATTTGACTATGGCACGATACAATAATACTTATCTATAGTAGTTTGAATGAATTAATTGGTGATTGTGTTTAGATTTTAGTTAAATATCTTTGTTTAATGAGGGGTAAAAACTGAAAATTACACCAACATGACCATTTCCATGTTTAAAATGTGTGCAGAATCAGGCACATTTATGAATGTTAACATAGAATATGTCCTACATGTCGATGAACAGTTATGTATCACGAAAACAATTTTTTGAAGAACTTTGAATTTAAAACCCTATTTTAAAACAAATTAAAAGTATTCTTTGACTGCTGACTAAACATATGTACTTTTCAGTTTTAGATTATGACATGAAAAATGAAAATCATACATATGATAAAATCAACTGAAGTGAGTACTTCCTTTTAGCTAACATTAATTGCGGGTTTTCAGTACATTTTCATAATTTTGCAGATACTTTTCTGTTCTTCGAAACTTTGATATAGCAATTCTGAAGTTGGAGAAACTATCCAGTGGAAACTAATAGGTTAAGAAAATAATCATTCGATTCCATCCTGTACAATACATGTAATCCGCAATACTAAGATTCGTTAATGTTTTCTGCAAAATGTTCCATGGTACACCAGTCACATAATAAAGTAAACCTACATATGATTAATCAATAAATTAGTCGTGATTTCTTGCAGCACAATGCATAGCAGATCCGAAATACACAAGATTTTAAAAAATTAATTATTTTTTCTACGAAAACCCCCCTAAAGACATAAAACTGTCATATAATTAAGTCCTACGTAATAAAATGACAAATAGCTTAATTCTTATATACATTTTTTGTGATGTTTTGAATTGAATTCAACTCAAACTGCTTATCTTATCTTAACCTATTTTCAATTTTGATCTATATTTACTTGGTCACATCATGATAATATATCTCCCTGTCAAACACACCCTTCTAGTCATGTACAAGAATCCGCAATTGTTCGGCCAAATAAAAATATGACATTTTTTACAGTGTCAGGTGAATGAGGTGCCAAGACGTAAATGAGAAGACGTTCAATACATAATTCCCAAAAGAGATCCCTTACATCAGGAAAGAGATGATCAGGATCCGGATTCCCTTTGTGCTACTTCGAGGTCTTTGAGACTGAAATGATCTGTTTTGTTTAAGTGTGTTTCAGTGCATTTTCCTGATTTGTCAGACGATCCTTGACGTCTTAATGTACCAGGAGCTAAATGGGAAGAAAACCAATCCCGTTTTCCTTAAAAAAACGTATGTGTCAAGAATTGTTTTTGTACTTCCATTTTTGGGTACATTTCCATTCATTCATAAGAACATTTACATATTGTCAATACATATTCATAGGGATGTATATACGTAAGTCATTTAGATATCACATATGAGTTACACAGGATTTTTAAAAATTATATGGAGAGATGACCAGAAAGCATCAAAAATTGTTTTAGATGCTAAATATGACTTTGAATGTCATGGTTGGTTTCGTCGTTGCGCATTACATCCCTTTCCTTGTATATAGAAATAGGGAAGGGTCTATATAGGTATATATCTTTTAATCGCTGTTTCTAAGCGATACACGCTGTGCTCACCCCTGTATTTGATTTTTATATGCAAAAGTTTCTTCTTCTTCACAACGAATTTCAGATGAATTTGTTCAGACATCTTAACACAAAAGGCAAGACAGATTCCATTAGTGAGAAAAAAAACATGACAGCTTCATACAAACTCTTAAAACATGATATCTTTTCCAACAATATATATTTTTATATTGGTGAATTTAAAATATACGTTTATAAAGTTGTCTGGTCCATTAAATTCGAGAGGAGACATAAAGATTTAAACTCACACCAACTTCAACATTTCTGTTAAGACATTATTTTCGATAGCTTGTACTTGATGATACGTGTTATATTTTCATTCCCAATAATGTATTTCAACTTTTGAGTAGAGTAGTAATATATATTTGTCTGGCTACTCTATCATAAGCTAATAATACCACAAAGCGTATCAATTTCATTTTGTCATAATTTTGCTCTCACTTTACTTAAAGGGACAGTAGCACCAATAGTAAAACACCCTTCTCTCTTCGGTCTTCAAGTTAGAGCAATGAGTGTAGATGGTTCCTCAAAGCCATGTGAATCTTTTTTGTCATTCGAAATAATAAAAAGGGTTCACTATAAAATGGCCGCCATGCAATTTTGCTTTATACGCAAAACCGTTATTACCACCATTGGTTTTTGTAAAAAGATGTTTACCCTCTAAAGAAAATATAAATGACATAAACTATCATTATAAATGGGAAATTTGAAAAGAAGTGCAAAAAACGTGCGACTACCCCTACTTAAGGGAATGCAAGTATCCCCTGGCATCTAAACGAGAACACTATGTGATCAAAACACATTTTGTTTTGAGTTAATCTATTATTCAGATTACTACACATTGCTAGATCACTGTCACTGTGGGTTTTACAAACTCTACATGTATGTGTCATATATTTCACATGTGTAGACTAACACATATAACGTTTACATAACGATCAATGTTTGTACCGGTTTCCCTTTTTTATGATCAGCGACCTCAAAACTATTGAATGTTGCGCACACTGGGTGCCTGTATGAAAAGCATGTCGTTTACTCCTCTTATATAGTTCAAAGGTAATTGTTAAAAATACAACTAGAACATCAAGAAGAATATCTTCTCTGAAAACATATAAACAAGCTGAACAATGAAGACTTTGAATGTGTTAGTAAAACCGTACATAAAGTCAGAGATAACTATGTTCTTCAATCATCACAACTCGATCATAAACTTAACCTTATCTATACAATATCAAGATTTCATGTCGCGTGCAGGAAATGGCTTGTTGAGTTGAAAAATAATTTTTAGAGCTTTGAAATTACTTGCCTGAAAGACTGAAACCTTTGAGACTGCTATATTTAAATATGGTTTTCCTCCGCTGGAACTGAAATTCCTTTATTCCTTGGACAACGAAACTCTTTCGAATTGCATCGTCTCTTTCCAAATTTGATTTGTTGGATAATGATGTTCAAGTTGCCGGTCTCGAGGCTATTTGGAAGCAAATAATCCTCTGTCCCATAATTCAATCATTTCTTTCAGTTGGATTTCATGTTTTTGGCGACACATTAAAATGACAAATTGATCTCTTCTATGAAAATTGCTACCAATGAAATTCAGACCATGTAATAGAAAACAAATGGACGAGAAATTGTGATGCATTCATTCAAATAAGGCATTCCACCTTAAGTTCTATTTAATTAAGTGATGTCGATGGAAACTGTAATAAACTCACGTGCAAAGGAAACATCCAATACAAAAACCACCATATTTCATCCCATTAGCGATACTTACAACTGAAACAGAGTGACATTATGTCTTCAGAAGCCAACAAAAGTAAGTGTGAAATTCGAAACATTATCTGTTTACACTTTTTAGAAACCCACGTTTAAAGATATCGACAATATTTGAATCACCTTAACTAAACAATATATTTATGGCAACATCATCTTATACTAACGTAATTTCCCTATTTCATAACATTTTACCTTAAATACTAAACATTATGTCCAGAACAGCCTTTTGAAATAACGATTTCGGCACCCAAAGTGTGTTTGAGAGGACTTGATGATAAAAGTATCATACTCTGATGCATGACGTTTCGAGTAATTTAATTTACTAAACATGGTTCTATCGAATACATAATATATCTTCTTTCTCCGAAACCATTATTTTGTGTTATACTCTGTTAAACATTTGGAGACGTTTCTTTTGCACGCCGGTATATTATTCATGACACTATCATTTTTATTAATCTCGTAACCATTGGTAGTTAAAGATTTTGATATTCTATGTTTAACGCAGCTATCTGATTTACTTCTAAACTTTATCTTGTATCATTGCATAGAGAAAGCCTGCGACACAATTATGACTATGTGTTACTGTTAATAACTTAATGGGTCAATATGCTTCATTATGGTATTTGAATCTGCAAGGTTGCTTCAGTCCACTAATTCCATGTGCAATTTTCTTACTTCATGTCTTCGAAAATTACCAATATTTTATATATAAAATATATTTATTTAGCAATAAAGTTAAATTAAACAATAAATGTTAACAAGGAAAAACAAGTTTATGTTTCTCGCAAACTTCCATACATACAAAACAGAAAAAAAAAAAAAGATATTCTGCATTGCACGAATAAATAACATCTTAACCCACAATGACATTTTCAGAATAAACAATAATCAGAACTTAATTAAATGAGTGACGTTTCAAAGTACTTAAACGTAATTGAAAGTTGGAGAATATGTGTTTGGCTTCATGTTCTGACATGTTTTATGGCTTCTATTACTTTCGTCAGTTATTTCTGGAAACTCGTTTGGAGATGCCAACAATTTCAACTCTTCTTTAAGAGGTATTTTTGAAGTTGTAATAAAGGTGAAGATAAGCCAAGATATATGCATAGTTGATATTACTTTTATTGCGCTAGTATCCACACCGAAACGTATTACAATTAAAACAAGCAGACAAGTCGACTATATCCCCCGTGGGACAAAGTTAAGTGTGAGTTAGGCCTTGAGTTGTTTTATTTCTACTCCGGTACCGAACGTTTGATTGCATTTTCATGGAAGCAAAGAAGTACAAAATACCAAAAGGAGATTCATCTACATCCATGATTATTGTTTTAATCCAAGTAAAACCAAGATATATGGATAGTCAACTTTCGTGTGTGTTAGTATCTACCCAGTAACGTCGCATGCATGCAATAAAGAAGTTGACTATCTATATTTTGATTCATCCCGGCTCTGTCTGAGTGCAGCATTGTGTATAAGCCTGTTACAATACCCTACACAAATGTACAATTGACCATTTGTTCAGTGTTTTTCTGAATTATATCAGATATGTAATTGTAATGTGCACGTCGCACCTTCTGCAATTCCTAAGACAAAGTGAAATGATAATGCGTAGTAGTGTTGTTACTTATACTCAACTGAAGTAAGGTTTACTCTTTAAAATGATATTATTCAACATAACCGCTACTTTTGAAACCAAAGTGTCAATATCAAATTCTGACATATAGAAATGTAAAATAAGGATATCAACGCATATTGGTGAAGGATTCATATTCCTTGTTACTCTTACACTTGTATCTATATTGTCATTTTAAATATTTTAATTTATTAAATATGTCTTGATAACCTGAACTATGTCTGCATTTCTTTTGAAGTTAAAAAGTTATACAAATATGTTAACTTAGAAGTAGGTTGAAAGAGTACCTTGGTAAATAGATCAATACCAAGATAAACACTTTCAGATCGTAACAGCCTCTAAATGATCGCTTAAGCCATGCAACTGCTGAAAACTAATTCAAAAGAAAAACTAACTTGCGAGCAGATATTGATAAAATAGTACTTTAAAGGGATGAATATCGTGTCTTTTTCGCATTTAATAGAAACTACTGACCTTTGGAAATGTTATTATGATAATCACATTGCTACTCATATCCATTACTATGAGAAACAACAACATTGTAATATTTGGTCCATAATGGTTTATCTCATCAGTACTATGTGTACAGTATTTCTCATTTGTCACATGCTAAAGCATACTGGTTAATTTTTGTAAATACCTTCACATTTCCCTGCTTTGTATACTGTAAATAAGCAAGACAAAGAAACGATGGGAAATGAAAAAAAACACGAATGATTACGAATCTTGTTTTTATTGCAGAACGTGACGTAATCATAAACAATAACAGCTGTGTTTTCTATGCAAAACATTGGCCATGATAATTAGTTATTTTTTATGCCAAATAGTTTAAAGCATTTCATCAATGTCATAAAATATAGTTTTTCGTTGGATGAGATGAAAAGCAAAAGCAGCTGCAATATTCCAGAATTTCATATTTATATAATTAACAATCAAGCTATATCAGATAATAATATAACCTGTTTGAATTGGATATGTATATATGCTTACATCCTTATGATCTGTAGTTATTTACATCTGTTTCTGTATGATAATTTGGTTCATATTCATCAGAAATCAAACTCCCTTCTGACATATATTATCTGTTTCTGTCGACTCATTTCAGTCCTTGCAGACTGAGCAAATAGATGCAAATTGAAAACTACTGATTTGCTTTAAACAAAATTCACAGTTCCTAATTGACAACCTCAGGTCGGTCTAGACTTTTATAAATATCAATCGTCTGAGGCTGATAAAAACTAATTAAACCATCTAATTGGATTCTGCATCATTACCATAAGTTGATGAAGTTCCTTAGTTGCCTACGTATAATCGATTGGATAAAATACATGTTTTATTGTCATGATGATGGTATGATTTCAGGACAATTGATGATACGGATACCGCTTAGAGGATGGTTTAAACCATTGGAAACAAAACAATTTAATTTTGCTAAAAATTAATAAAGTATCAGGGGGTAAAATATATGTTAAATGATATTAATTTGAGGCTTGAAGTACAATCTATTGCAATATGTATTCCCAACCAGTGAAATGCAGTGTAATATTATAAGTCAGTGTTAAACAAGTGTAATACCATTATACGTATCACATCATCAGTTGACGTCATAATGACAGTTCCTCGTCATAATGGGATCTGAACCACGGCTATCCTCTGACTTACCCACATCATTTTACTCAACTGGGTGAGTAATAAACAGAACATTAAACCCACATCCATGTAATGCTATTCTTATTAAACTCGTGAATGATTCGGTATCAAACTTGCTTTCAAGAAAATAGTGCTACATTGCAGTTCGTTTATATTCCTATATGTATCAACAAATACTGTATGACATTAAACAAAATAATAATACTGACAAAAATATAAATCAATTACCCTTTTACACAGATGTGGCGCAATTAAGAATTATTTTCATAAGTTATATGATTTCTTAATTGTTGTACTTGTTTGACTATGATGTGTGGACATACTGACTTTTTGTGAGGCCATGTTGAAAATGTGTCCTTTTACTCGCATGTTTCATTCGAATAGTTCAAGGTGTTGGTCATGGGTAAACGTCTGTCCTTGTACTGTTTTGATTGAAGATATAGAATTGCTACTGTCAAACTAACACTGACAGGGTAATCAAAAGTGTTCAGGATATATATATCAATAAAACATGTCACTCATAAATTTTAGTTATGGAAGTATCAGTCTTCTTCAATTTAAATCATGCACACATACATACTGCAAATGAAAATTTAAATGAATGTTAGTAAAATTAATAAAACTGTTACATACATGTATATGAACAACCGAATCCGAATCTCATTTCTACAAACGAGTATAAATAAATGAGAAATAAATGGATGTTTTCAAACGAAATTTATTTTGTAGCAACGAATGTAACATCATTATTACCTTTTGAAGCATTCGACAACAGAGTTATTTTATGTTCAATTGATATAATTGAAACGTACAATATGTATTATTTATGTCAAGAATAAAACGAGTATAACGCTGTCAATATGAATTTGCCATTTCTAAATGTAATTCCCAACTGATTTCCTTAAAAACTCTTTTAAATCAATCTAAAACTTTAAAATACTTGATCGAGCTGATGTGTCATCACTTGTTGCCATGTTTATGGCCTCCGTAATTTACTGGAGCTATTTCTGAAAATTTAATAGCTTTTACAGCTACTTTTAACAGTAAATACAAACTTTTGAAAACGTTTTATACATCATAGAAAATATATTGTGTCATACAATGTATTTTTGTCCCTTGTTCGTAAAAGGATAATTAAATAAGGTCATTTAGTCTATTTTCAAGATGCTTCTACATATTTAAAAAAAAACGTTTTTTTAATAATTTGTAATGTATGTGTGATTAAATGACATATACAAATGTAGTTCATAAATATCAATAAGTCAGTCAATTAACAGAAGTGGAATGGTATAATGGAAATATTTTGTTTGTAAAAAGAAACGACTATGTGAATTTCTTAGTGTTATGATTGTGATGTTCAGTTTATCAGGTTTCATCAATAATTGATTAAAACATTCAGAGAAATGTGAAATGTCTTCAGATCAACAAATGTTGACTCTTGAATGCTCATGTTCTTTCTGAATAGGCTTAACCCACCATTTTCGGCACCGTAGATATGTCCATCGATACATGGCAAAAAAAGTGTCTCTTTTCATGATCTAAAAAGCATATATTATATGGCATCAATCAAGGAAGATTTCTGCTTCATAAAAACAGTTCTCCATTTAAACTTTGGGGAAAGTTAGTGTTATTAATTGTGAATTCCTCACCTGAGCCAAGAGCCAAGAGCCAATTACTGTCTGAATATTTCAGGCACACTGTCTGTTTTTATAATTAACTTCAAACATTCTTGATACATTTGTTCACTTTTTATGTAGCATCTTATATGAGCAATCGTACAATAAATACTTGTACAATTAAGCAATAGAGTTACCCAAACATATACAACAATTTCGTGCCACAGTCTATTGCCTTTCAAGTGTTTTGTTTTGTTTTAACCGTTGCCTCTAGCGGACATTTCCTAAGACTATAAACCTTTTAGTTTTTTATCCGTTTCCATTATAACCACAGGAAAACGTCATCTGTTTCTGAGAACTCTTTTATCATGATCAGGATTTAAACGTTTTATTTACATGCATCCTAAACACTTCCCATTCGCTTCCATCATTGGGGTGTTTTTGTTTTATCGTCATGAAAAATTTAACAAAGTATTCTATTGTCAACAACACACTGTTTGGGTGTACATCATTTGACCACACACTCAATCAGGTTTCAGGCTTCGATTTTAACTGAACTTCATGTTGCAGTGCATTTTCTTCAGAAACAATGTTTTCACTTTCAATTTATTTATGAATTACCTCGTTGTAATATGTCACCAAGGATTATGGAATAGACATATTGATTATTTCGTGATATAATGTTGATGCTAAGACTTGACAGTTCACTCACGATGTTCAATTTTAAATACTTGACGTATGCATTCACATTTGTTATTCAATCTGTTACCAGTATTATTATACCATATTCGTCTTTACATTGTTTTCATTCCAGCTGAGACATACATGTACATGTATCTATGTAAAATGTGAAATAGCAACCACGAGTCAAAATTTGTTTACGGAATACACAGAAATAAACACATCCTCGATAATCCAGCGCTATTGTTCCGATAAATCTACACACAAGCGCTGGAAAACAGTAAGGGTATTTATCCCTAACCTAGTTACCTCCTCTTGGGTCCATGTTATCCAATCAGAAACGAAACGCAGACACTATCTGCGTATACAACTCGACCAATCAAAACGCATCACTACATT
The DNA here is from genome assembly GCA_936450465.1 of Gibbula magus. NCBI lineage: Eukaryota > Metazoa > Mollusca > Gastropoda > Trochida > Trochidae > Gibbula > Gibbula magus. The sequence continues at coordinate 65,520,023 of OW388290.1, read as the reverse complement.
TGTTTATAGAAAGAAACATAGCGGCGGCCGACTCACTCGATATCGATAAAGTTTGTAACACATTCAGCGTAGAAAACCTGACAGAAACTCAAAAGAAAGTTTTAAGAAGTACGAGAAGAAGGGTGTATTCGTGTCCATCAAAACGGGCGGAGGTAAATGGTTAAAATCCCTGTGCTACCAGGCGTTCCCAATCATCTGCGAAAGCCAAGATCCTGACACGAGAGTGCTTGTTATTTCACCCTTGATTTCAAGTGATCTCATTGGTTGTTAGAAAGCAAGCGTTTCGCTGAGTCATTGCGAAGGGAGGTAACTAAGTTCAGGATAAATACCCTTACTGTTTTCCAGCGCTTGTGTGTAGATTTATCGGAACAATAACGCTGGATTATCGAGGATGAAATAAACAATACAAATGAAGAAAGATAATGTAATAACTATCATTCCATAAACGAAACGATTTCAGCAGGTGAGGTGAGTTAGGGTTCACGGCTGCTAGTATTATTGCGGAGAGAAAGTCCGCAAGGTCATGTTGCTATGCATTGCGAGCATTGGCTGGAACTAGCGAACCATGGGTGGTACTGCACTGAAATTCAGTGTAGCATTGCGCCCAAACCTTACTGCGTATAGAACAGTTCTCTACTGCAGACAAAGTTGCCGTGCCTCTGGCGGGATTGGAATCACGGACCTCTTGATCCAAAGCCGAACGGACTAATCACTGTGCTTGGTTTGAGCAGATAAGTGTTTATTGTTCAGGTAATCCTGCTGACCATCAAGTCAAGTCTTAAACACAATGCTGTCTGGGAAAGATTTCTAAACAAATCATGTCTAAACCAGGATTTCAAAGCGGAGTCACGATCATTCAAATCTTGGATTATCCTGGCAGCAGCAATGGACTAGACTCAACCGCAAAAGAAACGTCACCACATATTCAACAGTGAAAACAACCAAAATACTGCTACCGGAGAAACTCGATTTAAGTGTTTTATAGAGGGAAATTATTTGTAATGAGACACACACACTTTCATACATCAGAGTATAGTGATTTTCATCCTGGCAGGAGCAATGGACTATATCTGTTACAATTATACATATTGACATGACATGACTATGAAGTTTGAAATTTATTTCACTTATTAACGATTTCTTTGTTTACTTTCGGCAAGCTTGTTCTATGCAAAAGTTAATGATGATATTGACAGTTTATATTTAAGTCTTGAGTTTCACTTCAATTCTACTTGATATATTCTTTATTTTTACGTGCTGTATATGAATAACATATAAGAACATGGTTTATAACTCATCTATTAACCCTTTCCAATCTCAGGTGAGCGGTTTTATAGAAAAGACTTTTTTATAATTTAAATCTGAATGTTATCTCAATTGATTCCATGACTGACCCCAACGTATACCCTACATGTAAAAAATTCCCTTTGAATTTGGCTAGTTAGTATCTATTATTTTGAAATATATAGTTGAGTTTAACAATCGACAATCGGTTTCAGATTGAACAATTTAATTTTGGAATATATCCCATTCCTTGTAAAAATATTTGTTAATGAATAATGTCAAATGTGACAATGCTTCTTTATAAAAACAAGGAATATTATTTGTCTTAGTCTCAATCATGACATGATTATTTATTCATATTCAATTAATTATTTTCACGGTGGCTTTTATTGATTATCACTTCGTTAATAATTTATAGTTTGAAGTCATACAGGTAGATATTGTCTGAACAATTTAAAAAAGAAGGTAAACCTGTCACAAGGAAAGTTAGGAAGTAGTTTGAACGACTGTCTTTTTAAATAGTCGAACATCAATAATTATCGAGATGAAAACATTCAGATCGTGACTTTGTCTGAAAGCTTGCCCACGGGACATCAATTTCGGAGAAAGTAAATTTGTCTTTTCGGAAGAAACTTACAAGGAAGAGAAATAAAAAAGGAACAGGTTTGAAGAGAGATCGATATTTCGTCTTATCCAAATGTTTAATGAATTAATGTTATTTTTTTTACTGCGCCATAGGAAGCGTCATGCATTTAAATACATTTTTTATCTGAGGATTTCACATGTAGAAATCTCTCTGGATGTCAAAAATGGGATATAATATTTTAAAAATAAAATGAGTAAGGCCTCTTGCTGAAATTGTACGTGACATTTAAAGGAAAGACTTAGTTTTTACAGACATGCTGTGATTTATATTGCAAAAGAAGGTAAGTTGTTTTTGAAAACGATGTATATATGTATGTATATGTATCAATACCAGTTGTATGTATTTTTATGCAGTGTTTGACTCTCCTAATTTAATTTCATAAAAATTATATAAATTGCTTGAATGTCATGATGTATTTAAAAACTAGATATTGATATTATGCCATCAATTTATGACTCATATTTAGTGAACAACTATTTTGCAGAGTAATCTTCTCAGAGTAACTCACTTATTCATTTATAGAAAGGATATTGAGCAGTCTGCTTGGTAGGGTATACTTGAACTTTTACAGAGCTCGATTGTAAGCGCACTTTTATCACCATGTTTGACTTCCAAAATTACTTAGGAAGACAGATGGTGTCATTATAATAAAGATAACGATGTCCCTAACTATAAGTCATCCATCTTGCCAACTATGACCTCTTGCTGAACCATATGATATTATTAGCTAAACGCCACATTTTTATCATGAGCATTAAGGGTTTGAAACCTAGTTTCACAATATGTACAGGAATATTTAAGGATGTTGTTGACATCGAGAAATATATTGCAAGAAAATTTTTCAATATGATTAGTTTTGGGAGAAAATGAAAAATACTTAAGAACGTAATGTTATATATATATATTATATATATATATGCCAATGCATTATTAATGACTGTTTCTCGTCAAGATCTGTCCATTCATTCTTGTTCCAACTGGTGATAGTAACATTATGTCAACTGCCATGTTATATTATCTCACTCTATGTATACTTTGAAACATTGATTGTATCCAACTGAAGTGAATAAAAACAACTTGTAAAAACAAATCACTTATTCATTTATAGAAAAGGATATTGAGCAGTCTACTTGGTAGGGTATACTTGAACTTTTACAGAGCATATTTGTAAGCGTACTTTTATCACCATGTTTGACTTCCAGATAAAGATGACGATGTCCCTAACTATAAGTCATCCATCTTGAAATACGTAAAGAACAGCCAGCAGTGAACGTTGATACTAAAAAGTTAACAACATCATCATTATTAAATATAAATTCTCCTAGTGTACTTCAAACTTTAAATTTTGTTATATGACAATATTTGTCTGAGATTCTGGCATGTTTTGAAATAACATAATTTTCATAGGAACATTACTCAAAAGTCTACATTGACAACCTTATTTTCAAGACGAATATACTAATGTGGAATAAACAAGTGAAATGAAGATTTTTTTGTAACTAATAAGAAATTTCTTTATAAATAAATTAATTGTCACATGTTGAATAAAGAATGTCAGTTAATGGGTGTTACAGCGTTGATGTTTACATTGTTTTCTCTGTTTAATTGAATTGACATGAGCTATGGTCTACATACAAATAACACAACTTTATTGCAGTAATGAAGTAAATGCACTTAAAGACATTTTTCTAGATTATGAGTCTACACAACTCTCATTTGTTTGAAGGTCGTTCTATGATGTTGACTTATATCTGTTATTTCATATATTAAGAAATTCTCCCATTCTCATGTACCAAATTGATTAAGAGTATTTTATCCGAGCAAACTGCCGTGTTTGTTTAATTGGAATGCAAATGCAAACCGGCAATGTTCTATCAAAGTTTAATATCATCATTCAAATGCCATGCTTTCAAATTAGACTTAATAGCGGCATTTAAGAAACTAAAAGCACAAAGATGATATTGATATGATATGATATTGATCACTTACTGACAAAGAAGAAAATTATAAAAATGAAAGCTATATTGCAATATTGTTGGAACATGATAAAGCATGTTATCAACCTGCTAGCCACATAACGTGATACTTGAAACGACCTTTCGATACCGTATCACCCGGTACGAGGGACTTACAACATTGTAAGTCCCTCCAGGGGGGTTTACACAGACAGTTGTAAACACTGTTAGAGGGAATTACAATGATTGTAAACCCTGATATATTTGCTTGAAAGTAGAGATCTGAAGAAACTAGCTTCAACTAATTTTGAATTTTTTTGAAAAATGACAGAATATGAACAGCAAATGTTTGGAAGAAAGTGCGCCTGGAACCCGTATCAATTAACACCTGTAGTACGTGGGCTAGCGCCAACGAGGCAGATGAGATTAAACTGTACAAAAGCAAAACATATAGCGCGGCTGTTAACAGGCTGATTCCAGGTTGCAAACAAGGATTTTATGAACGACTCTATTTACCAGGGATCCTCAATATAACGCGATAACAGAGCCTGTTTTACACTTAAAAACGGTTGATAATATGGAGAAACCATTCTACCTCGGATATGGGAAGGTTGTAGACCCTGATAGTCAGGAAAAACCCTCGGATGCTTCGCATCCTCGGGTTTCCCTAATATCATGGTTTCTCCTTATAATAAAGCATGGAAATGCTTCGGAGGGAAACACGAACTGTGTCAACAATTTGTGTGGAGCGCCTTCGCCTTCCTATTCTTACATGCATCATCTAACTTAGTTCAGAATTAAATAACTCATGTGATTCCATTATGCTGACGAGATAGTGAAATGTATTGCCTCGAGCTCATTAATGTGATTATTAAATCTAGTGTATTATACAATAGGAGTAAGTGTTTCTATCGAACCAACCTTATAGGCCTATCGCCATTCGTCTAGTCACTGTTTGATAGAAACTAATTAGCTTTGCCACCGATAGACATCAGACATGCTATTCAGTACAAATGCCAATACCTTAAATACATCACAAAATTGAAGCAAGCATTCATAATATGTTACAGAAATCGAGGTCGAATTGCCAACTGTAATTGGCAAATCGAATTTAGTCTAGACTTACAAATATCCGAGTCTCAATTAGATAAGAATCATTAAAACAGCTAATTTCATCACCAAGCATCATCGTTCGTGAAGAAATACGGTCTTGTGCGTACCTATAATGGAATGCGACTTTATTCCCGTTCATTCTACTGATAAGACTTCAAGAGACTTCTGTCATAATGACTGTGCACTGTCAATAGTCCTGACACAAATATATTCCCATTGACACAGTCACTCTCCCATTAGAATAGAAATAATTACATGTAATAAAATAGGCAATTGACTATAAATTCCTGAAATCCCCTCATGAAATCTTAATGAGCCTACCGAATTACGAAATAGTTCGTATTTGGAGATTGTTATGTGATTTATTGAGTGCATTGAATTTGAATTCGAAACATTTCAAATTTGCCTAGGTTGCAACAGTTTTGTATGGGAGTACACACTCACTCTCTTCCCATATAATTTACTCCCTTCAGATATTCTATCCTAACCTCTGTTCTATTATGAGTAATTTATCGGCGCTAACAACATCCCCTTGTGATAAAAAAGGATACCACATATAATATTCCTGCTTTTTATCTAATGAAATCACATTTTACATCGTTTACGTCCAAGATATTTTAAAGGTCTTAACCTTTAGGTATTAAAGGGGCAGTAGCACGTTTTTTCACTCAAAAAAGTTGATGAAATGTATTTGAAAAATAATTTCACCAACAGTAAACCATCATTCTCTCTTCGGAAAATAAAGTTTAAAATTAGTATACATGTTTCGGTAAAGCCATGGGAATCGTTTTTGTAATACAAAATAATAAATATTGTGTTCACAATAAAATGGCCGCCATGCAATTTTTGCTTTATACGCAACAAAGTTATTACCACTACAGATAATTGGATTGTGTAATAAGATGTTTTACCCTCTAAAGTTAATTTAAATGGCATTAACTATCATTATAAATGGGAAATTGGAAAATAAATTTTACAAAAAACGTGCTACAGCGCCTTTAAAGGGATGTTGCACAATAGCATACGTTGTATGTCCTTCGAATATGTCTGATATAAATATCACAAATAAATGTTTTTTTCGGATTTTTTAGGTGATTAACTCTCTTTATGTTGATGAACAATTGTTTTTTAAATAGCATAGATCGAGGTAAACACATTAAACGAGAAATCGTGTTTCCTACGCTTTTGTTTAAACAATTAACACTATGACCTGTTATTGGCAAAAGCCATTTTCATATAACGTCGTCACTGGTTTCAAAACCTACCCATCAGTAGTCTCAATTTCTAGCAGAGAAAGTAGCCTCCATAAAACAGAGGTTGCGATAGAACCTCTGTGAAAAGAAAATGAACAACATTTTGGATATGAATTGTCTCCCCAATTAATTCAATGTTTGATGAATTAAAACGTAAAATCTGTAAAATTGATGCCGCACATGTTATGTTCTTTGAACTTCCAGTGTTGTTCATCATCACTGTCGAAGCAGGATTTGGAACATATCAAATATGAATGTATAAAACGAACATCAAACGAACATTATCAAAAAGCAATTTCCACCCCTTTCAATTTCCTGTCAAACAAATTAATATTCGATGCTTTTTGATATTTTCTCAGGAAAACCAATCGCCTAAACAGGTTACTGCAGTTGTTTTATTAAAGCGTCATACAAATACGACTTTACACATTGATGTTTCTATTAGAACAAGTATTTTGTATTGCTTTTCCCTTATCTTATCTCCTTATCCCTGTTCAGCTACATTTCTGTTTCAATGTTTTATTATAAAACCATATACAATTTAATGTTGCATTTCAAACATGATTTACAAAATAGTTCCAATCGGTCAGCATCAATGAAAAGAAACTTTGTATTGTTGAGTACGCTTATGAACATTGGGTTTCAGACTGTTTGTTCTACACTTTGATCATATGTAATGAAATGAAACTATTTCGATAAAACCAGACAGGAAGCTGTGATTGGATTCTCTGAATATACACAGCCAGTCGGGGTCGATTGGAAAGCTTTGATTCGCTGTGTTTGTAAAACGTTCCAATTATTTCTGTGAAAGTAATACCATACTGATGTCAGCTTAATCAAATTTTTCTTTTTTTTCTTCCATTTACAACAACACTATTGTCACCATTACAAAGTACATTTGAAATTCTTTTTGTGCCCTTGGAATCAGTTCAAACGTTGTTAAATCGTATAAATTGTATAATGCTGAGCGCCAAGCAAGGAAGGGGCAGTATAGCGCCGTGGTTAGAGGTCCGGGGTTCGAACCCCCGCCAACTTTGTTCGCAGTAGAGAACTATTCTACACGCAGTCAGGTTTGGGTACACTTAATTTTAGCGTAGTACCACCCATGGTTCGCTAGTTCCAGCCGCTGCTCGCAGGTTTCACCGTAGTGCACAGCCACATGACGTTGCGGGCTTTCTCCCTGCCATAATACTAGCAGCCTCGATATAAGTGAAATACTCTTGAAAGCAGCGTTAAACCCCCAACTCACCTCACCTCACCTCAAGCAAGGAAGCAACAACTATTTGAGCTACATCCCCGGTTCTTTACTCAGTGGAGCTTCATATCATATCTTACATATCTTTCACTGTAGCTAACCTCATCCTGCCACTAGATGCCCGATTTTGTGGTTACTTTTTGTGGGCTACGCTTTCAACGCTTGAAGGGAATGCAATATATTGTCATATGCAGATGGTTTTGCAGTACATTTTGTATCCTATGTAAGATACACTAATACACACTAATCTTAGGGTTTGGATGGCCATAGTTATCAACTACAACAGAACAGTTTATCAAAGAAATACTAATAATGAGGATACATATGCCGCACAGAACTCCACGCCAAAAAGGGGCATGTTCAAACGCACACACATTATGTTAGTCAGTATATCTTCCAAACAATATGAACATGCTATCCTGAATAGATATGCTAAGTAAGGATAATAAGGAGGAAAAGTTCATATTTTCGATACATCAGTACAAACCAAGGGTGACACTATGGAATATGTATACATACTTAACAGCCGCCTTTGCATTACAGCAGGATACGGAGACAAACAATATACATTGTAATATAAATATATATGAATTAAGCGATAAATGTAATGTCATTTTGTCATTCCGTTTCACTATGACTTTGAAATCTTCTTTGTTTCGGATGGAGTGGTACTCAAAGTAGAACTGTTATTGTATTGACAGAATGAAACTCTGATCTTATTTATCTGTCTGGACTCTGGGATATGATTAAATAGATCTAATGCGTCAGGATCAGACAAGGTGAACGCATTAGTCCCTGTCTCTATTTACCTATCAGCAATATGAACTGGTGGAAGCCATGCATTTCTACAGCTTCTAGTATTGTTGAGTGCACTAAACAGATTCCATCATCATAGTACATAGAGATTATTACTTGAGGAAGTGTGTCATATGACTTTGACGAAACGAATGTGAATGTGTGTAACGAAAGCGGGGGTTATTCACAAGTTTCGTCAAAATCATATGGTACACTTTCAAGCAAAACAAATGTTGTATAGCCCATCTGAAACGCTCCACTTCTTTTGCGACGGCAAGCTGCAATGACGTCAAGAACAATAGTTTTATGGCATTATAGACGACGGAATACGGGAAGTCGGGGTGAGACAATGTTTGCCAACATGTTACGTGCACATGTGCTCGTATGGAAAATATTCATTACATTATTTCGAAACATATGCGTAATAAATAGAGATTATTGCGCGAAGAAGTGTGTCATATGTCTGTTACGAAACGAGTGTGAATTGTTGTATTGCCCGAGCGAGAGCGATGCTTTTACATAAATTTGCACTTTTTTCGTAAAAGTCATATGGCACACCTTCGAGTGTAATAATTTCTTTATTACCAATTCTATTTCATTTGATTTAGGTGCAATGCTACACTGAATTTCAGCATAGCACCACCTATGGTGCGCTAGTTCCAGCCGATGCTCGCAGGTTTCGTTGCGGGCTTTCTCCCTTTCTCCCGTAATACTAGCAGCCGTGATATAAGTGAAATACTCTTGAAAGCGGCCAAATCACCTCACCTCACCTAAATTATAAATATATGAACATATAAATATATGAACATGAACATATAAAGATGTACATATAAATATATGAACATATAAAAATATGAACATATAAATATATGAACTTATACGTATATGAACATATAAATATATGAACATATAAATATATGAACATATAAAAATGAGAACATATAAAAATGAGAACATATAAAAGTGCTACAGTGCCTTTCATATTACATGTGTTGTAACTATACTATTATGTCTTCCACCGTGTAGTCTGTGTCTCGGTGAACTCATCAGGAAACTAATAGAAATTAATAATGGATGTACATTTCTGTTATAAGTACTTCACTTAACGTGCTCGGAATTATCTCTGGTTTGATTATAGCGTTACCCGACCTGTTGAGTATAATTGGTTTGTTTCGAGATCATCACACGTTTTATTTTATCTGTGCTATTCATGACGAAATCACCCCTCGCAAATTCAGCTATCACCTTTGAATATTTTCGAAGAATACATACGTTATTCAAAAATATATTTTTAATAGTTTTTTAGTTTCTCTGATCAATGCACTGGTTGAGATTAATGGTATTTAACAATGAGTTAGGAATCAATATATTTTATTACTATCACATTTTATATTTTATTTCCCCCATTACATATACAAGGTGAAGAAGAAAATCTGTAAAAATCACCTTTCAAGAATGTCTACCCGCTGGCTGCATTTAGAATGAGTATGACTTAATATCATATCATATCATATCATATTAATGTATGTATCGAAATATTTCCTGACATTATATTCTTTATTTATTGAGATTATTTACTGAAACTGAACCATTTATATTGTATTGTAATCACAATAAAAATAATTTCACACTATCAATGTTGAATTTGACCTGTTCTGCCAAATAGTTGCACAAAGCCATTGAATATGAACAGTTTATATTGTACCACTTTTTGCAGTAAAGGTATCAAAGTCATATAGATCTCTTCTTTCTGATTCGAAAATAATTATCTGTCCTAATCATAGAATGTTCTATGTAATTTTCTCTAAGAGTGATAATGTGCGCTTTTGTTGCCCACCTCATCGATTCAGGAGAATTGTAATCAACTCTCATAGCACGCGAAGAACATTGAAGCGGACTTATAAATGTTTCATCCGATTAAGGAACCATAGATTTGCGATAGCACAGGTGTCTGTAATACAACAAACTTGGCACAAGTAAATATGGCTTGTTTGCTTCGATTCTGTAGGTTGTTTCACTATTTCAAGACGATTCAAATAGTGTTTTTAGAGCTGCAAAAATAAGAGTTGCTCAATGTAATTATTTTATTAAACTACTGAAACAAACAAGAGAAATATGAAAATATTGCCTCTTTATAAATTTATTAAATTCACACCAAGAGAAGCCCATCATGGTAACATATTAAGGCGGTTCCTGTACAGAAGAAAACACAACCAAAAACAATGATTATTGTATTCGGAATGGTCCATGATAATTGAACTTGCCTTAGACGTTTAATACGAATTGACCTATAAGCTTTTCTTGTGTCATATTTTGTTTTTAAGTGTGTGTTCGCTTTAACAGAAATCGGTATATTTGGCAAATGCAATCCCCTTCAAAATCGGGAATATAATGATATGAAAAGGGTTTTGCATTTATGAAGAGAGTTTTGCATGTTGTAATTTTGGCATTTATCCTAAATTTTGCATTTAGTCGTATGACAAACAGATGTAGTTCTTTAATTGGATACTGTCTACTAATATTGAAAGTTGCCTTCGTTTTCTACATATAACTATAGATATCATCGACTTTCGAGTGTATTGATCAGCAGGAGGCTGTTATGTAAGAAATTGTCTGCTTGGCAGTGCCATTGTAAATATATATAATTATTCCACGCCTCGTCACTATGATGAACTCCCAAAGTTTTAGAGGCTAATTAGTGATGTAAGTATGTAAGTATGTTGCATATTTTTTATTATAATAACCATCATCATGGTAAAAATGGTTGACACCCCTAAACAGAAAATGGATTTTAGCAAATTAAATGCATGGACCATTAATGTTGTTCGATTTTATGGTATTTTCGAATTCAAATGACACACACACACACACATGGTGTAAACTATATAATAATTGCCATGTATGTACTGTGTGTGAATGTGTGACGCCATGAAAGATTTTGTGTACATTTGGGTTCAGTAGAATGTCTTTTTCAAATGCAACTTTTCATGATTTATTAGAACCAAATTGAGAACACGCAAACACTGTAACAAAATACCAATGCCAAGATCTCAAGCACAAGGAATGAACTCTTTTGGATAAATTTAATTTTTCTTTTATTCCTCTTTCGTTTGTATTTTAAAGTACAAGTGGAGAAACAGCGAATGCTTAAGGATTCTATTCACAAAAATACATCTACTAGTAACATGTTTTACCAAAGAAATAATCGAAACTGGCACCTTACGTTGTTTATATAATATGTCATTCCTATAACCATCAAGGGGTGTCAACCATTATTACCATGAGTATATATAGAAACTATATATCAAAACTTATTTGAATTAATGAATGCACCCAAAATGTATATATGAATTAACACATGCTTTTTTGGTTGATGACGGTCAGATCATTACTCTTTTCATCTTACAGAACTAGTTTGGTGTCACTTTATATGGCTCTTGTACAGAACGTTTTAACGTCCAACAAAAGGATGTATAATGATATAACTTGCACAAGTAAATTAATATCTAACAAATATACTTAATAACTAATTTAATTTCCTGTAAAGTTGCTAGTAAAGCATTTGATGGCAGAGCACCGAAATTCGGTTTTGTTATTTTATGTAGTGTATCTAGTGCTTTATCTAAATATTTCAAAGTATGATGTCAAACCCTGAAATCTCAACCTATGTTATATCCCTATACATTTCTACTTAAACACCGTGTCATTTTAGTTGCTGCCATTAAAAGAGACAATCCATCTTAACTGTTCATCAAACATCGTTTTCCTGACAAGGGGTCAAATGTAAAAAAGCAGCAATGGGTTAGTTTCATTCACCTGCTTGTTAAAAAGATCTCAAAGGTCCTTTAGGTTTTTGTTTATTAAATCAAATATTTTAAATCTTAGATTCTTATTGATAAATCAGTTCCTTTTTAATGCAACTCCATAGGGAATAACGATTGTTCAAGTTACAATGAGGTCACTGTAATGTTTCATTTTAAATTTCAACACGGAAAACTTCAAATAATAATAATAATAAATGATATAATGCATTTATCCACAATAGGATGACAGAGTAGCACTTTGTGGATCATTCAAGTGTGCTTGGGGATGGTAAATATCTTGCATTAGGAATAAATACCTGATTAATCATCGACTATAACTTGCTAACTTAATGTTCCTGGTGATCAAAGTTCATGTCAGGAAAGTCCATATACTCAAGCAAAGTTCACAGGAGAATCTTATTATTTTGGACCTCGCTTTAATCAGCTTACGCTGTTTGTGATCCTCTTTTCAGTATTAACGGTTTCAAGTCACGCAATTCGAATCTCTCATAAATCATCTTTTTTATTTCCAAAATTATTGTTAATCCTCTAAGCATAATTGATGTGTTCTCATTATATTTGTTATTCTTGACTTGTGTCCTTTGTGTGTTATTCTCTGTGAAAGCAGTGTGAAGATGCATGTAATCCAAACAGATGTACACTGTTAAATGTCTACACACACAGACGAATGTGTCCACGAGGTAGATATCGGTATCTCTTAGCATGCAAGGTTCAAGACAAAACATAAAATGGACTTATTTGTTTATCCAATTACGGAATCACAGATGCATATTATGTTTGTTTCTGTAAATCTCAATTTTGATTTTTTATTGCGTGTAGTTTGCCAGTGTCTGCCAGTGTTTGCCCTTAGGGCATACAGCGTAGAGTCGGTCAAGGGTATTTTCAGATTTGTATCTGATGCACTTAATAAAGTACAGACAGATTATTGTTTAACCAAACTAACAAACAGAAGGCAATAATGTCAAGCTCTAGAAACAAAGCATAACGTCCTTAGTTTAATATTTATAGGAAACTTCCCCTGTGTGAACTCGAATAACATTTATTACATAGATAGTCGATCATACTGACAAGCTGTTTCCTTTGAGTCGATAACTGATCTGAACATTGTTCAGTGCATTTTCCCATCCTTAACAATTGATCATTTGGTTGCTTGACTCATGCGCTAGTTTGTTGCTTAATAGCTCATTGGGTTAGCTGATGTATTGTTGATGTGTCACTAAGGAACGAATGTTCATTAATCTTATTATCTTCGTGTGCTCGCACATCGTCAGTACAATAATGTTAATGGCTGCAACTAAATTCAATTTGTTTTGTGGAATATAAACAACGATCATTAATGTTTAGCTATGGCTATGAATGCATTTAAGCGATGGCGAAAATGTCAAAAACAAATTTGTTAATTTCCTTAATTGACGATACATCTTCATTGCATTATCACTAGAGCTTTATCTAGTGATGTCATCCATCAATGGTGATCTACTGTTCAAGCTGGGTGTTACGCAAACTATTCGATTTTCACACAGCGGTTTGTCCTTGGTTTACTTCTAAAAGAACGATTGGAAAAAATAACTGTACGCGATTATATTTTAAAGTATAACTATTTTCTCCGTTGCTTGAATGATAGTTTGTGCTGGGGAAAGAAGGCATTGTTAACGGAATGATAACGGAACTACAGTGCTGTAAACTGCAGTATTTCGGTCTGAATTTTTTATTCAACCACCTTCCTCAGCCGTTAATCTTATTGTTTATTTGTGTCCTTTAAAAGAAAATAATACTCAAAACGAGTTAACATGTTCATACTTTTCTACAGGCCAAACTGAATATGAATATCATATTCTGTTAATTTGTGAAGCCTTTTCCAAATGCAGGAATAAGTTTATAAAATGCGTTAATGTTAACCAACAAACGATGAACAAACGATGAATCTATTTACGGCTATTGATGCTGATGTTATCCAAAATGTTGCCACATTTATAAACCAATTGATGTACCTTATGGAATCTCATGTAAAATCGTATTTAAAGTCACGTGACCAAAATGTTTTAATGTAAATTCAACTGTAGTATGGGCCACTGAGCCGTACATGCTGTATAAACATGTCTGTCTGTCTATATTAGGTCATCCAAGCACAGTAACGGTCCTCTGGGCGAAGAAGCGGCTCTCGTCCGACCGATGCACCTTCCTCCATGACGTCAAATTTCATTGACTTCGGGCCAAACTCCGATTCAAAGGGTTTCTTTTATGGAGATTTGTAAATGTTGGACGCTAAATTAACAGTCGTGTACTCAAATCGTTTCATTCTTATCACTTTACAACATTTCCGAAATCCGATTGAAAGTGTTTTTTCAGGAATCATATTTTTGGCTACTATGAAGTTCATGCAATTCCGTTTGTGCTTAACCCGAAATTGAAATTCATTAACGATAAATCCATTTAAAATCCATACATATTCAAAAGGTATACAATCTTAACAAAATATATCAGCTGTCGCAAAATTAAATTAATATCCATGATAATATAACACTGTAATCTTTTGAAAATACGCTTTCTGCAATATTTAAAACTCCCAATTATATCCTTAGAGTTAGGCACCTGTCGCCAGCACTCACTGCCCCAACAACTTAAAAGGAGGATTCTATCGGGTTTTTTTTTGTGGAAACGAAATTCCGAAAGGATATCTCCGTTTACACAAAAATGCTTCATAAAAATGAATAATTACAAAATGGTTTTGTTACACTAATTTCCGCGTTTCTGATTGGACGAGAGCTCTCAAAAACCTGCTGCCATTTCTCGATGAATGCAGATAAAATGTGCTACCATACCTCGTGCATTCGTACCTTGTGACGTCACAATCCATCAGAACAAACGGTCGTGTCAGTTGGTTCTTACAACTGAGGGTAACATTTTGATGCAAAATAAGATATACACATGTCATTTCGTCTTCAAACCTACGTCGATAACTGGAATATATATTCCTTTTCCGAATGAGACATTTAAGTTCACCGGGAATACTTCATTTTAATAGATACAAGTCCTCAAGCTTGTTCATTCACTTGCGCTTCGCAAACGGAAGCCATGTTTGAACGTCGCGTGATATGCTAATGAGGGTTAATCATAAATTGCGTAAACCAGAAAAAACGAACCCTGATTGTATGCATGTGAATGCTGGGGAAACGAAATTGAATCCTCTGCCGTTTTAGAATAAGGATTTCTCAATTTTGCTTCAGCCATGTATTGTTTTGATTGTAACAAGCTGCTGCCTTCCGTGATAAATGACAAATATATTAGATTTGTGCAAATATTTAAAGAAAAACTTGCTGATTTTGTAATTATAAGGATTGTTTTACATGTTTTGTGCCTCTATCGAAGTATAACAGCAACAAATTTCGTATAACATCGCTCCGCTACGCTACGCGATGTTATACAATTTGTTGCTGTTATACTTCGATAGAGGCACAAAACATGTAAAACAATCCTTAATTAAAACACAGTCAAGTTAAAAGATATTCATACAGGTAATATTTTGATGAATTTATATTTCACAACAAGCGTACATTTGTTGAAAAATAAAAACAATGAGAACTGAAGCCATTCATCGGCGCTGCGAGTGGGGAAAAGTTTTCTATGGCACAACAGCAAATTGTTTATTAGTTTTATGACACGCTATGTGTTACTATGTGAACTTTCTATCAGTGTAATCTTTATCATTAAAATGTTGTAAAATTAGGTAAAATATAGCGGGTTTTCATTTCACGTAATGCACAAAATCCAACATGGCGGATTTTGCCGACAGAACGGCCCCTTTAAACTAAAACGTAATTTACAAACAGCAATGTTATCGTGATCATTGTTCATCAAGTTGCCATTTTTACAATTTATGTTTCATGTTGACCATGCTTTTATGAAACAATGAACCAAAATACAATAATTCAATCGGTCTCATCAGTTTTTAGCTAAAACTCTGTGGTTACAACAGAGACATATACGCTATTGCTCTTGTCACAATGATAGACAGTAATTGATTCATTTTGTGTTACTGTCTATGAAGTCAAAGGCTTACGTTTTAGCATGATTAACTTTTCATGTAAGGCGGTATTATACAGAGTTCCCGAGCGGGAAACCTTTCAATAAAAATGATAACACACCTATTTCATATCTGAAATGATTTGTATGTGTCTGTCATATCTGTCATATTTGACTTTTGGATGTTTGTGGAGCGGATATTACTCATCGATATATTGTTCCTTTTATTTTATCTACAAGTTTTGAACATTTGGGATTGTATTAGATAAATATATTTTAAAACAAACTTGTTAAAGCAATATTAACAAGCATGTGCTGGTACAAGCGTGAAGTCATTCATCAAAATCATGTCTGCGATATCAAATCTCTTGCGGGCAAGATGGAAACACTATAAACCTCAAAACGTGTTAAATAACTTTGGTTGAATATTGTTCAACTGAGGCATACATAGAAAGTACTACAATTTTAAGGTACCAACATATGAGTAGCAGAAACATCATGGATACTGTCACAGTAGAACAGGAAAGCGATGATACATATTACAAAATGAATCATGTTAAACTAAAGAACAAGCAAGTTCATTCGTTTACACGTACATGTGTATATGGTGTTGCATTAAGTTAGTTAAATAATTTGTTTAATTAACATGTTTTAAAAGGAAATTATGACAATGTAAGTTCCTCATATACAAATTCTTAGATTGAAAGAAACTAATTTAAAGCCGTTTTATTGCCAAACCCAACACAACAGTGTTGTTTTCCTACAAGGTATTCTAAATAAATAATTAGTATGCATGTTTAATGCCCTATCTAAGGTTTTCTTTAAGATATCCTGTCAGGATCTCAATGTAGATATCAGACATTATGATAATATCCCATTTGGCTTTCATGCGTGCCGAAAAACAACATATGCTGATTTAAGTTCAAATAATTTCGGTCGACCCTATCTCCACATACTCACTTCTTTTCGATAAAAATCAAGCAACATGATTATACATTTGTACAAGTGCTTTGATGCTCGCCAGCCAAGGTGCTTTGTCCGGTTTTCGATCAGAAAACATCACTTTCACCTTAATATCGTTATTATACTGAGACGACTATCATTAAAACATTAATATTCGGCAACAGTGAGTACTTTCCGATAAAATGACATCATTTATAACGTTTTGGCATATGTGACTCTAACATATACTCAATGGCTCTTCAATGATAATAAATGTCTAACTAATCATTCTCTATTTGTCTCGAAGTACATAATAGTCATACAAAGTGAGTCGATTTAATGTAAATGCATATTTACTGCACCCATTAGCCAACATTGATTAGATTGCTTTCGTAATAGCCAATAAAATAGACACGAAAGTCGATAAAATTTACAGTGTTGTGCGGAAAGGGGAGACAGTTTTCAAGTAAATGCCATGCTTCAATAATTATTAAAAGGACAAAGCGAGACATTATGCTCGTTCAGACTTTGCTGTGTATTGTATTCGTCATTATCGATTACAATGTAAAATCAACATGTTTTTTAAAATTGTATTCTTATAATTTCTTTATTTTATATCATTATTCCCATAGTTTCATAGTTACAAGTTCAGTATGATATCAATGGTAAATAGAAGATAATTCGAGTTCGTAAAGAATAGAAATTATATTAAGTAATTAGTATATAGAGTGTACAAAACAGTAGTCAGTTGGAATATATAAGATATATATAGAATCAACATGTTCCCTCTGTTACTAACAATCATATTGTACTGAGGTGAGGTCGTGCTTACACCCAACCGCAAAAGAAAGGTAACCACATTTTCAACGGTGTGAAAAACGAAATACTGCTGCCGGAGAAAGACGATTTTTAATGATTTTCATAGGGACATTATTTGTAAAGGGGTACCCACAATTTCATACGTCAGGGTGTAATTCTTTTATTTTCATGTCTGTTCAAGTACCCTTGGGGTGTGGAAATCGCTTTTTCAAAATGTTATTTTGGCCAGAATGTTTGGCATTTAACTTAAAAATTTATAAATTCAGCTATCACCTTTGAATATTATAGAAGAATACATACGTTATTCAAAAATATATTTTAATAGTTTTAAAATTAAAAACCTGGGTAATTAATTTGATTTCTCTGATTAATGCATTGGTTGAGACCAATGGTCTTTTACAATGAGTTAGGAATTAATATATTTTATTACTATCACATTCTCCCCATTACATATACAAGGCGTCTTAGAAAATCACCTTTCAAGCATTTAGAATAAATATGACTTCCTATCATTGTTCATGGAGACATTTAACAAATATGTTCATGGGTGATGTATGAAAACTTGAATGCTATAGATATGTCCCTAAACATGTCGGTGATAAATGTCAGTATTCCAGGTGTAACATTTATTAAAATCATGCCTTTCTTATGTACCTTTGCCCTCTGATTATTCGCAAAAGAACAATATATAATGTTTTAAAGCATAAACTTGACTTAAAATTAATGTATGTACTGAAATATTTACTGACATTATTTCTTTATTCTTTATAAGAGAATATTTATTTTGCATTGTAATCAGAAATAGAATTTCACACTATTAATGTTAAATTTGACCTGTTCTGCGTAATAGTTGCACAAACTCATAGAATATGAACAGTTTATATTGTACCACTTTTTGCAGTAAATGTATCAAAGTCATATAGATCTCTTCTTTTTGATTGGAAAATAATTATCAGTCCTAATTATATAATGTTCTATGTAATTTTCTCTAAGAGTGATAATGTGTGCTTTTGATGTCCACCTCATCGATTCAGGAGAATTGTAATCAACTCTCATAGCACGCGAAGTTGCAACAGGACATTGAAGCGGACTTATAAATGGTTCATCCGATTAAGGAACCATAGATTTGCAATAGCACAGGTGTCTGTAATACAACAAGCTTGGCACAAGTAAATATGGCTTGTTTGCTTCGATTCTGTAGGTTGTTCAACTATTCCAAGACGATTCCAATAGTGTATTCAGAGCTGCAAAAATAAGAGCTGCACAATGTAATTATTGTATTGAACTACTGAAACAAACTTACAAGAGAAATATGACAATAATGCCTCTTTATAGCTTTATTAAATGCCACACCTTGTCTGAAAGTGCTCTCATGAAAGAGAAGTCAATCATGGTAACATATTTAGGTGGTTCCTGTACAGAAGAGAACACAACCAAAAACAATGATTATCCTATTCGGAATGGTCAATGGTAATTGCACGTGCCTTACGAAGTGACCTATTAGCTTTTCTGGTGTCATATATTTTGGTTAATTGTGAGAAATCGATATTTAGCAAATATGGCAAATGTAGTCCCCTTCAAAATCGGGAATATAATGGTATGAAAAGGGTTTTGTATGTTGTAATTTATGGAGAGGGTTTTACTGCTTTTGCTTGTTGTAATTTTGGCATTTATTCAAAATTTTGCATTTAGTCGTATGAAAAACAGATGTAGTTCTTTAATTGGATACTGTCTACTAATATTGAACTGTGCCTTCGTTTTCTACGTAGAACTATAGATATCATCGACTTTTGAGTGTATTGATCAGCGGGAGGCTGTTATTTAAGAAATTGTCTGCTTGGTAGTGCCGTTGTAAAATAATATAATTATTCCACGTCTAGTCACTATGATGAACTCCCAAAGTTTTAGAGACTAATTAGTGATGTAAGTATGTAAGAATGTTGCATATTTTTTATATAATAAACTCATGGTAAAAATAGCTGACACCCCTAAACAGAAAATGGATTTTAGCAAATTAAATATTGTTCGATATTCTGGTATTTTCGAAATAAAATGGCACAAACACAGGGTGTAAACTATATAATACTTGCCATGTATGTACTATGTGTGAATGAGACTCCATTACAGATTTTGTGTATATTTGGTTTCAGTAGAATGTTTTTTTCAAATGTAACTTTTCATTATTTATTAGAAACAAATTGAGAACACTCAAACACTGTAACAAAATGCCAAGATCTCAAGCACAAGGAATGAACTCTTTTGGATAAATTTCATTTTTCTTATATTCCTCTTTCGTTGGTATTTTAAAGTACAAGTGGAGAAATAGCAAAAAAAAAAGGACAATATTCACAAAAATACATCCAGGAGTAACATGTTTTACCAAAGAAATAATCGAAACTGGCACCTTACGTTGTTTATATAATATTTCTTTCCTATAACCATCAAGGGGTGTCAACCTTTATTACCATGAGTATATATAAAAACTATATATCAAAACTGATTTGAATGAATGAATGCACCCTAAATGTATATATGAATTAACACATGCTTTTTTGGTTGATGACGGTCAGATCATTACTCTTTTCACCTAACAGAACTATTTTGGTGTCACTTTATATGGCTCCCTTACAGAAGGTTTTCACATCCAACAAATGTGTGTGTAATGATATAACTTGCACAAGTAAATTAATATCTAACAAATATACTTAATAACTAATTTAATTTCCTGTAAAGTTGCTAGTAAAGCATTTAATGCAAGTGCAACGAAATTCGGTTTTGTTATTCTATGTAGTGTCTCTAGTGCTTATCTAAATATTTCAAAGTATGATGTCAAACCCTTAAATCTCAACCTATGTTATATCCCTATATATTTATAATTAAACACCGCGTCATTTTAATTGCTGCCATTAAAAGAGACTGACAATCCATCTTAACTGTTCATCAAACGTCGTTTTCCTGACAAGGAGTCAAATGTAAAAAGGCAGCATTTGGTGAGTTTTGTTCACCTGATTGTTAAAAAGATCTCAAGGTCCTTTAGTTTTTTGTTTATTTAAATCTTAGATTCTTATTGATAAATCAGTTCCTTGTTTAATGCAACTCCATAGAGAGTAACGATTGTTCAAGTTACAATGAGGTCACTGTAATGTTTCATTTTAAATTTCAACACGGAAAACTTCAAATAATAATAAAAAAATTATATAATGCATTTATCAACAATGGGATGACAGAGTAGCACTGTGTGGATCATCAAAGTGTGCTTGGGGATGGTAAATATCTTGCATTAGGAACAAACACCTGATTAATTATTACTCAACCATCGACTATAACTTGCTAGCTTAATGTTCCTGGTGATCAAAGTTCATGTCAGGAAAGTCCATATACCCAAGCAAAGTCCACAGGAGAACCTTATTGTTGTGGACCTCGCTTTAATCAGCTTACGCTGTTTGTGATCCTCTTTTCAGTATTAACGGTTTCAAGTCACGCAATTCGAATCTCTCATAAATCATCTTTTTTTATTTCCAAAACTTGTTTTTAATCCTCTAAGCATAATTGATGTGTCCTCATTATATGTTTTGTTCTTGACGTGTGTCCTTTGTGTTATTCTTTGTGAAAGCTGGTGTGAAGATGAACGTATTCCAAACAGATGTACACTGTTAAATGTCTACACACACACAGGCGAATTTGTCCACGAGGTAGATATCGGTATCTCTTAGCATGCAAGGTTAAAAAAAACCTTAAAATGGACTTATTTGTTCATCCAATTACGGAATCACAGAGGTCGCTATAGAACCATCGGCATCCAGATGCATATTATGTTTGTTTCTGTAAATCTCAATTTTGTTATTGCGTGTAGTTTGCAAGTGTTTGCCCTTACGGCACACAGCATAGAGTCGGTCAAGGGTATTTTCAGATTTGTATCTGATGCACTTAATAAAGTACAGACAGACTATTTCTAACCAAACTAACAAACAGAAGGCAATAATGTCAAGTTCTAGAAACAAAGCATGATGTCCTTAGTTTAATATTTATAAGAAACTTCCCCTGTGTGAACTCGAATAACATTCATTACATAGATAGTCGATCATACGGACATGTTAAAGCCGTTTCTTTATAGTCGATAACAGAACATTTTTCAGTGCATTTTCCCATCCTTAACAATGGATCATTTGGCTGCTTGAATAATTAGTTAGTTTGTTTCTTAATAGCTCATTGGGTCAGCTGATGTATTGTTGTGTGTCATTAAGGAACGAATGCACTTAATGTTCATTAATCTTATTATCTTCGTGTGCGCGCACATCGTCAGTACAGTATTGTTAATGGCTGCAACTAAATTAATTTGTTTTGTGGAATATAAACAATGATCATTAATGTATAGCTATGGCTATGAATGCATTTAAGCGATGGCGAAAATGTCAGAAACAAATTTGTAGTTCATTTCCTTAATTGACGATACATCTTCATTGCAGTATCACTAGAGCTTTATCTAGTGATGTCATCCATCAATGGTGATCTACTTTTCAAGCTGGGTGGTACGCAAACTAAACGATTTTCACACAGCGGTTTGTCCTTGGTTTACTTCTAAAATAACGATTGGAATAAAAGTAACTGTACGCTATTAACTTTTAAGTATAACTTTCTCTGTTGATTGAATGATAGTTTGTGATGGGGAAAGAAGGCATTGTTAACGGAATGATAACGGAACTACAGTGCCGTAAACTGCAGTATTTCGGTCTGAATTTATTATTCAACCACCTTCCTCAGCCATTAATCTTATTGTTTATTTGTATCCTTTAAAAGATAATAATACTCTAAACGAGTTAACATGTTCATACTGTTCTACAGGCCAAACTGAATATGAATATCATATTCTGTTACTTTGTGAAGCCTTTTCCAAATGCAGGAATAAGTTTATAAAATGCGTTAATGTTAACCAACAAACGATGAATCTTCTTACGGCTATTAATGCTGATGTTATCCAAAATGTTGCCACTTTTATAATCCAATTGATGTACCTTTTGAAATCCCATGTAAAATCGTCTTTTAAGGCACGTGACCAAAATGTTTTAATATAAATGCAACTCTACTATGGACCACTGAACCATATATGCTGAATAAACATGTCTATCTGTCTATAATAGGTCATCCTAGCACACCAACGGTCATCTGGGCGAAGAAGCGGATCTTGTCCGACTGATGCACCTTCCTCCTCAAATTTCATTGACTTCGGGCCAACCTCAAATTCAAAGGGTTTCTTTTATGGAGATTTGTAAATGTTGGACGCTTAATTAACAGCCGTGAGGTCAAACAATTTAAGATTTTTCAAAAGTTAAAAAAATAACAATTCTCTAAAGTCTATGATGTTGGACTACTTAATCTTTCAGCTAAGCAACAAGAAATACATGCCTAATCATTGCAATCGATACGTAAATACTCTTTTCAGATATTAATTTTGAGCATTTTCCCAATAAAAACAGCAATATTGACTATGATCATACCCCATTTGAGTCCATATAAATGGAAATTTCTTTTAAAATTGGCATCGTGCAACTATATATACAAATCTGATATACTTTCAAGAGAAAAAAACTGAACACATGGTCAATATTGTACATTTTTGGAGGTTGTTGTCAAAGACGTTACACAGAGTTGCAGGTGTTTATTCAGACAGAACTGCGAGTAATTAAAATCAAGATTTCAGTAGTTTATGTGTATATACCAACATAATAAAGACGTTGACTATGCAATGATCTTGACTTTATATGAGAAATTCTTAAATTCTTAAAGAAGAGATGGAATAGCTTATCCCAAAAAGAAAGTAATAGAAGCCATGAAACTTGTCAGAACATGAAGCCAAATGAAGTTAAAAACGTATTCTCAAACTTTTAATAACGTTTAAGTACTTTGGAACGTCATTCATTTAAAAACGTTCTGATCATTGTTTAATTTTGAAAATGTTATTGTCGGTTAAGATGCCTTTTGTAGTTGCAAGCATTATATGTTATTTATTTTTTACTTTTCTTTTTGTCTCTTTAAAAGCAAATTTGCAAACGTGTAATTGATCTACATGTACATTTTTATTCTATTAATAGTTAATAGTCAACGTAATTTCTATTGCCACATATTTCATATGGCACTAGAAAAAAAGACATTCATTCATTTAGAATGCTGCTAGCTGGCACAGAAACGTTGCTTATACGATAAGGGGATTGAACTACTTCAGAGATGCATACTCTATGGTTTTGGACAAAGCATTAAATTGAAAATGAACTGCACTACCTTTGTATAACAATTACATTAACACAGAGCCAAATCTACCGATAATTACATGATTAAAAATTACAGTACTGAATTACATGACAACTGTAATTGAAATCACTTCGTTAAAGTAGACTTGCGTTATTTGAATGTGTGCCACTCTGTTTTACGTTTTCCAAGGTTCAATTACACATTCTGAATTTCAGAGCTACAAACAATACTAAAATTGATCGCAATTGTCCGATAAAGAGATAATCTTGTCATTTTAATGTGTCGCCAAAACAAGACACCCCTATGAATGAAATGATTGAAATATTGGACAGAGGATTATTAGCTTCAATATAACCTCGAGACATGCATCTTGTACATCTTTATCCAACAAATCAACTTGACATTTTTGGAAGAGATGATGCATTTCAAACGAGTTTCGTTTTCCAAGACAATTAATGAATTCCAATTCCACCAGGGGAAAAAGCCATATTTAAATTTAGCAGCCAAAAGGTTTCACTGGTTTCGGGCATGTAATGTAAAAGTCATTTCAATACTCCAAACTTGAAGTTCAGCTCAAAATGCCTGAGCATTACACATCTCCAACACCTTTGCCATGCCATCTTATTATTTTATAGATAAGGTTTATGATCGAGTTGTGCCTATTGAATAACTTTTTAATATCATTGACTATACATGTACAGTTTTACTAAACACATTCAAAGTCGGCACTTTTCAGCTCAAACAGTTATACTGTTTATAAAATTTCAGAGACTATATTAACTTTATGGTCTACACTCCACTTCAAAATATAATTCACCAAACAAATTTCAAGATTATTCAATCCACGAGTGATACACACGACAAAAAAATGAGATACACCATCTCTTCAGAAGCCGATTAAAATACATTTGAAATGTCAAAACATTATCGGTTCATATTTCAGAGAAACACATCGTCGTTTTCGAATCTTCTTATCCAGGGATCTTTTTCTTTTTTTAACACGTCGTACGGTAGAGACATAAAGATGCATCAACAAGTCCATGAAGGTACATTATGCCAAAAACAACTTGGACTAACATAATTTCCTCATTTCATAATTTGTTTATCTTCCTTACTTAACATTTATGTCTAAAAAAACATTTGACATAGCAATTTCAGCACCTCATGTGCGTTTAAAAAGATATAAACTATTAAGTATTCTACTATCGATCATGAATTAAATTGAGAATATGTCTACGAAATATATATATCCTTATTACAATCAATCGAAATGGACCTTCATCTGGCAAAATTATTTTGTGATTGACACTGTTAGAAAATCATGTATACTTTCTTTTGCCAATGAGTATACTTGTATTTGTCTTGTATTACTAAATAAGAAGAGTAAACAGCATGATTATCGTTCAATTTCTGTGAATCAATGTTAAATTGTGTTGAGGTCGCCAGTGATAAAATACAGAAACTGGTAAAACAATATTGTCATTATGTAAACACTATTTGTGCATGTATGCACATATGATATATATGATATATATGACACATACATGCACATGTTTTAAAACCAACAGGGATTCTTTTAGATGGCTGAAGTTCCAATGTCTTGATCACACAGTGTTTTGTCACACAATGCTTGCACTTCCCTTCAGTCAGTTGAGAGCAAATTACAACGTGAAATTGATACTTTTGCCGTTTTATTACCTTGTGAAAGAGTAGCCAGAGACATAAATATGACTTCTTTGACACTTTAAAATTGAAATACATAACTAGACACAAAAAGATGAGGTGTCCTCAAATGCAAGAGTTTCGAAAAGAAATGGAAAAGAAATCAATGTGGAAGCTGATTTAAGTTTCATGACTTTCTGACTTCTTCATGACTGTCGTCCTTATTCATTGCGCAGTAAATATATAAGCTTTAATAGGATTTCCCCACCCATGTGAACATGTATGTTATAAGGAAAGAGTTAATGGCTTAAAGGATTACAGGAAAATGATTAACAAGAAAACGGTTAAATTCTTAATGAAGACGCAATGGTTGTTTCACACTAATGGAATCTGTCTGGCCTTCCAGAGATGCTATTATTTTGTTCTTCCGATGTCTAAACAATTTCAGTTGAAACTCATATTGAAGACAGCTTTCAAAACTTGTAAAATTTTTGTTCATGCATATAAAAATCAAATTCATCATTAGGGAAGATATCATGTTTAAAAGCGACCATGTATAAGTCTCTCTAATGGAATTCTTTCTTAGCTGCTTTAGAGGAAATTTCTGTGACCATTTGATAGCTTAAATGACTGTCGAAACTGGGAATATTGAATGGAGATGGCAACTTTCGTAACTGGTTTGTCCACATAGTAAATTAACTACACATTCGAAACAGTTCATATGTCAAATATTTTCTTTTTAAGGTTAAATACAATAAGATCAATAGCTTCATTGAGCAACCATTGGCGTTTTACTGTTACTTAATTTGTCTAAACTGCCGGAGAGACATGTTACTCTGATATGCCAGTGTATCAATAAAACATGAAAGTACACAGTAGGACACTGACAAGTTAAGACGAAATTCAAATAAATGAGACAGGCGGTAATGTGCCATAACTCAAATTTGTCATGAGTAGAATCGTTAATGAGAAAAACGTATCACATTTGTTTATGGAAATGAAAAGATCTCCCAAAAAGGAAAATAAATTGTACCAATAGCAAAACACACTTCCTCAATCCGCCAATAGAGCTCTAACAAAGCAGATCAATTTCCTATCCTCGAATTATCAAATGGAATTGGCCGCAAGAACTTTTCGTTTTACATTCAAAACAGATATGCTGCAAACACATTTATATTTATTGGCAAATTTTAACATAACTACTGCAAACAAATTGCTTCGGTGTCTTTAAACGTAGTTTTAACCCCCGGGTGAAAACCAAAAGGGTTATTGTCGTGGCACAGCCTGTATTCTGAAATCAACTCCTCCCACAGTTTTGGATCACCACTTTCTGAAATTTGTTTTACACATGTTTGGATATTATATCAGCGATAAGCATGTGTTTTTTGGAACCAATCAGATTATTTCAGAGTTTTGGCCCTTGAATGTGAGCGCTAGGCTTTCTGATTTCAGACTGTGGGTTAAACTTTAAGCTTGGCTCAAACTTTTGATACGTCTTTGAAACTTGGTATATATGTTTCCCTTGACATTGCCCATTGAAATAATCATATTGCTTTACCTTCTAAGCTTGACGTTGATAAAAGACACACCTTTTGGAACTCTAACCGTCACCATATTTTCTTCGTTTCTTTTGCCTGGTAGGGTAGTTTGATATGTAACCTATTAGGACTATCACTGACACACGAATATTTGTCATTAGAACAGAGGTTGCGTTAGAAGAAATGAGCAAATGAGTGGGAGAGAATGGGAATGGTATCGCAGAGTGGTTTTCATGTAAAACATAAATCATGATAAATTATAGAAGTTCTTGAGTGTATGTCAACTTACTTCTATTAGGACCACGCTTAGCTATAATTCAACTTCAGGACAACTCCAGTATATGAATCTTAAGTAGTATTTAGGGCATGTAAAATCGGTTCAAAATATGAGTTGAATTTAGGAGCGCAATTACAAGACAGGTAATAAAAGCTTTTATTTGATGTTAAAATAGAACAAGGGGATTCATCGTCAGTTCACTCAGACCTGAATATTCCTCTACTCTAAACAAATCACATATGTGTCCCACCCGTCATTTGATATTAGCAAATAAGATTGGATAAAAAATAGATTGGAACCATTGAAAATTTACCTTCATACAGTTTTTGATATTCCGTTAATTCTACTTTTAATTGAAGTTCTGGATCACACTTTATAACCTGATATGAGGTGATTTGGGGTTCATTTTTAATACTGTTGATGATATTATTGAAACCTGTGATCATCAGTTGGAACTAACAAACCATTGATTGTACTGCGCTGAAATTTAGCGAACCATTTCACAAAATCCTTAGTGCATGACAGCAGACGCAGTTGGCAATCTCCTGATGGGATTCGAACCCCAGACCTCTTATTGTGAAACCGAATGCGCTAACCACTGCGTTATCATGTTTACACAATTACAATACAATTATAGCTGTGTACCAAAATTTTGTTCACCTACATGTGTATCTTAGTGCAAATATCATGTAAAGTGCCGTCCATTTTAACGTCGTTAAATATGCATCACATACAATGACAATAAATCATCATATATCCATGAGTAAAACAATAATTATCAAAGTTTACGGATTATGTGACCGTCACGGCAGTGGCAGTGGTGAAATTTGTCATAATGAAATTGACAGAAGGAGTCAAATTTCATTAATGTTCTAATACAAGTTGACATAAAGAGAACACTGTCATCACAAATGCATTGATTGAGTATAACATGAAATATATGATGTATGTTAGATATCGTTGATCACTTAGTGAATATTTCACAGAAGAAAATAAAAACTGTAGTTGTGAAAGGATTGACCCCTGGTCACTTCAAATAGCTGCCAAAACTGTAACTCTTTACTTTGAGATATCAACACGTATTATGTTATAGAACAACCAACTGCCTTATTTTAATACAAAATCGCAAAGTTTTTGCGTTGATATGATGCTTCAAATTACATCATATTTGAACTAAATACACAAGTAGGTGAACAAACTTTCGGTACACAGCTGCATATCTTCCGTAGAAAGTGTAATGTTCTCTTGGCGGGACTCAAACTCCGGATATCTATCATAACCATATTAGTTTGTTGTTTTTTTGCAAGATCTCGAAAATGCAAGATACTAACTTGTATTTTCAAGACGCCTTGGCATATACGTTTTCTTTAAGGAATTCCGGATATGTTTCTTCCCATTTAGCTCATGGTACATTAAGACGTCAAGGGGCGTCTGACAAATCAGGAAAATGCATTGAAACACACTCAAACAGAACAGATCATTTCAGTCTCAAAGACCTCAAAGTAGCATAAAGGGAATCCGGACATCATCTCATTCCTGATGTAAAGGGTCTCTTTTGGGAATTATGTATTGGACTCCTTCCCATTTACGTACTGGCACCTCACTAACCTGACACTGTAAGTAATGCTGTATTTGTATCTGCCCACACTATTGTGGATTCTTGCAATTGACTTAATTGATGTGTTAGTAAAATATATTATCACTTGTTAATATAGATCAAGATTGTACATAGCATAAAGATACACTCACGTCAGTTGAATTTCATAGTTTTAATGTTTGAGCTGAATTCAATATTTTCATAAATCACATCATCTATGTGAGATTGAAGCTCTTTATTAATATATTCTGTAGGACGTAATTATGTGACAATTTTTTTTCAACATAGACGTTTTCGTAGAAAATAATCATTCATTTTCAAAGCTTGTGTATTTTGGATCAGATTTTGCTATTATTGTATGTATGTATCTTCGAATTATTAAAATTATTCGAATGATTAATTAATTGATATTTGATATCAGAAGATACTTGGATAAGAGTGTCCATATATAATGATGCAACCTTGTTATCATAGATCTAAATGATCAATATTGGGGCGATTTGAACAACAAATATGAATCTTATTTTAAGAGGTAAATTAAATATTATAAGAAATAATGAAACATCTGAACAAACTATTTGGTGCTTTTATAATAACATATACTGGTGCAGGCTTTCGTTATATAATAAAACTAGCCACCATGATATGAGCACTGATTTAACCATAATCACCAAACCTTACATGGCCCTCCGCAGGAAGGAATCCCAACTGGTCGAATGCTCATCACTGAAGATAATGATTACCAGAATAGAAGTTATTTGTTGAGATGGCAATCGATTAAGTTATTGACACTCTCTAGCCTTTATTTCATCCGAAACACAACCTAAAATAACGTTGGATGGACAGTAACTACTGGTATGTCGTACGTCTATTCTGCTGCTAATTTGAAAAGAAATGATGGATGATTATTTATATAATATCAATGGAAACTGAAAACACTGTGTGGATGTTGTCGTTTCCTGACTAAATTACCAAATACTAACATTCCTATCCTGTGTGAAAAATCAGTGTAAGATGGTGATACTTTGTTGCCCTTTTCACAATACTGTACTCATGGCATAAGACTTTTATAAAATGAAAAGTGAAGTTCAAATAAAGGTCTATATTTATACCTCCCCATGAATTGGATGGGGCTATAGGAGTGAATACTTTACCTCCGACACATTTCCTTAATTACAATATATTATTCAAATGTGGTATTATATAAAAGGATAGCTGAATTGGCGCTGTTTTATATTAAGACTCTTCAGAAATTATGTGTTAGTATATTATGACAACGTTGATCTCAGATGAACATAAACAACTTGAAATCGGTTGATCATATCTCATATCTTAAAATATAAAGATAGTTTTTACCTCGTGAATTATTAAAGTGCTGAATCCTTATTGAGATTGACGTGTTTTATTATTTCAAAATACTTTGACTTTTTAGCAAAAACGACTGAAGCAAATGCAACCAAATTTTGCAGCACCGTAGCCCTTGACCTAAAACCGCAAGAATAAGCTTTTGGGCCCATTCGTCACAGCAATTAAAGGTCCGGTTCGAATCTAAACTTCGATTTTAAACATGGGGACATTTTTCAAAATGCACTTAGGGACTTGCAACTTTGTTTTAAATATGCGCATTGACAATGCAAGTAGAAAAGTTAATCATGACGATGTCGTTGGTCACGTGGTTTCGGCGCCATTTTGATTTTAGACACTTTTCATCATTTCCCGACCCCATTCACCTTTGACAATCTTCTCCTCTGAAGATACCAGCATTAGAAAGCTCATGTTGTCACATGATGTAGCTGAAGCACTCACACAAAAATGACCTAACAAAATTCGCAAATTCGCTATACTTTTTGCACAGTGTGTATTTGAAATTTGTTGATTTTTCCAAAAATGCCAACTTCGAAGGGACATAACTCAAAAACCTACCCAGTAGGATTGGACTAAGGTCGTTTTTAATCATTAATAATATCGCCCGCGTACAGACAATTCTGGCCTTAATTAAGCTTACAATTGCTAAAAAATATCCCAAATCGCGTTTATGTAAATTTATAACTTAATAACCATGACTTGTAGAATGATGTTGAAAATCTCACCAGACAGACAAAACATTTTCCTAAATACGAAAATTAAAATTAATACAATAATAGTGTTCATGACCAACGAGTTACGGGAATTTTAATTTGAACAATTTCTGTCCTTCTTCAAAATTTACAATATGACAATGACTTTGTTCTGTTATAGTTCAACAATGCAAAATCAATAGCATGTTGTTAAATACCTCTTGAGAATGGGAAATGATACTTCTAAATTGGGAAATCATAATTAGTTAGATTATAAACATAACAAATGAGCTATGATATTGATCAATTGTGACTTTCATTTGGACTGTACACAAAGGGGGTAAATCCTACTTTCGTTTTACATGCTGTAGCTAAACGCCTTTACAGATCTTCATGCAACTTTCAAACATGACAGCTTATATATTGTATTTTATAGGACATGAATCATTTATTCGCTGAATCCTTTTATTGTCACTTGTGACTATATTTGTAAATATTTTGTAAATGTATTTTGATGATAGAAGTTAAAAGTTACACTGTATCAAAGGTTAGGTTAAGGATGATGCAGATGGTGAAATGTTGTCTTTATTATTAGATAGACAAGTAACAAGTTTAACACGTTCTTCTCAAATGTCACAACCAGGGATAGTGGGTATTTCAAGCTTACTATAATTGACTTTACTGTAAACTTTAATCAGTCATCAGACACATAAGAAGAATGACAACATTAATATAGGCTTTGATCGTAATTAGGTATATAACTGTAGTGGAATTACTGGAATAACTTGTTGTCTAGACAGTGTCTTGAAATGAGTGATGGAATGTTATTTAGGAAGGTGATGACAGAGAATAACGTCATATCCATTTGTCACATGTGATTTAAACTGACGGCACGAGGCAAGATGACATTTTGTGGTGCAACAATGAACACTTTTCAGCAATACATTGAGGTAATCATTTGGGAAAGAATACGGAATGAAGTAAGAGCGTTCTCGGAAAGAGTCACTGCCACAAAACAGTCAAGTCCAAATTGATGACTTTGAAATTATATTTTATGGCACAATTTTCTTGAAAATAAAACAATAAAAACAAGGTTCATATACTGAGCATAAACTTTTGGGAAGAAGAAACGAATACCACATATCTAATCAGATTTCATGAACATATGTAGAAATAATAATAATAATAATGCTAGCAATACTATAGCAGAACGAAGTTGCAACATTTCTGCATTATATTTAGAAGTTTCAGAAATCTTAAAAAAATGGCGATTCTTTAAATAAGACAAGGGAAACTGTTTAGTATTCGATCAGTGTTTAATCTGAAAAACGACATTTGAAACATATTCACTAACAACCACGAATAAAGACCCGCACTCGCATTGAAGTGGTGATGACGATGCAGATGTACATTGCTTTTTTATTTTCAAGGAAACTGTGTAATCAAATGTGATTTCAAAGTCATCAATTTGGACTATAATCTTCTGTGGTAATGATTCATTCCGAGAACGCCCTTGTGTCCTTCGCTAGACTATCCCTAGTTTTAACCTCAACGAAATGCTGGATAGATTGTCCAATGTTACAGTACAGTATTGTAAACGCTCCCTGATAATTCGGTAGTGGCCACATGTGACAAATGGATATAATGTGGCTCTCTGTCATCATCTTTCTAAATATTTTTGTATCACTCATTTCAAGACACTGTCTAGACAACACGTTATTCCAGTGATTCCATTACAGTTCTGGACCTAATTATGATAGAGGGTCTATATTTAAGTTGCCATCCTTCTTGTGTCTTGTGCCAATGTGTCTGGTGACAAACTGATCTAAGTATAGGGTAAGTTAATGACAGTAAGCTTGAAATACCAACAACTCGTGGTTGTGACATTTGAGAAGAACGGGAAAGGTGTTACTTATATATCTATTTAATAAAAGTCCCATATGCGTCACCACCCTTTCATATTTTCGAACTTTAATCTTAAAATTTTAAATTAAGAAATAAATACAACTTTACTATGATGCATTTTCTTGAGTTTTCAACTTATTATCTTGAATTGTCGAGATACAATCTTGAAAAGATAAATTATAACAAATGTAGATGGTCATGGTATTCAGTCATGAGGTTGGGCCATGTTAGGAGAATGGTTCCAAGTGTGTTCAATGCTAAATACAGAACCATGTTCTTTTGTACTTCAAAGGTTAAACACAGTAGTTAGCAGGTTCGGTTTTGGAACAAGAGTTGTGGTTGGAATACTGATAATTTCTAATAAATTTCTTTGCATATCTTAAAGTTAAAACAGATGATGCGAGATGATATGAGGTTTAACACCTCTTTTACGAGTATTTCACTTTTATCACGGCTGCTATTAATGCAGGGAGGAACCTTGCAACACCAATAAGGCTATCCATTGTATTATTACCCTTTAAATAAATTTATTGAATTCTGATTGGTCAATAGCCTCAGGAAAATACGGAATATAGGCTACAAAGGTATTACATTCCCGTTCATCCTGTCAAAACACCGTGAAAATGTGAAGTATTGGCTGGAACTAACGAACCATGGGTGGCACCGCGCTGAAATTTAGTGTACCTTTTCACCAAATCATTACTGAATGTAGAAAAGCTCTCTGAAGCATACAAAGTTTCTACCGAGTTTCTTCTCATGTGCGTGACAACGACGTTAGAATTTATGTCTAAATGTCACCTACAAAAGATAAAGAAGTTGTATATCCATAAACTTGTGTCCTTTTTTCATCGTACCTTCTAGAATACCAAAAATACAAAAAATCATTTATCATTTATTATCCAATATTTTATGGTTAGAAAGACGCAACTGTTCCATCAAAAGTTTTATTTTCAACATTCATGTGACAAAACAACTTTTAAAATACTTTTTGTTGTGAACGATTCTGCACATGACCAACTTGATGTCAGATGGCAGACTATCGCCTGTCTCGTTCATCCTTATTTGTATAAACTTGTCTGTGTCTGTCTCGTGATGTCATGTTTTATTGATACATGAGAATATCAGAGTAACACATTTCTCTGTCTGTTAAGACAAATTCAGTAAGAGTAAAACACTAATATATTCTCCATGAAGCATTCAATCTTACTGTTTTTAACTTTTAAATTAACCTATTTGACACATGAACTGTTCCCAATAATATATTTTTTATTTTATATGAGTGACAAACTGGCACAGGAAGTTGCTCTCTCGATAAAAAACTTCTTAATTTCGACAGATACTTTCAAATGGTCAAAGAAAGGTCTCCTGAAACAGGTTAGACATAATGTCATTAGAGAGACATATCCATGGTTGCAAGAGCTCATCCCCAGTAATGTATTTGATTTTTATATATGCGTGAATGAATTGGTCTAAAGTTTCAAAATTTGTCTTCACAATGAATTTCAACTGAATTTGTTTAGACATCCGAACAAAAACAATCTTTTCTCTCTAAGGCTAGACAGATTCCATTAAATAGTGAGGGATATAACCTTTGTGGGTTCATTCATAATTTAACTTTTCTAGTTTACCATTTCGTTGCAAAAATTTAAAACATGATATCCTCCTTATTAAGTATATCTTTATATGCGTGAACAACATTTTTAAAAAAAAGTGAAAACAATTGTCTGCTCCATCATTAAAGTTTTCAAGACGAATATCATAAAGTTTTAAACGTAAACCAGCGTTTGTGTTGATTTATTTTCAATTTCTTTTCGAAATGCTTTTTCTAGATAATACCTCGTATCTTTACATTCTCAATAATGTATTTC
The DNA here is from genome assembly GCA_936450465.1 of Gibbula magus. Lineage (NCBI taxonomy): Eukaryota > Metazoa > Mollusca > Gastropoda > Trochida > Trochidae > Gibbula > Gibbula magus. The sequence continues at coordinate 65,484,964 of OW388290.1, read as the reverse complement.
AATTTTGAATGTCTCAAAGTAGCGATATTTATTTTCTGACTACTCTATCATAAGCAAATTATACAGGCAGTTGTATTAATTTTAATTTATCATTTTCTCTGAAATAACTAGAGGGAAATGGCAGCATTTTGTGTCTCGAAATGTAGAAAAACACGGAATCCAAATACAATTTGAACTGCAATTATGTATAAGATAGCTTCCTCGATTTTTGTTTTAGAAACTGTACATGTATGTGTCATATATATCATATTTGTATTTTTATCCATCAACAGTCTCAACACAAAGCAGTGGGTGGCCGAACGAAGACCATGTCATTTACTGATCCTATTTAAAGATAATACATGACACATACTGGACAAGCAAGTGAATGCAGTCTCTATAAAAATAAATAAACAAGAAGTGGTTGAGCTGAACAATGCAGACTGTGAATTTGTTTAGAAAAAGTTTACACATTAAGTCAAAGTTCTTCAAAAGACACAGCTCAATTTTACCTATAAAATATCAAAATTCCATGTCAAAACGTGTTGGAGATGTGCAATACTGATGCTTGTGAAGCTCAACATTAATTTAGGAGTACTTAACTTACTTTGAAAAATCATGACCAAAATAACTTTTTGGCTGCTAAATTTAAATATGTCTTTGTCCCCCGTTAGAATTGGAATTCGTTTATTTGTTAGAAATCGAAATTCTTTCGAAATGCATCATCTCTTCCAAAAATGTAAATTTGATTTGTTGGATAATGATGTAAAAGTTGCATGTCTGGAGGCTATTTGGAAGCTAAAAATCCCTTACCCTATAAGTCAGTCATTTCTTTCATTGGGATTTCTCTTTTTTGGCGACACATTAAAATGACAAATTGATCTCGTCTCTGACAATTCCGACTAATGTCAAACCTGTTTTAGCTCTGAAATTCAGAATGTGTCATTGAAAACCAACCAAGGAGAAACAAATCTTCAGTCATTCAAGTGATGCATATGTCACCTGAAGTTCTATTCAACAGAGTGATGTATATTTGAATTGTCATATTATTCATGATACTTTCCTGTTTATTATTCTCGTAATCATTTTATTTTTATTTTTATTTTATTTTTAACGCCCTTTATTAACATATCAGGAGACAATGCTCTATGCAGGGACTTCCTGCACGAGTTACGGACATTATCATCTCCTCCTGGAGGGCTGGGAGTCGCAAGCAGTGGGACCTCGCCTGGAGAAAGTTGCATTTAGTAACACGTGTCAACCGGGTTGTTTTATAAGCATGCATATATGTGTCAAAAAGAACGTCCCCTGGAATTACGTCTCCATCAAAAATACCCCTATAGAAAAGTCCCTTAAGAATAGATATTAATATACCCCTCAATATACCCCCATGTATTCATTAGCACACAAGGCGGCATTAATGGAACTGAAAATAATAAAAACAGACTCGCAGGTTCAACATTTTAATAGCAGAATTCAATAGCCTACACATTGTGAGAGTAATCTTTGCTCCATCACGCTCGTCCGTGAAATGAATGGGTTTCGTGTCATCTCGTGGGGTGGAGGCAGAAGAAGCCTGTGCAGGTCCTGGTAGTGTGGGGAGAGGAGAGGGGTTAGAGGTCATGTGGTCAGTAGGCGTGGCAGGCGAGGCAGGTCCAGGGCGGGTTACAGTTGCCGAGGCTGTTCCTGTCCTCCTCTGCTCCAGGTTGTCACCCATGCTGAGCATTTCGTCACTCGTCCTCTTGTAACTTTATTAATAAAGAATACACAGAATTAGTTGCGAAGGTTGAGTAAATGAGTTTTGTTATTCACATATGCCCAATGTTAATAACACGATAAAGAGTAAAGCTAAAAATGAACGGTTACCTGACGACTTTAAACTTCGATGATTTCGCTCTAAAGCACCGATTTTCCTTCAAATTATACTAATCATAAACAGTCTGTTCTCATTTATAAAATAGCGTCATTTAAAAAAATTGGCATACAACTGCGTACCGAAAGATTGTTCACCTGGTGGTGTATTGTAGTGCAATCATTTTGCAGTTTCGCATTATACAAAGACAGTTGAGTGTTCCATAACATAATCTGATTTGATATCTCATAGTAAACAGTTATTATTTTGGCAGCTCTTTGAAGTGACCTGTGGTCAATCTTTTCAAAACTAAAGTTTTTATTTTCTTCAATATTTTATATTTTATTCAATATTTGATCAACTTGGTCTAACATACATTATATAATTTATTTCATACTTATTTAATGCATTTGTGATGAGTTTGTTCTCATTTAGTCATTCTGAAATATTTTTTTTCGAAAATTAAGGAAATTTGAATTTTCAAAATTTTACCCCTTCTGCGTTTTTCATTATGCCAAATTTCAAAAACATATACCCCTGCCGTGGCAATCACAGAATACTTTTAAGAATGGTTGTCTTACACGTGGATGTATGATGATTCAATGTCATTGTATGTGATGTTATTTTATTGACGTTACAATGAACCTCAATTTACATGATATTTGCACTAACATTCACATTAACATTCGCTACACAGACGTATGTGAATCCGATAATGAACTTCTTATACCTTTAAACACAATATTTTTTAATGGGGTATTTATTTTACTATTCTAATGGTGATATATATATATATATATGTGTAGAATATGTTATTAAAGTAACAAAGATGTCCTCATTTTATATATTCAACATTTTAAACAATACTCGGCATTTGAAATGAATGTTATAATGATACCTACTGTTTTGTATTAGTTACTTGTATTAGTAGTTTGCAGACGTTGGAAATCTTGGTTTGATAAAACATAGACAGAATGCTAAAATTTCTCTCCTGTATCTCCGTAATAACTAAATCTCGTTTTTATCATTCTGCATAGATATGTACAAGTTAAGTAGTGCCTCTCAAACAGTTTTTCTATTACTTTTAGCAAGATTGATTGTAGTCGGAAGATTTACATAACCTAAGTTACACCTTCATAATAGACTCAACAGAGTGTTAAACAACACAGTTAAAATATATTAAACTTAACGTCTGTCCATGTGATACAAACGTTAATTATTAATCATTTATTATTCGTGAAAGATGAAACACAAATGAATAAATATTATTAAACATTATATACCTCAGAGACAGATACTTCTCGTGAAGGTGAACAGGATATCTCTCTGTTTTTTCGGAGTTGGGTCCCACAACAATACTTTTCATTTCTTTTCGCTATCACTGGATATGCTTACCTACGATCTGGGAAGACTGTAATGAATTAATCGTGAAACACCTTTATATATAGCGTCATTATCACGTTTCTCGTCATTATCTCAGCGCGTGCATTCCGCGTAACAATCGATTTATGTATAGAATAGACTCCGAAAACACATCATTAGTTGTGCACGAGGTTTAGTCTTCCGCGTAACAATCGATTTATGTGCTTGTGCACGTGAATCAAATGCGAAAAGAGACGTCATTAGTACACTGCGTGCATTGTGATGTGTGCATGGATAGATTGTTGAATTACATACTTGGTTTCGAATTTAGGTGTAAGTAGAATAGACTCCGAAAACACGTCATTAGTTGTGCACAAGGTTTAGGCCGAAGACTAAACCTCGTGCACAACTAATGACGTGTTTTAGGAGTCTATTCTATACATAAACGATGTATTTTGAAGGTGATTTTGTCTTCTTTAAAAATGCTAGATTGATTTGCGCAAGCCGAAGGCTTAATGAAAAATAATGGCCCTCCATCCAAGATTTATTGATGGATGGGGGTCATTATTGAAATTAGCCTGAGGCTAAGCATATCAAGCTACACACCCTGGTTGGGAATGGCGTGTACCCATCCCTTTTCTTTGGGGCGACAATCACCTTTTCTTTAAAAAATGATGATCTCGCACTACACTTCCGGGTGCGTGCGCAGGTGGGATCATGTGAGATACACGTGATGTGGGTAAGAAAACTCTTTAAAAAGCGTCAATTACGGGAAACGGAGCAACATGCTAGATTGATATGCTTAGCCTCAGGCTAATTCCAATAATGACCCCCATCCATCAATATATCTTTGATGGGGGGCCATTTTAATGTATTTTGTACACATTGGTACCACCACAATTTCATGCACCGTGAGCACTGGTACCATCACGTGTTCATGTCCCTTTAAACAACCTGGTACCATCACATGCCTCACTGAAGGAAGAGAAGCAATACAGCTTTTGACAGAGATCAACATTCTTCACTTTTACAACACCATTAAGTTTTGTTGTATTTTATGAACTATTTAGCAATAAAGTTACATTGGAAAATAAATGAAAGGAAAAAATATTGTCCATTGTATTATGTTTACAAACAATGCATTCCTTCAATACATAACATTGGCAATTTCAGATAAAACAATAATCATACTTGAAAGTACAACATTCTTGGACGAAATTAAATGAGTGACGTTTCAAAGTACTTAAACGTAATTGAAAGTTTGTGGATATGTATTTGACTTCACTTGACTTCATGTTCTGACATGTTTTATAGCTTCTATTATTTTCTTGAGTTATTTCTGGAAACGTGTTTGTTTAAGTACTTAGATGTTCTCTTTAAGAGACATTTTAGGAGTTGTAGAAGATAAACAAAGTTATATAGATATTCAACCTCTTCACTGTGGTAGTGTCTAGACTCAAACGTTTCATTCATTACAATAAAAAAGTTGACTTTCCATATACAATGTATGATTTTCAACTTTGTTTAATGTTTTTTAAATAAGTAGTTTGTGAAGCCCATTTCATAAGGCATGTCCTTACAATGCATACACTGTCGGCCAAAAAACACACCTACTTGAGTTTCCATAAGATAAAAGATAAAATATTTTCTGAAATATAACTAAATGGTGGTCTCCACATTATGCTGAAACAATAATTAATTTTAAAGTCGTGGGAAAACTATGATTCGAGTCAATAACATTCTTGAAAAACCAAACCCAATTAAGAATTGTATTTGTTACTTTGGAAATTATTTAATTGTTTGACCTGAATATGAATATGCTCTGTTGTGAATGTATACATAAAGGATGATTAAATACGATATGAAAAATAATATTGAGTTCAGTGGCCTGAAATACTTTTCGCATTTCTTCTATCTTACACTGATGTGTCCAAAGGGAAACAAATGTTTATAGTTGGTACAATTAATGAGGAAATGACAACAGTTTCTTCAGCTTTCAATGTATTATATAAATATTTATCCATCATTTCTTTACAAATCGGCGTCAGTATAGACCAGTTAGGACATCAATTACGACATACCGGCAGTTAATGTCCATCCAACGTTATTTTAGGTTGTGTTTCGGATGAAATGAAGGCTACAGAGTGTCAATAACAATATCAATTTGCTATTTCAACAAATAACTATTCTGGTAGTCATTACCTTTAGTGATGAGCAATCGATCAGTTGTTATTCCTTCCCGTGGATGGCGGAATTTGGGGTTTAATAAGTAGTTCGCAAATTATGTTAGTACAAGATGTTGTTAGCACAATGTACTTTCTTGTACTTTTAATAAATAAAATTAATAAAACAACATATTTCACTTTTTTTCTCGCCTGGTTAAGGAAATTTCAAAACAACATTTTATTAAGCGCCTTTTTCAGAAACAAAAACTAATGTTTCAAAAATTGCAAATTAAGTTCAGGTCGCTTTAAAGGGGCAGTAGCACGTTTTTGGCAAATTAATTTTTTTAAATTTTCCCATTTATAATGATAGTTTATGTCATTTATATTTACTTCAGAAGGTAAAACATCATATTACGCAAACCAATTATCCGTAGTGGTAATAACGGTAATGTGTATAAAGCAAAAATTGCATGGCGGCCACTTTATTGTGAACACATTTTATTATTTCGAATGACAAAAATGATTCCCATGGTTTTACCGAACCATGTACACTCCTTTTTAACTTGATTTTCCGAAGAGATAAGGGTGTTTTACGATTAATGAAATCATTTTTCAAATACATTTCATTGACTTATTTGAGCGAAATAACGTGCTACTGTCCCTTTAAGATACAAGGTTATCATTCGTATCTATCCCTTGTTCTTGCGTTGTGTTAGCTATCGTTTCTTTTACACTTCGCTGTATTCAATTCAGCTCACGCTATAACATACATCAACATAAGTTTCATATTTACTATTCATATCTTTCTCTGATTTTGCATCTCGATCCATCATAATTTAGTTGCATCATTAAGAAATATTTCAGTGTCTAATAATACATCCATGTGCGTTCCCACATATGAAATAAACTATGACTGATTGTGCTGTCAGCTTCATGTGTTAAATACTTAATAGGGAGAAATCCAATATGAACTTCCCAAAGGAAATCTCATCTATCCATATTATCCATTCTAAGAACCTTTTATACAACTTCAAGGTGGTCAAAGACAGATGTAAACTCAATTCAGTTGATTTCGATTAATTCAATATTTAAAACAAATCAAATGCATTTGACTATGACACGATACAATAATACTTATCTGCAGTAGTGTGAATGCATTATTTGGTGACTGTGTTTAGATTATAGTTAAATATCTTTGTTTAATGAGGGGTAAAAACTGAAATTTACACCAACATGACCATTTCGATGTTTAAAATGTTGTAAATGTGTACAGAATCAGGCACATTTACTAATTTTAACATAGAATACGTCGTACATGTCGATGAACAAACGTTTTTGAAGAAATTTAAATTTAAAACCTTATTTTAAAAAAAATTAAAGTATTTTTTGACTGCTGACTAAACATATGTATTTTTCACTTTTAAATTATGACATCGAAAACTTGAGATATTTGCAACTGAAATCATACATATGATAAAATCAACTGAGGTGAGTACTTCCTTTTCCTGCTAACATTAAGTGCGGGTTTTCAGTACATTTTCATAATTTTTCAGATACTTTTCTGTTCTTTGAAACTTTGATATAGCCATTCTGAAGTTGGAGAAATTAATATCCATTGGAAACTAATAGGTTCAGAAAATAATCATTCGATTTCATCCTGTGCAATAGATAGCAAAATGTAATCCGAAATACTAAGATTTGTCAATGCTGCAAAATGTTCCGTGATATACTAGTCGCATAATTAAGTGAACCTACATGTAATTCATCATTCGATAAGACACGAATCCGTGCAGTACAATGTATAGTAGAACCTTATCCGAAATTTTTTAAAACAAAAACTGTCATGTAATTTTGTCCTACCTAATTAATTGACAAATAGCTTAATTCTTATATACATATTTGTTATGTTTTTTTAAAAATTGAATTCAACTCAAGCTTTAAAGCTTTTGATATTCAACTTCTTCTTACCTATTTTCAATCTTGTTCTATATTTACTTGGTCAAATCTTGATAATATCTTTCCCGTTCAAACACACCCATCCAGTTATGTACAATAGTATGTAACTAGTAACTAGTATGTGCAATAGTTCAGCCAAATACAAATATGACATTAGTAACAGTGTCAGTGAATGAGGTGCCAGTACGTAAATGAGAAGAAGTCCAATACAGAATTCCCAAAAGAGATCCCTTACATCAGGAAAGAGATGATGTCCGGATTCCCTTTATGCTACTTCGAGGTCTTTGAGACTGAAATGATCTGTTCTGTTTGAGTGTGTTTCAGTGCATTTTCCTGATTTGTTAGACGCTCCTTGACGTCTTAAAGTACCAGGACCTAAATGAGAAGAAACCAATCCCGTTTTCCTTAAAGAAAACGTACAGTTATCCAATAAAAAAAAGTACCACATTTCGCGAAATTTCACGAAACTCAAGCGAAAATTTCTCGTCAAAATTTGTTTTTGCACTTCCTTTTTTTTGGGTACATATCCATTCATTCATTACATTGACATATTGTCAATACATGTGCATAGGGATATATATACGTTAGTCATTTAGATATCACATATACCCAGGATTTTTAAAAAGTATATGGAGAGATGACCAGAAACCATCAAACCTTGCATACTTACAGATTGAGAATACAATGAATTTCTTTTTTTGGATAATATCTGAATATTTCATGTTGTAAAGGTTTGAAATTTGGTTTTATTTTCTTAATACTGCATCTACAAAGCATACATTTTGTTACAAGAATGATTGCGTTCAAGGGGTTGGTATTTGTTCCATTAAATCCAAACATTATATTCTCATCATTAAAATCAACATTCCCTTCAATGCAATTTAATTATTCTTATTTGTCTAATCTTGTCAGTGTTCTGTTGTTTAATTTCATGTTTTATTGATAGGTTAAAACATCAGAAATACTCGTATCTCTTTTAGTAAGGATATAACAACAATGTTTTTGTTTTTTACCTGGAGATAAACCTAGTTGACACACGAACAGTTATGCCGAATATGTATTTCATTTTTATATGCGTGACAAATTAGTTAAGAGAGTTGCCCTCTCGATAAAAATTCTAAGTTTCCACAGAAACTTTCAAAGACCAAAGAAATCTCTCCTGAGGCAGGTTAGAACAAATTCCATTAGATATATATATATATATATCCACGGGAGTTTTGAAGATGATCTCATCCCCACAGGGGCGTGTATTGCTTAGAAAAGCGATTAAAAGATATATAATGATCCGATTGTGACTATTTATAGCTCATTTTGTTGGGAAATAATTTAACTTTCGTAGTGAGTCATCGACTGTGCCGTAAAAAATGTTTTTGATGCTAAATGACTTTGAATGAGCATGGGGTGGTTTCGTCGTTACATCCCTTTCCTTTTATATAGTAACAGGGTAGGGTCTATATAGGTATATATCTTTTAATCACTGTTTTTAAGCGATACACGCCCCTGTGCTCATCCCTGTATTTGATTTTTATACGCACAAGTTTCTTCTTCTTCACAACGAATTTCAGATGAATTTGTTCAGACATCCTAACACAAAAGGCAAGACAGATTCCATTAGAGTGAAATAAAACATGACAGCTTCACGAAAACTCTTAAAACATGATATCTCTGCCAACAATATATATTTGTATATTAGTGAATTTGAAAAAAAGTTTATAAAGTTGTCTGCTCCATTAAATTCGAGAGGAATCATAAAGATTTAAACTCACACCAACTTCGGCCTTTCTGTTAATACATTATTTTCGATAGCTTTTACTTGATGATACGTGTTATCCTTTCATTCCCAATAATGTATTTCAACTTTTGAGTAGAGTAGTAATATTTATTTGTCTGTCTACTCTATCATAAGCTTATAATACCACAAAGCGTATCAATTTCATTTTGTCATAAATCTGCTCTCACTCTCACTCTCTTTACTTAAAGGGACAGTAGCACGTTATTACGTTGAAATAAGTGGATGAAATGTATTTGAAAAATTATGTCACCAATAGTAAAACACCCTTCTCTCTTCGGTCTTCAAGTTAAAACAATGAGTGTAGATGGTTCCGCAAACCCATGTAAATTTTGTTTGTCATTCGAAATAATAAAATGTGTTCACGATAAAATGGCCGCCATGCAATTTGGCTTTATACACAACACCGTTATATTACCAGTACGGATAATTGGTTTGTGTAATAAGATGTTTACAATTTAAAGTAAATATAAATGTCATAAACTATCATTATAAAAACTTTGAAAATATAAACTTTGTCAAAAGATATTCTCGAAAAGATATCGTCACAAGTATCAGACTTAACTTTTTTCTTTGTGTATATTTCATATGTGTAGACCAACACATATAACATTTACATAACGATCAATGTTTGCACCGCTTCTCCTATCTGATGATCAGTGACCTCAAAACTATCACTGTGGCTGCCTGAATGAAAAGCATGTCGTTTACGCATCTAATATAGTTCAAAGGTAATACCTGAAAAATACAACTAGAACACCAAGTGAATATCTTCTCTGAAAACAGATAAACAGGAACCATTAAGACTTTGAATGTGTTAGTAAAACAATACATAAAGTCAAGGTTATGTTCTTAAATCATCACAACTCGATCATAAACTTAACCTTCTCTACACAATATCAAGATTGCATGTCGCGTGCAGGAAATGTGCAATGCCAAGGCTTGTTAAGTTGAAAAATAAATTTTAGAGCTTTGGAATTACTTGCCTGAAAGACAGTGGAACCCTTGCGACTGCTATATTTAAATATGGTTTCCCCCGCTGGAATTGAAATTCGTTTATTCCTTAGACAACGAAACTCTTGTGAAATGCTTCGTGTCTTTCTAAATTTGATTTGTTGGATAATGATGTTCAAGTTGCCGGTCTCGAGGCTATTTGGAAGCTAATAATCCTCTGTCCCATATTTCAATCATTTCTTTCAGTTGGATTTCATGTTTTTGGCGACACATTAAAATGACAAATTGATCTCCTCTCTGACGTTTTCTACCAATTATAAAACTGTTTTTAGCTCTGAAATTCAGAACGTGTAATAGAAAACAAATGGACGAGAAATAGTGGTAAATTCATTCAAACAACTCATTCCACCTTAAGTTCTATTTAATCAAGTGATGTCGATGGAAATTGTGATTCACTCTCGTGCAAAAGAAACTTCCAATACAAAAACCAAGATATTTCAACCCATGAACGATACATACAACTGAAACAGAGTGACATCATGTCTTCAGAAGCCAACAAAACTAAGTGTGAACTTTTTAAAACATTATCTGTTCACATTTTTGAGAAATCGACATTTTTAATTAGACGAGATATTTATGGCAACACCATTTTATACAACAGTACTAACGTAATTTCCATATATTTCATAACGTTTTACCTTAAATACTTAACATTATGTCCTTAACAGCCTTTTGAAATAGCGATTTCAGCACCCCTAAAGTGTTTCAACTTGATGATAAAAGTATCATACTCTGATGTATGAAATTGTGAGTAATTATTAATTAAAAATGGGTCTATCGAATACATTCAAAATCTTCTTTCTCCGAAACCAGTATGTTGTGTTATACTCTCTTAAAAATGTGGGGACGTTTCTTTTGCACGTGAGTATATTATTCATGACACTATCGTTTTTATTACTGTCGTAACCATTGGTAGTTAAAGATTTGGATAACCTGGGAAATGTTATGTTTAACGCAGCTATCTAATTTTAATCTAGATTTAAAGGGGCAATAGCACATTTTTTTTCGCTGAAATAAGTCGATGAAAAGTACTTGAAAAATAATGTGACTTTTAGTAAAACACCCTCCTCTCCTCGATAAATCAATTTAAAAAATGAGTGTACATAGTTCGGTTAAGCCATGGGAATCCTATTTGTTATTCGAAATAATCAAATGTGTTCAAAATAAAATGGCCGCCATGCACCTTTTGCTTTATACGAAATATCGATATTAGCACTACGGATAATTGGTTTGTGTAAGTAAATATAAGTGACATAAACTATCATCATAAATGGGAAATTTGAAAAAAATAAAATTTTCAAAAAACGTACTTCTGCCCCTTCATTATTGCATCATTGCGTGGAGAAAGCCTGCAACACACATATGATTATGGGTTACTGTGAATGAGTCTTCATGCTTCATTATGGTATTTGAATCTGCAAGGCTGCTTCAATCAACTAATTCCATGTGCTTATTTCTTACTTCATTAATTTACTAAATTACTCTCGCCTCTCTCTCACATCACATTGTAATTACAGGAATCAACAGTCTCCAAAAATACCAATATTTTATAAATAAAATATATTTATTTAGCAATAAAGTTAAATTGAACAATAAATATTAACAACGGAAAAAGAGAGTGTTTACGTTTCTCGCAAACTTGCATACAAACAAAACAGAAAAAAAAGAAAAGATATTGTGCATTGCACGAATAAATAACATCTTAACCCACAATGACATTTTCAGAATAAACAATAATCAGAACTTAATTAAATGAGTGACGTTTCAAAGTACTTAAACGTAATTGAAAGATGGAGAATATGTGTTTGGCTTCATGTTCTGACATGTTTTATGGCTTCTATTACTTTCGTCAGTTATTTCTGGAAACTCGTTTGGAGATGTCAACAATTTCAACTCTTCTTTAAGAGGTATTTTTGAAGTTGTAATAAAGGTGAAGATAAGCCAAGATATATGCATAGTTGCTATTACTTTTATTGCGCTAGTATCCACACCGAAACGTATTACAATTAAAACAAGCAGACAAGTCGACTATATCCCCCGTTGGACAAAGTTAAGGGTGAGTTAGGCCTTGAGTTGTTTTATTTCTACTCCGGTACCGAACGTTTGATTGCATTTTCATGGAAGCAAAGAAGTACAAAATACCAAAAGGAGATTCATCTACATCCATGATTATTGCTTTAATCCAAGTAAAACCAAGATATATGGATAGTCAACTTTCGTGTGTGTTAGTATCTACCCAGTAACGTCGCATGCATGCAATAAAGAAGTTGACTATCTATATTTTGATTCACCCCGGCTCTGTCTGAGTGCAGCATTGTGTATAAGCATGTTACAAAACCCTACACAAATGTACAATTGACCATTTGTTCAGTTATTTTCTGAATTATATCAGATATGTAATTGTAATGTGCAGGTCGCACTTTTCATGTCTGGTCAAAATTAAGATCACTATGCAATTCCTAAGACACAGTGAAATGATAATGCGTAGTAATGTTGTTACTTCCACTCAACTGAAGTAAGGTTTACTCTTTAAAATGATATTATTCAACATAACCGCTACTTTTGAAACCAGAGTGTCAATATCAAATTCTGACATATAGAAATGTAAAATAAGGATATCAACGCATGTTTTTTAAGGATTCATATTCCTTGTTACTCTTACACTTGTATCTATATTGTCATTTTAAATATTTTAATTTATTATATATTTCTCGATAACCTGAAATATATCTGCATTTCTTTTGAAGTTAAAAAGTTATACAAACATGTTAACTTAGAAGTAGGTTGAAAGAGTACCTTGGTAAATATATCAATTCCAAGATAAAAACGTTCAGATCGTGACAACCTCTAAATGATCGCTTAAGCCGTGCCAACTGCTGAAAACTAATTCCGAAGAAAAACTAACTAAAGAGCAGATATTGATAAAATAGTACTTTAAAGGGATGAATATCGTGTCTTTTTCACATTTAATAGAAACTACTGACCTATTGAAATGTTATTATGATAATCACATTGCTACTCATATCCATTACTATGAAAAAACAACAACAATGTATTATTTGGTCCATAATCGTTTATCTCATCACTACTATGTGTACAGTATTTCTCATTTTTCACATGCTAAAGCATACTGGTTAAATTTTTTAAAAATACCTTCACATTTCCCTGCTTTGTATACTATTAATAAGGAAGACAAAGAAACGGTGGGAAATGAAAAAACACAAATGATTACAAATCTTGTTTTTATTGCAGAACGTGACGTTATCATAAACAATAACAGCTGTGTTTTCTATGCAAAACATTGGCCATTATAATTAGTTATTTGTTATGCCAAATTAGTTTAAAGCATTTCATCAATCATAAATTATATTTTCTCGTTGAATGAGAATTACTATCTTAAAAGCAGAAAAGCAAAAGCAGCTGGAATTTTCCAGAATTTCAAATTTATATATCTAACAATCAAGCTATATCAGATAATAATATAACCTGTTTAAATTGCATATGTAGATATGCTATCAACCTTATGATCTGTAGTTATTTACATATTTTTCTGTATGATAATTTGGTTCATATTCATCAGAAATCAAACTCCCTTCTGACATACATTAACTGTTTATGTCGACTCAGCATGTTAGTCCTTACAGACTGAGAAAATACACGCAATTTGAAAACTACTGATTTGCTTCAAATAAAATTCAATGTGCCTAATTGACAACCTCAGGTCTAGACTTCTATAAATATCAACGTCTGAGGCTGATAGAAACTAATTAAACCAACTAATTGGATTCTGCTTCAGTATAAGTCCACCTGTAAAACAAGCAAATTATTTTATCAAAATCAGAACCAAAGTAAGTTGAAATCATCTTTATCTGACTCAAGTATGTTCTGGAAAATAATTAGAAACATTTCTCACAGACAAAAGGCAAAGAATAATATAAGTGAACAATTGTGGTTTGACCATTTTAGTAACGTTTTTAAGTCTTCAATGACAGCTAGCTGTACAACTAAAGATTATGATGAAGTAGTTGTTGATGATATTGTTTTAGATGACATTGATAACATTGTTTTAGAATCATCCATAACGGATAAAGAAATCCACTCAGCTCTGAACCATTTAAAGAATGTCAAATCGCCTGGTAATGATGATATTACATGTGAAATGCTGAAATGTTGTGAAAAGTATATCATGCCTTTTTTAGTTTCACTCTTTAATAAGCTCTTCGATAGTGGGTCCTTCCCAGAAGATTGGACAAAGGCCACGATTACTCTCTCCATAAACAAGGAAATATAAATCTAAATAAATAAAGGCAGATGGTCGAACATTGATTATTGTTTAAGAATATGTCCACTTTGTAAATTAGACGTTGAAAATGAATATCATTTTTTACTTACATGTCACTACTACAAATGACATAAGAGAGCAGTATTTCCCGGTGTATTTTTGTAATAACCCAAATATGTTGAGGTTTAAATGGCTCATGATGAATATCAATGATATGTTTAATTTATGTAAATATATATATATATATATATATATATATATATATATATAATAGTATTCAACGAAGGCAATCATTACTGAACTTGTAATTAGTGAAAATGTTTAATATGAATTAATGTTGAAATGTACATGTACATGTATATGGGCCCAAGGCCTAAAATCATGAATAAACCAACTTGACATGACTTGGCTTCATTACCATAAGTTGATGAAGTTCGTTAGTTGCCTACGTATAATCGATTAGATAGAATACATGTTTCATTTTCATGATTATGATATGAATTCAGGACAATTGATGATACGGATACCGCTTAGAGGATGGTTTAAACCATTGGAAACAAACCAATTTAATTTTTCTAAAAATTAATACAGTATCAATAAAGTATATGTTAAAGGCGCTGTAGCACGTTTTTTGCAAATTTTATTTTTTCATATTTCTCATTTATAATGATTGTTTATGTCATTTATATTTACTTTAGGGGGTAAAACATCTTATTACACAAACCAATGATCCGTAGTGTTGCGTATAAAGCCAAAATTACATGGCGGCCATTTTATTGTGAACACATTTTATTATATTCGAATGACAAAAAAAATTCCCATGGCTTAACGGAACCATGTACACTCATTTGCAACTTGATTTTCAGAAGAGAGAAGGGTGTTTTACTATTGTTGACATTATTTTTCAAATACATTTCATCGACTTATTTCAGCAAAAAAACGTGCTACAGCGCCTTTAAATGACATTAACTTGAAACTTGAAGTACAATCTATTGCAATATGTATTCCCAACCAGTGAAATGCAGTGTCATATTATAAGTCAGTGTTAAACAAGTGTAATACCATTATACGTATGACATCATCAGTTGACGTCATAATGACAGTTCCTCGTCATAATTGAATCTGAACCATGGCTATCCTCTGACTTACCCCACTCATTTTACTCGACTGGGTGAGTAATAATCAGAACATTAAACCCATATCCATCTAATGCTATTTTTATTAAAATCGTGAATGATTCAGTATCAAACGAAAATAATGCTTCATTGTACGTCGTTTATATTCCTAAAAATATAAATAAATTACTCTTTTACACAGTGTGGAGCAATTAAGAATTATTTTTATAAGTTATATGATTTTATATGAGTTACAATTCATAAAATAAGTGACAATGATGTTTTTGTACTTGTTTGGCTATGATGTGTGGACATACTGACTTTTTGTGAGGCCATGTTGAAAAATGTGTCCTTTTACTCGCATGTTTCATTCGAATAGTTCAAGGTGTTGGTCATGGGTAAACGTCTGTCCTTGTACTGTGTTGATTGAAGATATAAAATTGCTACTGTCAAACCAACCCTCTTGTCCTGACAGGTTAATCAAAAGTGGTCAGGATAACCGTGACTCTTCACAATAATCGTGGCTAGGAAATAATGGAGTCTACAATCTTTCCCAGACACCATTGTGTGAATAATTCAATAATATTTTGTCATACTATTATCAGTTCTAACCTTTCACTTACGTTGATATACGGCTTTAAAGTTAAAAACCCTTCAATCCATACTTCCAAATGAATATTAGTATTTGATAAATTCAAATGCAATTTGCGTAATTAAGACCTCTTATATCAATAAAACATGTCACTCATAAATTTAAGTAAAAAAATCAAAATAAAATGAAAGTATCAGTCTTCTTCAATTTAAATCATGCACACATACATATTGCAAATGAAAATTCAAATGATTGTTACTAAAATTAGTAAAACTGTTACATATATGAACAACCGAATCCGAATCTCATTTCTACAAACGAGTATAAATAAATGTTTTCAAATGAAATTTATTTTGTAGCAACGGGTGTAACATCATTATTACCTTTTTAAACAGAGTTATTTTATGTTCAGTTGATGTAATTGAAACGTACAATAGGTATTATTTATGTCAAGAATAAAACGAGTATACCGCTGTCAATATCAATTTGCCATTTCTAAATGTAATGCCCAACTGCTTTTTTGATTTCCTTAGAAACTCTTTTAAATCAATCTAAAACTTTTAAAATGCTTAATAGAGTGGATCTGTCATCACTAGTGTGTATGGCCTCTGCAAACTCCTGGAGCTATTTCTGACTTTTAATAGCTTTTACAACTCCTTTTAACACTAAATAAAAACCCTTGAAAACGGTTTATACATCATAGAAAATATATTGTGTCATACAATGTATTTTATTCCCTTGTTCGTAAAATTAAATAAGGCCATTTAGTCTATTATCAAGATGCTTCTTAATATAAAAAAACCCCTCTTTTTAATAGTTTGTACGGCACGTGGGATTAAATGTAACATACAATTGTAGTTCATAAATATCAATAATTCAGTCAATTTACATAAGTGCACTTGGAATGGTATACTGGAAATATTTTGTTTGTAAAAAGAAACGACTATGTGAATTTCTTATTGTTATGAATGTGATGTTCTGTTTATCAAATTTCATCAATAATTGATTTAAACATTCAGAGAAAAACGAAATGTCTTCAGATCAACAAATGGTGACTCTTGAATGCTCTTGTTATTTCTGCATAGTCTTAACCCACCATTTTCGGCACCGTAGATATGACCATCGATACATGGCAAAAAAGTGTCTCTTTTCATGATCTAAAAAGCATATATTATGTGGCATCAATCAAGGAAGATTTCTGCTTCAATGAAGACAGAACTCCATTTAAACTTTGGGGAAAGTTTGTGTTATTAATTGTGAATTCATCACCTGACCATCTATAGCCCAGAGCCAAGTACTGTCTGAATATTTCAGGCACACTCACTGTTTTTTTAATTAACTTCAAACATTCTTAATGCATTTGTTCACTTTTTATGTAGCATCTTATATGAGCAATCGTACAATAAATACATGTACAATTAAGCAATAGAGTTACCCAAACATATAAAACAACTTCTTGCCACAATCTATTCCCTTTCAAGTGTTTTGTTTTGTTTTAACCGTTGCATTAAGCGGACATTTCCTCAGACTATAAACCTTTTAGTTTTTAATCCGTTTCCATTATTACCACAGGAAAAAGTCATCTGTTTCTGAGAACTCTTTTATCATGATCAGGATTTAAACGTTTTATTTACATGCATCCTAAACACTTCCCATTCGCTTCCATCATTGGTCTTTTTGTTTTATCTTCTTAAAAATGTTAACAAAGAAGTATATTGTCAACAACACACTGTTTGGGTGTACCTCGTTTGACCACACATCAATCAGGTTCCAGGCTTCGATTTTAACTAAGGTTCATGTTGCAGTGCATTTTCTTCAGAAACAGTGTTTTCAATTTCAATTTATTTATGAATTATAATTATGTTTACTTCTTTGTGATATGTCACCAAGGATTATGGAATAGACATATTGATTATTTCGTGATATAATGTTGATGCCAAGACTTGACAGTTCACTCACGATGTTTAATTTTAAATACTTGACGTATATAATCACATTTGTTATTCAATCTGTTACCAGTATTATTATATTCGTCTTTACATTGTTTTCATTTAAGCTGAGACATACATGTATCTAGGTAAAATGTGAAATAGCAACCACGAGTCAAAGTTATTTTTACAGAATACACGGAAATAAACAATACAAATGAAGAAAGATAATGTAATAACTATCATTCCATAAACGAAACGATTTCAGCAGGTGAGGTGAGTTAGGGTTCACGGCTGCTAGTATTATTGCGGAGAGAAAGTCCGCAAGGTCATGTGGCTATGCATTGCGAGCATCGGCTGGAACTAGCGAACCATGGGTGGTACTGCACCGAAATTCAGTGTAGCATTGCGCCCAAACCTTACTGCGTGTAGAACAGTTCTCTACTGCAGACAAAGTTGCCGTGCCCCTGGCGGGATTGGAATCACGGACCTCTTGATCCGAAGCCAACGGACTAATCACTGTGCTTGGTTTGAGCAGATAAGTGTTTATTGTTCAGGTAATCCTGCTGACCATCAAGTCAAGTCTGAAAAACAATGCTGTCTGGGAAAGATTTCTAAACAAATCATGTCTAAACCAGGATTTCAAAGCGGAGTCACGATCATTCAAATCTTGGATTATCTTGGCAGCAGCAATGGACTAGACTCAACCGCAAAAGAAACGTCACCACATATTCAACAGTGAAAACAACCAAAATACTGCTACCGGAGAAACTCGATTTTAAGTGTTTTATAGAGGGAAATGATTTGTAATGAGACACACACAATTTCATACATCAGAGTATAGTGATTTTCATCCTGGCAGGAGCAATGGACTATATCTGTTACAATTATACATATTGACAAGACATGACTATGAAGTTTGAAATGTATTTCACTTATTAACGATTTCTTTGTTTACTTTCGGCAAGCTTGTTCTATACAAAATGTAATGATGATATTGACAGTTTATATTTAAGTCTTGAGTTTCACTTCAATTCTACTTGATATATTCTTTATTTGTACGTGCTGTATATGAATAACATATAAGAAAATGGTTTATAACTCATCTATTAACCCTTTCCAATCTCAGGTGAGCGGTTTTATAGAAAAGACTTTTTATAATTTAAATCTGAATGTTATCTCAATTGATTCCATGACTGACCCAAACGTATACCCTACATGTAAAACATTCCCTTTGAAGTTGGCTAGTTGGTATCTATTATTTTCAAATATATAGTTGAGTTTAACAATCGACAATCGGTTTCAGATTGAACAATTTAATTTTGGAATATATCCCATTCCTTGTAAAAATATTTGTTAATGAATAATGTCAAATGTGACAATGCTTCTTTATAAAAACAAGGAATATTATTTAAAATGTCTTAGTCTCAATCATGACATGATTATGTATTCATATTCAATTAATTATTTACACGGTGGCCTTTATTGATTAGCACTTCGTTAATAATTTATAGTTTTTAAGTCGTACAGGTAGAAAATTGTCTGAACAATTTAAAAAAGAAGATAAACCTGTCACAAGGAAAGTTAGGAAGTAGTTTGAACGACTGTCTTTGTAACGAGTCGAAAATCAATAATTATTGAGATGAAAACATTCAGATCGTGACTTTGTCTGAAAGCTTGCCCACGGGACATCTTTTCGGAAGAAAATTACAAGGAAGATAAATAAAAAAGGAACAGGTTTGAAGAGAGATCGATATTTCGTCTAATCCAAATGTTTAATGAATTAATGTTATTATTTTACTGCGCCATAGGAAGCGTCACGAATTTAAATACATTTTTTTATCTGAGGATTTCACTTGTAGAAATCTCTCTGGATGTCAAAAATGGGATATAAATGTTTTAAAATAAAATAAATAAGGCCTCTTGCTGAAATTGTACGTGATATTTAAAGGAAATGCTTTCTTTTTACAGACATGCTGTGATTTATATTGCAAAAGAAGGTAAGTTGTTTTTGAAAACGATGTATATATGTATGTATATGTATCAATACCAGTTGTATGTATTTTTATGCAGTGTTTGACTCTCCTAATTTAATTTCATAAAAATTATATAAATTGATTGAACGTCATGATGTATTTCAAAACTAGATATTGATATTATGCCATCAATTTATGACTCATATTTAGTGAAGAACAATTTTGCAGAGTAATCTTCTCAGAGTAAGTCACTTATATAATTATTCATTTATAGAAAAGGATATTGAGCAGTCTACTTGATGGGTATACTTGAACTTTTACAGTGTTCTATTTGTAAGCGTACTTTTATCACCATGTTTGACTTCCAAAATTACTTGGAAGACAGATGGTGTCATTATTTAGGAAATAGAAGACGAGTTGGCGTGCTTTATCTTTGAATAAAACATAGCAGGGCGCAGCCCTGAACGTTTTATGCTCTCTGCTATGTTTTATTCTACGATAAAGATCAACAACGAGTCTTCTATTTCTTATATTAGATGCCCTTAAATAGTTAATCACGTTTATATAAAAAAAAACGCGGAGATATAATGGTGTTTGCATAAACTGTATTTTGAAAATATTAATGCCTCCCGTCGTAGAACACATTCGCTAGCATTGAACAATCAACGTGACGTATAATATGACCTCATTTGCTAAGCGACGCTCTACCTGACGTCTGAAATCACGAGCATGTTTTATTGTCTCATAAAGCACGCTGTCGGTCCCATTGACCGCTTGTGTTTTATTGCGGTAGGTATCTTATATATAAAGATAACGATGTCCCTAACTATAAGTCATCCATCTTGAAATACTGCCAGCAGAGAAACTTTGATACTAAAAAGTTAATAAAATCATCAATATTAAATATAAATTCTCCTAGGGTACTTCAAACTTTAAATGTTGTTATATGACAGTATTTGTCTGAGATTTTGGCATGTTTTGAAATAACATAATTTTCATAGGAACATTACTCAAAAGTCTACATTGACAAGGTTCTTTTCAAGACGAATATACAATTGTGGAATATACAAGTGAAAAGAAGACTTTTTTAACTGATAAGAATTTTCTTTATAAATAATTTACTTGTCACATGTTGAATAAAGAATGTCAGTTAATAGCTGTTACAGTGTTAATCTTTACATTGTTTGCTCTGTTTAATTTCATTGATATGAGATATGATTAACATAAAAATAACACAACTTTATTGCAGTAATGTAGTAAATGTACTTAAAGACATTTTTTTTTAATAGATTATGAGTCTACACTTCTCTCATTTGTTTGAAAGTCTATGATGTTGACTTATATCTGTTATTTCATATATTAAGAAATTCTCCCTTTCTCATGTACCAAATTGATTAAGGGTATTTTATCAGAGCGAACTGCTATGTTTGTTTAATTGGAATGCAAATGCAAACCGGCAACGTTCTATCAAAGTTTAATATCATCATTCAAATGCCATGCTTTAAAATAAGATTGCCAAATGTAATTGGCAAATCGAATTTGGTCTAGACTTACAAATATCCGAGTCTCAATTAGATAAGAATCATTAAAACAGCTAATTTCATCACCAAGCATTATCGTTCGTGAAGAAATACGATCTTGTGCGTACCTATAATGGAATGCGACTTTACTCTTGTTCATTCTACTATATGACTTCAAGGGACTTTAAAAACCTCGATTACTTTTAGAAGCAGGATGTATAATTAGTGAAACCGATGTCCCTTTGCACACATTAATAATAAAAGAAAAAGTACTCGGAATTTTGACATTAAAGGTTACATACTGTAATTTCTGTTCTGTCTATATATATCAGAATATTAGATTAACAATGTGAGCCAATATAGAACATACTGTGCAAATATAACGTTATATTGGCCAAACTGTATTGAAAGCATTTCAATTGCATGATAATTCGTGACTAAATCAAAAACCTTAAGATTATTAAAAGGTGATAAGTAGAAATATAATACTGTCATAATGACTGTGCACTGTCAATAGTACTGACACAAGTATATTCCCATTAACACAGTCACTGTCCCATTATAATAGAAATCATTACATTTAACAACATAGACAATTGACTATCAATTCCTGAAATCCCCTCATGAAATCTTAATGAGCCTACCGATTTACGAGATAGTTCTGTATTTGACGATGTTTATGTGTTTTATTGAGTGCATTGAATTTGAATTTGAGACATTTCCAATTCACTTAGGTTGCAACATATTCGTATGGAAGTACACACTCACTCTCTTCCCACATAATTTACTCCCTTCAGATATTCTATCCTAACCTCTGTTCTATTATGATAAATTTCTCGGCGCTAACAAAATCCCCTAGTTATAAAAAAAGGATACCACATATAATATTCCTGCTCTTTATCTAATGAAATCACATTTTACATCGTTTACGTCCAAGATATTTTAAAGGTCTTAACCTTTAGGTATAAACGGGGTATTGCACAATAGCATACGCCGTATATCCTTCGAATATGTCTGATTAGATATCACAAATAAATGTTTTTTCGGATTTTGTAGGTGATTAACTCTCTTTATGTTTATGAACAATTGTTTTTTAAATAGCATAGATCGAGGTTAACACATTAAACGAGAAATCGTGTTTCCTACGCTTTTATTTAAACAATTAACACTATGACCTGTTATTGGCAAAAGCCATTTTTTATAACGTCGTCACTGGTTTCCAAACCTACCAATCAGTTATCTCCATTTCTAGCAGAGAAAGTAGCCTCCATAAAACAGAGGTTGCGATAGAAAATTGGAAGGGAGTTACCTCTGTGAGAAGAGAACAACATTTTGGATATGAATTGTCTCCCCAATTAATTAAATAGTTGATGAATTAAAGCGTAAAATCTGTAAACTGAAATTGATGCGGCACATGTTATGTTCTTTCATTGTTATTCATCAACACTGTCGAAGCAGGATTTGGAACATATCAAATATGAATGTATAAAACGAACATCAAACGAACGTTATCAAAAAGCAATTTCCACCCCTTTCAATTTCCTGTCAAACAAATTAATATTCGTTGCTTTTTAATATTTTCTCAGGAAAACCAATCGCCTAAATAGGTTTCTGCAGTTGTTTTACTATGGCGTCCAAGCAATTGATGTTTCTATCAACACAAGTAATTCGTATTGCTTTTCAAACACCCTACCCCTGCTCAGCTTCATTTCTGTTTCAATGTTTTATTATAAAACCATATACAATTAAATATTACATTTCCAAAACGATTAACCAAATGGTTCCAATCGGTCCGCACAAATGAAAAGAAAGTTTGTATTGTTGAGTACGTTTATGAATTTAAGGTTTCAGACTGTTTATTCAACACTTTGACCATGTAATGAAATGAAACTATTTCGATAAAACCAGACAGAAAGCTGTGATTGGATTCTCTGAATATACACAGCCAGTCGGGGTCGATTGGAAAGCTTTGATTCGCTGTGTTTGTAAAACGTTCTAATTATTTCTTTGAAAGTAATACCATACTGATGTCAGCTTAATCAAATTGAAACAGACACAACTAGTGTCTATCTGTCTCAATCAAACATCGAAACCTTGCCAGTGTAGTTTGAGTTTTGCTCCTTTGTTTTTCTACCATTTTCAACAACACTATTGTCCCCATTACAAAGTAAATTGAAAATTCTTTGTGTGCCCTTGGAATCTGTTCAAGCGTTGTTATATCCGTATGATGCTGAGCGCCAAGCAAGGAAAGGGCGGGATAGCGCAGTGGTAGCGTGTTCGGCTTCTGATCTAGAGGTCCGGGGTTCGAATCCCCGCCAACTTTCCTCACAGTAGAGAACTATTCCACAAGCAGTAAGGTTTGAGTACACTTAATTTTAGCGTAGTACCACCCATGGTTCGCTAGTTCCAGCCGCTGCTCGCAGGTTTCACCGCAGTGCATAGCAACATGGCATTGCGGGCTTTCTCCCCGCCATAATACTAGCAGCCTTGATATAAGTGAAATACTCTTGAAAGCAGCGTTAAACCCCCAACTCACCTCAAACAATATGAACATGCTATCCTGAATACATATGCTAAGTTAGGATAATACGGAGGAAAAGTCCATATTTTCGATACATCAGTACACACCAAGGGTGAAACTATGGAATGTGTATACATAGTTAACAGCCGCCTTTCAATTACAACAAGAGACGGAGACAAAGAATACATTGTAATATAAATATATATTAATTAAGTGATAAATGTAATGTCATTTTGATATTCCGTTTCACTATGACTTTGAAATCTTCTTTATTTCGGATGGAGTGATGCTCAAAGTAGAACTAATGTTATTGTATTGACAGAATGAAACTCTGATCTTATTTATGTGTCTGGACTCTGGGATATGATTAAATAGCTCTAATGAGTCAGGATCAGACAAGGTGAACGCATAAGTCCCTGTCTCTATTTACCTATCAGCAATATGAACTGGTGGAAGCCATGCATTTCTACAGCTTCTAGTGTTAGATAGTTGAGTGCACTATACAGATTCCATCATCATAGTACATCGAGATTATTACTTGAGGAAGTGTGTCATATGACTTTTACGAAACGAATGTGAATGTGTGAAACGAAAGTGAGGGTTATTCACAAGTTTCGTCAAAATCATATGGTACACTTTCAAGCAAAACAAATGTTTATAGCCCATCTGAAACGCTCCACTTCTTTTGCGACGGCAAGCTGCAATGACGTCAAGAACAATTGTTTTATGGCATCACAGACGACGGAATACGGGAAGTCGCGGTGAGACAATGTTTGCCAACATGTTATGTGCACATGTGCTCGTATGGAAAATATTCACTACATTATTCGGAAACATTCGTAATAATTATTGCGCGAAGAAGTGTGTCATATGTCTGTTACGAAACGAGTGTGAATTGTTGAATTGCACGAGCGAGAGCGAGGCTTATACATTAATTTGAACTTTTTCGTAAAAGTCATATGGCACACCTTCGAGTATAATAATTTCTGTATTACCAATTCTATTTCATTTAATTTAGGTACAATGCTACACTGAATTTCAGCATAGTACCACCCATGGTTCGCTAGTTCCAGCCGATGCTCGCAGGTTTCGTTGCGGGCTTTCTCCCTGCCGTAATACTAGCAGCCGTGATATAAGTGAAATACTTGAAAGCGGCCAAATCACCTCACCTCACCTTAATTATAAATATATGAACATATAAATATATGAACATGAACATATAAATATATGAACATATAAATATATGAACATATAAATATATGAACATATAAATATATGAACATATAAATATATGAACATATAAATATATGAACATATAAAAATGAGAACATATAAAAGTGCTACAGTGCCTTTCATATTGCCTGTGTTGTAACTATACTATTATGTCTTCCACCGTGTAGTCTGTGTCTCGGTGAACTCATCAGGAAACTAATAGAAACTAATAATGGAAGCACATTACTGTTATAAGTACTTCACTCGTGCTCGGAATTATCTCTGGTTTGATTATAGCGTGACCAGGCCTGTCGAGTATAATTGGTTTGTTTCGAGATCATCACACGTTGTATTTTGTCTGTGCTATTCATGACGAAATCACCCCTCGCAAATTCAGCTATCACCTTTGAATATTATAGAAGAATACATACGTTATTCACAAATATATTTTTAATAGTTCTAAAATTAAAAACCTGTCGCAAATTCAGCAATCACCTTTAAATATTATAGAAGACCACATACGTTATTCACAAATATATACTTAATAGTTCTAAAATTAAAAACCTGGGTAATTAATTTAGTTTCTCTTATTAATGCACTGCTTGGGACCAATGGTCTTTTACAATGAGTTAGGAATTAATATATCTCTTTACTATCACATTCTCCCATTACATATACAAGGAGTCTTAGAAAATCACCTTTCAAGCATAATATCGTTACCTGCTGTGGCTGCATCTAGAATAAATATGACTTCCTATTATTGTTCATGGAGACATTTAACAAATATGTACATGGATGTTGGATTAAAACTTGAATACTATAGATGTATCCTTTTACATGTAGGTAATAAATGTCAGTATTTCAGGTGTAACATTTATTAAAATCATGCCTTTCTTATATACCTTTGTCCTCTGATTATTCGCAAAAGAACAATATATAATGTTTTAAAGCATAAAACTGACTTAAAATTAATGTATGTACTGAAATATTTACTGACATTATTTCTTTATTCTTTATAAGAGAATATTTACTGAAACCGGATCATTTATATTGTATTGTAAGCAGAGATAGAATTTCATACCATTAATGTCAAATTTGACATGTTATGCGTAATAGTTGTACAAAGCCATTGAATATGAACAGTTTATATTGTACCACTTTTTGCAGTAAAGGTATCAAAGTCATATAGATCTCTTCTTTCTGATTCGAAAATAATTATCTGTCCTAATCATATAATGTTCTATGTAATTTTCTCTAGGAGTGATAATGTGCGCTTTTGTTGCCCACCTCATCGATTCAGGAGAATTGTAATCAACTCTCATAGCACGCGAAGTTCCAAAAGGACATTGAAGTGGACTTATAAATGTTCCATCCGATTGGGGAACCATAGATTTGCTATAGCACAGGTGTCTGTAATACAACAGGCTTGGCACAAGTAAATATGGCTTGTTTGCTTCGATTCAGTAGGTTGTTTCACTATTTCAAAACGATTCCAATAGTGTATTCAGAGATGCAAAAATAAGAGTTGCACAATGTAATTATTTTATTGTCTTGTCTGAAAGTGCTCTATAAGAAGAGAAGTTCATCATTGTAACATATTAAGGCGGTTCCTGTACAGAAGAAAACACAACCAAGAACAATGATTATTCTATTCGGAATGGTCCATGATAATTGCACTTGCCTTAGATGTTTATTACGAAGTGACCTATTAGCTTTTCTGGTGTCATATTCTTTTGTCAATTGTGAGTTCACTTTAACAGAACTCGGTATATATGGCAAATGGAGTCCCCTTCAAAATCGGGAATATAATGTTATGAAAAGGGGTTTGCATGTTGTAATTTATGAAGAGGGTTTTGCATGTTTTTAATTTTGGCATTTATTCTAAATTTTGCATTTAGTCGTATGAACAACAGATGTAGTTCTTTAATTGGATACTGTCTACTAATATTGAACGTTGCCTTCGTTGTCTACATAGAACTCTATATATCATCGACTTTCGAGTGTATTGATCAGCGATGCCTGTTATTTAAAATATGTCTCCTTGGTAGTGCCATTGTAGAAGAATATGATTATTCCACGCCTAGTCACTATGATGAACTCCCAAACTTTTAGAGACTAAATAGTGATGTAAGTATGTAAGTATATTGCATATTTTGGACAATATACTCAGGGTAAAAATGGTTGACACCCCTAAACAGAAAATTGATTTGAACAAATTAAATGCAAGGACCATTAATATTGTACGGTATTATGGTATTTTCGAAATCAAATGACACAAACACATTGTGTAAACTATACTTGCCATGTATGTACTTTGTGTGAATGAGACTCCATGACAGATTTTGTGTATATTTGGGTTAAGCAGATTTTTTTTTTATATTCTTTTATATTTTTCTTATATTCCTCTTTCGTTGGTATTTTAAAGTACAAGTGGAGAAATAGCAAATGCTTAAGGACACTATTCACAAAAATACATCCAGTAGTAACATGTTTTACCAAAGAAATAATCGAAACTGGCACCTTACGTTGTTTATATAATGAATGAATGAATGAATCTCTTTATTTCCTCCAGACATAAGTCCGAAGATCAATGTACATAAAGCAGTTACATCAGATAATTACAACGAGTCATACATGTGTACATAACAGAGTTAAGACAAATATCTTGTATATACACCTGAGTGAAGAGAGCATGGAATAGAGGAACTTACTAAAGAGGATTAGGATACATCTCCATGACATTTCCTCTAAATCGTCAGTTAATGGTATTTCACCTCCAGCAAAGAGAGCCAACATTTCATCTTCAGTTAGTAATTCTATTTGTACACATGCATTTACAATAAAGAGGTCTATAAGTTTTGAAAAGAATTGATTCCTGTCGTACATAAAGTGTTCACAATGTAAAATAATATGGCAGTCATAGTCATTACAGTGTCTTTCACACAGTTCACAATATTTTGAGGATTTTGCTCTTGAGCTGACTTGTACACAAAATGTTAAAATATCTCTGTATTGTGGATAGATATACATCAAATTATATAATCTATGTACAGCAAATGTTTTGTGGGTAAGGCGGTATCTGGACATATCCAGGACAATATTCACAAAAATACATCCAGTAGTAACATGTTTTACCAAAGAAATAATCGAAACTGGCACCTTACGTTGTTTATATAATATTTCATACCTATAACCATCAAGGGGTGTCAAACATTATTACCATGAGTATATATAAAAACTATATATCAAAACTGATTTAAATGAATGAATGCACCCTAAATGTATATGTGAATTAACACATGCTTTTGATGTTCGTTGATGACGGTCAGATCATTACTCTTTTCGATTTAGTCCCACTGTGGCCCATCCCATAGTGGGCCGGGTATTTTCACACCCTCTTAACGAGCTCTCCCAGAGTTGGCCGCGGACAATTGATCTGACCCATAGTGGCCCACATAGGTTTGATTGCCTTAATTAACAGGAGTGATTACCTTGTTAAGAGGTGTCAAGTGATAAACCATTGATAAGACTAGAAAAGACTAAGAAAATTAGGCAGCATCATTTATTTACATGGCATCAGTTGTTAAGTCTCAAATTATATACAGAGAATTTCTCAGTTCATGTTGACACAGTTCATTTACAGGAAAGCATTGATCCACAGGTGAACAGGTAGCTGGCCATGTCTCTCTCACAAGTCATGTACTCTCGGCCAAGCTTGTACAGTTGTGTGTTCACATGTGTGATCCTTCGACGCTTGGTGGGCTGGTGTCCTCCCTCGAGCGAACATAACTATTTTGGTGTCACTTAATATGGCTCCCTAACAGAACTTTTTCACGTCCATCAAATGTGTGTGTAATGATATAACTTGCACAAGTAAATGAATATCTAACAAATATACTTAATAACTAATATAATTTCCTGTAAAGTTGCTAGTAAAACATTTAATGCAAGTGCAACGACATGTATATGATATGTAGTGTCTCTAGTGCTTTATCTAAATATTTCAAAGTATGATGTCAAACCCTGAAATCTCATCCTATGTTATATCCCTACTTAAATCTTAAGTGCTGCCATTAAAAGAGAATAACAATCCATCTTATCTGTTCATCAAACGTCGTTTTCCTGACAAGGGGTCAAATGTAAAAAGGCAGCAATGGTTAAGTTTTGTTCACCTGATTGTTAAAAAGATCTCAAGGTCCTTTAGTTTTTGTTTGTTTATTTAATTCAAATATTTTAAATCTTAGATTCTTATTGATAAATCAATTCCTTTGTTAATGCAACTCCATAGGGAATAACGGTTGTTCAAGTTACAATGAGGTCACTGTCATGTTTCATTTTACATCACGGAAAACTTCAAATAATAAAAAAAATTATATAATGCATTTATCCAAAATGAGATGACAGAGTAGCATTGTGTGGATAATGGGCAAACATCCAAGCGTGCTTGGGGATGGTAAATATCTTGCATTAGGAACAAACGCCTGATTAATTATTACTCAACCATCGACTATAACTTGCTAGCTTATGTTCCTGGTGATCAAAGTTCATGTCAGAGATTCCACATACTCAAGTCCACAGGAGAATCTTATTATTTTGAACCTTGCTTTAATCAGCTTACCCTGTTCGTGATCTTCTTGTCAGTATTAACGGTTTCAAGTCACGCAATTCGAATCTCTCATAAATCATTTTTTTATTTCCAAAACTTGCTTTTAATCCTCTAAGCATAATTGATGTGTTCTCATTATGTTTTTTGTTCTTGACGCACGTCCTTTATGTGTTATTCTCTGTGAAAGCTAGTGTGAAGACGCATGTATTCCAAACAGATGTACACTGTTAAATGTCTACACACACAGACGAATTTGTCCACGAGGTAGATATCGGTATCTCTTAGCATGCAAGGTTCAAGAAAAAACTTAAAATGTACTTATTTGTTCATCCAATTACGGAATCACAGAGGTCGTTATAGAACCATCGGCATCCAGATGCATATTTTGTTTGTTTCTTTAAATCTCAATTTTGTTATTGCATGTAGTTTGCCAGTGTTTGCCCTTACGGCATACAGCGATCAAGGGTATTTTCAGATTTGTATCTAATTTACTTAATAAAGTACAGACAGATTATTGTTTAACCAAACTAACAAACAGAAGGCAATAATGTCAAGCTCTAGAAACAAAGCATGATATCCTTAGTTTAATATTTATAGGAAACATCCCCTCTGTGAACTCGAATAACATTTATTACATGGATAGTCGATTATACTGACATGTTAAAGCCGTTTCCTTACAGTCGATAACAGAACATTTTTCAGTGCATTTTCCCATCCTTAACAATTGATCATTTGGTTGCTTGACGCTTGACTCATGGGCTAGTTTGTTGCTGAATAGCTCATTTGGTTGGCTGATGTATTGTTGATGTGTCACTAAGGAACGAATGCACTTAATTTTCATTTATCTTATTATCTCCGTGTGCTAGCACATCGTCAGTACAGTAATGTTAATGGCTGCAACTAAATTTAATTTGTTTTGTGGAATATAAACAACGATCTTTAATTTATAGCTATGGCTATGAATGCATTTAAGCGATGGCGAAAATCTCAGAAACAAATTTGTAGTTCATTTCCTTAATTGACGATACATCTTCATTGCAGTATCACTAGAGCTTTATCTAGTGATGTCATCCATCAATGGTGATCTACTGTTCAAGCTGGGTGTCACGCAAACTAAACGATTTTCACACAGCGGTTTGTCCTTGGTTTACTTCTAAAATAACGATTGGAATAAAATTAACTTTACGCTATCAACTTTTAAAGTATAACTTTCTCCGTTGATTGAATGATAGTTTGTGCTAGGGAAAGAAGGCACTGTTAATGGAATGATAACGGAACGGATAACTGCAGTATTTTGGTCTTAATTAATTATTCATCCACCTTCCTCAGCCATTACTCTTGTTGCTTATTTGTATCCTTTGACGGTAATAATACTCTAAACGATTTAACATGTTCATTTTGTTCTACAGGCCAAACTGAATATGAATATCATATTCTGTTGATTAGTGAAGCCTTTTCCAAATGCAGGAATAAGTTTATAAAATGCGTTAATTTTAACCAACAAACGATGAACAAACGATGAATCTTCTTACGGCTATTAATGCTGATGTTATCCAAAATGTTGCCACTTTTATAATCCAATTGATGTACCTTTTGAAATCTCATGTAAAATCGGCACGTGACCAAAATGTTTGAATATAAATGCAACTCTACTATGGGCCACAGAACCATACATGCTAAATAAAATGTCTGTCTGTCTATTTTAGGTCATCCAAACACACTAACGGCCAGCTGGGCATGTTAAAAGAAGCGGCTCTCGTCCAACCGATGCACCTTCCTCTATGACGTCAAATTTCATTGACGTCGGGCGAAACTCCAATTCAAATGGATTATTTTATGGAGATCTGTAAATGATGGACGCTGAATTAACTGTCGTGCCCTCAAATCATTTCATTCTTATCATTTTACAACATTTGCAAAATCCAATTGAAAGTGCTTTTTCAGGAATCAGTGGCCATCATGAATTTCATGCAATTCCGGTTGTGCTTAACTCGAATTGAAAAATTCATTAACGATAGCTCCATTTAAAATATGTACACCATCCAATTATCAACATATGTAAGTATACAATCACTTCAAAATACATCA
This sequence comes from Gibbula magus, assembly GCA_936450465.1. Lineage (NCBI taxonomy): Eukaryota > Metazoa > Mollusca > Gastropoda > Trochida > Trochidae > Gibbula > Gibbula magus. The sequence goes on along the minus strand of OW388290.1, from coordinate 65,453,007 downwards.
GATTTCGCAAAATGAATATCCTTGTTTATATAACACTGTACTATTTTGAAATTACGCTATCTGCAATATTTAAAACTACCCATTAGGGATTCGATTTCCACAGAGTTAGGCACCTGTCGCAATCACTCACTATCCCAAAACCTTTAACTAAAACGTAATTTACAATGTTATCTGGATGTTCATCAAGTTTCTACAATTTATGTATTATGTTGACCCTGCTTTTTTTACACAATGCACCAAAATACAACCATCCAGTGGGTCTCATCGGTCCTTGTACGCTGACATGTACGCTATTGTCCTTGTCACAATGCTAGACAGTGATTTATCAATTTTGTGTTATCGTCTATGAAGTCAAAGGCTTACGTTTTTAGCATGATTGCATTTTCATGTAAAGCAGTGTTGTCTAGAGTTCCCGAGCGAGAAAACCTTTTAATAAAAGTAATAACAAATTCATATCTAAAATGATTTGTATGTGTCTGTCACATCTCTCAAATATGACTTTTGGATGTTTGTGGAACAGACATTATTTATCGATATATTCTCCGTTTAACTTCATAAAACGTTCGTAAAAACTCATATAGCCAAATATATGTGATACTCCACACAGAAAAGACGAAAATAGCCTTTCTTTCCCTTTGAACCTGTTTATTTGTAGCAAACAGTAGTTAGTTCCTAGTTTGACGTCTACATCCCCGTCTTTGTTTCTTTACATTAGCTGTCAATGCTGTGAGTTGAACGGATAAATACTTTTTCTGTAAGAAATGATTAGCCCTAGGGTGAGATTGGAACCAGGGGAATGGAATTGATTTTTTCCTACAATGTATTTTAAATAAATAATTAGTATGCATGTTTAATGCCCTATCTAAGGTTTTCTTTAAGAGTTCCTGTTAGGATCTGCGATTATTGTGCGATTCATATATATATATTCACGTAATACTTGAAATTGTATCCAATGTAGATATCAGACATTAAAGTGATATTGGGTATATTTGATAATATGCCATTTGGCTTTCAACATATGCAACATATACAACTTTTACAACATATGTTGATTTAAGTTCAAATAATGTCGGTCGACTAGCATATTCATACCCTATCGCCAAATATTCACTTCTTTTCGATGAAAATCGAGCAACAGGATTATACATTTGTACAAGTGCTGAAACCGAAATACACCTCCTAATTACATTAAAAAAAGTAGTTATAGATATGCCCTATTACAACCCAAATTTGTCTTAGTGTCTGTTGTAGATACATCTCCAAAACTACGTGTAACGAATTGATGCTCGCCAGCCACGGTACTTTGTCCGGTTTTCGATCAGAAAACACTAGTTTCACCTTAATATCGTCATTTTACTGAGACGACTGTCATTAAAACATACTTTTTCGGAAAAATGAGTACTTTCCGATAAAATAGCATCATTTATAACGTTTTTGCATATGTGACTCCAACAGCATACTCAATGGCCGTTTAATTATAATAAATGTCTAACTAATCATTTTCTATTTGTTTCGAAGTACATAATAGTTATTAAAGAGTGAGTCGACTAAATGTCAATATATATTTCTGCACCTATGAGCCAACATTGATTAGATTGTTTCCGTAATAGCCAATAAAATAGACACAAAAGTCCATAAAATCTACAGTGTTCTGTGGAAAGGGGAAAGAGTTAAATCAGTTTGCGAGTAAATGCCATGTTTCAATATTTATCAAAAGGACAAACAGACATTATGCACGCTCAAACTTTGCTGTATATTGTATGCATCATTAACGATTTCCCCGTAGAATCAGCATGTTATTTTATTCTAATAATGTTTTTGTTGCAAGTGACTTTTTATTACAGAGAACCCTTTTACATGAAAGAACTCCTGTCCAGAGAAGCAGGAGTCCTATTGAATAAAAGAAATAAATAAGATAGTTTTCTGTGATATTTTTTACACAACCCAAAGCATGTCACTTTCACTCACACATTCACCCAATTATATAGACAAGAAATTATTGTTTATTTGTCTAACCAAAGACACTAAGAGATTATAACATGTAGCCATGGTGAGACTTATGTATAATGAAGCAATAGAATAATACAATTCTACGAGAGAAGACTAATCTACTGGAGTCTTGAACAAACAGTGATAGAAATGCCACTGTGTAAAAAAGTTAGTTTGTTCACATCTATCAGTAAAAATTTGCTTTTCTATATTATATCTATTTTGTATCATTTGAACATGCTTAAGAGATAGTTTCACCTTTTTCAGTTCGCATTTATAAAAAAAAAACTTTGAAAGAATTAGAATCAAGTCAAAGACTCTATCGGTTATCATTCCCATAGTTTCATAGTTACAAGTTCAGTATGATATTAATGGTAAACAGAAGACAATTCGAGTTCGTAAATAGTAGAAATTATATTAGAGTATACAAGACAGTAGTCAGGTGGAATATATAAGATATATATAGAATCAACATGTTCCCTATGCTAGTAACAATCAGCTTCTGCAGTTTTACTTAGGTGAGGTCGTGCTCAGTAACCCACCAGCAATGTGTTTAACAACCAGAGAAGGTGTCAATAAGTAACAAACATAACACTTTATTTATGGAAGACGCTAATGCACTGGTTATGGGCCCATTCATCATAAGCTTTTACGTGTCTACATGATTGGCTTTTCTTGAAATATAATGCTTTCAGAGGCAGGAAGAATTTAGCAAATGTGATAGAGACATAGAGTTCATTTACCATTGCTCACCATTACGATTTTCTTGCATATGATTATTATACATTTTTGAAGAAAAAAAAACAGTTGACATCCCTGATCATTTAAAGTAGATGTAGAGTAAAACAATATCGTTCCTAAATGTAATGGTGTAATGAATACATGTATATGTATTTTGAAAAGTAATTAATAAATACAGTAAGTCTTTGTTCGATATGTTTCGATGCACAGTTATTGACAAAAGTTCGAATAAATAATTATCATCTGAAAATGTGTTGTTTTTTTTCATTCCGGAATGTGCATGGACAATTGGATAACTCATTGTCGATTTCATAAAGACAAAATCTTTACAATATGTTCACATATGTAATATAAATTGATATATTTTCAATAAAGATTAGACTTGCCTAGTTTGCAATTTTTTTTTACATTGAACTCTGTTAAATCGAGTCATTTCAAGCATATCATCTATTTAATGTGAAAGCTGAAATGCTCTTGATATGCTGCATGGAAGAGATTGGACGAACATTTTTTTTTAAATTCGTTAATGTTGTCAAAATATCAAGTCCATTATATACGATATTCAAAATGTAAGAAAAGTGGGGTCATCGAATGAGGTTCACAGTTATCGGCATTAATAACAATACTGCCGTCGATAAAATACGCTATTCTGTACCGATTAAAGAGCCATTGAGCACATGTATGTTGTTTGAGTAACATTATGTCAAATGTTTTAAATAGTGTTATGTTATCGCGAACTTATGACTGTTGCTAACGATTACCAATCTAATGTCAGTTCATTCAAGATAGTGACAATGTAAAAGTGAAAGTCGCGATAAATTATCTGAAACCGGACAACTATGCACGCTAATTGGTCAAACGTAATTTTGGAAAAGTATCTGTAACAGAAAAAGATGGTAATGGTAATGTTTGAAAGGCCCAATAACCCCTATGCATATATATACGGGATGTATAACGTCGGTTTCTGCACATTACGATGCTGTTTCATTGAAAACAAGTTATTGTCCTATATTGACAATAGGGTATGAATATGCAAATCAAGTGCAGTTATTTGAACTTAAATCAGAAATTGTTGTCTTTCGGTACATATGAAAGCAAAATAATAGACTATGAAAATTACTCAATGGCTCTTTAATATATCAGTAAAAGCGCGCTTTCCACAAATAAACACCAAATCATTTCAGATAAATTCCATAATATACAGGAACGGGTAGCAAGTCTATATTTGGAAAATTAAGTAAATGGAAAATTAAACAAGCAGATATATATAGAATACTAAACGATGTCCCGTTTGATAACATGTTTATGAAACGAGTGGATGGTTTGGTATTTTAACGAGCGAAAGCGAGTTAAATACCGATGCCATTCACGAGTTTCATAAACATGTTATCAAACGGGACCGAGTTTAGTATTTTATTTATTACTCAATGATGTAAATAGCGCTGAATTGCAAGGAAATCGTTTTTAGTGACGCTTACTTGCAAATAGGCCACCCGCTATGGCAGTCGCGCGGCTAACATTGTGACGTCAACCAAAAACGACTATGACGTCACGCACCGATTATGACGTTACGGCAACACGCGGTGGTATCACACATGTGTGTAACCAACTTATTGTTATCTAATGAGTGATCTCACCACGGTTGAGTAATAATTGGGCTTTTTCCTCCGCTAAGTGCGAAAAGTGAAAATCCTATTGAGCAATAATTATGTTGCTTTGTTCTTTAACAAATCATCAATCACTCATATTGTTTGTTTGTTGAAAATTGTAATACGTATTTAAATTATTGTTATGAATTAAAAGGTGAATCTATAAAGATGATTCATCAACATTCAAAGTTTCCATAAGATCAGCTTTACAGTTTTCAAGTTCTGTAAATTGAGTTATCAACAGCAACAGCCAAAAATACAAATCAGAGCACGCTGAAATTCCCGAAAGGCACATAACATTGTTAGTTAGTTCTGCTCTAAAAATTTCAAGAAACGTTGCCATCGAAACGGCGAAAAAATAAAATAAAAAGGCCAATCACAAATCCATTTCATTCCGCGAAAGGTTTGCAGATAATAAAACAATAATAGGTAAAGGCATTATTTGCTCTGAACAATGTGATAATTTAATTACAATAAACTTTCACGAATCTACACCATATTTAAAAAAAAATAAGGTCATCAGGTTAGGGTGCTTTCAGTTGTGTTTTCAGCTTTGGATCTCTGTCTTTAAGTGACATTAACTATTGTTCGTTCGTGTCGTGTCGGAATATCACATGTACTGATTTAAATTCAAATAATTCCACTCAACTTGCATTATCATATCCAGTCGCCAAATATAATATATGATAATTACATTAAATTAAAATTGAGAAACGAACTTATACATGAAACCGAAATTACACATCCCATTTACATGCACAGTAGTTAAACCTATTAAACATTACCAACCAAAATCTGTAATATTGTCTGTTTTAGGTAAGATTCCAAAATTACGCCAGCTGCAGTACATGGTCCAGTTATGATAAACATCTTACCTTTATATTGACACTATACCAAAGGAAATTCATAAACCTGTTATCTTTTATGTGCGCTTGTTTCAAATTTGTAATGTAATTGTATTTTGGGCCTTTGGCCTTTATACTGAATAAAATGTCTGTCTGTCTGTCTATACCAAAGGAACCAGCTTTAAATTGGTAATTTTCAGCAACAGTCAGCATATCTCGATAAAATAACACCATTTATCATGCCTGACGTAATGTGATTAAAACAGCATACTTAATACACCTTTAAGAAATAAAAAGCTCTGTCAACCCCACGATAAAGTCAAAGATCAACATGTCTTTGGTAATTTTCTAAGAACGCAGGTGTTCCTTCATTTTTGTCTCAAACCAATTATCCCCAGTGGCAAATTTCCGCAACATCACATGCGATGGAGATAATAGGAGCGAGATAAAAGGAACTGAGTTATTCTTTCTAAAACCTATTTCCAATTGACCTTCCTATTGTGACAACCAGTTCTGATGGTAGGATAATTGGGCTATGTTTTACTTGAACTGACAACAACGAAATTGTGATTGAGGTTTTGAACACACATTTTATTTCCCTTAAAGGGGCAGTAGTACGTTTTTCGCTCAAATAAAATATAAGTCGATGAAATGTATTTGCAAAATAATGTCACCAATAGTAAAACACCCTTCTCTCTTCGGAAAATGAACTTAAAAATTAGTGTACATGGATCAGTAAAGCCATGGGAATCGTTTTTTGTAATTCGAAATAATAAAATGTGTTCACAATAAAATGGCCGCCATGCAATTTCTGCTTTATACACAACATCATTAGTACTACTACGGATACTTGGTTTGTGTAATAAGATGGTTTACCTTCTAAATCAAATTCAAATTGCTCAAACTATCATTATAAATAGAAAATTTGAAAAAATAAATTTTGCAAAAAACGTGCTACTGCCCCTTTAGCACCTTAACCAAAGGTGATAATCCAATTTATTATATAAGCGATGTGAGACTGAGTTTTCTCAGTTTGAGAAAATGTGTTCTCATCACTGCAGTTTGATATTACTTTCTCAACAGTGAAATATCACATAGGGGATGACGTCATGTGTACAGTGGTATGACGTCACGTTGACAATCAACGCGATGTCATCGCCGTTACTAAGCGACAGAGCAAAAATAGTATGACGTCGCCAGAAGTCGCTCAATTGAAGCAGTTTCGGACGTAAAACACCGTATTTCCGCCGAAAGAAGCATATAATAAACATAATATTTTGTATTTTCAGTGTGATATCATCGAGTGACGGGATTAAGCCGATATTTTCACCAGTTGCGCAGCCACGAGTAACAGTATTGACTTGTACCCCGTCACGAGATGAAAGATAAGTGATATGACACTGAAAACACAAAATATCCTCTATATCTGGGGGACAATATACTTTTTAGTCATTAGTGATAAGTCATAGTCATTATTAGATTCGGTAGTCTCCTGAGCACTTCAACATAGACACAGACAACACACATGGTTAACTATTATACAGTTATCACATCAACCAGATAAGCCTTATGGATAGATGAAGGGACATCTTCACAATGTCACAGGCGTAACGAAAAGATGTTCATAACTTCTCCTTCCGCCCTTGACCTCAACCCTCGCATTTTCAGTGCTAAGATTTTAACGTACTGTAGGCTAATCGGATAAGCCAATAAGAAGACAGTTGTATTGCCGCTGTGACTGTGTCGATCGTCGATATTTTGAATTGGTTCCGAATGTAAACGGCGATTTCACTGGCTGTGTGTTAGCAGATGGTAAGGGACGTAACTCGTGATCACACTAGGTGTCGCTCATTCGTTTCACCACTCCTGTCTAGGTTGAAGGCAAGATAAAAAATGGAGAGATCTCGATACATTTTCACCTCGCCGTGGGAAGATTGCCCAAGACTAACCTCTTGAACTATTCAAATGAAACGTGCAAGTCGAAGGTGAAGGGATAGACATGAAGGAATTTGAGAAAACAGTGGAACCCATTTGAGCACATTTGAGCACAGTGATGCATTGGTTAACATGCTAGCCTCACGCCAAAGACGCGGGTTTGAATCCCAGGTGAGACACCAATATTTTTTTTACCTGGTTCTCATACAGTGTCGTGTCATGCATCAAAAGAATAAACCAATGCATTGAATTCTTACACTACCAATTGATATACATTTGATTGCTGTCATCATTTCATCATAGAATGTAGCATGATTTGGGGTTAAGTTTAACCCCCAAACAGATCGCAGCCGATTGTTGGAAATATCTCTGTATAAAATATTATTGAATAGTTCCACATGTATAATAGTGTTCTTGATTATTTGTCTATTGGCACCTAACAACCGAAAAAGAAAATTTGCCATTTATTATTTACGTTTATACAACAGAGTCTAAAACATTTCATTACATGACCCGATAAACTGTAATCATTTAAAGGCACTGAAGCACATTTTTTCAATTTTTTTTTATTTATAATGATAGTTTGTGCCATTTAATTTTACTTTAGAGGGTAAAACATCGTATTACACAAACCAATTATCCGTAGTGGTAATAACGATGTTGCGTATAAAGCAAAAATTGCATGGCGGCCATTTTATTGTGAACACATTTTATTATCTCGAATTACATAAACGATTCCCATGGCTTATCAGAACCATGTACACTCATTTTAAACTTGATTAGAGTGTTTTACTATTAACGAAATTATTTTTCAAATACATTTCATAGACTTGTTTGAGCGAAAAAATGTGATACTGCCCATTTAAGACGGTCACCTTCATTGGAAGAAAATTGTGAGACTATATAGCGAAAATTTGTGGTCATTGTTATTTTTTTAGAACACAGCCCTGCGTTCAGTAACGCATTGTTGGCGGCGGGCATCCTGCTTTTAACATTGAGTGTTCGCGAGCGCTCCCGAATATCCCGGGAAATTTCGTTTTAATGAACGCAGGGCAGATGTCCCTTTACTTTTTGTCTCAAACCATTTATCCCCAGTGGCCAATTTCCGCAACATCACATGCGATTGAGATAATAGGAACAAGATAAAACGAATTGGGTTAATTGTTCTAAAACATATTCCCAATTGACCTTTTCTATTGTGACATGTGGTTCTGATGGGTGGCTTATCATACAAACTTTTACTGACAACCACATTATTGCTATTGAAGTGTTGAAGATAAATTGAATTCCCTTCAAAGCTAGAGGAAAGGTGATGATCAAACGTCTGTAACAAAATATACTAATTCAGTTCGTTGAATCTTGGCAGTTTGTTAATAGATATCTCTTATCAAACTTTTATTGAATAGTTCTACATGTATAGTAAATGGACTGATTATTTGTTTGTCTGAAATTAACCAAAACTGAAAGTTTGACTGATTATATATGATATTCACTATGCATGTTCTTTTATAAGGGAATGCCATAACTATTTCTTAATTACAAGAACAGATTCCGATGGAGTGGTAAATTGGAAAGGAAGCTATGAAAAGTAAGGTGTCAGGTAAGGTTTTTAATTTCAATATGATGTTGTATAAAATATCTACATTAGGAGAAACTTTTTGAAAATCTAAATTAATTGAAAAAAAGGATTCCATTTCTTTATAATCATGTATTTTGTTCACACTTCAAGGTGACTTTCCTTTCTCAACAGTATCCTTTAAAAACATTCTAACTTATTTTCTTTCTTTGTGTGCTAGGAAACATCAATGTCACTGTAATTAATTCAATTAGACATTGATAACAGAATACGTTCATTACAGTGTTTTCAGGGGGTCATTGACGTTGCATGGGAAGGATTATTGAGGCAGGAATTGTAATAATTAAAGTTACCACATAATTTAAAAAAAATCAAGAACAAATTCGATTCCTTATTCATTACAGTTCATGCTCATGAATATCGTTCAGTGAAAGCATGCTGCGAAGTTAATATAAACATAAGAACATATGAGCATAATTTGTTCTTGTCTTGTCCAGTTGATGGTTGTCTTTTTTCTTCAGTGACAGATGCGATATTCTTGCGATGATTTCGATGTTGTAAGAGATGAACATTACAACAAATAAGTTTCGATTTACTACTCCCATTTTTATTCTATTCATAAAATACATCATTGTAGTATGTGCGTCTTATAAACTTTGACATAAAATAACGGTTGAAAAATCGTCAATATTCCATGCGAATGTTCACAATCAAGAAAGTATTATACAAGTGTGAACGATTTTCAAAGAATTCAGCAATGAACCCTGAAATTTCAATCAAATGATCAAACCAACGTTCTGGAATCTGTGGGGTAGCTTCAAGGTGAGGCATTTTAACCCTTAATAATGTCTCACTGTTATCCATGACATTGTTAAGGTCTTTGAAGGGTATTTAGAAGTGGCAGGAAGGACAGAAAGATTTTGTTGATAACCTTTTCACATTAAAGAAGTTGTTATCCAAAAATTCTTCTCATGACATTGTTGATAGTTCGTGTACCAACTTCCCAAAGATGAGATATCTGCACTAGCTAAGTAACTGTCGGAAATACATTTTCTGCAGTTTAAATCTTTCTGGTCTTGATAGCACCCAATTTTAGAATGATTGCTAAGTCTTGCTTTTCATTGATGCACATGAATACACATTTTTTAGCGATCTTTCGTCGTCTTTGGTTCAGTCTTGATTTTTAAATTAACTTCATCGTGTCAATGTTTCCTTTTAGAAATACACTCTTCAAAAAAAGAAACGCATAGGGGGAAAGTCAAGATAAATGTGTTTATTAAAACGATCTTATCCCATAGCCGATTGCATACACACATTGACAATTCTATTGTGAATGTTGTCATCACGTTTTCATTACTGCACAAGATGTGACCCAGTGGGCGTTATGCTCAGCACTGCTGTATGGTAGCATTTAGCATTGCTATAACTGTTGCTTTTCTGTGTTTTGACACATCCTTCATAAGATCTTATTTCAATAATCACTGATTACATAAACGGGTGACTGGAAACGTTCTTTCCAATTTCATTTTCACAAAAGAAAATCTATGACGTCAAAAAGGAAATCAGATTATCAGCAAATTCCAACAACGGTATTAGTACTTAAACATTTTCAAAATGTTCAAGTCCTTTGAACTTTCCTATATCAGCTTGTATTTTAACTTGTGATATTTTGCTGATACTTGTACGGCCTTCGTGTCGTTACTTGTATTTGCTATTGCAATTTTTTATGCATACTGTAATACTAGTTTATATTCTCGCCGCTAGTGGCTGCGATACCGCCGAAGCGGTGTTAAACAATAATTTACTCACCCACCCAAGTCCTTTGGTTGATTTGATTTGATTTGATTTGTTTGAATGCATCATACTAAGCAAACGTTGTAAAGATTTTATTTAAAAAATATTTCAAACCAAGTATACAGCTTCAGACAGCCCCAATAATGTGTGATTCACTTCAAAGGATATTGCGGTATACAAATCAAGATAAAATATATATAAGCAGTTGACAGAATCATCGGATTAGTGAAAGTGTTGTTTAAAAATTGAAATTGGTGTATATTTTTTTCATTATTATGACAAAATCAAGGAAGAATGTGTTATTTTGTGGTTAATCATGCTGTAACATGTGTTGTTTCTTTATCGTTTTTCCAGGAATCAAATCATGACGAAGTTCCTTTGAAATACCATTTCTTTGCTCTTTACCATTTCGACGCCTTTTGAGAATCAGGTAATCTGTCTTTTGCAATTTGATAATATCATTATCAATATGTCAACAAAGCGACAAAGCATTTTTCGAACAGAACATTTGCAAACCTTTATTAAATTATCAATCACTTATATCGGTCTTCTGAAAGTCATTTACTCTGTATATTGCATTTAGACAATATTATTATCCAAGTGCGATGACGTTAACAAAGCATTTTGTCTCGAACAGAACATTTGCAAACCGGTATTAAATTACCAATCACTTATATCGGTAGATAAAGCTGTGATATCTTCTTATTTGTACATTATCAGACAAAAGCAAATTCATTTACGATGATGTATAGATGACAAAGAAACCCAACTGTCTTTGATCTCAACACACACTATTCAATCATAATAACACATTGAGTTATTAATACCGTTTCTGTTAACATACAGGGGGAAATCCACTCCCATGTTACCCTGAACTCATCAGTTGATGTGACTTAGTCCTATAGCTCAGATTGATACCTTTCATATTGACAACATTCGAATTTCTGTTCATTGAATCAAAGAATATAAGTTTTCTGTTAGATGTCATAATAGACATTTCTATATTTCTCAAAACTTAAATTTCAACAATAAATCTTTCCTCAACAGTTTGAAAATGTATGTGAGTCTATGCATGCAATTTACATAAATAGATACCAATAAATGTTATCCTATAGGGCAATGATGAAATAACACATTACCTTTATTTATATGGTCCAAAACAGAAGTAAGGACAGTGAAGTTTTAATCAACAACGCTAAAAAACACCGGCATTGAAGTCGGTTTGAAATAGATATTCACGTAATGCACGTGCTGCTTTGTCGCAAAATCTATCCGTGAAGTCCGTTGTTTTTAAAAGCGAGACACACAAGCTAATGCAGAACTTGGACGAGGAGGAAAATGGCACTTTGCTTTTTTTGAACAGTGCATGGTTAAATGCATGCGTTCCTTTATAAGTCCAGTAACTGATTGCAAATATTTATGGGCTTGTGAAACTAATGTGTCTGGGCCATTGTTACTTTGTCAATCAAAATTGGTCCATACGGTATTGTCCTGTAAACATAGTTTAGGCAGAAGAGCAATTTACTGATCTAATTGACTCTCAAAATGTGTCTGAGAACGTCATCAGCAGTACACTATTAGTCATAGAGATTTGGCAATGAATTTCAGATGCCATCGAACTGTCTTTAAAGCACATTTGAATGAATTACATTTGCAAAATGTTTCATCTGTACGGCAATGAAACTAATGCGGCCGGGCCATTGGTATACTTTCCATTTTGTCAGTTAACATTGGTCCATAATGTGCCATCTAAACATGGTTTAGGGCAAGTCGAAGGGCACTTAAATCGTCTAGCTTTATCATAAAAGGGATCCGTGAACTGCATCGAACGATATTTGACACAGGGATTTGGCATGAAGATTTCTTTAATGAAAATATCATCTAATTATTCCTGCTTTATTCTCAAAGGGTTGCATCTATAAGATATTGACTGAGTTAGAATGTACTAGTGTGTATCAGTTTTTTTCATGTCCAAATCAAAATAGTTGACGTCTATATCGGGTGGTTTTATGTAATTAATGTATTTGCACATTCAGAAAAACAGAATATTGTCTCAAACATTTTGTCTTAAGTTTGATTTCTGGGAACCATCTCTCCTAAAAACGAAATGCGGTGTTAAAAACTAGAAACCGAAAAAGATTAATGATAGTGAAACCTAAGCTAACTGCATTGTTTTTATTCTACTGAATCGTCTCTGTGTTCTATCACCACTCTAATCATTTTATTCAGGAAGAAGCTTAAAGAAAAACACAATCGATAATAGGTCAATGCTTTTCGTGATGTGAAAAGTTGGACTAATGTTATGGTAATTTAACATTTTTCATTGTAATTTTAATTACAATATACTTACAACATTCAAATGTAAGCCATTATTACTATGACAAACTTTGTTTTGGGTCATGTCTTATAAAACAAAAACGTGAACTGCAAGGAATTCAAAGATGAACATGTCTTTGGTAATTTTCTCAGAACACAGGTGTTTATATACTTTTTGTATCAAACTAATTACCCCCAGAGACCAATTGCGGCAACGTCACATGTGATCGAGATAATAAGAGCAAGAAATAAAGAAATAGGTTATTTGTTTTAGAACATATGCACAATATGCCTTCCTATTGTGACAAGTGCTTCTAGTTCAACTAAAGATAATCACCGTCACATATTGCAGTTAAGCACCATGGAACTATGGTGACTCATATAATGACAAGTCTGAGTGTGAAGAGAATTGAATGTTCAGCCATATGCTGAAAGATAAATTTAACTTTTTGTAACATTGATACAATGTCAAATAGTTTTGGATGTATACATTTAAGTCATTCCAATATCATTGATATACGAACATGATAATCAAACAACATAAATGATTCACCAATTAATGGATGTCATGTTGATACATTGACAGAAAAAATCCAAAGTAAACCTACACCATATCGTTGCGAGCTGAGAGCCAGTTAATCTGCATTTTACCATTATAATATTATCAATGTATTGTAAACTCAATCAGCATTTTGTCTCAAACAGAACCTTTACAACTTATGATTAAGTTAGTTGATCATTTATGTTTCTTGACAAGGCTTGATTTCTACTTCTTTAAACATATTCAGACAAAAGTCAAATTATTATTGATGACCTATACTTGAATGAGATACCCAATGTCTTTGATCTCAGCACACGCTATTCAATCATAATAAATTATTGGCTTATTACTGACTCTATGTAGACATATTGGCTTCTTTGTAATCATAAACTCACCATTTGATGTGTCAGATTCATTAAGCTCACATTCATATTGCCTTCTGCATCGATATAATTGTGGCTTTCCTCTTGTTTAACGAAATTATAGAAGTTTGTAAGATGGTTCATTAAATGCATTGTGGGCACTTCTAGGTTTCTCCAAACTCATCCAACAAAACTATTTCGTTTTCCTCTGCAGACTGAAAGACTGAACGTACTTGTGCGTCTACAGACATACAATTTACTGTCAGATAAAGAAAAAAACAGGACCAGATTAAGGACAAGGACGGAAATTGCAATGAATTTTATGTTAAATGGTGCATAGGTACATGCATGTATTCCTTTATAAATCCCTTAAGTCAGTGTGATTACAAATTTCCATGGGCTTGTGAAACTAATGTGTCTGGGCCATTGCTGTTTTCCACTTTGTCAATCAACATGGTCCGTAAGGTATTGTCGTGTAAACATGGTTTAGAGGCAACAGAAGAGCAATTTACTAGTCTGGCTATATCTCAAAATGGACCCGAGAACATAAGTGTAATGAACACTACACTATTAGTACCCTGAAATTTACAATGTCTTTCTGAAGCCATCAAGATGCCTTTAAATCACATCTTATTGAACTATTCTTGCTTTATTAAACTCAATAATCTCCTTGTCGGCGGGGAAGTTTTCATGTATGACAGAAGATCAAAAAGTATTGTGAGCACTTCTAAATCATCAAATCCCAATAAATTGCCAAAGTGGGCGCCAAAGTTGCCAATGTTTGGACCCGGAAACACCAACTGGCCAAGGGAGGTAACTCTCGATCTAAACAGTAGCACTCACATGTGATGTGGAGGCCATGACTCGTTAAATGTGCTCTCATGGAACATCGAAGGATTGATAAAATACAAAGAATGCAGTGAGTTAATAGCTTTTATAAAATCGTACCATATTGTTGCCTTTCTAGAATCGTTTGTCAAAACAAAATCTGAATTCTGTGACTTTCTAAAGGGTTATGTTGTTGAGAATTGTGTCAGGGTAAAAACAAAGCGTTTTGGTCGATTCAGTGGAGGAGTGACAGTTTTTATCCACCAGGACCTGATAATTCAAGAGTATGTAACCAAAATCTATGATGTGTTTGAAAATTGTGTTGTTTTACTGCTTAAGAGCAGTATCCTGAATTTGGAAAATGATGTCATACTCTACTTCACATATATATCACCAGATCCCCAATCAACAAAGATAATGACTGTGATGGTATTGATCAGCTTGAAGAAAACTTAAATATTATTTCATCAGACCACCCAGATAAAGATATATTTTTAGCTAGTGACCTAAATGCAAGAAGAAATGATCTACTTGATTTTATTCCGAATGACAATATTGATTTCATACAACATGACATTGATGACTACCCAGCAGATGATTTTGATATCTCAAGATCCAATAAAGACACATACTTGAACAATTATGGAAAGAAACTTGTTGAACTATGTAGAGTGTTTGGTATACACATATTGAATGGTAGAATATTTGCAGATAAGCATGGAGAATTCACTTGTTACACATATAATGGTTCAAGTGTAGTGGACTATATTATAGCTTCGTCAAAACTTTTTCCACATATAATTGATTTTAAAGTTGAAGATTGGGATAAATCAAATCATTTCCCAATATCTTGTTCATTGGGCACCGGCTGCACCGACTGCTGTACATTATCATGTGACTACAATAAAAACAATGATAATGCTGAAACAGTTACCAACTCATCAACTGATGACACTGTTCATGAACACACTTCTCGGGACTGGGTTAAATATGTGTGGAATCAAGATTCTTCTGATAATTTCATTTACAACATTAAATATCTAATAGAAGCTGAGACTGAAACGCTTTATGATAAAATTAACAATACTATTGACTCTGCAATATGTAGTCTCATATACATTTTCCACCAAGCAGCAGATTTTACAAAGAAACTTCATAAGCCTAAGTCTACAGTGACCCAAATGCAGCCTCCATGGTGGAACCAAGAACTAGATGAACTTAAACAAAAGAAATATGCTGCTCTTAGAGCGCACAGAGTATACGGTGTAGATTTCTCTGTTTTTAAATCACTGCGATCAACAATGAAATGTCTATTTAAGAAGAAAAAGAAACGTTTTTATGAACAGAAACATGTTAAACTTGTTGAATCCAGAAAAGACCCTAAAATGTTCTGAAAATTATTAAAATGTTGCAGAAAACCACCAAATATGACTGTGGATATTGATCCGCAGGACTGGGTTAGACATTTTTCCTCTCTGCTCACTTGTGATGAGAACTTACAGGTGCCACCTTGTGACATTCCCGGTGATGTGTGTAACCCAGTGTGTGATGATGTTTTAAATGATATTATTACTGAACAAGAGGTCAGCAGCAGCATTGACAAACTAAAAAACAATAAATCTCCTGGACCTGATGGACTTGCTGCTGAATTTATTAAAGCATCAAAACCTTATTCATTAAAACATGTCACACTTCTTTTTAACCAAATATTTTGTACAGGTAATTTCCCTTCTGTATGGGGCACAAGTATAATATGTCCACTTTTCAAATCAGGTATAAGTAAAGACCCCAAATATTATAGAGGCATTTCTTTGATAGACTCTTTTTGCAAATTATTTACTTGTATTTTAACCTCCGGGTTACAGCGGTGGTGTGAAAATAATGATGTTATTAGTGAGTGTCAGGCTGGTTTTAGAGCTGAGTTTAGTACTGTTGATCATATTTTTTGTTTAAATGCTATTGTTCAAAATTATGCTCATAAGAAAAAGGGTAGATTTTAGTGTGTTTTCATAGATTTTGCTAAAGCTTTTGATACTATTAATCACAAGGTCCTATTGGATTGTCTTAAAGATGTGGGAATAACTGGTAAATATTATGATATCTTAATGTCCATGTACTCAAAGTTGGCAGCTTGTGTTAGGACCCCAAATGGGCTCAGTGATATCTTTATGTGTAATCAGGGTACCCGGCAAGGTTGTATCTTAAGTCCCCAACTATTTATTATATTTATAAACAGGCTATTTGCAGTGTTGGAAAAATTTGGAGGAAAAGGTGTAAATATTAATGTCAATGTTGATAATTTATATGCTTTAATGTTTGCTGATGATGTGTCAGGGGTGGCAGATACTGCTTTGCAGTTACAGAAGAGGCTAAATGCACTAGAGATATTTTGTAAACATACTGGAATGAAGGTAAATATGGATAAAACAAAGGTTATAGTGTTTTGAAATTCAGGATACTTGAGGCATTATGAGAAATGGTTCTTCGAGGGTAAACCAATTGAGGTTGTTTCATTTTATAGATATCTTGGCATTGTTTTCACCCCTAGACTATCCTGGACGAAGGCTCACATTGTCTACTCTCACAGGGTAATAAAGCACTCATGTCTGTTTATTCTTTTCAAAGAAATGTTGGTACT
Source organism: Gibbula magus (assembly GCA_936450465.1). Lineage (NCBI taxonomy): Eukaryota > Metazoa > Mollusca > Gastropoda > Trochida > Trochidae > Gibbula > Gibbula magus. The sequence goes on along the minus strand of OW388290.1, from coordinate 65,435,793 downwards.
TTGTCAGCGCAGGATCTTTTCAAATTATTTGATGCTATCATTTTACCTATTCTGTGTTATGGGTCAGAAGTTTGGGGATTATCATATTGTAAGATTATTGAAAGCCTCCAGATCAAAATTTGTAGGCGGTTTCTTAGGGTTGGCAAAATGTAAGTAGTAGTATGGTTTTAGGTGAATGTGGTAGGCTTCCATTGCAGTTTAACTATATGTCTAAAGCTATCAAATATTGGTGTAGGTTAATCCAGTTAGGTTCACATAGATTACCCTTCCAGAGTTATAGCATGATGAAACCACTTGATGATTCAGAGAGGATTACCTTGGCTACACATGTAAAAAATATATTACTTACATTTGTTTTGATTTGTATGGGTTTCACAGGATGTTGGAGATAGTAAGGTATTCATGGAGCATTTTAAACTAAGACTTTCTGATAATCTTAAACAATCATGGTCTACTTCTATACAAAACTTGTCAGATTCTTTTGCTTATAAGGGTTTTAAGTCACTGCTTAATGTTGAAGGCTTTCTTTCTATGCCATTTTCTCCATTTTTTAAATCTCTATTAGCAAAGTTTAGGTGTAGCAATGTTGGTCTAGGTATAGAGGTAGGAAGGTACAATAATACACAAATGGCTGGTAGACTGTGCGAGTACTGTAAAGCAAATAACATTAATTGTATAGAGAATGAAATGCATATTCTTTTTTATTGTAAATTATATAAGGATGCCAGAACTAAGTTTATTACCCCATTATTGTCAAATATTATCAATTTACACACTTTTGTGAATATCATAAATAGCAATAACCATGAAACTATCAAACATGTCTGTAGTTTCTTGCACCAAGTATACAAAATTAGAAGAAAAAAATGAAATCATAAATATGTTATATCAAATGCGCATCAAACAAATTGTACAAACATACTGTATTATGGGCCGTTGGCCTTAAAATAGTGACTTTACGGTAAACTTTATTCAGAGACACATAAGAAGAATGACAACATTAATATAGGATTTGATCATAATTAGGTATATAACTGTCATGGAATTACTGGAATTACTGGAATAACCTGTTGTCTAGACAGTGTCTTGAAATGAGTGATGACATGTTATTTAGAAAGGTGATGACAGAGAATAACGTCATATCCATTTGCTACGTGTGATTTAAACTGACGGCACGAGCCAAGATGACATTTTATGGTGCAATAATGAACACTTTTCAGCAATACATTGAGGTAATCATTTGGGAAAGACCACGGAATGAAGTAAGAGCGTTCTCGGAAAGAG